>CM046878.1:582448988-583083668 GCA_025667525.1 Glebionis coronaria | reverse complement strand
ACTTCAGGTGAGTCTATTGTCTCGCTTTCTACTTGTTTTAATGATTTTAAAACCCGCGAGGGGGATACATGCTATTTGAAGTAAAATGAACACATGTCATGAGTAATTTTTGGACCTGGATGTTGCTTTTGTTGATTTGAATTGTATAAGTGCCTAAATTGCAAAAGTCCCTAAATTCATGAGCCGTTAACTATCTTTTGACTTGATGTTGTGAGTTGGGAATAACCACTTATTCTAATGATAGTACTATTGGGCTGACGACCCTATCTAAGACCAGGGCTTTACGCAGAGTAACCTCTTGGAAGGATAATTTTACGAGAATGAGAATTGGTAATCTTGAAATTGATACCCTAGTAGGGGCACTGGAATTCTTAGTCATGCTGGCATTTGGCGTGGGTGACTAAGTTAAGGGGTCGGTGTCATGAGCTTAATACAATTCATTAGCTATTGCTATACGATGAAATACCTGATTAATAGATTGTTCGGCCACAATGCTATTAAACAATTGTGAATGATTTTTACGATGTGTTCAACTATGTTTTGTTAAACCTATAGACTTTCTCAACCTTTGTGTTGATGATTTTAAGCATGTATTTCAGGTACTTGAAGTTGTTGAGTTGCGGAGCTTGCTGCAGAAGGATTGCGGAATTGCTTTTGTAGTAGTTTGGTCTAAAACAGATTTCTTTCCCGATTGTCATAAATTTATAGTATATGGTCAAGTATTTTGGTAAAAGGTTTGTCGTTTTGTTAAGATCCTAGGGGAACCTGTACGTTACTCTGATATATTTTTAAACTGATTTTACTTGGGATTGAAGGTTTTAGACATTGATTTAAATTATTTCCTTATTTATTCCTAAATATACTGTTTTAAGGTCGTATAAAGAGTTTGTGAAATGAAGTTTGTGAATAACACCCAATTGTGTATTTCTGCTGCGCAATGTAAATTGGGGGTGTTAAACATGTAGCAGTTTTTGCATTGTCATGTAGTAGAATTTGTATTGTCCTGCCAAATGATTTTCTTTTATTTTTTGCAGGTTGAGTTTTGTAAACCGGTATGGAAGTTGAATGTAGTTGCAAGCACTACGAGGCATATGTTCTTCTTTGTCGACACATATATTATGCTTTAAGAACGAACAGTGTTAAGGATGTTCCTCGGAAATACGTGAACAAACCATGGTTAAAGAAAGGCAAGACTTTCAATAATGTCGAACTGTTACAATCATATAAGAAAATAAAGAAAACCATATATCGACAAGAATTGGTCTTGCAAGACATTTCTATTTTGAGATATGTATATAGTGTTTGCCAAATAACAATATAGTAATATCCCATTTGTCTATGAAATATATTGTGTATCTTTTCTTATCATTTTAATGCAATAAATTGTACATTTTGATGAAGTAAAATATTTTAGTACTGTAGTAATATGATTATTCAGTTTACTATAATAACTAACACATCATTGTTATTTTCTATTCTACTGCATTATAGTCTTGTACTTTACTGCATTACAATTATATTCTACTATAATACAGTAGAAATAAAAGTAATGTAGTAGGAACATCAAAATACCTAGATATAATCTGTGATTTACTCAAAAATTATGTACTTCTCTGATGTGGTAACATTTAAACTAACATGCAATAGAGTATAACCGGAGTGCAGTATAAATAAAACAATAATGAAACAAAAGAATTATAAATACATTTACAAATATTTTTAACTGTAATTTACTTAAAATAAAGTTAGAAAGAAAACTTTAACATTAACATGTACAATACTTATTTAGCATTCACTAATCCGAAGACCGAAGTATTACAACCTAGAACTTAAACATCTTTTTTCATGATCCACAAGTCTCATCCAAGAAACCTTGTTACACGTTCGATAATAGTTTATACCATTCCGTCTTTCAAATTGAGAGAATCATCAAGTATTGTTTCACTGGGGTCAATTATTTGATTTTCTTCAGGTGGTGAATTTTCAGACGCTGAGTCATTAGCCTGCATTATGAAAAGGACATGTAAGATTGGTATATGCTAAGAACTAAGTGATTTCAAAGCATTAATTTAAGATACATTGTAGATATACATGGTTCATACGAGAAGAACCTGCTAGTTTTTTCTTCTGTTTGTCAATTGGATACAACAATCCAACGGATACTACATCACTTCATTTCCTCAACTGCTTGAATAACACACAAACACATACACATACACAAACTTTTTTAAAACTAAAAAATATTCTACTTCATTATCACACATTGTCTACCACATCATGGTCTAAAATTAGCAAACAAAATCATTTAAAAAAAAAAGCAAGTCAAGTTTAATCTTAAATCATACCTATGGACACCGCCAAAGATTCTAGCACATTATAACATAATTTTTACCACATCATAGTCAAAAACAGGCAAACAAAATCATTTTATAATATGGCAAGCTATGTTTAATTCTAAATCATACATACGAACGATGATAAAGATTATACTGCATTGTAGCACATTTACTACCACATCAGAGTCAAAAACTAGGAAACACATTCATATAATAAAAACAAATCAAGTTTAATCCTTAATTATACTTATGAACAATGGCAAAGATTATACTATATTAGTAATGGCAATAAGCTATTGTACAATAGTTTATTTTTTTACCACATTTAAGTCAAAATCAGACAAACACATTCATTTGCACAAACAAGCTACTGTATTACAGTGTATATTTTACCACATCAAAGTAAAAATCAAACAAACATGTTCATTTTAACTAAAAAAAGCAAGCAATATTTAAGCCTAAATAATGCCCATTAACAAAGCTAATAAGTTACTGCATTATAGTTTATTTTTTAATATGTCAAAGTAAAAATCAGACAAACACGTTCATTTTTACACAAATGGCAAGCAATATCTAAGCCCCAACAACACCAATTAACAAAGTCAATAGGCTATTGCATTATAGTTTATTTTTTATTGCATCAAAGTCAAAATCAAACAAACACGTTCGTTTTCACAAAAACAGCAAGCAATATCTAAGCGTGAACCATGCATGTTAGGAAACCCCTATAAAATATAGTTTATTTTTTATCGTATCAAAGTCAAAATCAGACAAGCACGTTCATTTTCACAAAAACTGCAAGAAATATCTAAGCCTAAATCATGCTTATTAACAATGTCAATAAGCTACCGCATTATAGTTCAAATTTTACCACTTCAAAGTTAAAATCAGAAAACACATTCATTTTCACGAAAAACATCAAGCAATATCTAAGTCTAAATCATGCCAATTAACAACGCGAATAAGCTACTAAATTATAGTTTACATTTTACCACATTAGAGTTAAAATCAGACAAACACATTAATTTCACACAAAAAGCAATATCTAAGCCTAAACCATGCCTATTATCAATGCCATAAGCCACTATATTATAGTTTACATGTTATCACATCCAAGTCAAAATAAGATAAACATGTTCATTTCACACAAAAAAACAGCAAGCAATATCTAAACCTAAATAAAAAACTTATACATTTAGGCACTTAGTGCATCATAGTTTAAATTCAAAATCATAATCTTACTACATCACCGTCTTATATCTACTGCATCACAATAAACCTAATTCACCCTTATAAGCTATAACTTAACTCATACTACATCACAATTCATAACAACACAAAACCTGATTCACCTTTATATGCTACAACTCAACACGTACTACATTACAAGTCATACTCAAGTGCAGCTCATCATAAAAACTAATTCATCTTTATCTGCTACAACTCAACGCCTATTGTATCACAGTTCATACTCAAATGCATCACAAAACCTAATTCATTCTTATATTATATAGCTCAGCACGTACTACATCACATTTTATACTCATGTGCGTCACAAAACTTAATTCGTCCTGATATGATACAAATCAACACGTACTGCATCACAGTTCATACACAAGTGCAACACAAACACTAATTTATCATTGCAGTACAACTCAACACCTACTGCATTACAGTTTCATTTCTAGTGCATCAGAATGTAAAACTAGTGCACCACACCTATGAATTCTTATTGAGATATTATATCAAACACCTTATATACATCAATCATAAACACAAATTTACACATAATCTTCTACATGTTTGATATCCAACGACGTCATCGGCAACCGTTACGATCTTTGACCATCGTGAACCTCTCTTCTCGGACCTCTTTTACCGTACGAATGGCACCATCATCGATCGTTGTCACCCTAATAGATCTAGTAAATGATAAAAAGTAGATTCAATAGAACCATGGTTGCTTCTCTATTTGATCAGATGGTGTTGGTTTTATCAAATTGATTTGGTGTATTTAAATAGATAGATGTGATATGGTTTAGTGTATGTGTGTGTGTGTTTATCAGAGAGACGATCGGTTTTTTATTAATATAACTGAATGGTTGTTTTTTTAGATTTTATAAAATTAACCCTGAAGTTGACGTATTGACACTTATGGCACTACGTTTTTTTTAAAATTTATGTAATCTTGGAAGATTTGATCCAAGGGCTAGGATCTCACCCTACCCTTTTTATTATAAAATCTTTTTTATAATAACCCCACCCTATATATATATATATATATATATATATATATATATATATATATATATATATATATATATATATATATATATATATATATATATATATATATATATATATATATATATATATATATATATATATATATATATATATATATATATATATATATATATATATATATATATATATATATATATATATATATATATATATATATATATATATATATATATATATATATATATATATATATATATATATATATATATATATATATATATAGGGTGAGGTTATTTTCAGAACCAAATAAATATACAGAACTGCGAGAATCACCTTTTTTATTCTTAAAATGCACTTGTTTATTTATCGAGTTAGTTCATTAGGTAGAAATAAATGAATTTTCACTGTCGTAGGTCATTAGGAACATGTATCCTACGATCATGCACATGTATTTATTTTGTATGTATAATAACTATGTTTTCGTTGGATAATATGAAAACACATGTGCACTCATCATATCGCTCATCTTACTCGGATATATAACCAATAAAATAATTATCAAATGTTAACTTAAACATAATAATGAAAATACATATGCATTGCTAAGAGTATAAAGGTGGTTCTCGCAGTTCTGTACATTTATTTTGTTCTGAAAATAACCTTACACTATATATATATATATATATATATATATATATATATATATATATATATATATATATATATATATATATATATATATATATATATATATATATATATATATATATATATATATATATATATATATATATATTTATATATATATATATACATATATATATATATATATATATATATATATATATATATATATATATATATATATATATATATATATATATATATATATATATATATATATATATATATATATATAGGGGTGGGATCTAGAGAAAACTCCATCTCAAAAAAAACCTAGAAAACAAACTGCAAGGTGCGTTTTACAAGATATCAAAATAAAGGGTAAAAAACAAAAATAAGTAAAAAGCGGGAGGGGTGAATCTGAAATATCCCCAAACACACTCAGATTACACTACCTAACCTTTCATTTTGACCACTTATTTCCGATCATAAACACACACTACACTCTACCTAACACACGCACAGACACCGATTAAAACATACGTAAAATCACAATCAAAATAACGTTTTTTATACATTCACACACTGATCATCTAAAACTGCAGAAGAAAACTGGATTCAGCTCATTGCCATCACCAGGATAAATCTTTTGATTGATCCTTCACATCTATTGCCGTCATCACCGGAATCTGAACGAACAACACCATGAGTAACCGGTTAACTAAAAAAAGTATGTTAAAATTCCCCTAATTTTAAAAATATTATGTTTTTGATAGATTTATAAATGATAAAACTAACAATGTTCATTTATAGCTACTCGTATATGTCCACTAATTATTAGCGCATATGTTTGTTTCTTTGATTATTCAAAATATTAGGATATCGTTGTTAATAATGCATTGTAGCATCAGTTTATGAATGAATTATAGCATCATATCTAAAATGATGTAGATATCAAGATAAAGAATGCCTTATGGCATCACATTAAAATTTTATCAGGACGATTGTATGATGCGTATTTGTACGACAAAATCAACGCGCAAGCGTGCGATAATGGTTAAATAAGCATATAAGCAGTTTTAAACATGGTGAAATAAGCAGTTTAGGAGTTGGTTATCTGATTCTCGTTAAGTTTGTCTTAGTTAACAGACGTTCAACACTCAAATAGCTGATTACTTGATTACATATTATGTTTCTTCATAGTTATTAAGGACCGAAAACTATTAGTTTTTGCATAACATTTTGAAACAACTGATTTTTTACTTATGATTATATCTAAAGCATAAGCAGTTGTATCATTTCCAAACATCCTTTTAGGGGTGATTAATCATCGTTGAGTAATATGTTTAACAGATGCTTCTCGAAAACTGATTCGGCGATAATTCTAGAACATATATCTGAAATATATGGACCCGGATAGATTTTACTGCATAGCATAGATATTGATATGTTAGTTGAGTCATGCTATTTTTTGTTTATGTCATGTAGATATTATGTGTCATTTGTAGGAGAGATGGTTCGTGTGATGGCTTACCAAGATCATTTGGCACATATGAATTGTCCTTTGATTATTGGTGATCTTGCTAAAACGACAAACTCGTTTTGTTTTCAACATGTGTTGTATCAATCCATAAACACATGGTAAGGTTTAATGCTGTCAAACATATGTCTGTAGTTGAACTCCTTTAAACCTAACAGTTAGAAATTATACCGCTTAGAAGTAAATTTTAAGGTTTATAAAAATAACCAAAAAGTGTCACGTTTTTTTCGTGTGGGGTGGGTCAACTTTCCAAATACTTCCCAATTGTGCGTGTATTCCCTAATTGGCGTGTATGGGTATCCTTTTTTTGGCAAAATATTAATATTAAAAGTTTTTTATGTCAACTCATATTTACTCTCAGTAATGCTGGCAAAATGGGTGGTCACTCAAATTTAGGTACTTTTTGGGATGCATCTGGATGGGTTGGTAGGGTCAACAAACTAGGAGACCAAGTAACATAAACAGAAATTGAACCCCATGAGCAAGAATATGATTTTGATAAACAACAAATATTATCCGATGGAAAAGAAACAAACTAAGATGTTAATCAATGTAAGTTCACTGATCCAGATAGTAAAGTAAATATAGCATATGTTTGATATATGGTTGATATAATTAAATTAGGGCTATGGAAAAAGTAGCATCTGTTTGGAAATAGTTTAGGGAATCTGTTTGTTATACAAAGAGCATTTGTTTGTTATATAAAGAGCATCTCTTTGTTACTTTAACTTCTTTTGTATGTTCAGTGAAAAGAAAAGGATATGTAGGTTGATGGATTGTCGAAAGTTGTCAGCATATATATAAGTTCAAAATCATCGTCTCCTAGTTTGTTTGATTAAGGGTATGAAGACTATTATGGCATAAGTAGTTTGGTTGTGCATTTTTCCACGAAATATATTGACACTAACTGCTTGGTCATGTGCATTTTTTCATGAGATATTTTATTCATAATTTACAACAGACGTAAGTTGTTGGAGTATGTTTATGGTAAACACTTGGAAATGTTGTGTAATAGCTACTGCGCTCAGCATGTTTATAGAGGTCATAGTTTTGGTTAGAACACTTCGAAGGGCTTGTGGATAGTAGCCCAAGAAAAGAGTTAAGATTGTAGTTTGAAAATTCCTTGTAATAGCTACTAGTTTAAGAATCATTTTCTTAATATCGTGCGTTAAGACACTAACTTTTGCAAACACGTGGCTATTATTAGATTGGAAAAAGTATGCATTGAGATGATATTGCAATATTTGGTGTCTGGTGTGCAATTTATCATGGAATAGTTTATTAGCACATCAGTTTGAGAATTTTATTATGTGAGACCCCCAAAATCAGGCAAGGAACAAGTAGACAGCATGGGGGTGCCACGTCATGGTACACGAAACAATAAAATATAGTTGACACAAAATTGATGTAATAAAACAATTACATTACATCACAAAAGATCAGAGTTTTTTTTTCAATTTAAAGGTCCCAGAGTTTTGAAACATAATTACTAAAAGAAGAGGATAAATATTATTTGGCAACTTTTAACAAAATAAAAATTTTAACTACACAGAAATCTCCAAGCTGCGAAAATATCGTGCGGGCTCCCATCCTTAGCAAAATTTAGCATTAGCATTACCTGAGAAATAACATGTAAAAAGGTCAACACAAAGTTGAGTGATATTCATATGTTTAGCAGTAAAGATGTGGAATACAAACATTAATTATATAAGAATAGCAACATGATATGATTTAGTACCGTTGTACAAAATTATTTATATTTATTTATTGCAATAGCTCACGACACCGAAGCTTTAACATAACTGTTTTACCCCGAGTAAGTATCTAGTCAAAATACTTAGGTAATCAAATGTAAGTGCGTCAAGGTAATCGGGACGGGGATTGTCAATCCCGATGGATCCATCCACAACATTCGCGCTTGCAAAATGTGAATTAACGGTTCATGATGTAGGGGCTTTTTGACTAAGGTACTAATGCAATAAGTAAATGTGTAATCTGGGGAAGCATACAATTCTTGAATACTAAAAGTTTTAAATGATTATATTCCACGCATGTTATTCTCACCCCGCAATTTGTAACAAAGAATATAAGAAAAGGGGTTATGAACTCACCTTAGTAAGTGTAGTAGTATCGATCGGTCGAGAAGTCTTGAAATGGAAGGATTACAACAACGAACGCTTTACCGCGACCTATAATAGTAACGAGTACTTTATAAATGTACTCGAACCCGGAAAATATTTATATTACTAGAAATTAACACAAAACATACTCGTCATAAGTAATATATATATGCATACTTCAAGAATCCATCCTAAAAGTTTAAGTTTTAACTTATTTTACAAATTTCTAAAAATTTACCACTTCCTGAGCTCGCACGCGGCTTCCTAAATAAAATACCAAACGACCTCTAAAATTCACCAAATTCGAAATTTAGGTCCCTCCATGAATGGTTTACTCCCCAAAATTTTCCCAAAAGCTTAAGACAAGTAAAACCCATTTTTTATAATTTTTATTTAATAAAAGGTACCCGAAATTGGACCTGCAGGAACATACCAAATGTCCCTATTGTTTTGACCCACTTAAACAACTCCTAAATTCACGAAAAAAATCAGGGAACTCACACACATTATGAATAAGATACGGTTCGAATTTCGTTGAAAAACATTAAGTTTAGACCACTCAGCTTTTTGTTTTACTACAACTGAAATTCCGAACAGTTTGACAATCCAACTTGTAAAATCATTTTGACTAACTTCTACTTATTTTTAATACTCACAATCACTTGCGTTTGAAATTAGACTCGAAGTACTTAGTTCTAGGATTTGAAAAATCAGTAAAAGCCTTTAGTATGGTCAAGTAATTGCTATCGCAAGGTGACTCAAATTTCTGCACAAATTAGCCACGTGTAGAAAATTTATCTTATGAAAATCAAATAGTAAATCGACCATAACTAATTCGATTTTAGGAGTTAAAAGGTGAAATTTATATCAAAACGATCGCAAGGACAAACCCCACGACTACAACCCTTAAAATCTCAGTTCACACCATATTAACTTCACGGAAACGTAAATCAAAAATCTGGACAACAAGTAATTTTTTTATGCAGAAAATTACCAATGAAAAACCAAATCATAAATCGGTTATAAATAATTCGTTTTTAAGAGTTATAACCCGAATTTTATATCGAAACGATCACAAGGACATCACCTATTAACCAAGACCGTAAAAACTCAGTTTATGACAACTTAACTTGGCAAAAACTTAAACTCAAAATCTGGACAGCAATTGGTTTTTGTGCAGAAATTTCAAATAAAAACCAAATCATAAATCAGACATAACTTATTCGTTTTTAAGAGATATAACCCGAATTTTATATCAAAATGATCCTTAGGACATCACTTTGCAGCCAAGACACTAAAATATCAGTTTGGAAAACTTTAAATTTGCTGAAATAAGACTCAAACCCGTTGTCCTAAAATGGTCACATCAAAACACCTTCAAACATCATTTTCGCCAAAATCAACCAACACAACCTCGACTAATTAACCTATCTCCATTCACATCTAGGCCTAAACCTAATCAAAGCTCCTAACACTAATATGCATCATCATTTATGGATTCTTGAACTAGTTCATAAGCATTCATATATTCAAAACCATATTAAAAATTAATTAGAGATGAATAAAAGTTCTTACAATGTGTTTAAACACAAGAAAATCAAACACAACCCTTGTTATAACTCCCTAACACTTTCAAGTGCTCAGTTTCGAATTTTAACCTCCGTTGATGAACTTAAAAGAAATTTTATTTTCTAAATCAAGTGTATGGAATAAAATTGTTAGTGGGTTTGTGTTTAGGGATGATGCTTGGTTGATTTTGGTTGATTTGATTATTGTTTTAGGGAAAAAAATGATTGAAAATGATGGTGGTGTGTGTTCTTGCGTCGACACAGAGAGAAGGAAAGGAGACAAAAAAATTGATTGTTGAAGAAAAATATATGTGTTTTGTTTTTATGATTAAGTAGTAGTAGTAGTGAGTTAGGGTAGTGTTTGGCAATAGGTTTAGTAGTAGCTAGTTAGTAAATACATTTTAAGGTGTGTTTGGTTTTAAATTTTGTAGGAGCTAGTTAAAAAATTAAAGGGGTGTTTGGTTAGGGGTGTTGGGTCTTGGATAAAAGACAAAAGAAAATAGTTTCGGCCCAAGTTTATTTACTAAAAACGAATGTATTATTTAAAACTTTATCCCGTTAAACAAACTCACGCATCAAACTTGTTGTTATCGACTCGTTTTTGATAAAATACGAAATTAAGTATAAAATTAAGTCGAAAATAATAATATGGAGGTAAAAACTATTTACGACTAAAATGCGGCGTTCGTAGACTTCTCGCTCGATAAATTAGATAGTTTAGATAATAAAACTTCGCGAGGGATTTAAATCAGTATCCGTAATTTAAATAAATATGGAAAAATATAGTAAAATTTCAGTAAATCCAAATAAATTATTTTAAATGGATAGGAAAATAATTAAAATAAAATTTAATTAAAATCCTCGAAATCTCAGAATTTACATATGTTAAGGTAAAAGAAAAAGTAAAATACTATTAAAATCGATAACTAAGAATAAAAGGATATAATTTAATTACCGGAAAGTACGAGTTCTCACAGTCGACCTCCCTAAAGGAACTCTGGTCCCTCAGAGTTCAACTAGAGACGAGAGAAGACGTGAATAGATAGGGATACTTTGCTTTGAACAGGTCTTAAATATGAGAGGATATTTAGAGGTGGAATGAACACAATAAGTGCTTAGACGAACAAGATGCGCTAAAACGGATTAAAATTGATAATCGACAAGGAATCGCAAATCGTGCAAACCGTAAAACACAATAATCCACTTTACTAAGAAAAAGATGGCGGAAAAAAAATGAATTACACTTAGACAATGAAAATACGGGTTGCCACAATTATTCGTCCCGGATTTGATATTACTTTAAAACTAGACTTATGTATCTTCTTGATTATAAAAATGCAAGGTTTTGACAGTTATGGTGTTAAAATGGTACGACACGTTCAAAATGGTGACATATAATTATAGTTGCTTATCAAGGTGTTTGGTGATTTGAAATCAAAACTAATAGTGAGGAAAATTTTAACTATGTTATATAGGGATTAAGGCAAAATTGTATATTTAGTGGATAAACAATCGCTAAGTCTTTTTCATGATAAAAATGGTGTTCAAATTAGAAATAAAATAAATTCAAAAGTTAATTTGATTGTCTTAAGAAATTTTAGGATGATTGTATGAAACATTTATTGAAACTCGAGCTTTTGTTTACGATAAAAAATACAATCTATATTTCAAGTTATTTAAAATTATTAATAGGAAAGAAGTTTAAGACGGTAATTTCATTAATTTAGATGTTAAAATATGATGAAGAATTAAAATAGTTCAAAAGGCAATGCATGGTGTCATTTTAAAGATAAGTAAAAAAAAATTACAAAGAAAATTTATAGATCCGACATTTTAACTTGAGATGGTCATTTTAGTAATTTAAATGCTTGCTAAAATATATAAATTTTCTTATAATTTTATAATAATTCATGGAAATCCATTTAGGTATTTAATGCATCAAATGGTAAACAAGAGACATATTTGGTTTTCAAAAGGTGACAAAATAGTAAACAAATAATATGTAAGCAATGGTATACGGGGAACGAAGCAAATGTGGTAAGAATTCTTAACGAAAAAGGATAAAATAGAGGCGTCGACAATAAGATAATAAGAAAAAGAGATTTTAGCAAGTCATGAATTATTGAGAAAGGTTAGTGTCACCAACATTGGTTTTAAATTTCTCGGTGATCGATATCCGGTCGAAAGAGAAAGCCACACAACAATTGGCAAATCAAGGAAAAATTCTTAAATAGTCAGTTGTGTATGATTTAAATAGAATGAACAACATTGGCAATTGAACGAAGTCAACGCATGCTTCACACGAGCAAATTTCAAGGCTAAAGAGTCTGGCTCACATCATGACAGATATACGAAATCATTATTCATGTCCAGTCATGAATAGCGATTCGCGTCCGGAGATGTTTCGAAGGTTTACCAAAACACATAAGGAAGGTTGGTCGAGGAGGTAGCATAAAAACGTTGAAACTTCCAAGTCTGGTATGAGTAGTAAGTAATTAGACGAGTGGTAAGGAGAATTATATCATGAGGGAAAATGAGGTAATAAGTAGAACAAGTGTCGTTGTGTAAAGAAGAATGTAATCGCAGACTCGTAATTCGTTCAAGAAAAGATAAGGAAACATATGCATATGTCATGAAGAGGTGCTACTTGCATAATATGTAAAAGTTTTCAAAAATTTATTTCACCTCATTTCATTTTTTTTAACTTTTTCAGAAACACAAGTAAAAAGTTGGTTATTGTCAAAATATTTAAGGTGACTACTATTCAGCCTTGCATGGCTCCTTCTAAATTACGCATAGGTGATCAGGCCATGCATAATTTAGGACTAGCAATGCGACGCTCAGTTTCGTCAAACTAGTATTATGTGTCATATATTTAATATATATATATATAATGCCATTTGTAAAATACGAATCAAAATAATTTATGAAACCTTATTCGCGAGTAAGTAATTTGCTAGATACTTAATAAGCAACTTTAATGTTACAAAAATTAATTTATAAGACCAAAGTAGAACAATTTATGAAAATAAATCGTAAAAAAAATATCAGAAAATTAATAAGGCGACATTATGATAACTTACACAATAACGAGTGATTCTCATGAGAGTAGTAAAAAGTAATTAACAAGAAGATCGATTGAAATGGTTACAAGATGATAGAGTTTAGAAAAAAAATTTAGCCGAAATCGTCATGAGACACGCGTTATTAATGATGATGAAAGATGTGAAATAAAAATTTCAAATCTCGATCCAAATCGTTGGTATGACAGTAGAAAAGAAAGATAAAATGTAATAACAAATAAGTCATGTATACAAAAGATAAGGGAATCTATATGTGTGCACATCGTAAATTATTCAACATAAATATGCTTAAAGAAAAGTAGAATATCGGTTTTTGAATAATACAACTAACCCGAAAAGTTTCTATTTTTAGAAAGTTTCTATATTAGGAAATTTCCGATTCTGGAAAGCTTGGATATTTAAAACGTTAGGGTTAGCTCATAAAAATGTACACTTTTTCGACAAGACTAGTTCACCATCGGTTTTATCCAAACATTCGAGTTCCTAAGTTTATTATAATTATATGTATAATTCGGTCTAAAATTTCTATCTTTTGAAATTTTTAAACGTACCCAACTTTTGTTAATTGTAAAATACCAATCGTTAATGTTTCACGAGCTCGAAGGAACTAAAAAAAAGCCTAAAAACCATATTTTCGAATTCTATCAACTTTGACTTTTTGCCTTAAAAACGCAGGTTTGACTTATAAATTTTGACCAGTCAACACTAGTTTTCAGACTTGGTTTTCTACGCGGTAAAAGTAAAACGACATTGCAGACAACTTTCGTTTTTCGACCGAAGGCCGAAACATATGAGAAATGATGATTTTACCCCCTGCAGTTTTGCATCAGCACTAAATTTCTTTATATGCAGAAAATTAATTCTTAAAATTACAAATTTTAAATGATTGCAGTTTGCTCGTTTTTAAGAGTTACGGTTCGAATCTATGTCCAAACGACCGTCTCAACAAGTTGAAACATATTTTTTAAATCTAAAGTTTATAAAATATATATATATATATTTTCTCAACACCGCTAAATTACCTTTAAATTTTCTGCAGAAAATATATCTTTCGACACACCTCGAAATTTAATCAAACTTCAGCAGTATTACTCGATTAGAACTCAATTCCAAATTCTCGTCATCTAATATATTTTACAACATTTTCTAACAACCCAAAATTTATATACACATATGACTTGTGGATTCCATAAAAAAATTAGATCATATAAATGAGCGTAAAAAGAAATATAACATCGAAATATGGTTCTAGAAATACAACGAGAATCTAGGAAGTCAAAACGGCGCATGACATCCATGACTTCGATTTTCAAGATGTAAGGTAGGAAAGTCACTTTGCGGCAAGATTCCCAAAACACAAAATATATAGGGGAAAACTGAATCTTTAATTAGTTTCGTTCCCGGAGCGAGAAGGTATTGTGAAAGAGTACGATTAAAGTTTATACAAGTAAATCGTATTCCGATCAACCGCCACATTATAAAAATAAATTACAAGGTGACAATGGTGTTTCCAAGGTACAAACGAACGTTGTAATTCAAATTCGAAACGTAAAATGGTCAATGAAATAAGAAGTTTAATCGATACTCGAATGCCGTGTAAACCGGTGACGTAAAAGTCAACCAAAGATTATGAAAACCCATGATGTCATTCTACACGATTTCAAGAAATCCTTTCAAGATGTTGTGACTCGCACGATGTCCTTTAGTCTTTTCTGGGGACACATTGAGCTACACAATAGTCTATAGACTAATTTTTTTAAGACATCCAATTACAAATGGTCGGAAAACAATTTGGATATCTAAATAAGGAGTTAAACATTGAAAGTAACACGCATAGTAGTAAATTAAAAATTAGAAGTTTTATTGAAAGCAACACTTATTTAATCCCAAACAATAGTATGACGAGAATACACACAGCATGTAATAGTGAGTCGAGAAAAAAAACCGGTGGTTCAAAATGAACGAGTATATGAGGTCAGTCGTATCACGCATAAACAAGATAACAATAGTACTCAGAAAAGTGAGTATGAAAAGTCGGCAGCATACACGCTCCGAATACAAGTATGTAATGTCATAATAATATAAAATTATTCCAACAAGATCAAATTAACAAAAATATGAATTCAAGAATAAAGTCACGGTCGATGTAATCACAGTGATATCTAATGATAATTCATTAAGCACAAAGGATTTGGAAATAAATAGCGATTATCTTCATGAAGGTAATCTAATATTTCAAAATGTAATCAAGAAATGAAATACTACAATGATAATTAAAAGTAAATAATAAGGATTAGGGAATTACCCCCACATATATCAAACAACAATGGCAGATTCTGTGTTTGACACTAACAAACATGAAACATTAAAATTTTTGGTTATAGACCAAGTTTTGGAAAGCGACTCAGTTCCCTATAACCACTGCTCTGATACCAATCTGTGAGACCCCCAAAATCAGGCAAGGAACAAGTAGACAGCATGGGGGTGCCACGTCATGGTACACGAAACAATAAAATATAGTTGACACAAAATTGACGTAATAAAACAATTACATTACATCACAAAAGATCAGAGTTTTTTTTAATTTAAAGGTCCCAGAGTTTTGAAACATAATTACTAAAAGAAGAGGATAAATATTATTTGGCAACTTTTAACAAAATAAAAATTTAAACTACACAGAAATCTCCAAGCTGCGAAAATATCGTGCGGGCTCCCATCCTTAGCAAAATTTAGCATTAGCATTACCTGAGAAATAACATGTAAAAAGGTCAACACAAAGTTGAGTGATATTCATAGGTTTAGCAGTAAAGATGTGGAATACAAACATTAATATTATAAGAATAGCAACATGATATGATTTAGTACCGTCGTACAAAATCATTTATATTTATTTATTCCAATAGCTCACGACACCGAAGCTTTAACATAACTGTTTTACCCCTAGTAAGTATCTAGTCAAAATACTTAGGTAATCAAATGTAAGTGCGTCAAGGTAATCGGGACGGGGATTGTCAATCCCGATGGATCCATCCACAACATTCGCGCTTGCAAAATGTGAATTAACGGTTCATGATGTAGGGCTTTTTGACTAAGGTACTAATGCAATAAGTAAATGTGTAATCTGGGGAAGCATACAATTCTTGAATACTAAAAGTTTTAAATGATTATATTCCACGCATGTTATTCTCACCCCGCAATTTGTAACAAAGAATATAAGAAAAGGGGTTATGAACTCACCTTAGTAAGTGTAGTAGTATCGATCGGTCGAGAAGTCTTGAAATGGAAGGATTGCAATAACGAACGCTTTACCGCGACCCATAATAGTAACGAGTACTTTATAAATGTACTCGAACCCGGAAAATATTTATATTACTAGAAATTAACACAAAACATACTCGTCATAAGTAATATATATATGCATACTTCAAGAATCCATCCTAAAAGTTTTAAGTTTTAACTTATTTTACAAATTTCTGAAAATTTACCACTTCCTAAGCTCGCACGCGGCTTCCTAAATAAAATACCAAACGACTTCTAAAATTCACCAAATTCGAAATTTAGGTCCCTCCATGAATGGTTTACTCCCCAAAATTTTCCCGAAAGCTTAAGACAAGTAAAACACATTTTTTATAATTTTTATTTAATTAAAGGTACCCGAAATTGGACCTGCAGGAACATACCAAATGTCCCTATTGTTTTGACCCACTTAAACAACTCCTAAATTCACGAAAAAAATCAGGGAACTCACACACATTATGAATAAGCTACGGTTCGAATTTCGTTGAAAAACAATAAGTTTAGACCACTCAGCTTTTTGTTTTACTACAATTGAAATTCCGAACAGTTTGACAATCCAACTTGTAAAATCATTTTGACTAACTTCTACTTATTTTTAATACTCACAATCACTTGCGTTTGAAAGTAGACTCGAAGTACTTAGTTCTAGGATTTGAAAAATCAGTAAAATCCCTTAGTATGGTCAAGTAATTGTTATCGCAAGGTGACTCAAATTTCTGCACAAATTAGCCACGTGCAGAAAATTTATCTTATGAAAATCAAATAGTAAATCGACCATAACTAATTCGATTTTAGGAGTTAAAAGGTGAATTTTATATCAAAACGATCGCAAGGACAAACCCCACGACTACGACCCTTAAAATCTCAGTTCACGCCATATTAACTTGACCGAAACGTAAATAAAAAATCTGGACAGCAAGTAATTTTTTTTATGCAGAAAATTACCAATGAAAAACCAAATCATAAATCGGTCATAAATAATTCGTTTTTAAGAGTTATAACCCGAATTTTATATCGAAACGATCACAAGGACATCACCTATTAACCAATACCGTAAAAACTAAGTTTATGACAATTTAACTTGGCAAAAACTTAAACTCAAAATCTGGACAGCAAGTGGTTTTTGTGCAGAAATTTCAAATAAAAACCAAATCATAAATCGGACATAACTTATTCGTTTTTAAGAGATATAACCCGAATTTTATATCAAAATGATCTTTAGGACATCACTTTGCAGCCAAGACACTAAAATATCAGTTTGGAAAACTTTAAATTTGCTGAAATAAGACTCAAACCCGCTGTCCTAAAATGGTCACATCAAAACACCTTCAAACATCATTTTCGCCAAAATCAACCAACACAACCTCGACTAATTAACCTATCTCCATTCACATCTAGGCCTAAACCTAATCAAAGCTCCTAACACTAATATGCATCATCATTTATGGATTCTTGAACTAGTTCATAAGCATTCATATATTCAAAACCATATGAAAAATTAATTAGAGATGAATAAAAGTTCTTACAATGTGTTTAAACACAAGAAAATCAAACACAACCCTAGTTATAACTCCCTAACACTTTCAAGTGCTCAGTTTCGAATTTTAACCTCCGTTGATGAACTTAAAAGAAATTTTATTTTCTTAATCAAGTGTATGGAATAAAATTTTTGGTGGGTTTGTGTTTAGGGATGATGCTTGGTTGATTTTGGTTGATTTGATTATATTTTAAGGGAAAAAAATGATTGAAAATGGTGGTGGTGTGTGTTCTTGCGTCGACATAGAGAGAAGGAAAGGAGACAAAAAAATTGACTGTTGAAGAAAAATATATGTGTTTTGTTTTTATGATTAAGTAGTAGTAGTAGTGAGTTAGGGTAGTGTTTGGCAATAGGTTTAGTAGTAGCTAGTTAGTAAATACATTTTAAGGTGTGTTTGGTTTTAGATTTTGTAGGAGCTAGTTAAAAAAATTAAAGGGGTGTTTGGTTAGGGGTGTTGGGTCTTGGATAAAAGACAAAAGAAAATAGTTTCGGCCCGAGTTTATTTACTAAAAATGAATGTATTATTTAAAACTTTATCCCGTTAAACAAACTCACGCATCAAACTTGTAAAAGACTCGTTATCGACTCGTTTGATAAAATACGAAATTAAGTATAAAATTACGTCGAAAATAATAATATGGAGGTAAAAACTATTTACGACTAAAATGCGGCGTTCGTAGACTTCTCGCTTGATAAATTAGATAGTTTAGATAATAAAACTTCGCAAGGGATTTAAATCAGTATCCGTAATTTAAATAAATATGGAAAATATAGTAAAATTTCCGTAAATCCAAATAAATTATTTTAAATGGATAGGAAAATAATTAAAATAAAATTTATTTAAAATTCTCGAAATCTCAGAATTTACATATGTTAAGGTAAAAGAAAAAGTAAAATACTATTAAAATCGATAACTAAGAATAAAATGATATAATTTAATTACCGGAAAGTACGAGTTCTCACATACTAGGGCATCAATTTGAGAATTGTAATAGGGCATCGGTTTGAGAATTGTAATAGGGCATCGGTTTGAGAATTGTACTAGTGCATCGGTTTGAGAATTGTACTAGTGCATCGGTTTGATAATTTTACTAGTGCATCGGTTTGAGAATTGTACTAGTGCATCGGTTTAAGAATTGTACTAGTGCATCGGTTAAGGTTTTATTGTTCTTTTAAAAACTTTGCCATTAAGTATTACATCCGTATTGTTAATTTATGCAGAAGTTTATCTCTTAGGTCTAGAAAGTGCCACGGAACCTTCTAATATCGCCATGACAACATGTGTTATACATGATACTGCTGGACATTCCAGGTATTATGTTTTCATCATTGTACACATTACTTGTGATATTCTAGGCAGAGATTTACCATCGGGTATTTGGTTTTATGAAATATAGAATATTTGATCAAGTTTATATGTACTCATACGTATATTGTACTATTATATAACAACATAAACACACATACTGCAACCTATTTTTGGTTTCTGCTACACATTTGAGCAACTAGATACTATGCCATATGCTAACTCTAAATTTATTTGCAGGGTGCATAATCTCAAAGCCATTTTCATACTCTTTTTACATATAGGTAGGTGTGCTTTTCGCAATTGTTTTATAGGAATCTTAGGTTTTTAATATGGTGAATTGCCATTTTTTTAAATGTTAGGACACACTTGTGTACTGAATTGTGTTTAATTCTCGTATGTGAATCGTTATGCAGGTGTAACTACTGTTGTTGCGATAATTTCTTCGGCTTCGGTGTCTGCTGGTAAAACTTTGTTCCTCTTTTGGTGCAACGTCTTTGTCTAGTGTACCGATTTTTTCAAGTATTGCCACTGATTTTGTAGGTTTGACTAGAGGTTTGGCGTTTGTTAGTAAGATATCTCGTGTGTTTATTAGTCCATAGTTCTGTTGGAGGTTCGTTGTGTGTGTATTCAATGGTTTGGATGTTTTGTTCACAACATGTCTTACAGCTCTATATATTATACTTGAGTACGCGTTCTTGAGCATAGCCATGAGGACGATACCACTAATGAGATGAACTTTGATCAGGTAGATAAGCAATTTACGACTGGAAATGAAAAAAGCCATTAGAAACCGATAGTTTTAAGTCCCAAATTTAAGCGATCAGGGCCTTGTTACGTTGTGTTGATAAGTTTGTTTGTACTAGTTACAGGTTATACTTGTTTACATGGTGTTAAAAAAATTTTGTTAGTATCTGTGATTGACGATTTTATTTGGCCTTGTATTTTTTTGAATTTATTGTACATGCATGTTATCTTTTTCTAGTTATTGTAACGAGCAATTATTGGAAAAAATATATGTTTTACGTTTTATAGTCAAACTTGTGTTAATTAGTTGTAAAAACAAAAAAATTGACTTTTAAAGAAATCAACGATAAAAAACTTGAGAAACGTCAACAGCTAAAACAAATTCAGTCAACCAACTCATAAGAATTTAAAGATATACAAAAATAGCCCTTATAAAATAAAGAAATAACAAAAAGGCCCCTGGACTTTAGAACAAAAAAAAGGAGGGGGAGGAGGTTGGTAGAAAAAAGAAAAAAGGGTGGGGAAGTATGTTTTCTAGGTTCTTTTTTAGATGTTATTTTCTAATGATCCCATCTCTCTCTCTATCTCTCTCTCTCTCTCTCTCTCTCTCTCTCTCTATATATATATATATATATATATATATATATATATATATATATATATATATATATATATATATATATATATATATATATATATATATATATATATATATATATATATATATATATATATATATATATATATATATATATATATATATATATATATATATATGACTAGTTTTAATACATGTGCAAGCACATGACTTAGAAATAAATGATTATTTGAATAATTATTTAAGTACATACGAAAATGAACATAAATTTAAATATAAACGATAAATTAAATAATAATTTTTTATTACGATTTTATGTATATAATATATGCTTTTTAAGAATATTAATGTTTATATATTTGATTATGTTATAAAGTCTAGAGGGTAAATATTTTAATAGTTTTTAATGAGTTTATACTTAAGCCATCTAATTTATTTAAAATCCAACTACTTATGTTTTATTTATGAGCAATGCTATATCCTCCAACAATATCTTACTACTCATCCTCCTACTCACATCAAATTAAAACATATGTAATCAACTAATTCTCTTTCTTAATTTTATCCATTAATAAATTCACTTGTCATAATCATATAAGTAGGAGGATATGTAGGCATATCAAGTAGGAGGATAAATCATTTTCCTTTATTTATCACCTTCTCCTTTTTTAAGTTTTATTTTCGTATATTTGACACATATATTTTTGTGTGTTTTTATTAAATTCTTCCACCAATTTTTTTTATTTTGACTAATTCAATCCAATTTTGACATTTTTCACTAATAATATTGTTTAATTTTAATTAAGTATCAAAATCAAACAATTTGGTTGGTCCAGTTATTTTCTACAATCTTTACTTTTTATGAAAATTCTCAAATAATCTGATTTATTTATTATATAAAAGATAGAGAAAAGTTATTTTGCATCCTTGTTTTTTTGGTGGAAATCAAGGGACAAATCCCCACCATTCATCTAGTTTTGATCTAATGGTAGAGATTAATCTAAGATTTAAAAAAACACGGAGGGGCCATTTTTGCCAAAATTTCCAAAAGTTGAAAAAATGGGCGGAGGTACCAAATTTGTAAATATGACGGAGTAATGGATTATCACTAGTGATATTTCACTAGCGAAAATCAATGAAATATCACTGTTAATAAAACAATGAAATATCACTGGGTATTATGTTAATGAAATATCACTGGTGATTTCATTGGTTTATCTCTAGTGATATTTCATTGTTTTATCAGTAATGAAATATCACTTGTGATAACTAATTTTCGTCATATTTACAATTTAGTCCTTCCGCCGCTTTTTTGCAAATTTTGGACATTTTGGCAAAAATAGTCCCTCCGTGTTTTTTTTAATCTTAGGTTATGTATGGCTAGTATTAGTTCCTTGGATTCTAACAAAACAAGTTTCTAAAATAACCGGACTCAGAAAAGATATATGTTTTATACTGGAAAACTCTAACAGCAAGTATCACACAAAATACCTTTGTCGAGACAATTCTATAACATGTATTGTCCAAAGAGTTACTGTCCTATAATTGTGATCCACGTCTCTATATATAGACACCTTCTGCCTCTCATATCTAGACACGATATCACACGATCAGGAGTTAATTAAAATTATAAAAAAAGGAAAAATTCATGGACAAACTTGCGAAATGTGCAGCAAATTATGTCCCCCTTACTCCTCTTACGTTCATTAAAAGAGCCTCCTTGGTTTATTCGAACCGCACTTCAGTCATATACAACGGTATTCGCTTCACCTGGAGGCAAACTTATGAACGATGTTGTCGTCTGGCCTACTCTCTGCGTTCGCTTAATGTTGTCAAGAACGATGTTGTAAGTTTGTTTAATATATATATATATTCAGATGTGTAGATACTATAGATAAGTTTTCTACGAATACACACAATAATGTACTAGATTCTTTTTTCTAATTTTTGGTTTGATTATTATGCAGGTATCGGTACTAGCACCCAACGTGCCTGCGTTATATGAGATGCATTTCGCAGTCCCGATGGCAGGAGCTGTGCTTAATGCAATTAACACTAGGCTAGATGCAAAGAACATAGCCACCATTCTCCACCATTCTGAAGCGAAGGTCTTTTTCGTGGACTCTGAGTATGTTCCCATAGCATCTGAAGCGCTACGGTTGCTGGTGGACAGATTGAAAGACAAGTCATCTGGCCAGCAAGCCATTCCATTGGTCATTGTGATTGATGACATCAACAAGCCCAATGGTGTCATCCTTGGAAAGTGGGAGTATGAGCAACTCATCCACCATGGGAATCCCCAGTACCCAGGGGAAGAGCTTGAGGACGAGTGGGATGCGATTTCCCTAAATTACACATCTGGAACAACCTCTGACCCGAAAGGAGTGGTATACAGCCACCGTGGTGCGTTTCTAAGCACAATGAGCTTGATTCAAGGGTGGGAAATGGGTACTGAAGTAGTGTATCTTTGGTCACTGCCAATGTTCCATTGCAACGGCTGGACATTCACTTGGGGCATCGCAGCTAGAGGTGGCACAAATGTGTGTATACGCAGAACCACCGCTAATGAAATGTACAAAAGTATTTCCAACCACAGTGTGACTCACTTGTGTTGTGCTCCTGTCGTCTTTAATATCTTTTTGGAAGCGAAGCCCCATGAGCGTTGTGAAATAACTTCTAAGGTCAACATACTCACGGGAGGGGCGCCTCCGCCTGCGGCCCTCCTTGAGAAGATGGAAGACCTTGGGTTCCACATAACGCATGCGTATGGTCTCACAGAGGCCACAGGACCTGCCTTCATTTGCGAGTGGCAAACAAAGTGGGACCAACTGCCAAGAGACCAACAAGCCTCAATAAAAGCTCGTCAGGGTGTAAGTATACTCACACTCGCGGATGTCGATGTCAAGAACGTGAAAACAATGGAAGGTGTTCCACACGACGGGAAAACAGGCGATATTGGAGTTATCCACTCTGATGGGTACCTAGAAATAAAAGATAGATCTAAAGACGTGATTATCTCAGGCGGAGAAAACATTAGTAGCGTTGAACTAGAGTCCATTCTATTTAAACATCCTGCCATACTCGAAGCAGCAGTGGTCGCCATGCCTCATTCTAAGTGGGGAGAGAGCGCTTGTGCTTTCGTAGTTTTGGAAAAGACAGCAAGCGCAACTGAAAATGATATCATGGCATACTGTCAAAAAAATATACCAAAATTTATGGTTCCGAAGAAAGTCGAGTTTTTGACTGAACTACCAAAAACGGGAACCGGTAAAGTTCAGAAGGGGGAGCTTAGGAAAGTAGCAAAAACTCTTCAGATCTCGAAAAACAAAATATCAAGCAAAGAAAAGGTTGTTGCCATGTCTGGACTGTAAAAATATACATTCATATTTTAAGGGTGCATTTGGTATGCTAAGAGGAATCATTATGGGTAACGATATGTTAAAAGGAAGGAGAATGTTATAAGGGTGGAATGGTAATGGATATATTATTATTGATATTGTTGTTTGGTTTGTATTAGTTGGGTATGAAATAACTTAATAAAATTTAATATTTAAAAATATATGTGGTGAAGAAATTTGAATTTTAATAAATATGTGGTGAAGAAGTAAAATACACGGGACTCACAAAAATAAAATATGAGCAAATTAAGTCTAGCTCAGTTGGATGGATGTATTTGGTTATAGTCTCCATGTGGGGAGGTCAGGGGTTCGACTCCTGTCATTCCCCATGTGGGGGATTTTCCCAGAATTGACAGCCGGGTTTGAATCTCATCGCAATGCCTTGAAGCCCCTTAATGGGAAACTGGATAGCTAGCATGGGGGTTGATATTCTTTTCGTGAGATGATTCGAACTCGGGTTGAGAGACTTGGTGCCTCGGTGGCACGCAAGATACTCCGCTGCACCAAACTGTTATTCAAAAAAACAAAAAAAAATATGAAAGTCATCTTTACCCACAACTATGGATCTATTGTTATCTATTATAACTTCATTCCTAGAGTTATTAACCAAACACATTTATTGATTACGATAATCATTCCACCATTTCCATAATATTTACCAAACGCACCCTAAGTTCTTTCATTCCTAAATGTTTTGGAAAGCATAATTTAATGTAATTTAAATATCTCTCCCATATCACATAGAAATTCAAATAAATTTGTATTCTTAAAATGTACTACACTTTCAGCTAAGGTGATTTGATAAGATACTTGCAATTATATTAGTAAGGGTGCGTTTGGTTCATTATAATTCATGGTAATTAAATGCAACTATAATCCAAATTACATTTCAATCATTTTTGGTTGAGAGCGTGAAATGAAATGTAATTTAAAAGGAAATCCATTGCCTATTTTCCAATCTTGAGATAGGTTCAAAAACGGTTTTTGGGCAAAAAGGACAGCAAATGGCAGAATTTAACACTTGTCAAAAATGGTCCGAAGGTGTCGAGTATTTATATGGTTTTGTCTATTGGACAATCTTGAGAAATTGGACAATTTACGTTTTGAGCAGTTGGATTTAGGTAATTTCTCCCACTGACAACGGGTACCAATAACTTTTGGGCAACAATAAAATTTAGGGCAAAACACTATTTCTTAATAGGGTAACAAAACAATTTTACCCTAATAAACTAGCCATTTTGGCCTCACTTCAAACAAAAAAAACATATTTTCTTTCATCTTCTCCCGTGTATCTTCATCTTCCTCTGTATGTTTTTCGACGCTGATAGAAACAAGAAAAAGAAACCCATCGTTTGAACATTGATACATCTTAATCGTACTATGTTGTTTATTAAGGTAAGCAAATGTATTCTTTTCTTTTTTACGATTTTCATTGTTCAATCTTATTTGACAATTTTAAATTTATTTGCTTATAGTTATATTGAAATCAAATCGTGATGTTTTTAAGAATTATCTTTTACCAATAGTCAGTTCCTTGAAAAAACCTATTGACA
The DNA here is from genome assembly GCA_025667525.1 of Glebionis coronaria. Lineage (NCBI taxonomy): Eukaryota > Viridiplantae > Streptophyta > Magnoliopsida > Asterales > Asteraceae > Glebionis > Glebionis coronaria. The sequence continues at coordinate 583,057,714 of CM046878.1, read as the reverse complement.
TGGATATTCTCTGAAATCTGTCTTCTAGGTTGATTAGTTAATTGAATAACACGAGTGTGGAATAGTGTGCCAATACAGTGTAACATGCAATTAATAATTTTTTGGTATAGTTTGTAATTCGTAACTCAAATAGTTGTAACTATATTCAGGATACTCCTTCGAAGGTCATCATTAGGAGTACATTGACTATTTAATGTTTGTTAAGCAAAGGCTAAATGCGAGGCGCCAATTATTTTTTAGGAGTACTTATTTTTAAAGGTGGTTTGATTTAACTTGGTATGATCATGAACCCTATTCGATTGAGTATATGTTGAGAAAACAACGAGTTGATGATTCTCATTATGATATGCCCATGATATATTATACGGAAGGTCATAGTTTGCATTTTGGTCGTCGCGAATTTGCTCTTATTACTGGTTTGCGATTTAGGAATGTTAGTTTTAGTTTGTATAATTATGGTGAGCTAAGTTTTCGTAATAGAATATTTAAGGATAAGCTAGGTTTAGTTGTTACCATTTTAGATGTTATTGATGTTATTGAGGATAAAGAAGGGTTTGGGCAAGCTAAGTGATCCTGATGTTGTACGTCTGTCCCTTTTGTTAGTTTTAGAGGTTATTGTTTATGCAATGACGCCTAAAAACGTTACTTGCATTTTTCGGTCTCAACTTTTTTTGTTTACGACAATATATAAAAACAAGCATTTACGAAAACAATGAAAATCGAATTCTTGAGTCAAGTATTTTTCATTTCATCCAGTTATCACTTAAGGTATGAATAACAAGTACTCATTCTAACTAAGCGATCAAGGATTTAGTTTTTCTTAAAACTCACTTTTTATTAATTGTGACAAAAAATTTATTAAACTTTATTTTTAAGAAAATATTTTATTAAATTAAATATTTGAAAAATTGAAAATGGCCTATTCCATATGGTTTTGGAATATCCTTTGAGAATAAATATTTCACCAGATAAGACTACCTCACTAAAAGATAAAAGGGAGCGGAGTCTACTCCGGCGGTTCCTCAAATGCCGTTGTGGTTCTTTATTGATAAGGAACCATGGGAACCTTTAAGGAACGGCGCCTAGAAAGAGCCGTTTGATCTTTGTCTTAAAATTAGTGGACCATTCTCAGATTTTCTCCTCACCTCTTTTGCACACAAATTTTAGATTCAATCATACTTCTTAAATCACTCAAATCCTTGATTATTTGGTTGATTACTACTTGTTTAGAAGTGAATCTTTCTCCTCTCATCTCTTCCTCTTCAAGTGCAAAGAGAAGAAAACTTTCATCCTTGAAGTGTTTAGTCTACCTCAAGATCCATTGAAGATCAAACTTTATTTGTTCATTCTTGTGTCATTGTGAAGATCCAAATTGTGGTTTATATTTGGAAGTTGTGTATGTATATTTGTTAATACTTAGGCCAAAAAGTATATTGGTGTAGATTGGTCCTAGCTAAGATTAAGACTCGACTTTTAGCTTAGAGTCGGAAATTGGTTAAGCAACATGTACGGTTTCTCCACCTTCAGGAGCTCGTTGATTAGTAAGCTCTCGAGTAAGGAGTACTCGAAGAGTGGAGTAGGAACGAGGAGTGGGCTTTGTTGCCGAACAACTATAAATCCTAGGTGTTTGGTTTGAACTTTCCTTCCTTTATCCCTTTACATTCTTTATTCATTACTTGCACATACTTGTGATTATTAGTCTAGTTACATTATCCTTTGTTCATATTGTGCATAAGAAGATTTCACATACTTACTTAAGTCTAAAGCTTTTCAAAAAGGATTTCTGAAAACCCCTTATTAACAAGTAAATTTAAGAAACTATTCACCCCCCCCCCCCCCCTCTTCCAGTTTCTACAATTGGTATGAGAGCTTAGTTGCTCAAGTGTTTTTAAAATATATTGTATTTTAAAACTTGAATCGATCTATGGATTCAAACAAGTACCTAGAAGGACAATATGTGCAAAGACCACCACTTTTTAAAACCGATAGTTTTATTTATTGGAAAAATAGATTTGAGACTTATGTGAAATCAAAAGATTTAGATCTTTGGCATGTTATTACCAATGGTGACTTTTTGCTTATCAATATAATGAAGTTTCTAAAAAGAAAGAGTTAGTCACTTTTGACAAAGCTAATGATGACACTAAAAAGAAACTTGAAAAAAATAATGAGGCTAAAATGGTGATTTATAATGCTTTATCTAAGAAAGAGTATGAAAGGATTTTTATGTGTGAAACCGCTAAAGATATTTGGAACACTCTTTTAGTAACCCACCAAGGTAATAGTCAAGTCAAGAAAGAAAAAACGATCTTCTTTTCCAGCAATATGAACAATGTGTTATCTTACATTTTCCCCTTATGAGTGACATTTATGTGAACATAAAATCCAAAAACTAATCCATGTGAGGTTCTGAAGTTATTTTATCATTTGCTTTTGCTACTTATAAAAACCTAATCATTTTCCTATCATGCTTCATATACTTATGTTTTTTAAAATCCAATTCTCGCTTTGATTGTTTGAGGCAAGCAATAGCTAAGTGTGGAGGAATTTGATAACGACCTAAATATACATATTCAATCCGTTATTATTATATCACTTTGTATTATAAATAAGAAATTTTGATACTTAATACATTACGTTTTATATGCATGTACAAAGTTTGAAGGCTCAAAGTGAATAAATATAAATTATAGTCCTTGAATTGCAATAATAAAGAATAAAGGATAAGAACATTATGGAACGCACGAATGTGCACCGCACAAAGTCAGAAATGCAGCGCACAATTCCTACCTCCAATGTGCGGCTCATATTTAGAGAAGCGCGATGCGCTTTTACCTGCAGACAACACTATAAATAGAGGCCACTTCTCCTCATTTTATCATATCAATCTCAATCCATTCTCTCTAATACTCAACATTTCGAGTATTCTTAGTCTTTAGAGTAATTTTTAGTATATTCTACTTTTGGGAAATACTTGTAACGATAGTATTTTACTCTTCGACTCGTGGAAAGGCGATACAACAGTGACACTTGTGTACTCGTCAATTCGTTAAATCTAATTATGATGTTCTCTTACTCTTTTCCATTTGTTACTTTGATTACCATGATAGGCTAAACTATTTGTGACTATATGGGTATGTGACTATAACTAGTGATGATGCTATGATATGATCCTTTATAACATGATTTCAAGCTAATGTTGTAGAACAATTTTGCCACTTAGTTCTACCACCATATTTTATTAAAAGTTGATTTGTTACGACAATTTGACATCAAGAGGGTCACTTTATTATAATAAGTTTTTAAGTACTTGTCTATGGTTTTGAATCTTTGGTTGGAGAGATCCGCTTAAATACCTTGATAAAATATTGAACTTATCGAAAATTTGTTTTAAGCTTAGTCGCTTAATTGAACATAAGTCTTGAATCAAACCTAGTGAATTGTGTAAACGCCGTTTTGACAAAAAAAAGGATTATCACTCTTTACCTACCTGATCATATCTCGATCATTATTATCATCATCACGAAATTATACGATCTATCCCATATTAGTCATATTTGTCATTATTGTTACTTATTCAAATCATTTCTAACTTCAATTATTATATTGCTTACCAAAACGAAACTTAGTCCTTGCGAATGATCCTGGCTTACCACTACAAAACTATACTACGAACGAAAGGGTATAATTGCCCGTGTTTGTATTCTAGTCCCTTGTTTTGTGAAACCTTGTTATTGATTTAAGACTTGCGAAACGATCATCAAGTGTTTGGCGCCGCTGCCGGGGACTTACAATCCTGTTTTGCAACCAAACTTTTCATAATTATTGAAGAATTGAACCATTTCTCACTCAAAACAATCGCAAAATTTTCTGCCAGTAGAGAACGTACGCCGCACCAACCAAAAAGTGTGCCGCACTTCCTGTAGCAAACCAAAGTACGCAGCACATTTCAAAAGTGCGACGTACATTCCCTACTGTAACACTAAAACCATTATTGGATGCACGCCCGTTCATCCGGAACTCAACCCGTATCACCATTATCAAAACCAGAACGTACCCCTAACCGAAGGTTACGTAGACTTCACCTCCGTGTACCTTTAGATAGGAGACACGAGCAACCTCAATCTCGTGAAATAAACCAACCATTCGATAACCTCTCTCAATTCTTATTTCTTACTAGACTCGTCGAACAATACGCACCAATGTCGAACACCGATGATGAACCCATTTGGTCAGCCAAAAGAGTTGTAGCACCAACTTCTGGCTCCGAAATCATTTTACTTGCAATTGTAAACGATTTTGCAATCAAAGGCAACCATTTGACACTTGTTAAAAATAACCAATTTGATGGAAGAATTAAAACCGCTCCTCACAAACATATTCATGAATTTAGCGGCATTTTCAAAATGTTCAACTATGGAGAAGGACAAGCCGAAGCCTTACAACTCCTAATGTTTCCATCATCCCTAACTGGAGAAGCAAAATCATGGCTCGACGAAATTAACGAAGGAACCATTCGAACATGGGAAAACCTTAGAACCGCTTTCATTAGCCGATTATTTCTTCCTGTCCTATTTGAAAAACTCCTTGGAGAAATACGAAGCTTTTCTCAACAAGATCGAGAGACTCTCACTGACGCATGGTTAAGAATGAAAGAACTACTCTGAAACTGGCATGGTTATGGACTCAAAAATGAAGGTATAATAAAAATCTTCTATCATGGTCTTGACGATACTACTCAAGATGCCTTAAACGCCGCATTGGACGGTATTTTCGTTTACAAAACCCCAAATCAAGCTTACCAATTGTTAGATGACAATGTTTTACTTAAGCATGATTGGTCCAAAAACCACAAAACCAAAAACCCTCGAAAAAACGTAGATTTTGCCGAAGAAAGCGACAACCCCACCGACACCGAAAAAATTATGGCTCGTATGGAAGCCATGTCTTTAAAAATGGATACCCAATATAAAGAGATTTAATACAAATCTCGTAAAACATGGAAAAAATGTGAAGGAAACCATCCTTCTAGTGAATGTCATGACGATGATACACCTATGACGAAAGAAGTAGAAGCCAATTTCATGAACACCTTTCATCGAACTCGTTTCTATAATGATTATCGCAATCGCGACCGCGATAATTAGAGATCATACTATAAAAAAAGTTACAACCGAGATGAGAAGAAACCAACCCAAACCGAAGACAAACCCAATCTCGAATCCAAGATCGAGAACTTCATCGAATCTCAAAGAAAAACCAACATTTTTGTGCGAGAAACATTCACCGATCTCAAATCCAAGTTCGAGACTTCAAACAAGAACCACCAAGCTTCCATTCAAAACCTTGAAGCTAAGTTTGTTCGTTTTATCGATAGACAATCAAATCGTGCTTCTGGTTCTTTACCAAGCAACACCAACCCTAATCCCAAAAACAACAACAAATACCAACCACCGCAAGCTCGTAATGAGCATGGGAACGCCGTATTCACGTGGAGTGGTTTATCTTACGAATCACCTGCCAAAGCAACCCAAGATGCACCCATCGAAACTCCACTTGATAGTGACGATGAGGAAGAACCACGACCAAAGAAAACCCAATCCACCGAAGATATGACAACAAACCCAATACCCAAACCTTACAAACCAAAAGTACCATACCCCCAAAGCTTACGCAAGCAAAATATGCAAGATAAGTATGATAAATTTCTCGACTTAATCCAAGAAGTTCGAATCAATATGCCTCTAGTCGATGTTCTGGCTGGAATGCCAAACTATGGCAAATTTCTCAAAGAGCTTGTTGGGAATTATTTGTATGAAGTACCAAGTATTGTTAGTTATGTCTAAGTACCGTTAGTGTTAGTAAGTACTGTTAGTGTTAACGCGGTACATGCTAAGTACCATTAGTATTAATGTAACTAATGCTAGACAAATAAATACGAATATATCTTTAGTAAAGATATGTCATAGTTATAATAGGAGTATATCTTATGTGATATACTTAATAGGTTAGAATATTGATAATATATCGTGTGTGATATACTTATCATAATAGAATACTCTAGTTGTTCCTTAGCCTATAAAAGGAACATAGGTACGATGAGTTGTAATGTACCAAACACCAAAGTCGATAATATAATCGAATAGTTAGAGTATACTATTGTTCTTCTTTGCTTTTGTAAGTTAGATTCCACATAACTTATTAGAGTTGAGTAAGAGTGTCGCACGTGCTCTAGTTTGTTTACAAGCTATTGTGCAATCCTTAACAGGATCTTGATCTATTAAAATGCATCAACAAGTGGTATCAGACCTTGTTGAGAAACTCTGAATAAGAAGAACATAACCCTAAACCAAATCCCAAACTCACAAAATTCACAACATGTCTCAACCTAATGAACAACCTCAGTTTGTAGAGGACTTTAATATCCCTGATCCAATACCTCAAGAACAACCTCAAATTGTGCAAGATGCACTTGTGGTACCTTCTCCACAGGGTGCATAACATGAACCTAATGTAGTTACACCAATAACTACATCTACTCCTCATGTACTGTCTTCTATGAAACTCCCAATCCTCAAAAATGACAATTATGAAACCTGGGCTCTGCAGATGGAGAACTATATGAATCACACAGATCATACTATGTGGGAAGTCGTAAAGAATGGGAATACTCCCAAGAAGCTACACTGGTTACCTGATGGTACTTGTTATGCTTTACCTATAGTGACTGCTAAAGATGTTCAAGCAGATATCAGAGAGAGAAAGGCCAGAACTGCTTTGGCTATGGCTCTTTGAGAAGACATTCTACCTTGTTTTCATCACTTCAAAGATACAAAACTTATGTGGGATGCTATCAAACATAGATTCGGAGACAATGATAAATCTAAGAAGTTGAAGAAAATAGTGTTGAAGCAGGAGTTTGATAATTTATCAATTTCAAGTGCTGAAAGGATCCATAAAGGATATGGAAGGTTTAGTAAACTATTCATTAAATTAGCAGTTAATAGAGTTATAATCCCTCATGAAGAAGCTAATCAAAAGTTCTTGAGAGGAGTACCACCAGAGTGGAAAGTGATGGCTATGTACTTTATCACAAGAGATCACTTGGATACTACTCTATTTGATCATCTCTACAACAATCTCAGAGTATATGAGATGGATGTCAAAGGTACAGGACCAGGCATAACACCTACAACAAAGCCTAACTTGGCCCTTATGTCTGAAGAAAGCAGTCGTACTTACTATCAAAATACCGCTGGTGGATCAAGCAACAGTACATACTTCCAAGGTACCGTTGGTGAACCAGCTAACAATACTTACTTTCAAAATACTGCTAGTAGTTCACCTATAACTCAGAATCCACATGCAAGACCTCCATCAATGTTCAATGAGAATGACTCTTTCTCATTCTTTGTTGGACAAGGCAACAGACCAAGGTTAACCCTTGATGACCTGTTCCAGATGGCTGATGCTGATATTAAAGAGATGGATCTAAAGTGGCAAGATGCCATGATCTTTGTTAGATCTAACAGGCTCTACAAAAGGACTGGAAGGAAGATGATTGTTAATCCTAATGAGCGGTTAGGATATGCCAAGTCAAAGGTATAATGCTACAACTGTGGAAGGCTTTGACACTTTGTTAGAGAATGCAAAAGAGAGAAAGCTGAGGAAAGCAATCAGAAATTCAAGCATGACAACAGAACCAAGACATTTGAATCATCAAAAGGTGAACACAAAATTCCATGGAGTCCTAAGGAGTCTAGTTCAAAGGAGCTTAGAGCATTGATTTCAGTAGATGGAGTGGTCAACTGGGCACAAGCACATGAAGTAGAAGAACATGGACTTATGGCTCTCTCTCTAGGAGACACTGTGGTACATCTCTGTTCTAAAGATTCTGTTTTTAAGTTTAATTGGCTTAAGTTAGAACTAGAAGAACAATATAAAAAAGTAAATTCATGTACTGTAGAAGTAAATGCTTTCAAACAAGGTGTTGATAAGTTAGAAGCTAATATAGTTTTGTATCAAAAAGGCCAACAAAACTATGAAGAGAAAATTAGAATTTGACTCTTCAAATGAGAGAGAAAGATATAGCTATCCAAGCCTTTGAAAGACAACTTGTTATTATAACAGCAGAAAATGAAGTTTTGAAAGCTAGTTTATTTAATGAAAGAGAAACTATTAAAAACTAGGAAAACACTTCTAAAGGCATTGGAAAGCTTGTGAGTTCTCAAATAGGTTATTATGAGAAAACATGGTTAGGGTACATAGATGATCAACCTGGGATAACTCTGACTGACAAGGACTTATCAAAAGGGATATTTGATGGTTCTGAAGATTCAAAAAATACTCATGAGAATGATATATATGCTGAATGAATGAAGGCAGTTCCTCCACCATTATCAAAAATATTTATGCCCCTAAATAATGACATATGTGTAGAGTTAGATGAGTCAAAAACCACAAATGTTAAAACCTCTCATGGCTCAAACTCTAGTACAGTGTCCCAGGAAGAACCCATAGTGACCAAAAAGGTTGTGTATCCACCTTTAATGAGCACATTTGTGCCTGAAGGACATGTCTTTGAATCTAATTCTATTTTCAAACAGGCAAAAACTCTTAGAAAGGCAATGGATCCAAACCCAAAACATTATTAAAGTATTAAAAGAGGTAGTCTAGGTCTAGGACACCCTAGTACAGATCTTCCATTTGGATCTATCTCAAAAAGAAGAGGATGTTTGGTGTGGTAGCTTAAGTCATTTTATTAACGTTTGTACTTTACATAAAGATAAAATTGCTAGACAACAAGCTACTAAGAAGGTCAGCATGAAAAAGAAAAGTAATGACCTTAAAAGTCAAAAGGAGAGTCAAATTTCAACCAAAAATCCATCTAATAATGAATTTTTTGTAATAGATACACAAGAAGAGGATGTAGAAACCCAACCCAATCCACCCGAACATATCATAGTTATCAATCTCGATGACCAGCCCTCGTGGAATACTGCTAGTATCGTAGCACTGACTCCTAATTCTAACATTGTTCGAACCGATGTCGATGACAACTTTGTTATTAACACTACCCACTTGAAAATGGTTCAAGAGAAAAAATTCGATTCTCATTTACGGGCTGATCCGCATGAACACATTCGTGAATTTCTCGCAATCTACGACATGTTCAAATATGGTGAAACGCAAAGTGAAGTTATCAAACTTTTGATGTTTCCACTATCCTTAGTCGATGATGCTAATATCTGGTTCGATAAACTTAATTAAGATTCTATAACATCGTGGGAGCAAATGAGAAGAGCTTTTATAAGCAGATTCTTTCCACCTTCATTATCTGAACATCTTTTACTCGAAATCAGAAATTTTTCTCAAACCACATGTGAAAGTCTAACCCAATCCTGGTTACGACTTAAGAACATGCTTAAAAAATGCAATGGGCATGGTCTAACCAAAATAACTATAATTCGAATATTCTATCATGGTCTATACGAATCCACTCAAGCGATCCTTGATAGAATCGCTGGAGGAATCTTCCTCTACAAAACTCCAAACCAAGCTTTTCAATATCTTGAGGATAAAGTTCTTTTTGAACTTAATTGGTCCAAAATGTCTCGAAACAAAGATAATCGGAAATCTAATTCTTTCGCCGATGAAAGTAGTATTAATATCTCTCGAATAATGAAGAAGTTGGAAGCTCTTGAAGCTAGAATGGACTCTCATTTCCAAATCTTTAAAGAAGAATTACATGAGATGCGTGAAAAATATAACTATATTGAACGTAATCTCGATTTTAAAAATCGCATGAACGATGACGCGCCGATGTGTGAACGTCATGAATCAAATCAACTCGAAGGTTGTAAAAACCGGAATTCTCATGATTGGTATTCTCACCAACATTAACCTCAATCCTAAATCGATTTCGAAAAGTTAATCACTAAATTTTTGGATAGCCAAAGAGTTGCAAACAAATTTGTGAAAGAGACTGTTAACGTTATGAGTTTTAAGATTTAGATAGAGGAGAAGAACTTCCAAACTCTTTTCAAAAACATGGAAACAAAAATTAATGAGTTGTCGAAGTCCCAACCTCATGTCTCTTTTGATCAAACCGTTAGGACTAACCCACCTCCTCCTCCATTCGCTCGCGTAGAGCACGTGAATGACGTATTCACTACGAGTGAAAATTCCCTTTTACTAGTAATAGTAGTAGAAGTAATAATATAACTATAAAAAATCGAAAAATATATAAAATCTAAAAAAAACGATTTCTTATTTAGCCTTTTACTTCAGTTTCTTTTTATGTGTTTGTAAATGGTCATATATTAATTGATAAAATCTAAAAAAAGCTAAAAAAAATTGTGTTTTCTGCCATAATAAAACCCTCGCACATAATATGTTGTGCGGCGCACTTCTGTAAAAGTATCGTTTTTGACGAGTGTTTGTCTAAAAAAATAAAAATCCAAAAAGTTTTTATATCACTTTTATTTTTTATTTCGTAATAATTGTTTGTTATAATTAGTGAATTGTGAATAAATAAATAATTTAAGAAAAAGATCAAAAAAGTTATATAAAACTAAAAATCTGTCAGTTTTTAAATATGACGCACGTGAGGCCTCTGTGTTTCGTACTTTACTATTGCAACCAAAAAAATCTATATCACGAACTTTATGGGTGTGTTTCATGAAAACCTTCACGAGACTATAACTCGTCCACTCAGGATACCAGGGGGTTTAAAGGCTTGTTGCATACGCTCAATGCAATTGTGGAGCATACGAAACTATGCTTTATAACTTTACGTTTTTGTAGTTTTGTCTATTTTTGCAGATTTAATAAATAGGCGGAGCTTGGAATGGATTGATGATACCTTATCACTTGGGATATGACATATATTTGGATCGATGCATAATACTACATATTTTTTAATTCATATGCTTATGATGGCGCACTTCTTTTCGCTAAATTTTCAAAACTCAACCAAAGAACTTATGAGCCCCGGGAAGTCTCGTTTCTCTTATATTTTTTTCCCACTTGTCCTACTTTTAAGTAAGCACAAATCAATCCATCAAATATGTGAAAATCTATTCTTTATATTTCTCTATTTTGTGTGAAAGCCGATAATTTAGTGTGTTTCAGAACTTGTGCTTGACTATCATTTATTAAACCGCAGTGTGGTTAATTTATAGATATTTTTTAGAAGAGGCAAAATAAATATTGTATATCATTTTAGTCGAGCTAAACTTGCTTGCTAAAATATGTAGCACTTACACTTAAGTGCTATATTATCCCTTGTGCCGTTATCCCTGTAGTTACGCCTTTCGTTGTCAAATCGTGTATGTTGTGTTATAGAAAAAAAAGTTTAAAAAAATGAAAAAAATAAAAGAAAAAAAATTAATAAAAAAAAGAAAGAAAAAAGAAAGGAAATAAAGTATTGTAGTGTTATTGATTATACGACTTTGACAATGCATATTGTGTTACTAAGCCCTCATCATTATGACGTTTTGCCTCTTTGAAAACTTATCTGGTTCTCACGCCGCAGCGGTTATGTTTATGTGTCGTACAAGCATATGGTAGCTATCTATTTCATGTCCGTGCTATCTGAATGTTATTTTAAATTTTCCTTTTGTGAGTAAGATTGTGGGAATTCAAATATAAACACTATTCCCATGTGACGTGCTCAAATTATTGTGTCATAGCTTTTGCTACTTATAAAATTAATCATTTTCCTATCATGCTTCATATCGATGCTTATGCTTTTTAAATCTAACCTTGTTTTCTCGCTTTGATTGATTTAGGGCAAGCAATAGCTAAGTGTGGAGGAATTTGATACCGCTCAAATTATACATGTTTAGATATACGTTATTTGTATGTATTTAGGTCAAATATGTGAACTATCGATACTTAATAGAGTGAATTTGATGTTGTAAGTTCCAGGACGTGTCGTGAAAGAAAATGAAGAAAACACGAAGACATGAAGTTTAAATAAAGATATAAAGTCAAGCTTAAGATCTTTAGAAACCTGTCATTGTTTTGGTTAGATCTTGAGCATACGAACTCCGATTGAGTTGGTTCAAGAGAACACCGAAAGAGAAAAGAATTATCTACAACTTTGATTATTGGTCCAAAGTTGGAATGACCAAATCTGCGACGCATATCTCAAAAGTGTGGCGCACTTTTATACAACAATTGAAACGTTCTAGACGCGCAATTGTGTGGTGCACCATCTCGGTTTTGTGGCGCACAAATGACCCCTCAAATGTGCGGCGTACATTTCACTTTGTTCGGCATACTTTGCCCCCCAGAAAGCCTATAAAAGGACCCCTTGGCTCTCTCATTTCTCAAACACTTCTCCAATCATTCTCCCATCTTCCACCATTATTCTTAAGTAGTTTAGGAAGTTTTTTGGGTGTAGTAACATCATCCAAAGGATTCGTAGCATAAAGAAATGATCATTGGATCATTAGTATAATGTTTTCATTTGGGAAAACTTGTAATCATCATTTGGATCATATAACTTTGGTATAATCTTTTATCCCTTTTATTATGATTAATTTTTAAATTGTTATGAATGTTATGTTTGTTATTCCTTTAAATATGGAGTAGTCTTGTGTTTGGCTTAGGTGTATATAGATTTTTTGAATTGATACTAACTTGGTCGTACCGATAGTAGAACGCACATTTTAGCTATGTGCGGCACACTTTCTGACTAATTCTTAGTTATTTGCATGGTTGAGATATTCTTGTTGCTCAATACTATCATATTTGATCATTGTTATCTATTCGGTTCATTCTTGATTATAAGATGTTCGAAAGTGCTTTATGATTGATTCGATTTTATGTCATCTAGTAAATGAATCTTGATATATGCCTTGTAGAAATTGGTGAATAAAATATATATCAACTCTTGTATGATTTTGTTTAATGCTTTGCCATCGGTTCGAAAGAGTGTGGCTCAGCGGGCACTCGAATTATCTAAACTAACATAAATCGATCTTTATGCATTTGATATAATGAGATCTATAGGTTGAAAGAATTTCTTGTTATGTTGAATAGTGGATGCTTGTGTGCTTATAATCTATCCTTGTTAGTAGTCATTTTCATGATTCTTAGCCTAAACCAAATACTCCTTTAAATAATTGTTTGAAGCTTAAATGCTTAGAACTTGTGACACTCTAGAGATAATTCTTTTTACTTGTTAACAATAATCCCGTGGATCGACCTGGACTTACCTTAGACTATATACTATACACGAAAGGATACTTGTCCGTGTTGTGTTTTTAGTCATTCGTTTGGTAATCATCTAGTAATATAAATATAAGACTTGCAAAACACACATCAGTATTATGTGTGGAGCTATCGTAACAAGCTCCTATTTGACGAGAACTCCCTTGAAGGCGGTTATTTATGATAATGTTATTTTTAGTTCTTTTTATTAGTGTAAGTTTAGATGTAGAGGATCGTTTGGCTTAAAAGTCCGTATCTTGTTTCTTAGTAAACTAGCTCCTTGCTAGTTTGTGTTAATTAAATTTACCGTTAAGAAAAACTTTTAATTTGTAAGTCATTTTGAAAAGGATTAATTTTGTATGATGTTTCTGTTTTTATTTGGAGGGTGAAAGTTGAATTTATGCAACATACTATTTCAAATTAACCGATGTACGTAACTTACATTTTTTATTCCTGATATACGCAACATAGTTTCGAATACTTACTAATCTATGCAATATTGACCAAAATATGAATTGTTTGACCGGTTACCACCTAGAAAAGTTACATTTTGGTCCTTGTGGTCAACATGGACTTTCGTCGTTAATCGCTTGACATTTTTCACTAGAAAAACTTATAGCAGTGTTACCTTAACTTCTGTACACACATTTATATACATGTTTTTATACGAACATACTTGTAAACGCAATTATATAAATGTTTTATTACACATTTTTATACACACAATTTTATATACACACATACTTATATACGCATTCTAATACATATTTTTACACACATGTTTTTATATACGTTTTTTGTCGTGTACGTGTTTGAATTTAATTTTAAACTTGAATTTTTCGCATAATTTATTTTTAATATTAAATTTTTATCACAGATACGCAATGAAAACGGTATGTGCTTATAAATCTGCCATTTTTATCATACTACTATTTTTATAAGTTTTACACTCTGTTTAGTAATATTTTACGTATAGAATGCCTATATTTAGTCAATGATTGGTTTGAGACTTAAAAGTAAGTTTCTAGCACTAAACGAGACCGTTGAAATTCGGATTTATTTAAGTATTTACCGAAAATACTAGTATTGCTGTCACAGTTTTAAATCGGGTTTTCGACCATCTAAATGTCTTTTTCATGAAAAACATAAAGCACAAAAGTTGTAGAAAATGTAGACATTGACTTAACGCTGGATTTTTGAAGTTTACGGGATACATTTTGACACTGAAATCGTGTTAAAGTTCAGATCCTCGCGTATACAAACGTGTATATAATAGCGCGTATGAAAAGTGTGTATATTAAAGTCAAGGTATCATTACTAAGTTTTCTATTGAAAAATGTCAATGGACTAACAGTGGAAGTCCACGCAGACCAACGGACCAAATTGTACCTTTTTAAGTGGTAACTGGTCAAACAAGTCACGTTTTGGTCAACATTGCGTAATTTAGTAAGTATTTGAAAGTATCTTGCGTATATCGGGAATAAAAAATGTAAGTTGCATACATCGATTAATTTGAAATAGTATGTTGCATAAATTCTGCCTTTACCCTTATTTGGAATCATAAGATGGAAGCTCTGGTTTGATAGTTTTGCATGGCTTTTACTATGGATATTGTGTTGCAAAAGTAACTTTATGCCTGACCAAAACATTGCGTAGAAAAAAATATAGACTTGGACAGACTAGAGACTAGGGATGTAAAGTATCGATTTCGTACCGAATTAGTGGTACCGATTTTTTCCCGATCATAAATTAATGGTACGGTATCGTACCGAACGAGATTTGAACATCGGTACCGGTACCGGTACAGGTGTACAGGTAGGTACCAGTACCCACGAAATCCGGATATTCCCTTTTTCGGGAATTTCTCGATTTGGTACCGGTCCGTACCGAATTTTTTTTTACCTTATTTCGTAGCCGGTACCGAATGAAATTCGGTAGGGTTTCGATATGATTTCGGTTCGGTTTCAAGATTGAGTCGAATTACTCATCCTAGGACAGACACATTGTGTGTTTTACGATAGACCTTTACCGTAAGCGAATTCATCATTCGTGACACTTTTTAACACGTATCCTGAACTTTTTTTTCTGCTGTCAGCATATGCAATAGTTCTTTTAGTGTGTTTGTATATTACTACATGATTTTACAATTAAAACATACAGACATGACCACTACTCAAATCCTATATAAAGACACACCACAGAAATGTGTGCTCCAAAAGCCAATACTCTTTTAACCCGACATTATATTTCACAAAACCCTAGTTAATTCCACAAAACCCTAGTTAATACTATCATGGAAAATATTCAAAAGAAGAAAATGACCATAACCATAAGAAACTCATCCATCATTCCACCTTCAGAGATAAAAGATTTAAATAAACAGCTATGGATCTCTAACTTGGATCTCGTTGTTGGTAGAATCCATATCCTACTTCTTTACTTCTATAAACCTAATAACGCTTCCTCGAGGTTTTTCGACCCAAATGTTATGAAAAAGTCTTTGGCTGATGTCTTGGTCCCGTTTTATCCAATGGCTGGAAGAATGGGTCGAGATGAAACAGGTAGACTTGTTATAAATTGTAATAATGAAGGTGCTTTGTTTGTTGAAGCTGAATCTGATAGCTGTTTAGATGATTTTGGCGAGTTTACGCCTTCGCCTGAGTTTAAGTTGCTTACTCCGAATGTTGATTATTCGGATGACATTTCTACCTATCCGCTATTTTTCGCTCAGGTAAATTTCAACAACTAGTTTTGTAGCCACTTATTTAGATTCAATTATTGGCTAGATTCAATGCATTCTGATGTGCGGCTTATCCTGAAGAGCAAGAAAAAAAATTTAACTATGACGAATTAGAAATTTAGCTTAATATTGTATATGTTTTATGCGAATCGTAATCTAACATTCTATTTTGTAGTTAGATTCGCAAGTTCTAACATGAATCACTAAAAAATGTTTTTGACGTGCCGTTTCTTAAAGAAAAAAAATCAGATTATTTTGTAGCTAGAAATGCTTTTAATATCGCCTTGCTTTTATCTTTTTTTTAAGTTTTTTTTACCAAATTCCATATTTATACTTTTATGTCTTTTTTTCCAACATTATTTTCTACCAACTTTTCACATTTTTTTTAATTTTTAGCTTAATTCAGAAATAATTTGATTTTCGTTATTTTAAAAAATTTATAAACATATCTAATTTTAAGAAAAATCATATTAAATTAAAAAAACAGCGGATTTTTTAAACGAATGCAGTTCACACTAAACATTACTACGATGTACTAAATAAAAGATGGTTTTGTTAAACAATGCCCACGGGTCAGAGTTTGACATTTATTTAATACACAAAAACTTTTTTAATTTATTAAAAAATGCATTAAATAAACTTGTAAAATATCATATTTGAACATGATTACCGAAGAACTTGAAGAAAGAAGGAGGTAATTAATGAATTTTGCGGTTAAATTTTGAATAAATTAGATAGAGCTGGATGAAGCTTATAATTTTTCATATTTTTACAATAAACTTGAAAAATGAACAAACACCTCTTACACTTTATATTTTCTAACCTTTATATTTTAAAGATGTAAAATTCATAAAGTCTATTTGACCACTAATATTAGGTTGTAAACGAACTGAACGTTCAGTGAACCGTTCGCCGATCGTTCGGCAAAAAACTCGTATTTATTCGTTTATTTAATAAATAAGTGAACACGAATAAGATTTTTTGTCCGCTTATTTAAATGAACGAACATGAACAATCTTTTTGTTCGTTCATATACGTTCGTGAACGTCGAATTAAATATGTCTAACTATGTTCATTTATTGTGTTCGCTACGTTCGATTACTTCCGTTCGATGTATATCACACATGCTAAAAAAATAATAAACTTTAAATAAAGTAATTTAAGGTCCATAACCATATCAACCATATATTAATATAAAAGTTAGATGCTTACTTAAATTCACTTAAATAATACATTAAACTTTAAATTGAAAACTTGAATGGTGACAACTTAACACTGTTCTTCGAATGAGTGGGAATAATGATGTCACTTGTAGTAACAATACAACTTTATTTACGCTCGTTTATATTTATTTATGATGATAGTTTAGGTTCATTTATGTCTGTTTATGTTTTGTTCTTTTACGTTTGTTTAATTCTTAATTTATTAATGAACTAAACATAAATGAACATAACCACTCAAGGGTGGCCTAGTGGCAAAAAAAATTGTTGCTATCACTTCAAAGTGTGTGAGATCTCAAGTTCAATTCCCACTAGGTGCAAACAACTTTGAAGTGGTCACGCAAACCTCCTGAAAAGGGAGGGCTTTACCTGGTTTGAGTCTTTGTGGCGGTGGGCTCAAACCCCGTGGCTTAGTCGGCCAATGAGTCAGAAATCACGGTTACCAAAAAAAAAAAAACATAAATGAAAATGAATTAAAGTTCAACCTAAATAAACGAACATGAACAAAATTTCTTGTTCGAGTTAATTATATGCACGTATTCGTTTATTTGTTCGACTAAAATTAAATAAACGAACATGAACATACATCTGTTCACGTTCTCCGGTTCGATTACAACCCTAACTAATATCAATACATAATGATTTGTTTTTTTTATAACCACGTTCATAATTCCATCGACTTTTATATATGTTACCAATTTCATAGTTTCTTTTTCATTCTCTACCCAACTTTTTTCCCTTAGATTTTCACGAAAATTCTTAAAACACAAAATACACCCCATGTGTCGTTGCTCATCTTATCTTGTTGTTAAAATATTCTAACTGATATACTCTTTTCGTTTTAAAATTATAATTCAAAATTTTATTTTCTTTATCTCAAATTAGTTGTCCACTTCTAAATATATTTTAGAAATTTAGACTGAGTTTATCATATCACATTCACTTAACGTGTTAATAACAAACTTTAAATGAATCACTCTCTACGTCTCATAATTATAATCCATTGAAAAAACACGTGACTTGATAAAAAATTTGAGCTTTCATTTTATTACTTTTTACACGATAACAATTTTGCCTTGAACTAGTTAACTTACAACTATTTTATTTTTTGTAATAATACATTTAAGTGAAAATGATATGATAAATTTAATTTATATTTTTTATATATTTTTAGAAGTGAACTATTAATTTGAAACGTATAAAAATATTACTTGGCTATAATTTCATGACAAAAAAGAGTATTTTAATTGATTAAAAGTAATAGTGTTATTGTGTAAAAAGTAAATGAAAAAAATATAATAATAATATTTTTTTCTTATAATGTGTGTTTTTTTATTAATATAATTATAGGATGGTATATTAGGTCTTAGTTTCATAGACCGAAGACAATTGTAAACCGGAAATAGATAATAATTTTGGAGTAGCGATCCAGTAAAAAGAGAAATAAAAATAAGAAGAATACGAAAAACTCTAGACCATACATTTTATATAAGAGTGAGAAATTTAAAAGGAGATGCAGGAGATTTTGTAAGTGCACGTGAAATGAGTGGTTGTGGTTTCTTCTCATACTTCTCATTTTTATTAATCTTCTTATTAGATCCTAACTCATAATTTTGAGACAAATCAAACTGGTATAAATTATTTTAAGACAGAGGTTGTAAGTCTTAGTATAATTGGCCACATGGTCTGAAACGTAGGGAGGAGTTTCGTCCGAGTTTGAATCTTGCAAAATTAAATCTGAATTTGTTTTAGGGGCTTTTTTCGCAAGTCTAAGTGTTTGAGTCATGTTCGAATAATTTAACTAAAGAATCAGATTTCAAAATTTACCACCGTTCTAAAAAAAGTCAAATTAATTAGTAGTATAATAGAAGTAAAGTTAAGAACAAACACTACCGTTTGGAATGAATGGCAAAGAAGTTTGGTTTAGAACTATTTGAATCTGCTGAATACTAATAGTGTTAACTTTGACAGATAACTCATTTCAGATGTGGTGGAGTTGCTCTAGGCTGTGGTGTGTTTCATACACTAGCCGACGGCTTTTGCACGTTTAATTTCATAAACGCATGGTCCAATGTGGCTCGCGGGCTCTCTATATCCATCCCACCCTTCATTGAACGAACCCTTTTACGTGCACGTGAACCACCCAATCCTAGTCATGATCATGTCGAATATCACCAACCTCCAGCCATGAACACAATCACACAAAAAACCGGTTCACTTCCTAGATCATCCACAAGAATGCTTAAACTTACACTAGAACAGCTCAACATCCTAAAATCCAAAGCTAAAGCTGAAAGTGGTCACAACAATAGTACGTATGAGATCCTAGCAGCTCACATATGGCGCTGTGCATGCAAGGCTCGTGGTCTCCCAGATGACCAATTGACAAAGCTATATGTAGCCACAAATGGAAGGTCAAGATTGAGTCCGAACCTTCCACCGGGCTACCTTGGTAACGTGGTGTTTACTGCCACCCCAGTAGACAAATCAAGCAAACTCACAAAAGGATCACTATCAAACACTGCAAAACTTATTCGCAACACATTGACCAGGATGAACAATGATTATTTGAGGTCTGCCATTGATTACCTTGAGCTACAACCAGACATTTCTGCGCTTGTTCGTGGACCTAGTTACTTTGCTAGCCCCAACTTAAACATAAATGCTTGGACTAGACTGCCTATATATGACGCAGATTTTGGGTATGGGCGGCCGATTTTCATGGGACCAGCGTGCATATTGTACGAGGGTACTATATATGTTTTACCAAGCCCAAACAACGATGGAAGTATGTCATTGGCTGTGTGTTTAGACGCAAGTGAACTGTCACTTTTTGAGAATTTCTTGTACGGCCCACTGCAAGATAAAACGGCTCTAGTGATGAGCGGAAAATCGTGTCTAAAAGCGGAAAATTCGTCACTAAACCAACCTAGTTCGTCACTAAACGAACCTAGTAACGAAAATAACAGTCGTCGCTTCTCTTCACTCTAGCTCCCGTCACAAAAGGTAAAAAGTGACCAAATTGAAATTTGACATTAAGAAATTCTGGGAAATTGATTGTGCCCTTTTGGTTCAAACTTTTTTCGGTGTTTTATTGTAAAGTGTGTGGGATTATAAGCGATGAAATTGATAATGACCTTTTTGTGAGATTGCTTAGATTGTGGTCGTATTATGAATTTTGAAGCCTTGTGCGTTATCTATAATAATCCATTTAACATGCGGGTAAACTACGTTATATAGTATGTTCGTTGTTTATTGTTAACTCAGTTTAAGATTAAATATACAAATGCACACGCTTTGCAATAGATAACATTAATAGTCGTGAGATAGGATCGAACTCGGGATCACGGGATTGCACACATAACGTAAAGGGTTAATTTATTTATTAAATATATTTATTATATTTATTAAATCAAAACAAAGCTTAACTAACGATCGTTAATAAATAATAGTTAAGTTTTAACGAACATTATGGAATTAAATAGAAGCTAAAAAGAAGAAAGAAAAATTACACAAACACCCCCTTGGGGGCTTGTGACCGTCGACCAAGAGAGAAGGGGGCAAAGGGAAACTTTGATTTCCTAATTGGTTATTACTTGAAAAAGAAGGTTTGACAAGGCTATATAAACAAACCTCTAGCCTCATAATTTTTCACTCCCTCTTTCTTTTTCTTGTTTGATCGCCGGCCACCCCACACCCACCTTAGGGTTTCGTTTGGTTTTCGAGCAAGTCTATTTTACCTAGTCCTATCCCCTCTCTAGGGTTGTTGGGTAGATATTCCATAAGTGTTGAAGCTCGGTTTGTTCGTGCTAGACTCACGGTTAACTCGCTGTATTACGTGTGTACAAGAACGTGATATAGTCTTCCTTTAGACTATATTCTTGGTGGTGTTCGTGATAAACCCTAGTTGCCGTTCGTTCCGTCGTCTTGTGGATCTTGCTAGGATAAAGGTATGTAACCCTAATCTTGATTAATATAATTGTGTTAAGTTAATGATCTTGTTAATTTGCTTCCGCTGTGTGTTCTTTGATCCATATTAGGGTTTTAAATAACTGTTATGGTAAATATAAACCCTCAGTGGCATCGGAGAGCCGTTTTAACATGATTATAATTATCAAAATCTAAAGTTTTTTAACTAATATTGATTTGTGTTAAAAATTGCATGTTGTTTTTTAGGTTTTATAAAAAATTAGGGTTTTGTTTATTATTGTTTTTTAAATCGGCTATGCCGAATTTTTATAAAAAAATTTTTTTTTGTAAACCCTAAAATTACATGGTAATTAACTTTATATGTTTTGCATGAATTAACTGTTATGTCATGTGTGGTTACGATCCATAGTTTTTAATTGATAAGAGAATGTGGGAGATCCATAATAAACATGCATGCTTTTACGGATCATATAATTTTGATTGCTGTGTGCTTTATTTGATTCAAAGTTTTAAAATTAGGGAAGACTTTTTATGTTTATAAAAACCCTAGATTTGATGTTCTTTGAATAAATTGTTATGCATGTGGCTATTTGATTTAGTTTTTTTTTGTACTACTTTTTTTCATGCGTTTTTTATAGTGTATGTTGTAAACAAGGGTAGTTTTTTTAAAAGAAAAATAATATGGACTAAATCATATCAAAATTAATGAATTGTTTTGAGGTCTAAATTACATATTATTTGCGTTGATTAGAATTACAATAGCAACTTAACGGCCTACTCAATTTTGGCAAACTATAAAGTGGGTATAACGCACCGCTAGTCATGTACCCGATTAAGGAAGGAGGTGTTATGCTTCAGCGCTGACCAAATTCCCGGCTCGTCTGTGCGTCAAAAATTGGAATTACCTACGGTTGTTATTGGTATAATTCTTTAAGGTTGATTTAACTACATTAATTCACATCCGAAACACAATGAATAAGGTTATTGCTTTGTGCTTTAGCTAAGTTCTAGAAAAGTACGGTGTGAATTTAGTTGTGTGTAAAATCTTTAATTGGTTTAACCAATACCTCAACTTGCAAATATATGATGAACTTTTAGTCTCAACAAAAAGTTTACTAAACGTTTTTTATTAAACTTATGTTATGGAGATGTATGCATGCTTCTCCATACATGATTTTGACACCAAAATCTATGCACTAAAATTTAAGTCATATGCCCTCTAATTGACGAACACTTGAAGTTACAATTGTCGTCATATAAGATATCGGACGATGTTGTAATGGAGAGAAAACTTCACGACTGAATAAGATTGCACATGAAGGTTTTACGTTCTTTAGATTAGTCGACTTAATTGAGTTACTCAGTGAGAACTGGAAAATTAAGGCATAAAGTAGGGATAAAACATGTTTACAATGCAAATGATTTTGGCAATGTAAATCCCTAACGTATCTAGAAATTGCAAATTTGTTTGTCAATTATTGTTCGACAAGTTACTGTATTGACTACATTTATCACTAGCAGATCAACTGATGTGATAAATTTATGTCAATATGGATTCTAGTTTTTCAAGGAAAATACTATGGTTTTATTACCGGGGTAATTTTATTTTCTTGAGTTATATTATCAAAAATACTAATGTTTGAACTTATTTCTGTAGAAATGGCTCAACCCGAAAACAATCTGACAATAAGCTCGGCGTTCAAAGCTTTCTTTGAACGGCCTGAACTTACTGGCCCTAATCTCAATGACTGGTATCGCTCACTAAGAATTGTTCTGAGAGCAGCGGTACTATCAATATCTTGGAAACTCCTTTTCCGGAGGATCTTGCTGAAGGAGCATCTGATGCGGAAAGGCTTCAACACGCTGCTAATGTTAAAAAGCATCATGAGGTGGCTGCTATAATGTTAGGGAGAATGGATCCAAAACTTCAAAGGAAGAATGAGCTATTTTCACCTCAGCTAATGCTTGAAGAACTCAAGGTTGTGTATGAAACGCCGCAAGCTGTAGAGATCTATGATTTAGTTGATGCTCTACATAGTTGCAAGAAAGCTCCTGGAAAGTCCGTAAGTGCTCATTATATGGAAATGAGGGGTTATATGGAACAACTCATCGCACTAGGACAACCCTTTGATCATAATATGACTATTAACTTGATCATTAGGTCCCTTAATAAGGAGTTCAATGATTTCGTTCGTAACTATAATATGCATTGCACGGGGAAGACGGTTAATGATTTGCATGCAATGCTCATTGACTTTGAAAAGGGGTTGAAAGATAAGGCATCCACTGCTACTCCTCAAGTACTTTATGTGCAAAAGGGTAGAATGACGAAACCAAAACCGCAAGTGAATGAGAAGTAGAAAGGCAAAGGCAAGGTTGATAAGAGCAAACAAGTTGCGACTACATCAAAACCGAAGCAGAACTTTGTCAAGAAATCTCAGAAAGATGAGACTTGTCACTACTGGAAGATGACTGGACACTAGAAGAGGAATTGCTCTCTCTATCTCTATGAAACGTCAGAACATAAGAAGAAGGATGAGATAGCTGCTGCAGCACCATCTTCAGGTAACTTATTTATGATAGAGTTATTTAATCTTTCATACAAATCAAACTCCTGGGTATATGATACGGGATGTGGTATTTATATTTGTAATACCCTGCAGGGATTTGAGTTGAAGAGGAAGCTTTCCTATGGGGAACAATTTCTGCAAGTGGGCAATGGCGCACAAGCAGCAGTTGAAGCTATACGAATATTTAAATTAGTTTTACCTTCGGGTTTAGTACTGTTTTTAATAATTGTCATTATGCACCTACAATGGTTAGGGGTGTCATTTCTTTTTCTTGTATGTTGGATCTTGGATTTAATCACACGATTGATAATAATAGAATTTCTGTTTTTAAAGATGGTTTATTCTATTTTGATGCAATTTCTGTGAATGGTGTTTTTGAAATTAACATGCATGATAAAAATTCCAAGAGGAAAAATAATTCTGTTTTTAGCATGAATAAGAAGATAAAGTTAGACAAGAACTCTTCTTATCTTTGGCATTGTAGACTTGCCCATATTGGGAAGACTCGCATACAAAAGCTTCACGTGATGGTCTTTTGGAAAATATAAATAATGAATCATTTGATAAATGTGAATCTTGTATCTCTGGAAATATGACCAAGAAACCTTTTAATTGCAATATTGAAAGGGCTACCGAACTACATGGTTTGATACATACTGATGTGTGTGGACCACTTAGACATGTGTCAAGGAAAGGTGCTAGCTACTTCTTGACGTTTACGGATGATTATAGCCGTTATGGTTATGTTTATTTACTTAAACATAAACATGAGGTATTTGAAACATTCAAAACGTTTAAAGCAGAAGTAGAGTTACAACTAGGAAAGAAGATTAAAGCTCTTCGTTCTGATCGTGGTGGTGAATATTTAAGTCAAGAGTTTAAAGATTATTTAAGTAAGGATGGAATTTTCCAGAAACTTACTTCTCCATATACTCCACAACAAAATGGTGTATCTGAAAGGAGAAATCGTACATTATTAGATATGGTGCGATCTATGTTTAATCTTACAACTTTACCATTATCCTTTTGGGATTATGCTCTTGAATCTGATGTTCGTATTCTGAATATGGTTCCCACAAAGAAGGTTGATAAGACACCATATGAACTATGGCATGGCAAGAAGCCATATTTGTCTTATTTAAAAGTCTGGGGTTGTGAGGCATATGTGAAACGTGACTCTTGAGATAAATTCCAACAACGCTCAGTAAAATGTATCTTTGTAGGTTACCCTAAGGAAACTATGGGTTACTACTTTTATTATCCGGTTGAGAACAAAATAGTTGTGGCTCGGTATGGAGACTTTCTTGAAAATGATCTTGTAAATCAAGAATTCAGTGGGAGAAATTATGATCTTGAAGAAATTCAAGAAGATACATTGCCTTCTGAAAATACTAGCGAAGAAATTTCTATAGAACCAGAAAGTCTGAGTGTTCCACTGAAATTAATTCCTCCACGTAGGTCTCAAAGAACCATACGTGCGCCAGACAAACTATGTCTTTACATAGAGGATGATGAGGAGGAAGTAGGGGATCTTGGTGAACCTGCTAACTATCGATCCGCAATGTCTGATCCAGAAAAGTCAAAATAGATAGTTGCGATGAATGAGGAAATGAAATCCATGGAAATCAACGATGTTTGGATTCTTGTAGACGCGCCTAAAAATGCTAAAGTATTGAAAAATAGGTGGATCTATAAGAAGAAAACCGACATGGATGGTGAAATATAATCTTATAAAGCACGTTTAGTAGCTAAAGGTTTTACTCAAACTTTTGGCATAGACTACGAGGAGACATTTTCTCATGTATCAGACTTACGAGCTATTAGGATTCTCATAGCTATAGAAGCATACTATGACTATGAGATATGGCAAATGGATGTTAAAACTGCCTTCTTGAACGGTCGCTTAGATGAAGACATCTATATGCAACAACCAGAAGGGTACGTTGAACCTAAATATCCAAAGCTTGTGTGCAAACTTCAAATATCTATTTATGGTTTGAAGCAAGCATCACATCAATGGAATAAGCGATTTGATGAAGAAACCAAAAAGTTCGGATTTATTCAAAATCGTGATGAGCCATGTGTATATCGCAAAGCTAGTGGGAGTAATGTAGTGTTCCTAAAATTTTATATGTGGATGGCATATTAATCATGGGAAGTAACATTCCAAGACTTAAGGAAGTTAAGGATTATCTTGGTAAATGTTTTTCTATGAAGGATTTGGGAGATGCTGCATATATTCTGGGAATTAAAATCCATCGAGATAGGAGTAGACGGTTAATTGGTCTTAGTCAAGATGCTTATATTGATAAGATATTGAAGAAGTATAACATGCATAACTCTAAGAAAGGTTTTCTACCGATGGAGGTTATGCATGAGTTAGGTCATGAGAAGATGCATCAACACCTAAAGAGGTGGCTTACATGAAGAAGTTGCCTTATGCTTCGGCAGTAGGATCTATTATGTATGCTGTAAGATGCACAAGGCCTGATGTGGCGTTTGCTCAAAACTTAGTCAGTAGATACCAACAAAATCCAGGAAAGTTCCACTGGACTGCTGTTAAGAATATTCTAAAGTATTTGAGGAGTACGAAAGATATGTTTTTGGTATTCGGGGGTAAACCATACACATAATTGAATGTAACAGGATTCTGTGATGCGTCCTGGCAATGTGATAAAGACGATACGATGTCTCAGACGGGTTACGTGTTTGTCATCAATGGAGGAGCAGTTGACTGGAAGAGAAGTAAGCAGAAAACCATTTCTATGCATGCGACTCAATCCGAGTACATGGCCGCTTCAGAAGCTGCAATGGAAGCTGTTTGGATTAGGTAGTTTATTGGAGATCTTGGAGTGATGCCTTCAATTAAAGAACCTATTGATATATATTGCGACAATTCTGCTGCAATAATATTCGCCAATGACCCTGGAGTTATGAAAGGCGCCAGACACTTTAAACGTAGATATCACTACATTCGAGAAGAAGTGGAAGCTCGAGAAATAAAATTAATTAAAGTTCACACAGATGATAACGTAGCTGATCCTTTTACTAAGGCTTTATCTAGGCCAAAGGTAGTTAAGCATGCCAAGGCTATTGGGCTGCAACTAGCTAGCGAATTCATGCAATAAATCTGTTGATTAGTATTTGGATAAAGGATGTAAGACATTATTGAATTGATGAAATAAATATTGGATTTCGTTTATTTTTCAGTTATTTGATTTTGTATCCTATTTTACATGTTTTAATCCATGAGCATTATGATGTTTCTAAATGTTCGTTGTCGATTAATAATACGGGAATATTATTAAACTAAGACAATTCAAAATAGTGACAGAGTTACTTGAAAGTATATTGGTCAATTTTGGATGATATTTGATGGATCAAATATTCGACTTATCACAACTATATGATTTTGCTTTATGGATCTTTGTCATTAAGTAAATCATAAATAGTTATCCTTAGACCTGAGATACCAGAAAACTGCATTGAATGAAGTGCATTTCTGTAAGGTAACCTAACGCTAAACGTAACTGGTAGTTATAAGGGTTATTTTCAGAAGTGTTGCAAAGTTCATGTGTTTTGCTTGTAGTCAAAATGGGATTTGTTTCCTTCAAATTATTTTGAAGTATAAATACAGCTGGGCCCCTCGGGGGAGTAGTAAGATGTTTGTGTGGCCACACCCAAATATGTTTTGGTAATCTTGCTATATCCGTAAACGAGAAACAGAATAGTTAATGAAAGGAATGACTGAGATCCATATCCTTATTAACGATGTATTTGAAATGAAAGGATAATAATAATGATATAATCATTAAAAGGTTCTTGTCCAGGAGACCTTACCCGGTTTGTACTAGTGACATTGCTAGTGTAACTAGACGCTAGTCAATGTGATCATGATATTAGAATTTTGTCCAAGTGGGAGCTGAAAGTTTATGGACTTAAAATTAATAGTCGTGAGATAGGATCGAACTCGGGATCACGGGATTGCACACATAACGTAAAGGGTTAATTTATTTATTAAATATATTTATTATATTTACTAAATCAAAACAAAGCTTAACTATCGATCGTTAATAAATAATAGTTAAGTTTTAACGACCGTTATGGAACTAAATAGAAGCTAAAAACAAGAAGGAAAAATTACACAAACACCCCCTTGGGGGCTTGTGACCGTCGGCCAAGAGAGAAGGGGGCAAAGGGAAACTTTGGTTTCCTAATTGGTTATTACTTGGAAAAGAAGAGGCTATATAAACAAACCCCTAGCCTCATAATTTTTCACTCCCTCTTTCTTTTTCTTCTTTGATCGCCGGCCACCCCACACCCACCTTATGGTTTCGTTTGGTTTTCAATCAAGTCTATTTTATCTAGTCCTAGCCCCTCTCTAGGGTTGTTGGGTAGATATTCCATAAGCGTTGAAGCTCGATTTGTTCGTGCTAGACTCACGGTTAACTCGCCGTATTACGTGTGTACAAGAACGTGATATAGTCTTACTTTAGACTATATTCTTGGTGGTGTTCGTGATAAACCCTAGTTGCCGTTCGTTCTTTCGTCTTGTGGATCTTGCTAGGATAAAGGTATGTAACCCTAATATTGACTAATATAATTGTGTTAAATTAATGATCTTGTTAATTTGCTTCCGCTGCGTGTTCTTTGATCCATATTAGGGTTTTAAATAATTGTTATGGTAAATATAAACCTTCAGGTTATGTGTTTAAGCAGATCTTTATCGAACTCAGCCTAATTTACTACTTAAGCTGAATAGTCTACGCCCGCAAAGTAATAAAAACAAACTAATTCTGATAAACAAAAAGTAGAGTTAGATAACTAAAGAGTAAAATAATATAGATATGCCCATTGTGGTATATCGATTTCGCATATATCTTATTTGTTCTTTTGAAAGTGCATACACCCTACTTGTCACTACAACAATCCAGCCCTTCCCCATCGAGGTTTTCCCCAGCGACAGGCTGTCGCTGGGGAAAACCCACTAAACGACAAAACGAGTCCGACGTGGCAAAATTGGTCGTAAAATTTTGACCAAATAATATCAAAAAGTTTCCCCAGCGACATGTCGCTGGGGAAACATTGACTAAGATTTGATCAAACACTTCAACAAAAATGTAAGCGGGAGATTATCCCGCCCAGTTTTCCCTAGAGACATGTCGCTGGGGAAACATTTTTCACAGACTAATCAAAGTGATTAGTGTTAATGAATTGTTTATTCTATGTTACAAAGTTTCCCAGCGACATGTCGTTGGGGATACTTTCAGGATTCCCTCCAAAAAGATTTTCGTTAACGCGCTTTTTTTACAAACTGTTAGTGCAAACATTACGATGCTTTGTCGATATAATCTCTTTATATTTTTTTGATGACGGATATGAGCAAAAACTCATATCAATTAATCAACAAATCACCCTAAAACACAAGGAAAATACCTAACTTTTGTGCTATAAAGCGAAATTATGTGGTATGTTTTGTGTTTGTGTATAAATAGGTAAGAAGGATACATTTTCAAGCAAACAAAAAGAAAATCAAGCTTATTTGGATGAAAAGGACAAAGAAGGATCAAAGATGACAAGACTTTGAAGATAAGGGATCTATCTTGACAACACTCCAAAGATGAAGGACTAAAAGTGTAAATTTGTCAAAGTCAAGATGAAAGTCAAACATGGTCAACTCTTCAGTCAACCAAGTCAAAGGGTCAAATTTATCAAGAATACAAGTGGAAGGATCATTTATGCCAAAGAAATGAAGTTCCTAGCTCAATTTTACAATCTGCCATGCTTAAGGGGCTGATATTGCCATTTTTCAAAGATGAAACAAGTTCAATCCATGTGCATTGTTTTCAACCAATGAGATTGCAAGAAAGTGTTCACACGGATTGCCACATGAGATGCCACCTCACCCTTTCAGTTAATGCGCCGCAAAGCATTTAATAATTTCCACTATCCAAATTCAACCAATCAAGGGACGCCATTCAATAATCCAATTATCCAATATGGATAATGATACGTGTGCTCCTATTTCACCCAACCAAAAGATGACACGTGACTCTCTTCTTCAACATCATGCCCAGAAGCGATTTCGAGCTACACTTAATTTCAGGTCATGATTTCTACATGAAAAGTGGACGTTTTCAAGAGAGGAACACATTGGACACAACCAATCAAGCTCAAACCTAATGAATCAAAAATCACCAATTCTTGAAGAACATGATGATGAATAATTAGCAGCTTGGTGACACGTGGCAACAATCAAGTGGTGGAAACACGTCATCAAACCCAAAACTTACTCACATTTTGTCTATAAATAGGGATTGTATCTTTCATTTGTTGTAGTAGTTAATGTGTGAAATTTTCACACACATTTTCATTTTCTCTCATTCCTAGCTTCTAGTTAGTAGCTTAACAAACTCAAGAGTTTGACAAGCTCTTGAGTTAGTTAGCTTAGTTGTAACTACTTAACCAACTTTGTAACAAACTTCCTTCTTCAATCAATAAAATCCTACTTTCATCTTCTTCAATCTACTGTTCATACCCTGCAATTCTGTTATCCTTGTGTTGATGTTAGCTTCTTGTGATCACAATTGATCATGATTAGCTAAGTGTTGAAGATTTGTAGCTGTTTTGATCTTGTCCTGTTCATCCAGTACCAGTTCTTGTAGATTTTGAAGTTTAATGGTTGAACAATGATGATTATGATGATGTTAGTAGATTGATTAGTATGTGAAAGTGTTAAGGTGGCGGTTAACACTATCTAGGTGGCTCAGCGCCAACCTACTCCATCAGAGGAGGCTTATGCTTCATGGTTTCACATTTTTGAGTTTTTGTTCCACTAAACAGTATTGCCTGCTCAATTCCTAGCTAAATCTTGTTTGCTTGCATGATCAAGTGTGTTTAGATAGAATTTAAACTGGTTTTGGTGTTTGAGTAGCTTAATTGTAGTTTAATACTTAATCACTAGCTTAATTCTTATTCTTGTTATCAGATATTCAGTCAACTTAGCTTGCTAGTTCATTTTGAGTTTACCTGGTTAAACTGCTTGAATTTGGTTCTTTTACATTACATTTGAATTGTCAAGTTTAGTCTGATATCACATTTTTACTAGTTCAACCAATTGCCTTGATTCCTTTCATAAAAGTTTATTAAAATCAGTTAAACTGGTGTTTGGTATAAGCTTTCAGGTTGTAGACAAGTGTTGATAATTGGTTAATTCTTGTTCATTTTCAGTCATTTAGTCATTTTAAACAAAGTTTGGAAGTTTTCAAGTCCAGTCTTAAGTCAAAAAGGCAATTGGTCACAAAAAAAGTATGGGTCAGTTTTCAGCTTAACTAGTTCATAAAAAGTTCTTGATTTGATTTGCTTGGCAATTCTTCATTCCTGGATGAAATTGATTCAAACCAACTCTCAGTTGTCCATTAACATCTGAACTTTAAACTCTATTAAGGAAAGTATACAATTTTCCAATTCACAATAGAAATAAGCAAATCATTAAGCTGTTGAGTTGATGCAAGTTTCTGTAATATGTAGCTAAACTATTTTCTCATACAATCATTTCCACTTCATAAACCTTCTAGTTTTCTTCCACATTTGTGTTTAGTAAGTGTTCCTGAAGAGATCTGGAAAATTTCAGCTTTTCCAAAAATTGGTCAAACTTTGGTCAAATAAGCTACTTCTAGCTTATTTCCATTTTCCTACTTCATTACTGGATCATTTTTTATTTTAAAAGACATTCCATGCTCCTTATGGCTTGATAAACAAGTTTTGGTAAGAAAATCATTTTGTGCACGTCTGGATTATTAGTTAGCTTAATTGTGGCTTATTAGGATTTGCTTATTTGAGTTCTACTTGATTTCAGACTTAATCCTCTTACAAGCCTAGGTAATTTTAGATTTTATGCCTTTTGCAAGTTACTAGAGCTTATTTGGTTCAGTATTTAGCTTATACGAGCTTATTGTTCCACTTTGCCCGTTTTTGTTAAAGTTTTACCTTTAATTGCATTTTGGTCCCTCAAGTGTGAATCTGTTTTCATTAAGGGCTAAACTTTCACTAATCCAGGGTTTGCAAATAATTCAGTCCTTATATTTTCAAGAATTTACATTTTAAGCACTTTAATTCCATAGTTTTACATTTTTGTCCTTATTTGAATAAAAAATTTGGTATTTGACTAATTGTTTTACGGTTACGTAGTTAATATTTTGCAACTTTCTACTTGATTGTTCAATTAGACATAGAAAAGCCAAATAACCTTACCAACCAAAAACGATCATAAACCCGATTTTGTTAGGACTTTCATTTGGTTAAGAATCGAGAAAACGAACTTCAACTATATACAATATCAAATGGCGCCGCTGCCGGTTCTTTGACTTTACGAGAGACTATCGATTGACGGTTTTCATTGGCTTTTGGGATCCGTTCACCTAGTGAACGTTATTTTTACGTATCATAAATAAAAAACAATAAAAAAATCAAAATATAAAAATATATAAAAACTAAAAAAATAACAAAAACAATTCTTTTCCTAAAGAATTGACCAAACAAATTAAAAAATCCAAAAAGCAATCTTTTTCCTAAGAGATTGCACCCAAAAATATATATTATTGGATTCTCTTGGTTTTTATGTACATATAGTATTTTCTCTTAAAAACTCATAATTACAAAAATATTTTCTATATATTATTATAAGTAAATACGTATACGTATAAGAACAACCAACACACATATTCTCCATAAGTATTGCCAAGGCAATACACCGTGTTGAGGGGCGTTCCGGTCCTTGACACGCGTATCGATCAAACAAAATAAAGCAAGAATAGATAAATACTTCCAATAAGCAACAATTCGAAGAATACAAACAATTAAGTGAATAGAAAGGCGATGTGCTATAAAATGCCATCTAAGGATCAATAGGTACTTAAGTGCTTCGCGCCACCTAACCCCCCGTTCACTAGTGCGTATTCTAAGAAGGAAGGCTTCATTGGGGGTCTTGCACCCAAGTAGTACATACTTATATTATTAGTTTCTTGTGGATATTTCATATTGAAACTCGAAGAGGATAATCCTTTTCTCTTCAAAGTCACACGAGAGCTTCTTTCTCATTCCTCGTATTGAGTTGCATGCTCACTCGCGGGCGTGCACAAATACCGATTGGTGTACAACCCCTTCCTCCGAAAAGGATGAAAAAGAGAAAGAGTAGGAACACCACCGTCCATCAAGCCGATCCCGAGAATCGTGCTTTGATTCGTCCACAACAAGAAGCCATGGTTGGAGTTGATACTCGATCTTTGATGGAGCAATTGCAATCCAATGTGCAAGGATATGCCGATGCTATCAAGATACCCAATATTCCCGCAAACACATTTGAGCTAAAAACATCCATGATTAACTTGGTTTCAAACACACCTTTTTATGGGAACAAGAATGATAATCCTCATGATCACCTTAAGAGATTTCTTGCTCTTTGCAATACCATTAAGTACAATGGAGTTCCCCATGATTCCATTAAGTTGATATTGGTGCAATTTTCACTAGAGGGTCCGGCTAGGCATTGGTTAGATACACAACCACCCGAGAGTATTACCACATGGGATGGTTTCACTAAGAAGTTTTTGAACAAGTTCTTTCCCCCATCTAAGACCACAGCTTTGAGGAACTTAACTATAGGCTTCCAACAAAAACCTAGTCAAACATTTAGTGATGCTTGGGAGGAGTATAGAGAGTTATTGAGGAGATGCCCTAACCATGGATTGGATGAAGTTCACCAAATCAATACTTTCTACAATGGCCTTAAACCTCATCACCAAGACTCACTCAATGCTTCCGCGGGAGGAAATATTCTTATTAAATCCATTCAAGAGGCTTGGGATATTAGTGAGACCAAAGCAATAGTGCAAACCAACACACAATTTGATGAAAGAGTACATGTCATTCAAGAAGGAGGTTCTAAACCATTGGAGACTCAACTCATTT
This sequence comes from Glebionis coronaria, assembly GCA_025667525.1. NCBI lineage: Eukaryota > Viridiplantae > Streptophyta > Magnoliopsida > Asterales > Asteraceae > Glebionis > Glebionis coronaria. The sequence goes on along the minus strand of CM046878.1, from coordinate 583,024,064 downwards.
CATGCATTCAAGCATTTACTCAAGCTCAAAAGGAAAATCAATCAATCATGCAAAATACTCAAAAGATGCAAGAAACCATGATGAATGACTTTATGAAGCTTTCTATGGGCAATCATTATACAAATGATGTGCATGCTATTACCCTTTCATGTGAGACTTGTGGAGGTCCCCATTCCTATCAGCAATGTGATAAAGTGCAAGGTTATCAAGGGGAATGTTATGCTTATCAAGAGGAACATCGTGAACATTTCAAGCCCAACATCAATCCAAACAACCTTTCTTACAAGTCTCAAAATTACCTTACTCTACCGGGATTCCCACCCCAACCACCCACCCAATTTCAACAAAATTCCCCTCAATTGTTACAACGAAACCATGGTCCAAGACCACAATACCAAGGGAATAACTACAAGGCATCTAACAACTTTCAAAATCAAGGAAATAACTTTTATCCGCCAAATCAAGGTTTTAATCCACCACTACCTCAAATCCCAAATCAAGGATACCCTCAACTTCAAAATCAAGGATATGGGCTACAAGAGACTCATGAGTATGTTGAGAGGAGGATTCGTGAAACTAAGAAAAGAATGAATGATCAAATGAAACGTATATCAGAGGAACAAACTAATAGGCTTTTGATGGCATTCAATCAAAGACAACAAGGGGCTTTACCATCCAACACATAAACAAACCCAAGGGTAAATGTCAATGCTATCACAACAAGAAGTGGAAAGAAAACTCATGATCCTTCACCACCCAAACCTACTTTGGTAGAGTCTACTATGATTCCTTCTTGTGATAAGCCTTCTACATCTAGTTTACCATCTTCAAGTTCTCCCATTTCTTCCACTTCCACACCTACTCATGAAGAAATCAATAAGGAAAATCCTTCATCAACCACAACCAAAACCAAGTCTCCCTTATCCATCAAGATTCAGAAAGGAAAAGCTTAAGAACAAGGATGATATACAAGACTCAAACTTTTTGAGGATGTTCAAGCAACTTAACATAAATATCTCCTTTGCGGAAGCTTTAGCCAATATGCCTAAGTTTGCTAAGATGATCAAGGACTTACTTTCTAACAAGGAGAGATTGGTGGATTTGCCTAATGCTTCCTTGCATGAAAATTGCTCCGCAGTTTTGCTTAAGAAATTGCCTACTAAGCTTGGAGATCCGGGGAGGTTTTTGATTCCTTGCAATTTCCCGGGGGTGGAAAATTGCATGGCTTTAGCGATTTAGAAGCAAGCATAAATCTCATGCCATTATCGGTTTGGAAGAAACTTTCACTTCCCGAGCTCACTCCTACTAAGATGACTCTTGAGTTGGCCAACCGTACTATAGCTTATCCGGTGGGAATTGCGGAGGATGTTTTTGTTGGGGTTGATAGATTTACCTTTCCCGCGGATTTTGTGGTGGTTGATTATGATATGGATCCTAGAGTGCCTTTGATTATTGGTAGGCCATTTTTGAGAACGGGTCAAACTCTAATAGATGTAGCGGAAGGTGAAGTTACAATGCGGGTAGGAGATGAGAGAGTTGTGTTTAACATGGGGAAGTTGTCAAAGAAGTCTAATGAGCCCAAAGCGGTAAAACATATTTATGTTTTGAATGATGAGGAAACACAAGATGATATCCTTGATGAAGTTTGTGATGAATATTTTTATGAAGCTTGCTTGATGAGATGGCATTTATACATGATCTCATCGTTCTTTTCGGGCTTTAAATGCATAAAAATGTCATAAAATACCATATATATGCTTGTGTTTGTTTACTTGTGTATTTTAGGTATGGATATCGTGAAAAAGACAAAAGATCACAAGATACAAGGAAAAACGGACACGAGAAACGAAGACGCACAATGAACCGGGCCCTAATCATGGAATTTTCATCAAATACCCTTGAAGACTTGAAGACAAAACAAGATTGATCCTCCAAGAATGAAGAAATGACACTTAAAACCCTTGTATATTGATAATTACAAGTTTGGTCCCTTAAGTTTGTCAAAATTACAAAAAGGTCCTTCAACTTTGAAGAAATGGCAAGATTAGTCCCTCAACAAATCAAAATTGCCAATTATGGTCCCTCATAAAGTGAAAGACACATTGAAGACCTTTGAAGATCAATAAAGTCCAAGATCAGCCCTTGAAAAATCTCAATATGGCAAAAATACTCCTTGATAACTTTTTGGAAAAGTTTTGTGCCAAAAGTGTCAAAAGGAGAAAGATATTAACAAAGGAAAGTTCATTTTAGGGCTGAAAACTTGATATGCCAAAAAACTCAAAAGACAAGGGCTGAAGTTGCCAAGTCGAAACATTTAAACTGAAAAGGGCGCCTAACACATTCCTTTCCCCCAAAATCGGATCAAAGGAGTAACTATTCACATTTCACCACTCCCAGAATTTACCTCAACTTAACCTTGGGTAAAATCCAATTAAACTTGCACATGTGTGATTCACACATGCAGAAAGCTATCCCACTCCTAAAACCCGCAACCCACTCACTGTAGACCCCACCCCCAATTCCCCTCTCCACCAATCAAAACACACCTTGGTCCCCAAGCATCATGACGTGTCCCAAATCAACAGTGGAGATCTTAAGCTTACTCCCAACGCAAAAACAAACGATGGAGATCAAATTTGGACAACTAACCTCAAAAACGCGTCAAGGGCAAAGTTGGGATTTTCTAGTGATTAGGGTTTTGTTTTAAGCCTTCTAGTATGTTCATTAGAGTAGTATAAAAGGAGGCATCAACCTGTGATGACCCCTTGTTCCAGTTTTCAAGCTTAACACTTGTAATTCCTTTTTTATGAAATAAAAGTTTGGTTTTTGTTTTAAACAAGTATAATTCCTTTTTAGGTTTATAAAAAGTTGTGTATTGTGTTGAAGCTTGATTCTGAGTTCCATCTTTCAATTTGGTTCATTAATTTTGAGTTTCAAAATTGGTTAAGGTTTTCTGAAATTTTGATTATTTGGTATAATCTGTTTCAGGTTTTGTTTTTTTTAGTTCATGTTATTGGTGATTTAGAGGTTATTAAAACGTGTTAAGAGGTTTGGAAAGGTTTTGGAAGAGTTTTAAGAAAGAAAGAAAGAAATCAGATTAATCATATTATTGCTTGTATTTCTTTTCTTTGATTTTCTTTGAGCAGGATCAAAGGGTGTTGTTGATTGAGTCTGCACGCACCCGGGTGCATAAGGAGGTGGATATTCATCCACTAGGTCCTTGGATGTAAGGACCTGAGGTAATCACTCTTTTCCTTTTTGAAATCTCAGAAAGTGGTGGTTTGAATGATCTTGTATGATTGTTTGATATTTGTTGTTTATGCTGTTTGATCTTTGTTCTTTTGAGTTTGTTTACATGCTAGATGCTATTAAAGTCAATTTGAGTAGGTTTTGAACTGTTTTGGTTTGTAAATTTTGGTTTCAAAGTTTTAAAAGGGTGTTTGGATAAGCATTTTAGCAGGGTATAGTTCTTGATTTGTGCTTTCATAAGGTGTTAGAGAGGATAAAATAGGTTGAGATAGTTAGGGTGCTAGTGGTAGTTTGATTTGGATCAAGTTTGCAGCTATTTGTGTGCTTAAAAAGTAAAATAGCCTAACCATATCTGCATGTTCACTATCTGCTTGTTTTTCTTCATTTTGGTGATTGATTTCATGAAATCTGTTTAAGAATTAGGTTGATTTTAGGTTTGATTTGTTTTGCATATTGATTGGTGAGTTTGTGTGCTAAGTTTGGGAGCTTGAATCTCATTGGTGTGCATTTGGTTTAGCTAAACAGTCCCCAGACCTGCATAATTTGCATCAGTAACTTGATATTGCTAAGTGTGTGCTTTGGGTTGCTTAATTTGAGTGCTGGTTGATTGCTTATTGATTGTCTTGACTCCTTGTGCTTAAATAAGCACAAGGGTGCCCAGTGTGTTCCAATAAACATTACCAAATAAGCTCATAAAGCCAACTCCTTTGGCTTTTGTAACTTATGAGATAAGCAAGAACACAAAGCAAAATTGCTTGTGTTCAAGTTCAAGTCTGGCACGTTTTTGGATTATAATTTGGCTTAATCTTAGCTAAAAAGGAAGTTTGGAGTAAGTTTCTAGCTTATTTGAGGTCACATATTGATAAGAAAAAGAAAAAAATAAAAAAGAAAATAAAAGCAAAAAACTTACCCGTAGCTGGACTCGAACCCCAGACCTCTCGTTGGAGGAGTAGGAGCTCTACCGCTAATCTAGATAAGCTTTTTACGTTATAGGTTGTTTTCAAATTCTATTTAACCACGTTTTCTTTTGTTAGCTTATAAATAAAGCCGTGGCTTATTTTCCATTTTTCAGCTTATTTGTTAAGCGTTTTTGCTTATTTTCATTTTTCCTAGGATCTTTATTAGATTTGTGACTTTTCTAGCTAATTTTTATATTTTTCCTTTTATTAGATTATTTTCTAGAATTTATTTATTATACGTTTTTTATAAAGTCATTAAAAAATAGAAAAAAGATTTTTAATTTTTAGGAAAAATAATTTTTAGTTTTTAATATAATATTTTGAGGTTTACAGCTTATTAGGTTTTTAATTTGGCTTATTTTTAATTTTATAAGATTTTAGGATTTTTAAGCAACTTTAAAAATTAATATAAAATTAATTAAGAGGTTTTAGAAACTTTAATTTACATTTTCTTCTTAGTTAGAATATTTAGGATTTTTGAGAATTTTTTAGAATTTATTTAAGAACTTTTTATTTTTAGTATTATTTTAATATTATTTTATTATTAAAAAATCAAAATTTTATTTTTATTTCTTTTTCATTTTTCTTAAGTTCTTTATCATTAATTAGGACCTTTTCCATTTTTAGAATAGTTTTATAACTTTTAGATTTATTTTTATAATTATTTTAAGTTTAATTAGGTTTTAATCATTTTTAATCATTTTTAGAATTTTAAAAATAGTTTTAATAGCTTTTAATTTTTAGAAAATTACTTTTTAGTCTTCTAATAATATAAGTTAAGTGATTATTCAATAAAATCATATTTTAGACATTTGAATTAGTTATATTTAATTTTAGGGCTTTAATTAGCATCTAAAATTGAATATTTAATTAATAAAAGGTTCTAAAATATCTTTGTTGGATTTTTGTCTTTACTTATATTATTTTAGACTTGTTTTTAATCTTTTATTTATTTTGTTTTTGGTTTTAGTATTAAATTTTTTAATTTGGGTAGTTTTTCACGACTTTACGTCTTTTACGTCGTAGTTTAATTTTAGCATATCCGTCTTTTCATCCTCTCATCCCCATTCTTCTCAATATTAATCTCAAATAATTACAAGTTAATTCACACACATATACCTCCTTGGGAAACGAACTTTCTCTCTTTTAAGTGATAGGGTCATTACTTGTGGTTTTCCTAAATCACTCGTTAATACTTACCGCTCATATACGTTCTTTTGTTTTCCTAAACAAGAGTCGTATTTTACCACAATCATTTTTGGCGCCGCTGCCAGGGAGGTGTGTTGTGCTTTAATTTGGAAGCTTTTGTTTTTGATATTATCCATAAAAGTATTTGTGTTAAGTGGAATTCCCTTAACACGTATTATCGGTTTTCTTGGTTTTTCTTGTACAAATATTATTAATATATTGTATTAAGTATCACAACCAAAATACAATATCTCCAAAAGTGTGAAAACACAACCTTAATTGGGATTTGATCTCCTAATTATTGTATTCGAATCTCAAACAAAAGAAAAGGCAAAAATAGATAAATACTTTCGTAAAGCTCGATTTTGAAAAATACAAACTATAAGGTGGGTATAAGGCGGGTATTATAAAATATACCCTAAGGAAAAAGGCTCTTAAGTGCTTCGCGCCGCCTCGTTTCCCCGCTTGCTTGTGAGTATTTTGAGATTGAAGGCTAATCGAGGGTTTTGCCGCCCAAAGTATTATTACGTATACTATATTTGCTTGGTTTTCTTTGTGATTAAACCCTCGTGAACAATTTGGTTTTCACCAAAGTTCTAAAGTCATTAGAAGGCGTTCACTCCACGTGATCGTTTTCATTCCTTTGAGGCTTCTTTAATCAAGAGTTTGATTCGAGGAGAGATTTTGTAGATTGTTGTCTACGAAGATACACCAAAATCCAAAAAAATTAAATATCATCAAAAACACAAAAAAATTGAAAATCCACAAAACACCCAAAAGAATCTTCTTTGCTCACCTCCCATTCTTCGTGAAGTTTATGATCACTCGTAATCAAGCTAAACGAGCTCGTAAACGTCTTCAAAAGCAAGCAAATCAAGGATCGTTGATTGTTGAAGAACCTCCAATTGTTGAACCTATTGTAGAACAAGAAGTCGTCATGGCTAATCGTACTATGATGGAGTTGCTACAAGCACCCACCGAGGGTTTTGGAGAGGCTATTGTGATTCCCGCCATCCTTGCGGAGAATTTTGAGATTAAGACGGGTTTAATGTCTATGTTGCAAGCAAACAAGTTTAGAGGTCACGAGAAAGACAACCCGCATTACCACATTAGGAATTTCAACCGTCTCACCGCCACTAGCAAATTCAAGGATGTTCCACATGATGCCATTAAGATGATGTTGTTTCCATATTCGTTGGATGGTCCCGCAAAAATTTGGCTCGAGAAAGAACCGCCAAATTCGATTTTGACATGGGCCGATCTCGTTTCTAAGTTTGTGAACAAGTTTTTTCCACCATCTAAAACAACACACTTAAAAAATGAGATTTCACGATTTGTGCAACGTAATAATGAAAGTTTTTCAATGGCATGGGAACGATTTAAAGAGATGTTACATGAATGTCCTCACCATGATTTTTCGGAATTGCATCAAGTGGATACTTTTTATAATGGGCTTAATGATCATGAACGAGATTATTTGAATGCCGCCGCGGGTGGTAATTTTTTGTGCAAGACGACAAATGAGGCTTTACAAATCATTGAAAATCGATCTAAGGTTTATAGCCCTCGTAACACACCGAGTGTTGCCAATATGGGTTCGTCATCTTCGTCACAATCGTCTCGTAGCATTAACGCCTTACATGATGAAGCTAATGAGGAAAATCGGTTTTTTGATAGATTTGCTAATCTAATGTCCCATTGGAAGGCTCAAGAAGCTTCCAATTCCGCTTCGGTTAAAGCGGTTGCTAAGAGTTGTTTATCTTGTGGAGGAGCTCATGATCTTTCCGAGTGCATTACCGCGGATGGTAACACTTCGAGTGCTTATGTAGCAACGGGAACTTACAACCAAAACGGCCAAGGTTCTCGTCCAAATCAAGCTCCACCAAACCAAAATGTTAATAATTATCGAAACAACAACCAAGGTAATTACCAAGGCAACACACGCAATTACAACAAAGGGAATTATCAAAGTGGGAATGGACAAATCTCTAATCAAAACCAAAACCGTGATTTTCAAAACACTACATAAGGTTTTCAAAATGCTCACACGAAAAATTTGCAAGGAGAATTTTTGGATTATGCAAAAGCAAATGATGCTAAATTTGATAATATGCAACGTGAGATGATTAGCTTAAGATCCGAGTTGAAAAACGAGCTTAAAAATGAACTTGCTAATGAACTTAAAACTCATGCAAACAAAATGGAAGGAAATGTCCAACGTCTTCAACAAAACCAACAAAAGATGGAATTAGGACAACATGAGATTAAGCAAGAGTTATTAAAAGCGGATGTTAGGCAATCAAAATTTGAGGACCGAATGGCTAAGATGTTTGAAGCAATCATGTGTAAGCCCTCTTCTTCGGGTGGTCTTCCTAGTGATACCATTAATAACCCGAGGGGAGAATTGAAGGTTGTTGCTACACGAAGTGGTAAAACTTTCAAGGAACCAATCTCTCGTCCAAGTACTTCTACGGAGAAGGAAATCGAGAAAGAACCCGAGGTGATGGTCGAAAAGGAGCATATTACAATCCCACGAAGTACCGCTCAAACCACACCTACGGTTAAACCAACACCAATTGTGGAACCCGAGTTTCCAAGGCCGTTGCCTAATGACCAACCCACACCACCTTTACCTTACCCTTCGAGACGTAACAAAGAGAAAGCACAAGAACGGAACAATTATCAATTTGAGCTATTTATGAAAATGTTTCGTGATTTGCATTTCAACATAAGTTTTGCCGATGCTTTAACCATGATGCCTCGATTAGCCGCAAACTTCAAAAGTATGCTAAACAACAAAGAGATCTTACAACAATCGTCTAGTTGTTCATCGGTTTTTCTAAGCCGCATACCACAAAAAGTCGGTGATCCCGGTAAATTTTTGATTCCGTGTGCAATTCAAGATATGGAGGAATGCTACGCCTTGGCCGATCTTGGCGCTAGTATTAATTTAATGCCTCTCGAGATTTTCAAATCGCTTTCACTTCCGGCTCTTACTCCTTCGAACATGTCCATCGAGATGGCCGATCATTCTACGATCATGGCATGTGGAGTAGCCGAGGACGTTTTTGTTAAAGTCGGAAAGTTTTACTATCCCGTTGACTTTATCGTTGTAGACATTCCTATCGATCGAAAAGTTCCTCTCATTTTGGGTCGTTCATTTTTGGATACATCAAGAGCACTTATCGATGTTCATGCTCGTAAAATCACCCTTCGTTTCAATGAAGAAGAACTTGTCATCAATGCAACACAAAACTCCAATCTTTCTCATGTATATTCTATTGCAACTTTAAACCATGGTGACTCGACCAATGTCATTTGCAAAGAATTTTCACCAAGAGTTTTAGGGAATGTCGCCAAAAACAATTTACCATTTCCTCCGCCGGTGGAGGTTATGAGTGTAAAGCCTACAAAGACGAAACCATCAATACTTGAATCGAAAAATCCTTCGCCTCATCTCGAACATTCATTCTTGAAAAGTGTTGATAAGTTGCCGGTTTCTACGGAAGATCCTTCGGATGATGAATATGTTGGCCCCGATGGGGAGGTTTTCTTCGTCGATAAACGTTTTGAGAACTTGCCACCACCAAAACCAAAACGGTTTCAAAATGTGAGAATTTTTAGTGTAACTAACATCGTCTTAGAAACACCGAATATTTTCGACATAATCAAAAAGGGTTTTCATAAGGAGAGTTTAAAAGATAACAAAGGAAAAGATCTTAAATGTGATTTAATTGATTTTTCTACAAATCTAACTCCGTCATCACACCGTGTTTTGAGTGCTACAAACTCGTCTACTCCTTTTGACGATGCTTTGTGTGGTTCTAGTATGGGGGAAGCCCCTTATGTTCCCTCATCCTTGTCCACCAAGGACGAGATATTCGATCCCGGAATTTCATGTAAAGGGAAATCTCGGTCTTCCACCGATGCAATAAATGGAAAATCTTTCTATTTGCTTGGTGCGAGTCTACCTCGAGTAGCTCAAACGTTTGTCTTACCAATTGTCTCACCCTTCTACTTCTCATCTATTTTCTTCAAACTCTTTGAGTTTATGGCACATATTGGAGTGGTGTTAATTTGTTTTTCCAATGGAAACGAGAACGCCATCTTCGACCCCGGTATTTTGCATCATTTAAGGACTTAGTCCTTTTTACCGGTTGCTTTTTGGGCCTTGTTTATCATGTAAGCCCCGCCAAAAATTGACCATACCATGATATCCCTAAATGTTCACATTTTGAGGGGATCGAGTCGAGCTCATGACTCGGTAATCAAAAACGAGGTGCCTCGTGGGGGAGATCCCATGCTTATCTTTTATATTCACTAATAAGGGGACTTGTACCCTTCCAACTCGTTGTCTCGTGGTTGTTTGTGATTGTGTTATCTAGATCATCATCATCGTCAACGATTGAAGACTCTCGTGTTCGTTTACGTGAGCCTCCATCGTTCGTTTGAAGAAGTTTTTCACGATTCCATGACATATCCTTTATTGTTCTAACAATTATCTTTTAGCATACTTAATAAACGGCTTTAGATATATTGTTGATCACCCTTTCCATGCTAGATCCTAAGCATTCGACTCTTCGTCTCTAGTATGGGGGTGCTCCACCTTTAGACTCGAAACATTGAGGACAATGTTTACTTTTAGTATGGGGGGGTGAATAGGTACTTGCTTTGCTACGCCCTCACGTGTTCCAACTTTCAATGTTTTGTTTTGCTAATAAGGCTAAAAATGGCCAAATTTTAAAATTTTTCTTAGTTTTCATAAGTGTTTTTAAGACACGAATGTATATTTTCCGATGGGTAGAATAAGAGTTAATTTTTGACTTGATGGGCATTGGAGCCATTTACATTCCTTAACCCGCTCAATTCAAGTTTTGCTAGACTTTTATATAGGGAGCTTTAAAACGCGAAAGTCTTAATTCATTCGGGTTAAGAACAAGAACTTTTCGCAAGTTCCTATAATTGATTCTAGAAAGTCACTTATCAAGGGAACTATAAAATGCATTCTCTAAACTTGAAAAAGTCCAAGAAAGTGCAAGATCCTATAGGTGGTTTGAAAACCCAAAACTTTGATTTGATATAGTCTTAATGAAAGCTAATCCAAATTTGGCTTAATTTTGACTTGCATGGCTAAGTATTCACGAGTCTCTTTAATTAGAGGTCTTTATAGTGAAGAACGAGAAATGATAGAGTTAGACAAGTGATCATGCTAAACGTAGAACATGAAAGTGTTCTTTCAAAAACTCATATGTTTTTAATTGTGGCTTTTTCTTCCCATAAGATCAATGCATTAGGAATAAATCATAATTGCAATAAGTAAGGTCGTACGATTTGAAAGGTTACTTAGCCTCTAGCGCAAGATCGTTTAAAAGTTGCTCGGGGTTGAATAGAGTTCATAGCCAAGGCATAACTTATTGAAGCGGGACGCGAAGATTGGCGATCATCCAAAAAGGCCCTAACAAGGCATGAGGAGCTCTATTTTTGCTAAAGATCCAAAGATGATGTGAAGTATCATTATTCCAAAATCAATATGAAGGATCAAGACACACGACGAGAAGCTATTACTCCCCTAAAGAATGGAGAAAGTCTATCCAAAAAGACCCTAACAAGTTATGAGGATAAATATATCCAAGTCCGAAAAGGAGGCGGATCGTTGTATATCAAAATCCAAAGTAAAGATTGAAGAAAAATGATGAAGTCGTGGTCCTATATGAAGAATCTCTCAAAAACATCAAGTGAAGAAATTCCAAAATATGAAGAGAAGACCATAATTTCAAGAAACGTCTTCCCAAGATTTGAAGTATGAAGTACATGCCAAATATCGGTCCGAGAAAGGTCTCAAATCGTGAAACGAGTTATGCCAAGATATGAACTTAAGGAGATACACGAGAAGCCGTTTTAAAAGATTTTGTCCTTCGGCTAACTATTGATCAAATCGTGCTACTTTGCTTTCGGACTAATAACTACTCAAATAAGTCAAATTGAATCACTTGTGATCCATGACAAATAGATAAAAAATGCTAGTAACCCATTTCCTTTTATAATAACTAGGATTGCGGGGAGAAAAAGTATTACACAATTTGGACGTATGAGTAGTGTTAGCATTGTGACTTGTACCAACAATGATCTTGTTTTTGCACTTAGCATGGAATGTATGACAATCAAGGATGACGAAGTTTACTCTAAGGGACATTAACTTGTTTCTATTCTTTGACCCTAAAAGTCACTTTTTAAGTGATGAAAATCATACATTATGTCTTTACACATTCTCGTAGTTTGTTGCAAGTCTTTTACTCTTCAATAAAGGTTAATAAAAATGAACTTTGGTGATGCTTAGATACTTTATTCTAGCATTGCGTGAGGGCACGACAATGGCTTAGTATGGGGGAGTGATGAGATGGCATTTATACATGATCTCATCGTTCTTTTCGGGCTTTAAATGCATAAAAATGTCATAAAATACCATATATATGCTTGTGTTTGTTTACTTGTGTATTTTAGGTATGGATATCGTGAAAAAGACAAAAGATCACAAGATACAAGGAAAAACGGACACGAGAAACGAAGACGCACAATGAACCGGGCCCTAATCATGGAATTTTCATCAAATACCCTTGAAGACTTGAAGACAAAACAAGATTGATCCTCCAAGAATGAAGAAATGACACTTAAAACCCTTGTATATTGATAATTACAAGTTTGGTCCCTTAAGTTTGTCAAAATTACAAAAAGGTCCTTCAACTTTGAAGAAATGGCAAGATTAGTCCCTCAACAAATCAAAATTGCCAATTATGGTCCCTCATAAAGTGAAAGACACATTGAAGACCTTTGAAGATCAATAAAGTCCAAGATCAGCCCTTGAAAAATCTCAATATGGCAAAAATACTCCTTGATAACTTTTTGGAAAAGTTTTGTGCCAAAAGTGTCAAAAGGAGAAAGATATTAACAAAGGAAAGTTCATTTTAGGGCTGAAAACTTGATATGCCAAAAAACTCAAAAGACAAGGGCTGAAGTTGCCAAGTCGAAACATTTAAACTGAAAAGGGCGCCTAACACATTCCTTTCCCCCAAAATCGGATCAAAGGAGTAACTATTCACATTTCACCACTCCCAGAATTTACCTCAACTTAACCTTGGGTAAAATCCAATTAAACTTGCACATGTGTGATTCACACATGCAGAAAGCTATCCCACTCCTAAAACCCGCAACCCACTCACTGTAGACCCCCCCCCCCCCAATTCCCCTCTCCACCAATCAAAACACACCTTGGTCCCCAAGCATCATGACGTGTCCCAAATCAACAGTGGAGATCTTAAGCTTACTCCCAACGCAAAAACAAACGATGGAGATCAAATTTGGACAGCTAACCTCAAAAACGCGTCAAGGGCAAAGTTGGGATTTTCTAGTGATTAGGGTTTTGTTTTAAGCCTTCTAGTATGTTCATTAGAGTAGTATAAAAGGAGGCATCAACCTATGATGACCCCTTGTTCCAGTTTTCAAGCTTAACACTTGTAATTCCTTTTTTATGAAATAAAAGTTTGGTTTTTGTTTTAAACAAGTATAATTCCTTTTTAGGTTTATAAAAAGTTGTGTATTGTGTTAAAGCTTGATTCTGAGTTCCATCTTTCAATTTGGTTCATTAATTTTGAGTTTCAAAATTGGTTAAGGTTTTCTGAAATTTTGATTATTTGGTATAATCTGTTTCAGGTTTTGTTTTTTTTTTAGTTCATGTTATTGGTGATTTAGAGGTTATTAAAACGTGTTAAGAGGTTTGGAAAGGTTTTGGAAGAGTTTTAAGAAAGAAAGAAAGAAATCAGATTAATCATATTATTGCTTGTATTTCTTTTCTTTGATTTTCTTTGAGCAGGATCAAAGGGTGTTGTTGATTGAGTCTGCATGCACCCGGGTGCATAAGGAGGTGGATATTCATCCACTAGGTCCTTGGATGTAAGGACCTGAGGTAATCACTCTTTTCCTTTTTGAAATCTCAGAAAGTGGTGGTTTGAATGATCTTGTATGATTGTTTGATATTTGTTGTTTATGCTGTTTGATCTTTGTTCTTTTGAGTTTGTTTACATGCTAGATGCTATTAAAGTCAGTTTGAGTAGGTTTTGAACTGTTTTGGTTTGTAAATTTTAGTTTCAAAGTTTTAAAAGGGTGTTTGGATAAGCATTTTAGCAGGGTATAGTTCTTGATTTGTGCTTTCATAAGGTGTTAGAGAGGATAAAATAGGTTGAGATAGTTAGGGTGCTAGTGGTAGTTTGATTTGGATCAAGTTTGCAGCTATTTGTGTGCTTAAAAAGTAAAATAGCCTAACCATATCTGCATGTTCACTATCTGCCTGTTTTTCTTCATTTTGGTGATTGATTTCATGAAATCTGTTTAAGAATTAGGTTGATTTTAGGTTTGATTTGTTTTGCATATTGATTGGTGAGTTTGTGTGCTAAGTTTGGGAGCTTGAATCTCATTGGTGTGCATTTGGTTTAGCTAAACAGTCCCCAGACCTGCATAATTTGCATCAGTAACTTGATATTGCTAAGTGTGTGCTTTGGGTTGCTTAATTTGAGTGCTGGTTGATTGCTTATTGATTGTCTTGACTCCTTGTGCTTAAATAAGCACAAGGGTGCCCAATGTGTTCCAATAAACATTACCAAATAAGCTCATAAAGCCAACTCCTTTGGCTTTTGTAACTTGTGAGATAAGCAAGAACACAAAGCAAAATTGCTTGTGTTCAAGTTCAAGTCTGGCACGTTTTTGGATTATAATTTGGCTTAATCTTAGCTAAAAAGGAAGTTTGGAGTAAGTTTCTAGCTTATTTGAGGTCACATATTGATAAGAAAAAGAAAAAAATAAAAAAGAAAATAAAAGCAAAAAACTTACCCGTAGCTGGACTCGAACCCCAGACCTCTCGTTGGAGGAGTAGGAGCTCTACCGCTAATCTAGATAAGTTTTTTACGTTATAGGTTGTTTTCAAATTCTATTTAACCACGTTTTCTTTTGTTAGCTTATAAATAAAGCCGTGGCTTATTTTCCATTTTTCAGCTTATTTGTTAAGCGTTTTTGCTTATTTTCATTTTTCCTAGGATCTTTATTAGATTTGTGACTTTTCTAGCTAATTTTTATATTTTTCCTTTTATTAGATTATTTTCTAGAATTTATTTATTATACGTTTTTTATAAAGTCATTAAAAAATAGAAAAAAGATTTTTAATTTTTAGGAAAAATAATTTTTAGTTTTTAATATAATATTTTGAGGTTTACAGCTTATTAGGTTTTTAATTTGGCTTATTTTTAATTTTATAAGATTTTAGGATTTTTAAGCAACTTTAAAAATTAATATAAAATTAATTAAGAGGTTTTAGAAACTTTAATTTACATTTTCTTCTTAGTTAGAATATTTAGGATTTTTGAGAATTTTTTAGAATTTATTTAAGAACTTTTTATTTTTAGTATTATTTTAATATTATTTTATTATTAAAAAATCAAAATTTTATTTTTATTTCTTTTTCATTTTTCTTAAGTTCTTTATCATTAATTAGGACCTTTTCCATTTTTAGAATAGTTTTATAACTTTTAGATTTATTTTTATAATTATTTTAAGTTTAATTAGGTTTTAATCATTTTTAATCATTTTTAGAATTTTAAAAATAGTTTTAATAGCTTTTAATTTTTAGAAAATTACTTTTTAGTCTTCTAATAATATAAGTTAAGTGATTATTCAATAAAATCATATTTTAGACATTTGAATTAGTTATATTTAATTTTAGGGCTTTAATTAGCATCTAAAATTGAATATTTAATTAATAAAAGGTTCTAAAATATCTTTGTTGGATTTTTGTCTTTATTTATATTATTTTAGACTTGTTTTTAATCTTTTATTTATTTTGTTTTTTGTTTTAGTATTAAATTTTTTAATTTGGGTAGTTTTTCACGACTTTACGTCTTTTACGTCGTAGTTTAATTTTAGCATATCCGTCTTTTCATCCTCTCATCCCCATTCTTCTCAATATTAATCTCAAATAATTACAAGTTAATTCACACACATATACCTCCTTGGGAAACGAACTTTCTCTCTTTTAAGTGATAGGGTCATTACTTGTGGTTTTCCTAAATCACTCGTTAATACTTACCGCTCATATACGTTCTTTTGTTTTCCTAAACAAGAGTCGTATTTTACCACAATCATTGCTCAAGTGGAGATTTTGATTTGCCTCATGTTGAGACTATTGTTTCCATTACTTCATCTTTGGATTTTCATGAACCTCAAGAGCTAAACTTTGGTGAAACCTCATATGACAATCCACTTTTCCACAATGATGATGATATTCATGAGGACTTTAGTAATGAAGAATCTCTTCTTTGTGATACACCAACATATGATGACTATAGTGATGATGAGATTTCTACTTGTGCCTCTCCATTTGTTGATGATCATACTTCCCTGGGTTTTGAGGAATCACCAATCTTTGATAGCCCAATCTATGATGTTTATGGGGATGAGGATGATTCTATCATGGATGAGAGTGATGAGTTTTTAGAAGAGGATATATCTTTTGAGTACACTCTTGGTTATCTTGATGAGGAGGGGGACATACTATATCTAGAATCTCTATTGCATGAAGATCCTTTACCCATTTCCTTGTCCACCTCAACCCTTTCATGTGACAAAGGAAAACAAGCCATGATGGTTCCTTCTAAGAGCTTATTGTTATCCATTACTCCACACCTTTTCTCTCACCATGTGACCTACAAGGGAGAGTCTTTTAAGGCAACCAATACTTGTTGTTTTCCCATCAAGGAACGGATTTTTGATCCTGGTATAGAGCTTGCTAAACCATCTTAGTATCCGCCTGATGCAACAAAAGGAAAACATGTGAAGGATTTGAGAGTATCACCTTATCACCTTTTGGAGAACATATGGAAAAACATTTTGGAGAACCACACCTCACCTTTTCACCATTGCTTGGGAAGTTAGTTGTGGCTTTTTGTTATAAGTGGGATGGTAATTATGTATTTGATCCTGGGGGATATTTATGGAGTTTTGATAAATGAAAACTTTTTTTACCTCATCATGGAGATTTTTCTTAAAAAGGCTAAAACTTTTCTTCTCCATGATAGGTATTAGGCACTTTTAAGTGTGGGATGAGTCGAGCTAGAGACTCCTTAAATCGAGCTTGAATAACTAGGTTTAGAGTTGTTAGAGCTAGAGTATTGTAGGTTAGAAACAAGGATAGCAATTTGTTGAGAAGTGTTGGGGTAGATCTTCTTTTGTCTTCATGATGTTTGTAGGGTTGCTCACTCATTTCATGATTGGAGCTTATGGAGGAGGCCCTTGTATCCGGTTCACTTTGTTACTATTGTGATCTTTCATAGACACCTTGTGCTTTAAAAATGAATTCACTATAGTTGATCTTTCCTTAACTTGGGTTAAGCAAAGTCTATTCATTGTCATAAGTGTAGGGGAAGTTTTATACTTCCATGCTCTTAAACATTGAGGACAATGTTTAGCTTAAGTGTAGGGGGGGTCTTCTATCGAAGTGACCTTACCTAGAACTTGTCATTGACTTTCATGATAACTTGGAAAATTAATTTTTCAAACATTTTTCAAATTTTTGATCTACTTTGGCCACCAAAAATATGCATTCATAACTTTTGCATCAATCATTTTTCATTTACATAACACATTTGCATTGTATATATTTCTTCTTTTGTTCTTTATGAAAAATTGAAAATTGAAAAAATATAATAAGGACATGGTTTAACAAAATTAGACTTCTTTGACATATTAGGCCCGCCATGGATATTTTGACTCAACCCGAGTTTGCTTATCTAAGCACTCTCTAGCTAGTATCCTTAACCATATAGTTCTTCATTGGTCTATTAAGCTAAGCATTCACCAATCTCATTCTTTGAGATTTTAAATTTGTGGAGAATGGGAAATGATAGAGTTGAAGCAAGTATAAAAGGGCTAGATAAACTTCATGATAATTACTTGTGGCTAAACCCTTCTCTTCTTTGCCTCTATTTCTTCGCATGTATATATGTTAATAAATAATCAAGAACGGTTTTAATTGGTTTGTAGTCTCTTATGCATTTTTGACTAATCATTCATGGTTGATATAAGTACGCCTTAAGATTCTAAGTTAGAACGTTTTATGTGTACTAGACTTATGTCATGCTTAATATTTAGCGAGTGTTTTACCTTTTATTCTTTTCAACTTTCTTTGTGAGGAATAAAGAAAAATAAGAGCGTCTTATGAAAAAAAATGAGTGGCTAGAAAAAGAAAAAGAAAAGAAAAGAAAAAAAACTAATTATACAAGACTCCCAAGATAGGCAGTGAAGTGTTAATTATAGTAACTATTAGATTCCAGTATTACCTTGACGGGTTGCGGTGATTTAATAGTTGCTCCAATTCAATATTACCTTGACGGGTTGCGGGGTTGAAGATCCAAAGTCTCAAAAAGATGGCGGATGTAAATTATTGCGTGAGTTTTATTTTTCTTTCCTTAGCGAGTGTGTAGTTACTTATTAATGCATGACATGAGGATTTTACACATAAGGCGAATGACTTATTACTCTAGAAACGGACTTATATTAATTGTGAGCGGTTTTTCAAGTAATGGATGAGGGGATTACTTAGGATTAAAACCGTGCTTCCTTATTTTTGGATTTTACATTTCTTATATTTCACGCTTCAAATAATGACAAATTTGCCTTAAAGAAATTTGCTCAAATAATAACCGGTTCCACATTTAATTGTCATGAATAATAGCCGCTTCAAATAAAACCGTGCTTCCTTATTTTTGGATTTTACATTTCTTATATTTCACGCTTCAAATAATGACAAATTTACCTTAAAGAAATTTGCTCAAATAATAACCGGTTCCACATTTAATTGTCATGAATAAGTTGATGCACTTTTTACTTGTGAATACAATGATCCCATTTTTAAGCTTGGTATGGGGAAAGTGAAACTTGAGGGTGATAAGTGTCCATGGTACCAAAGCCCTAATCTAAGTCATTGATTTCTTTATGAGTTATTTCCATCAAAACCATTTCAAGAAAATCCAAAAAGATATAAATATAATTGTTTCTATTGCATTGCATTGTTCAAAATCAAAATCATGCATCATATAGTGTAGAGTAGTGTAGATGTATTCCATATTGGCCAAGGTGGATTAATTATGAGGAAAATGTAAATTTGTTCTTTAAAATATAGCATTGCATGAGGTCACGGCAATGTTCAAGTGTAGGGGATTTGATGTGAGCAAAAAGTCATATCAATTAATCAACAAATCACCCTAAAACACAAGGAAAATACCTAACTTTTGTGCTATAAAGCGGAATTATGTGGTATGTTTTGTGTTTGTGTATAAATAGGTAAGAAGGATACATTTTCAAGCAAACAAGAAGAAAATCAAGCTTATTTGGATGAAAAAGACAAAGAAGGATCAAAGATGACAAGACTTTGAAGATAAGGGACCTATCTTGACAACACTCCAAAGATGAAGGACTAAAAGTGTAAATTTGTCAAAGTCAAGATGAAAGTCAAACATGGTCAACTTTTCAGTCAACCAAGTCAAAGGGTCAAATTTATCAAGAATACAAGTGGAAGGACCATTTATGCCAAAGAAATGAAGTTCCTAGCTCAATTTTACAATCTACCATACTTAAAGGGCTGATATTGCCATTTTTCAAAGATGAAACAAGTTCAATCCATGTGCATTGTTTTCAACCAATGAGATTGCAAGAAAGTGTTCACACGGATTTCCACATGAGATGCCACCTCACCCTTTCAGTTAATGCGCCGCAAAGCATTTAATAATTTCCACTATCCAAATTCAACCAATCAGGGGACGCCACTCAATAATCCAATTATCCAATATGGATAATGATCCGTGTGCTCCTATTTCACCCAACCAAAAGATGACACGTGGCTCTCTTCTTCAACATCAAGCCCAGAAGCGATTTCGAGCTACACTTAATTTCAGATCATGATTTCTACATGAAAAGTGGACGTTTTCAAGAGAGGAACACATTGGACACAACCAATCAAGCTCAAACCTAATGAATCAAAAATCCCCAATTCTTGAAGAACATGATGATGAACAATTAGCAGCTTGGTGACACGTGTCAACAATCAAGTGGTGGAAACACGTCATCAAACCCAAAACTTACTCACATTTTGTCTATAAATAGGGATTGTATCTTTCATTTGTTGTAGTAGTTAATGTGTGAAATTTTCACACACATCTTCATTTTCTCTCATTCCTAGCTTCTAGTTAGTAGCTTAACAAACTCAAGAGTCTGACAAGCTCTTGAGTTAGTTAGCTTAGTTGTAACTACTTAACCAACTTTGTATCCAACTTCCTTCTTTAATCAATAAAATCCTACTTTCATCTTCTTCAATCTACTGTTCATACCCTGCAATTCTGTTATCCTTGTGTTGATGTTAGCTTCTTGTGATCACAATTGATCATGATTAGCTAAGTGTTGAAGATTTGTAGCTGTTTTGATCCTGTCATGTTCATCCAGTACAAGTTCTTGTACATTTTGAAGTTTAATGGTTCAACAATGATGATTATGATGATGTTAGCAGATTGATTAGTGTGTGAAAGTGTTAAGGTGGTGGTTAACACTATCTAGGTGGCTCAACGCCTACCTACTCCATCAGAGGAGGCTTATGCTTCAAGGTTTCACATTTCTGAGTTTTTGTTCCACTAAACAGTATTTCCTGCTCAATTCCTAGCTAAATCTTGTTTGCTTGCATGATCAAGTGTGTTTAGATAGAATTTGAACTAGTTTTGGTGTTTGAGTAGCTTAATTGTAGTTTAATACTTAATCACTAGCTTAGTTCTTGTTCCTGTTATCAGATATTCAGTCAACTTAGCTTGCTAGTTCATATTGAGTTTTACCTGGTTAAACTGCTTGAATTTGGTTCTTTTACATTACATTTGAGTTGTCAAGTTTAGTCTGATATCACATTTTTACTAGTTCAACCAATTGCCTTGATTCCTTTCATAAAAGTTTGTTAAAATCAGTTAAACTAGTGTTTGGTATAAGCTTTCAAGTTGTAGACAAGTGTTGATAATTGGTTAATTCTTGTTCATTCTCAGTCATTTAGTCATTTTAAACAAAGTTTGGAAGTTTTCAAGTCCAGTCTTTAGTCAAAAAGGCAATTGGTCACAAAAAAAAGTATGGGTCAGTTTTCAGCTTAACTAGTTCATAAAAAGTTCTTGATTTGATTTGCTTGGCAATTCTTCATTCCTGGATGAAATTGATTTAAACCAACTCTCAGTTGTCCATTAACATCTGAACTTAAGCTCTATTAAGGAAATTATACAGTTTTCCAATTCACAAAAGAAATAAGCAAATCATTAAGTTGTTGAGTTGATGCAAGTTTCTATAATATCTAGCTAAACTGTTTTCTCATACAAGCATTTCCACTTCATAAACCTTCTAGTTTTCTTCCACATTTGTGTTTAGTAAGTGTTCCTGAAGATATCTGGATATTTTTTCAGCTTTTCCAAAAATTGGTCAAACTTTGGTCAAATAAGCTACTTCTAGCTTATTTACATTTTCCTACTTCATTACTGGATCATTTTTTATTTTAAAATACATTCCATGCTCCTTATGGCTTGATAAACAAGTTTTGTTAAGAAAATCATTTTGTGCACGTCTGGATTATTAGTTAGCTTAATTATGGCTTATTAGGATTTGCTTATTTGAGTTCTACATGATTTCAGACTTAATCCTTTTACAAGCCTAGGTAATTTTAGATTTTAAGCCTTTTGCAAGTTACTAGAGCTTATTTGGTTTAGTATTTAGCTTATATGACCTTATTGTTCCACTTTGCCCGTTTTTGTTAAAGTTTTACCTTTAATTGCATTTTGGCCCCTCAAGTGTGAATCCGTTTTCATTAAGGGCTAAACTTTCACTAATCTAGGGTTTGCAAATACTTAAGTCCTTATATTTTCAAGAATTTACATTTTATGCACTTTAATTCCATAGTTTTACATTTTTTTCCTTAATTGAATAAAAAATTTGGTATTTGACTAATTGTTTTACGGTTACGTAGTTAATATTTTGCAACTTTCTACTTGATTGTTAAATTAGACATAGAAAATCCAAATAACCTTACCAACCAAAAACGATCATAAACCCGATTTTGTTAGGACTTTCAATTGGTTAAGAATCAAGAAAACGAACTTCAACTATATACAATATCAATGACAAACGTATAATTCGCAATACATTATGTAAAATGTTAAGGTACTCGTAATCACTCAAGAATACATTTGTATACTTCTCTGAACACCTCCAAGATCTCATTCGGCATGAATCACTCAAGGTATGTAAAAACATGTCATTAACCTAACTAAGTGATCAAGGATTAATATTTTCTTAAAACTCACATTTAATCAAATGTGACAAAAGATTTTAATTAACTTTAGTTTTAAGAAAATGTTTTATTAAAAAGAAAATGGAAATTTGAATTTGGCATATTCCGTATGCCAAAGGAATATCCTTTGAGGGTATAAACTACCCCATATGGCATATCCCCACTAAAGGACAAATTTGCACGGACTCCAACGTGGAGGTTCCTTAAAGGAACCCGCGGTTCCTTATTGATAAGGAACCGCGGGTAGAGATAAGGAACCGCGGATAATTTTGACCGTTGCAATGTTGCTCTATAAATAGTGGATCTTTTCCAGATTTTCTTTCAACCCTTTTGGCATAGTTTCTTCAAAAACATCTTTAAACCCTTGATTAGTTAGTTTAGATTAATCTTGTTTAAGATGTGATTCTCTCCTTCAATCTCCTCATCCTCTTAAGTGAAAAGAGAAGATCACTCACACACTTGTGATGTGATTAAA
The DNA here is from genome assembly GCA_025667525.1 of Glebionis coronaria. Classification (NCBI taxonomy): domain Eukaryota; kingdom Viridiplantae; phylum Streptophyta; class Magnoliopsida; order Asterales; family Asteraceae; genus Glebionis; species Glebionis coronaria. The sequence continues at coordinate 583,001,791 of CM046878.1, read as the reverse complement.
GATGAAGTCTTGATGAAGATCATCATGTTCATCGTTTTTATTTGTGTCTTGTGTAGATCCAATGTATATGTGTATACTTGAATCAATCTTGTGTAGATCCAATGTATATGGGTATACTTGTATCAATATTGTGTAGATCTAATGTATTTGTGAATACTTGGATTAGTTGTGTTAATCCATTGTATTTGTAAATACTTGGATTAAGTCTTGTGTAAATCCATTGTATATGTGTATACTTGGATTTATGTTGTGTAGATCCAAGTTACATGTGTACACTTGGATATGTGTTTTATTGAGTTGTAATAGGTAAGAGTTGTGAGTTCTCACTAAACTATAAAGTGATATGGTTGTGTCTTGTGAGTTCTCACTAAACTATAAAGTGATGTAGTTATGTCTAGTGAAGTTCTCACTTAGCTTCAAAGTGAAGAGTCGTGAAGATTGGTTCTACCTTTCGATTAGAACTCGACATCTAGCCTTGTGTCGTAAAATGGTGAAGTAGGCAATGTTGTGAAGATTGGTTCTACCTTTCGATTAGAACTCGACATCTAGCCTTGTGTCGTTAAATGGTGAAGTGGGCAACGTTGTGTAGATTGGTCCTACCTAAGATTAGGACTCGACATCTAGCTTAGTGTCAGAAATTGTGTAAGCGACGTATATGGTTTTCTCCGCCTTGAAAGGAGTTTTGTTGACTAGTGAAGTAATTCTCGATTAAGGTGTACTCGAGGAGTGGAGTAGGGCTAAGAGGAGCTTCGTGACCGAACCACTATAAATCATCGTGTCGGTACCTTCCTTTACATTTATGTCTTTACTATTACAGATGTATTTATATGTTGTGTGTTTTGTGCATCTCATAATCTAAACATCTTAGTTGCGGAAAAGCTAAGGCTTAGTACGTGTGTGCTTCGTGTTTAGATTATGGTCAAGTGTGCATCCTTTAGTCCAAACATCTTAGTTGCGGAAAAGCTAAGGCTTAGTACGTGTGTGCTTAGTGTTTAGACTATTGCTTGATGTACACTTTATTTGATGTGTTTGTGTGTTCCTTACTTATAGTTATTATCTATTACAAACACATCTCATATCTAGTCAAGCTTAATCAAGAATTTGATACAAACGTTTGTCAAGGTTTACAACGTATCAATATTTGGCATCCACTGTAGGCGGTTCTTTATTGAGCCAGCGGTTCTTTATTGATAAGGAACCGCAGTGATATTTAAGGAACCGCGACCAGTGGAATAAACGAAATGTTTTGAAAATGAACTAGAAACTATTCAACCCCCCCTTCTAGTTTCTACAATTGGTATCAAAGCGAGGTTATTCAAGATCTTTGAAGTATATTGTACTTTAAATCTTGGATCGATCTTTGCTCTCTTTTTCAAAACAAATGGTTTCTAAAATGAAAACGGTTTTAAAAAATAGAGACGATCTTTGTATCAAATTGTTCATGAAGAGTGATTACTTATGAAAAGTGTTTTGTTGTTTCATTCGTACAAGTTTTGGTGTTAAATAAAATTTGTTTAATAGCTTGAATTAAATCTTTTCAAGTTTGGAAGTATAAAAATCTTTTGTGTCATAATTAACTCTAAAATACGAGTTCTATGTGTCTAAAATGATTTTTTAGAGTCCTAAGTCCTTCCAAAAAGTTACCAAATGATTTTGGCCAAAAACCCCATGTTTGTCCTCTGGACGCGGTTCTTTATCTATTCCCCACGGTTCCTTATCAATAAGGAACCGCGGTCAGTCCGACACAGATTTTTGAAAACTTTGAAAAATCATATAAAATCAACCGTAAGTCCGTAGAAGTCGTGCCATCCGTCATTTCGAACGTAATTGAACTTTCTTTCAACTAAAAATGCTTTCAAACATTTATTCAAACTTTAAAATTTGGATGGTTTCTAAGTTCCATACTTTGTCCAAAGTATTGAGCGTCGGTTTGTCGTAAAACTTGTGTTTTACTCTTTTCTATTAAGTTGGACATCTCTTGGTGATATATCTTTAAAAATTGATATATTTACAAAGTGTTAAACTTAATTAAATTTTAAATGGGTCAAAGATTATTTTCAAATAAAATCAAGCTATGAATACTTTGTTGTATCTAACACTCAAAACATGGACGAATTCGTTTATATGTTAAGCTAATTGTTTGAGTGTATTTCCTTCTGTGTTATTATTATATGTAGACATTACTAAGTGTTCCTTGCTATTTGTAGTAGTATTGCTTATATGTCTAGTCTCTTGTGCCTTGCTTGGTATTTGTAAGTATCTAGTTTATCCTAATTAGGATGTATGCTAGATTTCTTGCATTTTAGTTGCAACATTGTTTGTGCATTGCATATAGGATCAACATCTCTAGGTTTACATGTGTTATATAAACATCTTGAACACCTCGTTATGTTTATTAACACTCTTAGGTTTGAAAGCTTTGTGAGCTTGTCAAATCTTTTGATGTGGGTCGTCTTACTCGATCATTGTCTTATTAGTTTAAGTAGATTAATGTCTCACTATAAAACATGAAACACCCTTTGAAAATCTTAGCTTTTTTCACTGAAAGGAGTGTTAGTGGGATTCAAGAAAGATTTCAAATATATATCAGTTCATTATTCAAATTATGATTGATATCATTATCGAATCTAATTGACATGTTTTTAGTGTAGATATTAATGTGGAGTATTAATAATATACATCAGATCATAACTCACACTTGTGTTGTCGATGGTATATTGAATCTACTTGTTAAAATTATTAGACATGTTTTGTTTAATAATTGCGTATAATGCATAATGGATTCAGTTTGACAACTTGGATGTTTCATCCGAAATACTCAAGTAATTTACATTGCAATGCAATTTGTAAATGTGTCATTTCTGAAAGACCAATCAAAAGTTATCCTTTGGTTTGTGTAAACATTGTTTATACACTTCAAAGTTATTGGCCTCAAATTCTATTAAGGTAAATAACCTTAACTAGACTTGTTTGACAAGATTTACAATGGTGTATTCTTAACCCTCATTAGGTTGTGCATTGTGTCATCATGCAAGTTTCATCCTTGTTACACTACATTAGGCAAATGTAGGCATTACATTTTGTCTAACTTGAGAATGATTACTAGAGAATTTATGCACTAGGATCTTAATCTGACCTAACGGTTGAATTACTTCCATGTGGGAAGTTGAGTTGGTGTATAACTCGTAAAAATGGCCGTGTTTAGCCTTAATTGAGCACCTCTAGTGATAGTCTCATACTCATTATCTAAATTGGCTAAATGGCTCTTCCTATGACTAATGATAGTTTACTTTGATGAACTTTGTATGTCATTAGGAGTCTTTTTCTTTCGTAGCCATTAGGTTTTTCTTAGCTTTCTTCTTACGTTCTAATTAAACCTATGTGTCTTTCCTTTGTGTGTGTTCTAGTGTTTATTGCTCTTAAGCATGACATTATGATAAGTTAGACTAGAACATTAGGATTTGCTGAATTGGAAAATCCCCCTTCACCACCTAAACCAAGCCTCTGTAGGCGGTTCTTTAAATAGACCGCGACTCCATATCAATATGGGACCGCCGGTAGAGATAAAGAACCGCGGGCAGAAGCTCTCAAATTCGGGTTTTCTAAAACTTCCCAATTGTTCAAACACCCTTTGGAATCTTTGTTTCAAACCATTGATCACTCCCAAAATATCTTGGGCTTTCCCTTTTTAACCCTTTACTAGTTTGGATCATCCCCTCACCCTTTTAAACCCCCCTTGTTAGCCATGTTCTTCACACGTAAAACCATTCATCCTTATCCCTTAAACCACCCATTACTACCATGGTTTCTACAAGAACCTCCAATTCATCCAAAACCTCCTCTTCAAAGAGGCACCTCAAAATTAATATTAAGTTACCCAAACTTAACTCTTCACCCTTTCACGCACCTAAGAATGAGATTGTGCCCATTCTCATCTCTTCATCACCCTCACCACCTCTTGCTCCATGCAAGACTACCTCAACACATGGCACCAACCATTCACATCGTTCTACCTCCTCTTCATTCCAATCTAGAATGAATGAGCTAACCTCACACTTCACTCCTAGTACTCTCTTGGATATGACTACCCAACCTCAACCTATCCAAAGCGTTCCCATAGAGAATGACTTTTTTGAACCCTTGGTGACTTCACCTTTTACCCCACCATATTCACCCACATCACCCATTTCACCTTTGTAGAACATAACTCCCCCTAAACCTTTCACCACCACCTAAAAGTCACAAGGCATTGTGAAAACATCTCTTACCCACGCTCTCATTCTCCACCAAATTCCGCCACCACTTTGTCTTCTAATTAAGCATGTGTATTTCTTATTAATAAGACACTCAATCTAAGAAAATCTTAGGATTCTAGTGTAACTAAGATTAAAATTATGCTTAAGTTTTAGGCTTGTTTTTTTATACATCTTTGTATGATCTTTATTCTCTTGTATTTCCTTTCATGTTTTTCGACATGATTTTTCTTTGAGTCTTGGATCTCGTTTTTCTCGTGATCTTTATTTTCTTATTTATTTTCTCACTCGGTTGTCAAGGAAGGTTAGATTTATATCTAATTCCTCTCCTAGTAAGATTGACAACTTAAATATTTCTTTTGAAATATTCAAGTAATTTTAACTTGCAATTGCAATTGTTAAAAGTCATATCTGAAGCATTGACCTTCAATCCATTTAGCATCTTATGTTAAATTGTTTGACCAAGTGATTTTCCTTTGAGTCGATAATCGGTTTTGGACACCCAATGTCCACGGTTCCTCAAATAACCTTGGGTATCATTATTGATAATGAACCACGGACCTATTTAACGAACTGCGGCCATTGAGTCCCTTGTTCGTTTTGGTCTTTTTCTCTTTTGACGAGTTTTATTGAAGATTCCCTCTTTTCTTCTCTTTTGAGTTTCTTCTCTCGTTTCGTGAAGTTATCCTTAACTTCTTTGTTGAGTCTCTCTCAATTCATTTTAATCATGCTCTTCTAAGTCGAGTCACTTTCTTCTATTCTTTCTAAACTAAGTTGAGTCAAGCCTCACCCTTTCCTCATCATGTAATTGTTCTTTGAACATTCATAATGATTGAGAAGAGCTACGAAACTTTGAGCATGTAGTTTATCGTATGCTAAACACCATTTGGTGTCGACATTCATAAGCATCCTTGCCTATAATGTCTTATATCCAAAATAGTTTTTTTAAAGCGTCGATTTATCCGCTTTTGGTTTTCTTTTTTTGGTCAAAAATGTCTCTAGGTTGAGATATTTTTGTTTTTCTTTGTTGAGAGTTGACTGTGGTTAAAATTTACAATTAGTATGGGTGATTCCATCAATTCTATGTTTTTAACCCCTTGAGATGATATCTTCAAATTCTTGTATGTTTATTTTCTACCTCTATTCCAACAATTTTGAATTGATTTCCTCAAAATCCTCTCCTTGTTTTTTTTGAGAGTTGATGGTTAAATCTTGAATTTTCTTGGGTGATTCCAAAAATTCTAAGCTTTTTACCCTTTGACATATTATCATTACAATTGGATTGACAACATCGCGTGCACACTTATTTCTCCAATGATTGTCATTGTTTGTGCAAACGACTTGTTTATCATCCTCGTTTTCTTTTTCCATCATAGTCATTCTTCCTCTCTTTTCGACTATATGGGATCTTATTTTTTTTGTCATTGTCATTCTCTTTGATTTGGTATTTCTTGCCAAAATATTAAAAGTGGAGTATGTTCTCTCGACAATATTTTTCTCTTAAATTGGACATCTCTTTTCTCTCTTAGTCCTCTTTATATATTTTTTTGGTGTCACCAAAATAAGTTGGGTTCTATTTTCTTTCTAATAGCCCTCTCTTTTTCTTAACTAGTCTTATTTTTGACACTTCTAAAAGTAAAGATTGTTTTAGCTTTCTCTCGAGTCCCTCTTTTTTTTACTCGAGTTGTTTAAAGCTAACTCCGTTTGAGTGACATCTCATTATGCGTATGCTCTTGTCCACTAACTTTGTTTTGTAGGACACTTCTAACCCAATTTTGTAGCTCGTCACTATTCTTACTTTGTTGGTGCCTCAAGCAAGGGGGAGCTCATATCAAGGGGAGCATTTGCAAGAGTTCAAGTCATTAGATTTGCGATCGTTGACTCACTCAAATTGCATTCATCGAATATCTTGCAAGTAATGCATTTTGGACACTCGTAGATAAGCATATTATTATGCTTGGAGTTGGTTAACCTATGGTGATTGAAGACTTCACTAGGATGACACAAGCTCAATATTTTTGTATGATGAGTTTATGGTTTGGATTCTCTCCTCTCAAACGACAACCACAATGGATGATTAGATTTTTGGATGCATGTTCTCTCGAACTCGATCCTCCTCTTCTACAAATGAAGACTACCTTTCGGATGCAAGCTCGTGTGACGTCAATTCTTTTCTTCTTCAAATGACGTGCTTTTGATGACTACGTCTTTAGACGTGTTCTCTCTCGACGTTGCTTCTTCTCTTCTTCTAGACGTTGACTACCTTTTTGATTCGACAAAAGGGGGAGAAGTAAGTGTTAACGAGTAACTTATGCATTTTAATATGTGTTGCGGTTTACTTCTTTGTCATCATCAAAAAGGGGGAGATTGTTAGTGCAAACATTACGATGCTTTGTCGATATAATCTCTTTATGTTTTGTTGATGACAAACGTATAATTCGCAATACATTATGTAAAATGTTAAGGTACTCGTAATCACTCAAGAATACATTTGTATACTTCTCTCGACACCTCCAATATCGCATTCGGCATGAATCACTCAAGGTATGTACAAACATGTCATTAACCTAACTAAGTGATCAAGATTAATATTTTCTTAAAACTCACATTTAATCAAATGTGACAAAAGATTTTAATTAACTTTATTTTTAAGAAAATGTTTTATTAAAAAAAATGGAAATTTGAATTTGGCATATTCCATACGCCAAAGGAATATCCTTTGAGGGTATAAACTACCCCAGATGGCATATTGATAGGTGTGTAAACACCCAATCCTTTTTACCACTTAATTACAATAATAACCGAGCCAAAACGTGTATTTTATGTCTTTTATGTCGGAATTATGTGTGGTTTGTGTTTTTGTTGTGATTTAGGACGAAATTGTGAAAAGTGGAGAAAACACGGGCATTTACGGGCATTTACGGGCTTTTACTGAAGAAAAAGATGAAAGACGAAGTCAAGAAGTCAAGAGTGCAAAAAGAACGGAAATCCAAGACCAATTCTGAAGATTTAACGAAGAAAAAGTCGAAAGACGGAAGTTTACTTAAAGCCGAAGAACTCAAGTCTAATTTATTGAAGAATTACAAGACGAGTTCAGAGAAATCCCGAGACAAAACCATTTAAAGTCCAAGATTAATGAAGAATAAAGGCTTAAGGACTAATGGGTGCAATTAAAAGAAGATTAAAGAAGGAAGGACTTAATCTTGTAATTAAGAGAAAATGAAGGAGGGGAGGAAGCTTCCTAAGCACCCTTAATCCTCCCCTATAAATAGTCATTAGATGTTAATCATTTTTCTTTGTTGGCTAATAGTGACAATTAGTTCTTCCACTTTTAATTACCTTGTCATTTAAATACTTGTCAAATTTAAATTCTTGTCTTGCACCTTAATTACCATTTAATTTCAAGTAAGTTTTTTCTTTTAATTCTTGTTAATCTTTATCTTTATCTTGTTAATCTCATTCTACCTTTCTTTAATCTTTATGTTGATTTGTGTATGTTCATGTTCTTGATTTTGTTGATTTATTTAAGTGGGTTTTGATTATTTTGATTAGTTTTGTTAGTTTGATTGATTTGGATTGTTTGTTTATGATTAATAGTTGTTTATTTGTTTGTTTGATTTAATCTTGTGGGTGACTTAGCTTTGTTTTGATTAAATTCGTGTTATTTCTTTGTCCCTTATTCTTCGCATAGTTTGTTTCTGATCTTTCCCAGGTTCTTCTTTCCCTGACATTCCGAACGGAGCATTTCACTGGTGGACTATTTGGAATATTGAATATTCCGAATAGAGGTCTTATTCCGAGTAAGGGTCGATATTCCGCATAGAAGGATATTCCGCATGGGCCAAGATTCCGAATAGGGGTGATTATTCCGAATAAGCAATCATTCCGCATAGGACCCATTATTCCGGATAGGCAACTATTCCGCATAGGGGCCATTATTCCGCATAGGAATTTATTCCGGATAGGCAACTATTCCGCATAGGGGCCATTATTCCGCATAGGAATTTATTCCGGGTAAGACCAATTATTCCGCATAGAGAACATTCCGGATAGGCTAGTATTCCGAGTAAGCATCTATTCCGCATAGTGACAGTATTCCGAATAGGGTGTTTATTCCATATAAGGGTAGATATTCCGGATAGTTGATTTTCAGTTTCTTTATTTCCAGTTTTTAATTTTCTTAATTTTGAGCTTTAATTTTCCCGCCTTTTTTCCTTAGTCGCACTTTAAGTTTATTTGACCTTAGATTTATTTTAGACTTGCCTTAGTTTAAGATTTAGTTTAGTTGCATTTTAATTTTGCCTTAGTTAGTTTTAAGTTGCATTATTTACTTTTAGTGCCCTTTAATTTTACCCTCGCTTTTAGATACTTTCACCATTTACTTTTAATTAGTTTTAGATTTACTTTTAAGTCATTTATTTTAATTGTTCTGCACTTTTACTATACTACAACGACACACTTTTGTTTCACCAAGAACGACTGAGTCGCACACTAAACTCCTTTTTCAATTCGAAGAGATTGGTACAACGATAATTTTTAACCTGAGTAAAATCGAGTTAATCAAATGGCGCCGCTGCCGGCTCTTTTCGTAAAGATTAACGGTTTTCTGTGAGAGACGCGTTGCTTTTTGGGATCCGTTCACTTGTGAGCGTTATTTTTCTTGCATAAAAAATTCAAAAAATCCATAAAAATTAAAAGTTTCAAAAATCCAAAAATATTTTATCTTTATTGTGTATATATATTGTATTTATGTTTGGTTTGTTTTTCTTTTGCATTTTCAGGTGTATGCGTACTAGATCTTCTAATTATCAAGAGCCCGAGACTCAAGAAGATTTAAGTATGTCAGGTGTTAACAACAACAATAATCCACCGCACCTCAACAATAACAACAATGTTCTTCCACAGCCCGATCTTCGGACAATGGAGGAGCTTTGTCAACCTACCATGTTTGGACGAGGAGGACCGATTGCGCCGATGCAAATCAACGCTCCGGAGTTTTCGTTGAAGCACCACATGATTCAGCAAGTGCAAACAAATCCATTCGCTGGAATGCCTGATGATGATGCCAACAAACACCTCGACAAGTTCATTACAATCACCCAAAGCATGAAGTTTCCCGGTGCCACAATGGATGTTCTTCGCCTACAACTCTTTCCACATACTTTATCGCATCATGCCAAGAAATGGTTTGATCGTCTCCCGAAGAATTCTATTCACACTTGGGATGACATGACTCAACGCTTTTTGTCGCGCTACTTTCCACCATTCATGGTCACGAGCCTTCGCAATCAAATCAGCGGTTTCATGCAAGAACCTGATGAATCTCTTTTTGATGCTTGGGAAAGATATAATGTCTTGATTGATCGTTGTCCAAACCAGAACATGCTCCCTGTGACCTTAATTGATACTTTCTACAACGGTTTGACTTTTCGAGATCGTGATACGATTAATGCAGCCGCCGGTGGCACATTCATGAAAAGGAGACCCGAGAAGTGTAGAGACCTAATTGAGAACATGACTACTCACCACAAAAACTGGGATTCCTCCACTTCTTCAAGGAACAACCCGAGAGTCAATGTTTCTTCCACTTCAGCAAACCCTGATATGATCGAACTCACCCGCATGATGACCGATATGAGCAAAAGTATCTTGCTTCTCGCTTCAAACCAACAACAACAAGTTAAAGCGGTTGCACCTTCTTGTGAAACATGCGGCGGTCCACACTCATACACCGATTTTCCTTCGACACAAGGAAATCCTGAAAATGTGTATGCAGCTTATGGTAATTATTCACCGGAAAATTACCAAGCTCGACCTCAAGAGGATAGAAATTTGCTGAGTTACCGGTCAAACAATTACCTTTCACCTAGATTTTCTCCTCAAAACCAAAACCCCGCCAACAACTACAATAGAAGCAATCAAATCCCACCAAGAGCTTCTAATCCTTATCACCCACCCGCTCAACAAGCCCCACCCATTAATCTCGATGTTGAAGCCATCATGAGAACCCAAGGTGAGCAAATCAAGAATCTTCAGAGCCAAATTATCAATCTTAAAGGAGATATTACCAAGCAAGGAAATGAGATAAGATCCGAGCTTCAAGATAATATTCAATCCTCCTTCAGCACTCAAACGCATGATTTGAAGAATATGCTTGCTAGTTTCTTGCCCGCCGCTCAACCTTCTTCTTCAAGTTCTCTACCTTCAAACACCGTCACCAATCCGCGAGCAAATGTGAGTGCTATTACTACTCGTAGTGGAATTACCATTGTCGATCCACCGATCCCACCCCCATCATCTACACCTCCTCCACCACCATTTATCCCTACTCCTTCTACACCTAGTATTAGTGCACCATTACCGTCTCCGCCTCGTCATGACGATGTTCCTAGGAAGGACCCTTCAACATCTCAATCTTCTGCTACACCTTCCACCTATAAACCCAACATCCCATACCCTTCTCGCTTAGGCAAAACGAATGAGCTAACCAAGAATGACTGTCAAGTGTCGAGCTATGTGAAGATGCTTTCTCAAATGAACATCAACATTAGTCTTGTTGAAGCACTTGTCCACATGCCAAAATTTGTCAAAGCATTCAAGGAATTTCTTAGCAAGAAGGAGAAGTTGATTGAGCTCGCCAACACACGCTTAAACGAAAACTGCTCTGCAGTTATTCTTAAAGAACTTCCGGAAAAGCTTGGAGATCCCGTTCGTTTTGTGTTGCCTTGCATCTTCAAAAAAACTGAAGAATTTACTGCCCTTGCTGATCTCGGGGCTAGTATTAATTTGATGCCTTTGAATGTTTTGAAAACACTATCATTACCCGACCTCACTCCAACAAAGATGACTCTTGAACTTGCAAATCGCACTCTCTCTTACCCCGTTGGTATAGGCGAAGACGTGTTCATTAAAGTTGGCACATTTACTTTCCCGGTCGATTTTGTCGTCGTTGATTATGAAATGGACCCTCGTATTCCTTTAATACTTGGTCGGCCATTCTTGAGAACCGGACGAGCTTTAGTTGATGTGGCCGAGGGTGAGTTAATCTTAAGAGTCGGGAATGATTCAAAAATTTTCAAAATGGGGAAGCTTACAAGTAAATCCTTTGGAGGCCGAGAATCAGTGAATATGATTAATGTGCTCGATGATTTTACCATCTACAATAATCCTCTATTCGACTCTCGTATTGATAATCCACTTTTTCAAGATGATGTGGATGATTCTCTATCCAATTTGGAACCTTCTCCCATTTATGATTCTCCACCGATCTTTGATGCTTATGATGATGAGTCTTGCTCAGATTCGGATGATTATGATGATTGTACTTCTGAGTATCCCGAGCTGCCCACATATGATGATTTTGATGAGGCTGATACTCTTTCGAGCGATTCTTCACATGATGAAGATCCTCCGCCATCACTCGATCCTACTTTGGACGATTACTCATTTGAGGAAGAATTCTCTGAATTTCTCAACACTTACTTCCCTCATGAGAGTGATGCTCCTCCTTATGATTTTGAAGATTATCGTCTTGATCCTACTTTGGATTTGAAGAACATTCTTTCAAAGGAGAAGAAACCGGTCGACACCGATATCCGCAGCACGTATGAGTTAACACCTCTTTGTCCCCTTTCTGAGGACGAGGTTGTGCTTCTTCGCGGATCTTCTTCCCATTCTGCTAAGCCTGAGTGCTATTTTCCCTTAAAGGAAAAGGTGTTCGACCCTGGTATCGACATTCTGCAGCCATCTCAGTATCCACCTGATGAAATAAAAGGAAATATCTTTGGAACCTATGGAAATCTGCTTGCACCACTTCACCCTTTCTTCCACCGTGCTCCATCGCTGCTTAAGGGAACCTTGCCTACTCTTTTTTGGCTTGCCTTGTTCGCCTTAAGCCTCTGCTATTTGATGGACGAAAACTATGTCTTTGATCCTGGTGGATATGTTACATGTTTCTTCCTATGATGATCAAGGTCGAGTCAGGCTCACGACTCGGTTAACAAAAATCAAGCGCTTCTTGGGAGGCAACCCATGTTTCTATCTTTTCGCTTTCTTTATCATAAGTGTAGGGGAGACCCGTTGGTTTGCTTTTTCCTCTCCTCTCTTCTTAATCAGGGATTCGAGCTTCAATGATCCACTCTTGATGATTCTTGACGACCCATGATTCCGTGTTCACTTCTTCCCGGTTCTATCCTAAACTCTTTTCGATTCACTATTTTATATTTCTCAATATTAAAATAGGAATCTCTTTAGTTGTCTTTTCCATAGCAAGATTTAAACAAAGTGCACAATGTCCTAAGTGTAGGGGAGTTTACTCCTACATGCTTAAACATTGAGGACAATGTTTCTGCTAAGTGTAGGGGGGACTTCTATCGAAGTTAAGTGGTGTTTTCCTTGTATTTGTCCTCATTTTAACCGGAAAATCAATTTTTCGACATTTTTCAAAATTTTTGATCTATTTTGGCCCATTAGTTTTTCCTTTTGTATAGTTATTTTCTTTCCTTATTAGAATAAATGTTTAATAAAGTGGTTTTAATTTTCAAAACATTGTGAATCTTTTGACTTAACCCGAGTTTACTTATCTAAGTTACTCTAGCTAGTATCCTTAACGTGTTTAAGTCAAGTTTTGCTAGGCTTTTATATAGGGAGCTTTAAAACGCGAAAGTCTTAACTCTCACGGGTTAAGAACAAGAACTTTCGCAAGTTCCTATAATTGATCCTAGAGAGTCTTTTATCAAGGGAACTTTAAAATGCGATTTCTAAACTTGAAAAAGTCTAAGAGTTTGCAAGATCCTATAGGCGACTCGAAAACCCAAAACTTTGATTTAATAGGCTAAGCATCCACGAGTCTCATTCTTTGAGATTTTAAACTGTGGAGAACGAGAGATGATAGAGCCAATTATAAGTTCGGTATTCTTTCGTGAATTTATGTGAGTTAATTATGAGCCTATTCTCCCATCGCTTGCTAATAAATTTATCTGCAATAAATAAGGTTGTACGATTTGAAAAGTTACTTAGCTTCTAGCCCAAGATCGTTTAAAAGTTGCTCGGTATGGATTAGAGTTCATAGTCAAGGCATAACTTATTGAAGCGGGATGCGAAGATTGGCGAGTCCAAAAAGGTCCTAACAAGGCATGAGGGCTATATTTTGTTGCTAAAGATCCCAAGTGATGTGAAAAATCATTTATCGAAAATCAATATGAAGGATCGAGACACACGACGAAAAGCAAAAACTCCCCAAAAGTCATGGAGAAGTGTATCCGAAAAGATCCTAGCAAGGTATGAGGATAAATAGATCCAAGTCACAAAAGGAGGCGGATCGTTGTATATCAAAGTCCAAAATAAAGATTGGAGAAAAATGAAGAAGTCGTGGTCCAAGTATGAATCTCTCAAAACTTCAAGTGAAGAAATTCCATTATGAAGAGAAGGCCATTATTTCATGAACGTCTCTCAAGGTTTGAAGTATGAAGTCGCTGCCAAAGATCGGTCCGAGAAAGGTCTCAAATCGCGAAGCGAGTTATGCCAAGATATGAACTTTATGAGGTCCCGAGAAGCAGTTTTAAAAGATTTTGTCCTTTAGCTAACTATTGATTAAATCGTTCACTTTATTTTCGGACTAAATAACTATCGAAATAAGTCAACAATGCATCTTAGTGATCATTCAAGACAAAAAAAATATATAAGAGATACACCTAGGAATAAGGGAGTCTAAGTGAATAATTGGCCCACATGAGTTCGTGTTAGTTTGCTAACTTATAATAATAATGATCTCGTTTTTAAGCTTAGTTTGGAGAAAGTGAAAACTTGAGGATGATGATTATTCATGACATTTCCAAAACCCAAGGTATGCTTTTTGATTTCTTTACTTTGAATGTTTATAGTTTTCTATCTCTTTAATAAAGGCCATTATGGATTGATTATGATGAAAAATACAAAAGTGCTTTGTAACTAATGCATTGCATGAGGACATTGCAATGGTCAAGTGTAGGGGATTTGATAGGTGTGTAAACACCCATCCTTTTTACCACTTAATTACAATAATAACCGAGCCAAAACGTGTATTTTATGTCTTTTATGTCGGAATTATGTGTGGTTTGTGTTTTTGTTGTGATTTAGGACGAAATTGTGAAAAGTGGAGAAAACACGGGCATTTGCGGGCTTTTACTAAAGACAAAGATGAAAGACGAAGTCAAGAAGTCAAGAGTGCAAAAAGAACGGAAGTCCAAGACCAATTCTGAAGATTTAACGAAGAAAAAGTCGAAAGACGGAAGTTTACTTAAAGCCGAAGAACTCAAGTCTAATTTATTGAAGAATTACAAGACGAGTTCAGAGAAATCCCGAGACAAAACCATTTAAACTCCAAGATTAATGAAGATTAAAGGCTTAAGGACTAATGGTGCAATTAAAAGAAGATTAAAGAAGGAAGGACTTAATCTTGTAATTAAGAGAAAATGAAGGAGGGGAGGAAGCTTCCTAAGCACCCTTAATCCTCCCCTATAAATAGTCATTAGATGTTAATCATTTTTCTTTGTTGGCTAATAGTGACAATTAGTTCTTCCACTTTTAATTACCTTGTCATTTAAATACTTGTCAAATTTAAATTCTTGTCTTGCACCTTAATTACCATTTAATTTCAAGTAAGTTTTTTCTTTTAATTCTTGTTAATCTTTATCTTTATCATGTTAATCTCATTCTACCTTTCTTTAATCTTTATGTTGATTTGTGTATGTTCATGTTCTTGATTTTTGTTGATTTATTTAAGTGGGTTTTGATTATTTTGATTAGTTTTGTTAGTTTGATTGATTTGGATTGTTTGTTTATGATTAATAGTTGTTTATTTGTTTGTTTGATTTATCTTGTGGGTGACTTAGCTTTGTTTTGATTAAATTCGTGTTATTTCTTTGTCCCTTGTTCTTTGCATAGTTTGTTTCTGATCTTTCCCATGTTCTTCTTTCCCTGACATTCCGAACGGAGCATTTCACTGGTGGACTATTCGGAATATTGAATATT
Source organism: Glebionis coronaria (assembly GCA_025667525.1). Classification (NCBI taxonomy): domain Eukaryota; kingdom Viridiplantae; phylum Streptophyta; class Magnoliopsida; order Asterales; family Asteraceae; genus Glebionis; species Glebionis coronaria. The sequence goes on along the minus strand of CM046878.1, from coordinate 582,986,528 downwards.
CCGAATAGAAGTCTTATTCCGAGTAAGGTTCGATATTCCGCATAGGCCAAGATTCCGAATAGGGGTGATTATTCCGAATAAGCAATCATTCCGCATTGGACCCATTATTCCGGATAGGCAACTATTCCGCATATGGGCCATTATTCCGCATAGGAATTTATTCCGGATAGGCAACTATTCCGCATAGGGGCCATTATTCCGCATAGGAATTTATTCCGGGTAAGACCAATTATTCCGCATAGAGAACATTCCGGATAGGCTAGTATTCCGAGTAAGCATCTATTCCGCATAGTGACAGTATTCCGAATAGGGTGTTTATTCCGGATAGTTGATTTTCAGTTTCTTTATTTCCAGTTTTTAATTTTCTTAATTTTGAGCTTTAATTTTCCCGCCTTTTTTCCTTAGTCGCACTTTAAGTTTATTTGCCTTAGATTTATTTTAGACTTGCCTTAGTTTAAGATTTAGTTTAGTTGCATTTTAAGTTTGCCTTAGTTAGTTTTAAGTTGCGTTATTTACTTTTAGTGCCTTTTAATTTTACCCTCGCTTTTAGATACTTTCACCATTTACTTTTAATTAGTTTTAGATTTACTTTTAAGTCATTTATTTTAATTTTTCTGCACTTTTACTATACTACAACGACACACTTTTGTTTCACCAAGAACGACTGAGTCGCACACTAAACTCCTTTTTCAATTCGAAGAGATTGGTACAACGATAATTTTTAACCTGAGTAAAATCGAGTTAATCACATATCCCCACTAAAGAACAAATTTGCACGGACTCTAAGGCAGAGGTTCCCTAAAGGAACCCGCGGTTCCTTATTGATAAGGAACCGCGGGTAGAGATAAGGAACCGCAGGTGTTTTTGACCGTTGCAATGTTGCCCTATAAATATAATTATAGAAAATACATTGTTGATCTTATCTTTACTAGAAACAAACTAGAAACAAAATACGCGTAGACCATACCTTTCTATCAGTGCTTGTCTTCAACCTATCAACGCATGACTTCTTCCTGTCAACGCTTGATCTGTCAGCGCTTGTTCTCTTCTTATCAACGCTTGTTTTCTTCTTGTCAGCGTTCAAGTGTACTGGCTACATTTTATTCCAAACAATCCTCCCCTAAACTTGATATCTACTCTAGTAATCAAGTTTCTGAATAAAAATTAAGAACTAGGAGGAATCTTACAAATCTTATCATATTGGTAATAAACATGCCTAATCAAATCTTTGGCCACGTCACTTGAATAGTCAATTTCCAGCTGTGTTGTCTTCATCTTGTCCAAAACTTCTTTGGACATGGGATACTGAGCATCTACAAGAAGATACTCAGCAAACTTTATAGAGCTCAAATAATACACACCAGCAGCTGAATACAAACGCCATTGAAGACCACTGATATCATCCTCAAGATCCTTCCAAACAGGATCTTCATCTTCTGGTGCACACATTCTCTTGAATGTTAACCAAAGCTTTATTCCATTGACTGAAGTAGGTGCTTCAGTCTCATACTTGGCCATCAACAACCTCCAAAGGTCTGCCAAGTCTTCCCTATCCATACTTGCAAAGAGAGACATAAGAGTAGTAAATGTGTGTACCTCTTTCCCATATCTTCCAATCTTCCAAAACCCACATGCATCTTCTTCATAGCTGATGATAGGGTTTCTGGCATCAAGAGCTAACACTTGTACCATATCTGAAGCTTCCATGGGTGAGAGTTTAATGCTTCTTCTAAGAACAGCTTTACTGGGAACCACTTTATTTAGATCTTTAGGAAACTCAAGTGGAACTCCCTTCTTCAAAGGCCTTGGAACAATCATTGCCTTCTGAATCTCCATCTCTTCTGCAAGTTCTTCTTTCCTTTCATCTGAAAGAAGTCTAAGAGTGTTCATTTCCTACACTCTTGCCCAAATGGGATAAGCCTTGTACTCTAATTCTTGAAAAGATAATCCCTGCTATTTCTTGAGGGTCCATCCAGTTCCATGACATCTGAGTAACATGTAGTAAAGCTCTCTTCTATCCCTCTTCAGCGGTGAGAAAACATTGCTAGCCTTATGTTTCAGAATGACCTTGCAGTCTCTTTGAACTCTTAGAAGAATCTCCAATCCCCATATTTGGTCTGAAATAGTCAAATCTGGATTCTCTATTATCATATTCTCCCAAGCATGGTACATCTGAACTACTTCTGCCATATCAAAGTCTACTTGCAATTTTAACTCTCTAAGCTTCTCCCTTGCCAAGTCATCACCATATTCAAGTCTTTCTGGTTGTTCAATTATCATCACACTTGAATCTGAACTTTCTTCATCACTTCCTTCTTGTTCCTCAGAAGTGACAACAAATGGTGATTCACCAACCTTCTTTATTTCTTGTTCCACAAGTTGTGCAGCCAACCTTGAATCAAACTCTACTTGTGCTGCATCCTTTAGAACTTCTACTTCTACCATAATTCCTTTACCCTTATCTAATGGATCAATGATGGGTAAAGATGATAGTAATACATGTGAAGACACTTCTTTGATGATAGCTGATGACTGGAATACATCAACCATATCTGCAGGTCTGTCAACGCTCAAATTCCTTGTGTCAGTGCCCAAATTACTCGTGTCAGCGCTTGGGGTGTCAGCGTTCAAATTTTGCTTGTCAACGCCCAACTTACTTGTCTCAGCGCCTCTTGTAAACTGCTCCATCATAGCTGTAAAAGAGAAGTTCAAATTTGTAGGAGTAACCAGAGATGTGTCAAAACCTGGTTGCTTCTTCAATTCAGTGAGGGCTTCATCAACACCCAAAGATTCTCCATCATGTGAGCCTTTATCACTCACATTAATCTACTCATCCTCCCCTTTGGAAGTTCCTCCATTCCATGCCTAGTGTTAGCATCCTCCAAAATAACAATCCTCTCCCTCAATTGCTTGAGTTCAAGGCCTTGTTTACTAACTGTTTGTACCAGGTCTGCATTTTGCTTTTGCAAGCTAATGCAGACAGCCGTCAATTCTTTCAATGTGTATGGTTCCAATCTCCCTCCTCTAGAATGGGTATTTGACCTCCCAAAGTAGAGTCATGGGGCATGGATGAGGTCTTAAAGATGTTAGGACTGTCTTGGCCTGCATCTAAGCTAGTACTAATAGTCCCAGCCTCATCCATAGCACCAACCACACTTGTGGTGGTGGTTCTCCCTGTTACATGGCTAGGACCACTAGAGGAGAACACTCCAGTAGTCCTTGGGCGTTTTTCAACCTATATTTAGGTGGGGTAGAAGATGATGTGGATTGGGTGGTAGTTTGAAGGTTAAGGGGTGTTTGGGTCTGGGAAGGAAAGGTGTCAACGTTTGGATTACTTGTGTCAACGCCAACATTTAATGTGTCAGCGTTGAAGGGTTCTTGGTAAATTTCCATGTGTTGAGGTGAAGGTAAAGGTTCTGGTATTGGGTCAAGTTGTGGTTGTGGGTCTGGTTGGGGTTGTGTTGCTGCAATAACAGCAAGCATAGCTTGCGTGAGGAGTAATTCACGGTGAGGGGGTGAGTTCATCTTGGTAAAAATAGCTTTCTTTTTCACAGGGATCTCATAAAAATCATCATGATCCCTTGTGCAGTAATTTTGCACATCAAAAACCATTTGTGAAAATCTGGGATAAGCCAAAGTCATCTTACTCCCTTTGTTTTTACACATGCCATCAAAAATTAGTTTTTAAAAATTAAACTTTTGCCCATTTGCTATGCACACAATGGCACTAGCAATTGATCTATTAATTTCATTGTGTGCAGTACATTTGGAACTCAAACATTGTAGGATGACATGTATGAGGTACTTCCAGGCAGGGGGAAACTCTTGTTTATGATATTTATTTAAAGTGCCCTCATCAGGGAAAGGATACCCCAAATCCCGAAGTCCTTGTTCTATTTCATTAATGGGGAGGGTGGTTATACCATCTGCATCATCAAGATGCAAAGCCTGGCGAACCAAGGCTTCAGTAACCACCCAAGTACGCCCATGAACAATAGATGTTAATGTAGTCACATTATTAAGCGTTGAGGAACTTACAGTATTCCAAAACTGTTTAATATGAGTGACAGGGATGAGAGGAGCATGCGAAAGAGCATACCTAATAGGAGATGCATTCAAATACGCCACCATCTGGGTGTATTGTGGAAACAAAGTATCATCAGCGTCCAAATAAGCAGTCATGTTGTGCTGACTCCTGAATCCCAATACCAAGTCACTTGGTTTAAACTTTGGTGCCATTGTTGAAGAAAGTTGTTTGTGAATTATTGAGAAAGATGAATTATAGGAGAAATTTGTTAGACAAGAATATGAGGTACCCTATTTAAAAATAGGAGTCAAATATATAGGAGAGATAGGCACATGTAATTGGTCAAAAATAAGGCAAGAAATTTTCAAAATATAATGATGAAAATCTTGAAAAGAAAATAATTTATCTTGTGCATTAATGAAAAGTTATCTACTCCCAAAATTATGGCCCCAAAATTCGTCAAAAATAACAACTGGGTAAGTCCCAATGAGTGTCAACGGTCAAAAATAACCCATCAACGCCCAACGGCTATATTCTTGTCAACGTTTGCCAAAACTGTGTCAGCGTCTAAAGTGGTCATAACAACGCTTGGAAAAATATTTGTCAGCGTCCAAAAATAAAAGTAATAAAAATGAAAAAGGACCTTAACAAAGTAATTTATCCTAGTGAAGATAACCTATAAATCGATAATTATTATAGGGCGGCAAGCACTGTCTAGTTATGCACACTTGCTTATGCAAGATAGACATAACAGTCCTCTAGTGTCCCTTGCTAACCAAAATTCTTAACAATTAAATTATCTCATAAAATCCCTTGTAACTCCCAGGTAAACCCATTGTAAATCATTCCCAAGTCTCCCAACAGACCACATCTAATTCTAGGCCAAAAATGTCTTGGCAGCATGCATAGTATGTCAACTTTGCATGCTACAGTGCCTCATGATTTAGTAAACTAACTCATACTCACCTGTGGACACAATCTAGAATTGTGATAAGAGTATTATTAGAATACCCAAAAGTCCTAAAGGTTCCTAAAACCTCCCCTTAAACTGTGATACACAAGTTGCCAAATAATATGCATGTAAATAAAAAAAATTATGTCAAGATAGGAATAAAAATATTTCAACCATCATCCATAAATTAAAACATGCTCCAAATGATTCTCCAAGGATCCATAAGCAACTCTGTATCCAATGGTACAATGCTAACACCACCTGCACAATTAGATAAAAAACCATAAAACTAACATGTTGCTGACAACGTCACGATAACACTTATCAGCGTTAAGGTAACCTTTGTCAGCGTTAGACAAATATAGTGGAAAATCTAACTTTTCAAAAAGACCATTAACAATGCATATCCTGTACATACTTTTACAATAAAACCCCAAAACACATATTATGTGAGATTCATCATTCCAATACTTGTTACCAAGTATTGAAACCTTCTAGTATCAAAAGGTTTAGTTATTAAATCAGACACATTTTCTTCTGTGTCAACCCTATCTGGTTGTATTAAACCCTTTTCAAAACAATCTCTTATAAATGATGTCTAATTTCTATGTGTTTTGTTTTAGAATGATGTACATGATTTTTAATAATGCATAAAGTACTGTTATTGTCTACAAAAATCTTGGTATGCATGAAGTTATACCCATAATCCAACAGTTGGTTCTGAATCCACAAGACTTGTCCACAACAAGCAGCTGCAACAACATACTCTGCTTCAGTTGTAGAATTGGCCACCACTGTTTGTTTCTTGCATTTCCAAGATATCAACCTACTCCCAAGAAACTGACATCCACCAGTTGTGTATTTTCTATCAAATTTATCACCACCATAGTCACTGTCTGAATATGCAATAAGCTCCAATGGTGAATCTTTTGGATACCATAATCCCAAATCTGGATAACATCTAAGGTACCTAAAGATTCTCTTGACAGCATGAAGGTGACACTCTTTGGGAGTCACTTGATGGGTGCACATGCATACAGAGCAAACATAATGTTAGGTCTTGAGGATGTGAGGTACAGCAATGAACCAATAATTGATTATAGTGCCTGACATCCACATCTTTTCCATCTCAACTTTTCCCCAAGGATGTTCTCTATCCATAGGAGTACTAGCCCGTTTTTCATGTGGAGAAAAGCCAAATTTCTTCAAGATTTCTGCCACATATTTATCCAGAGAGATGAAGATACCATCTTCTTTCTGCTAAACTTGTAACCCTAGAAAGAAGTTCATCTCCCCCATTGCACTCATCTTGAATTTGCCTGTCATAAGCTTGGAAAAGTCTTCACTCATCTTTGGATTTGTAGAGCCAAAGATGATACCATCCACATAAACCTGAACAAGTAAGACATCCTTACCAGTCTTCTTTGTAAATAAGGTCTGGTCTATGGTGCCCCTTTTGAATCCATTTTCCACCAGATAGGTGGATAATGTGCCATACCATGCTCTTGGGGCTTGATGAAGTCTATACATAGCTTTCTTGACTCTATATACCTTGTCTGGATGCTCTGGATCTTCAAAACCAGGAGGCTGCATTACATAAACCTCCTCAACAATTGTGCCATAAAGGAAAGCACTCTTCACATCCATTTGATAGACAGTAAATCCCATGCAGGAAGCATAGGCTAGAAATATCCTTATAGCCTCAATCCTTGCAACTGGTGCAAAGACCTCCTCATAGTCTATCCCTTCCTCTTGTGTATACCCTTGAGCCACTAAACGTGCCTTGTTTCTGACCACAATGCCTCTTTCATCTTTCTTGTTTCTAAGAACCCATCTTGTCCCAATAGGTCTTACATATCTGGGACAATCAACCAGCTCCCAAACATCCTGAATAGCAAATTGGTGAAGCTCATCCTGCATTGCTTCCACCCAGCTTGGTTCTTTGAGAGCATCAAAAATCTTCTTGGGTTCCTGTTGTGACAGAAAACAGGCAAACAGACATGCTTGAACAAGATGGGTATCAACCTTCTTGTGAATATTATCAATAAATCCTCCAAGATTCTGATGAGATCTTCTAGTTTGAACAGGAGACATCACATCACCAATAATAAGAGAAGGAGGATGATTTTTGGTTGTAGAAGTAAGCACTCCTCCTTCAATAAGTGTGTTGTCCTCAATCTCATCTTCCATATTGTTAATATCCTCTTCAGACTCTCTTCCATCAATATCTGAATGAACCTCTCCATTTCTGCTTGAAGGTTCACCTTGTTTATAATTGGAAGAGAAAAGATGGGCAAAGGAGTTGTCAACGCCTGAATTAAGGTTGTCAGCGTTGGATCCATCAACGCCTGAAATGGTGTTGTCAACGTTTGAGCCATCAACGCCTGAATTGGTCTTGTTAGCGCCAGCTTTTCCTTTATTAGCGCCTGAAGGACCATGCATGTTGTTAACTGGTGATACTTGGGGACCACCATTTTCCTTTCCAGTAGCAGCAAAAGCATCTGTCCATATGGGAATAGTGACATACTCAAGTATGGGAGATGACTTGTCTGCTTAGGATCCAACCTCTTCATTAACCTGTGTACTTGAAACATCAACAACTGGTTCTTCCACAACATTTGAAGTTACCTTCACAATGTCTGGATTAGTAACAGGCATATAATTCAAAGTCCTAGATAGAGGTTCCAAGTCAAATAGCCAATTTGGACCACTTTCAGGATCACTAGGTTTATTCTCTAAAAACCTAACATGTACTTTTTCAAGTATACGTTTTTCCTTCTTAAGGTAAACCCTATATCCTTTACTCTGCACTGAATAACCCATGAAATAGCCTTCATCACCTTTAGCACTAAATTTACCTAAGGCATCACTAGTATCCAACACAACTACATGACAACCAAAAGGTTTAAGAAAACCAATATTAGGTTTCCTTCCCCAAAGTAACTCATAAGGTGTTTTGTTATGTATCTTGTTGACTAATGCTCTATTCTGAACATAACAAGTTGTATTCACAGCCTCAGCCCAAAGTGCAATGGGAAAGTGAGCATCAGCCAACATAGTTCTGGCTGCTTCAATTAGGGTTCTATTCTTTCTCTCAGCAACCCCATTTTGCTGTGGGGTTCTGGCAACACTAAACTGTCTAGTAATCCTTTTCTTGGCATAAAAATCATCCATCAGTTTATTTCTAAACTCACCACCATTATCACTTCTAAGCATCTTAACTTCATTACCAGTTTTCTTTTCAATTTGGTTAATAAAGTTAATTAAAGTATCAGCAGTGTCACTTTTCATAGCTAAAAAGAAAGTCCAAGTAAACCTAGAAACGTCATCAGTGATGACAAAGCAGTAAGATTTACCATTCAAACTCTCTATATTAGTTGGACCAAACAGGTCCATATGCAGCAAGTAAAGTGGTTTAGAACTAGAGTGCACCTGTTTAGACTTAAATCAGACCTTGTGCTGTTTGCCTTTAAGGCATGCAACACAAGAGTGGTCATTGTGGAAAGCCTTTTTAGGCAAACCATCAACCAAGCCATGTCTCACAAGTCTGTTTATATTTTTAAAGTTAATGTTCCCTAGTCTCATGTGCCATAGATTACTCTCATCAAATGAAGCTTTAGCATAAAGACATGACAAGTTATTATTCATCCTAATACCATTAAGATTCACATTATAAATGTCCTTATGCCTAGGTGTCCTATAATCAATAAATTTCTCATCTGGCATTTTAAAATCCTTGCTCAACACCAAGCATTCAGTATCAGTGAAAAGAACCTTATTTTTGTTATCACAAACTTATGATACACTGAAATGATTATAATCAAGTTCTTTTAATAGAAACACATTTTCAAAACACAAATGGTTGGTGTGAAGAGTTCCTTTGCCTGTGATAGTTCCATATCCGCCTCCAAAGTAAACTTTATCACCATCCTTAATGGGAGTGAAGTTTGTGAGATAATCTTCCTTCCCAGTCATGTGCCTAGAGCATCCACTATCTCAATAGCCATAATCATTTACCTGCTTTTGAATGCCCTGCACATAAAGAAAACAAATTAGTTTTCTTTGGGAACCCAAGCCTGAGAAGACTTGGATTCATCTGGTTGTTCAACAAGAACAGACTTAGTTCTCATAACAACCCCTTGTTCATCCCTTTTTGGAAGAAACACCCAGTTAACCCCAATTGGTTTTGTGATGACCTTTGAAATATAATTAAATCTGTTACAGGTCATATAAATCCCATTAGAGTTAGGGTTTTTATCTTGCTTAGGTCTCCATGTCAAGCTAGAAGAAGCTTTAGACCCCTTTCCCTGTGGTTGCAAATATTTACCATTATTTGGTCTGGCAACGTTTCTGTCAGCGTTTGATTTGGTCTTGTCAACGCTGAAATTACCCTTATCAGCGTTGAACCTAGGGTTTGCTACAGGAACCCATTGCCTATTAGACCATGTATTGGTCTTCTGGAAAGGTCTTTGTCCATAAGTGTTAGAGCCTTTAGTAAAGAATGGGGCTGGTCTAACAACTTGTGGACTATGCTCCACAAAAGTTTTGGGTCTGACACTGTTTGACCTTTTGTCAGCGTTGACCTTGGAAGTGTTGACACACTTATAGGCTAAATGTGGAAAGCTACCCCAAGTATAACTGGCTTTTCTAGACATAACTCTAGGTCTAGAAGAGAAGAAACCTGTTCCATTATCACTAACTTGGCTTTTTGGTGACCTAGTATTTCTATACATTTCTGCATACTTAATGCTAGGTTTTCTAATAGCGTTTGAGCCAAGGTCAACAGTCTTGCCAGTGATTGGGTTTGTTACTTTGATAGAGGTAGACTCATTTGGGCTATCACAAAGCATGCCACCCTTGACAAACAAGGTAGGGTTGGCTTTCTTCCATTCATCCAAATCAGTCAACTTTTGCCTATATTCTTCTACTGGGGTAAGGACTCTTGGTGGAGGAATAAATTCCTCTTCTTGGAGTTCTGGTAAACCAGTCCAAGATAAGTCCTTTCTTTGGACACCATAGAAGTCCCCAGCTGGTGGTGGAACACCAGCATACTCTTTCATCCCAATCCCAGTCATGTCCCTAGAATCTCTTTGTTTATTGACACATCTCCTAGGGTTTGTGAGGCCTTATCAAATCTCTGAATTTTAAGGTCTACATTATCCTTATTCTTGATAGCCTCATCTAACTTAACCTATAGTTCAGCATTGACCCTCTCCATGATGTTTCTAATATCAGTACTAGCATTTAGATCATGTTTTAAGATATTAATTTTATCTTTTAGATCAAGCTCCATTTTCTTATACTCAGCTACTGTCTTTTCAGTTTGAGTAAGAGCAAGTTGATAGTTAGACAACTTGCATCTCTCATTACTCACATCTCCTAAGAATCTTAAAACCTCTTTGTTAAGTCTTTCAGTATTTAAACGACAACCCTTACTACAAAAAGCATCATCATATACCTCATTGTCTGATGAAGATGAGGAGTGTGCCATGAGAGCATACTGAACATGCTCTTCTTCTTCTATCTCAGCAACCAAAGCTTTATCTTCTTCCTCATCCTTAGCCAAATAGCTCCAGTCCCATCCAACACCATCAATTTCTTGCATTGCCATCATGGCCTTAGGATCTTGAGCCTTAACAATTTAGCTTGAGGGTTTTCCAGCATCGGATCTTCTTGGAGATCTGCATTCTCTCATAAAGTGCCCTATACGATGACAATTGTAACACTCAACCTTGGATTTATCAAATCCAGCAGTGTCCTTAGCATTAAAAGTCATCTTCTTCTTGAACCTTCTATTCCATCTGTTTGCTCTTATACTTGCAAGAGCCATGTTCCACTTAATATCAATCTCCTCCAAATGCTCATAACTTATTTGCTAAAGGTCCTCATATGTAATCACTGAACCATTGGACAATGAAGCAATGTATGCACACACAGTATCCAGATCCATACCAGCAGGTTTAACTCTTGGTGAGTCAATTTTGTACGTGTCAGCGTCTGAATGTGAGGCGTTGACAGGATATGATCCAGCGTTGACACAAGTTGATCCAGTAACTGGGTGCATGTATGACTCCTTCTGATCAAATTGACCTTCACTATGTGAGAAGAAGGCGATATTACCATTTGTATACTTGTCTCTATGATCCAAAAGAGTTTCATTCTCTATCAGTCTCAGTTTATTGTACACATCATCAAAAGTAGAACTTTTCTGAGTGTTATTGGCAATTTTTGACCTTGCCTCAATCTTCCATGCATCACCAAGGCTTCTAAAAAAAGTAGCAATAATGTCAACATCACCAATCACTATCCCCATAAAGGACAACTTACTTGTAATGTCGAGAAGTCTGCTTCTCACACTACTTAGCTTCTCATTAGGTTGAGCCTTAAAAACAGCATACTCATGCAAGAGTTGCTTCTTTTTCTCTTCCACCGTATCAACATTACCACCATAGGCAACTTCAAGGGCTGCCCAAAGATCTTTTGCAGACTCATAACCTCTGTATTTGTGCTGATTTTCTTTTCCCAATGAGAGTTTCAGAATGCTTAGGGTTTTTATATCAACCCTTCTCTTTGCTATGTCCTCAGCAGACACAGCTCTACCATCATTAGGTTTTTCTTTCTTATATGCTTCAGAGCATCCTTGAACAGCTGATCTTGTAGCAATGGCGTCTGCAATCTTTTGAGCTTTATTGAATGTGTTTCCATATTCAATAATCTCACAGAGAGTGTAGTCATGGATTTGCAGATATTGCTCAGAGTTAAACTTCCACAACTCAAAATTATCTACATCTAGCATAGGAATCTTGATGTTGTGGTTTGAGGAGGAGGAGGAGGAGGAGGTTACTTCTGGAGTAGACATGATGTTTTTAGGGTTTTGTGAAAATTAGGGTTTTTGGTAGTGTAGGGTTCTTGTGTTCTTTAGATCAAGTTTCTCAACAAGCTCTAATACCACTTGTTGATCCCAAACTTAGATCGATTTAGCTTGTGTAAACGAGATTAGATCAAGTTAAACACGTAGAGAAACTTTGTTTGTATATAAAACAATTTAAGTGTTATGCGGAATTAACACTCAAACAAGAACACACAAACAGTTGTAAAACAAACTTTCACTTGATTGATAATAACGAACTTGCTTACAATGAAAGTGTTTTAAACGTATGAAAACTTATATAAAACATAACCTAAAGGTATTCTTTTATAGACATAAGAAGCCTTGTACAAGAGTCTACGTATCAGCTATTCTAGGTAAAGATAATTATAGAAAATACATTGTTGATCCTATCTTTACTAGAAACAAACTAGAAACAAAATACGCGCAGACCATATCTTTATATCAGTGCTTGTCTTTAACCTATCAACGCTTGACTTCTTCCTATCAACGCTTGATCTGTCAGCGCTTGTTCTCTTCTTATCAACGCTTGTTTTCTTCTTGTCAGCGTTCAAGTGTACTGGCTACATTTTATTCCCAACACATCCTTTAGTCTAAACATCTTAGTTGCGGAAAAGCTAAGGCTTAGTACGTGTGTGCTTAGTGTTTAGACTATTGCTTGATGTACACCTGATTTGATGTGTTTGTGTGTTTCCTTACTTATAGTTATTATCTATTACAAACACATCTCATATCTAGTCAAGCTTAATCGAGAATTTGATACAAACGATTGTCAAGGTTTACAACGTATCAATATTTGGCATCCACTGTAGGCGGTTCTATATTGAGCCCGCGGTTATTTATTGATAAGGAACCGCGGTGATATTTAAGGAACCGCGACCAGTGCAATAAACGAAATGTTTTGAAAATGAACTAGAAACTATTCAACCCCCTTCTAGTTTCTACACAAACGACAAACAAAAAGTTTCCCCAGCGACATGTCGCTGGGGATACATGCAATGTTTAATATTTTATATGTAATGTATATTTAAAATTTTAATATATATAAAAAAATATAGTTCTTAAAATTTAAAATACTATATGTCTTTTTATGATAAAAAAAAGTGAGACAAATGGTTAAATTTTCCCGCCAATGTTTTTCCGCCAATGTTTTCCCGCCAATGTTTTTCCGCTAATGTTTTCCCGCCAATTTTTTTCCGCCAACATTTTGCCCGCCAAAAGTTAACATTCACTGATAATTGTTAACATTCATTGTTAATATTAATTAAAAATTGTTAACATTCATTGAGGCTTACAAACTGACACGCCTAAACATAGCTTTATTCTACACGGACACTTAAACACGCCCTTAATTAAACATGGATATTAAAACGATAATAGACTCAAAAATACGAAAACAGATACATCATAAACTAGTTCAAATTAATGTTCCCCATGTCATCGTAAAGGTCGTGAAGTAGTGCAGTTGAATCCACAGTATGCCTATCGCAATGTTTGTACAACTCTACTGTACTCTCAAGTACCTTAATCATTCCATTCAAGCGCACACAGTTTGCACACGTTGAAGAGCTTGGAGAAGAAATTGGAATCGTTGAAGGTCTAGGAGAAGAGCTTGGAGTAGAAAAGCTCGTTGAAGGTCTCGAAGAAGAGCTTGGAGGCGAAATCATTGACAAGTCAACCACAAAGCGTTGACAAGTCAAACGTAAGGAAAGATTCCCCAACGACTTGTCGCTGGAGAAACTTTGTAATTAGCTGAGAAGATTAAGTTTAACTTAATTTTTGCTGATTTAATAAAGATTTTCCCCACCGACATGTCGCTGGGGAAAATCTTGCCAACCGTGGCAATCTATTTATTCAGGGAAAGTCTATGGGGACCGTATATCGCTGGGGTAAGTCGCTGGGGATACCTTTCTCATCGAGCGTACCCCAACGAATTTTCCACAGCGACATGTCGCTGGGGAAACGTATCCTCATCAAAAAGTCGTTGGGGAAAAGCCAAAAAAATCGCTGGGGAAGGAGTCGATTGTTGTAGTGTGTGGGATAGTTTGAGTCAATTTTGATACTTTGACCTAATAGACGTTACGTGTTAATAGTTACCGTGGTTTAGTTAAAAGATAAAATTGTCTTTTCTTTTTTTTACAATCATAGATTCTATCTAATTTTTACCCGACTATCCTTTAGAGACCGGTCCATAACAACAAAATTACACCTAACGATTTGTATATTCTGATCCATATACTTCTTAACTTTTTCCCCTCTTCACATTCAATCTATATAATCAGACTCGCTCTCCCCGATATGGCTGGTTTAAAACCTTTGAGGTTAATGCATGACGGTACTACGATTGCATTAGGTTATAGCATGTACAACACTCATTTATTGGATTCTAGACCAACTAATGTTATATTTGTGGACATTTGACAATGTGATACTCAAGTGACTGTTGCTGCCTTTGAACAAGGGAAATGAAAAACTAGCCCATTCTTTTGATCAAAATATGGTAGGCAGGGACTTCGATGAAGTTTTGTTGCTCAATGTTTAGATGAATACAAGATTGATGTTTGCTCCAATGTTCGTGTGTTTATAAAACTTAGTGCATCCTGTGATAAGTTGAAGAGAGTTCTGAGTGCCAATACAGAAGCGCCACTTAGTATTGAACGTTTAATTGAAAATACATATGCTAGAGTCCTAAGCGCAAATAACTGAAGATATACAAATCGTCTGTTGTAATTGGTGTTGTTATAGATCGGGCTCTAAAATATAGTCGTGTATAAGTTAGATAGAATCTGTGATTGTAAAAAAATAGAAAAAATAATTTTGTCCTTTAATTAAACCATGGTAACGGTGAACACATAACCTCCTTTAGGTCAAGGTATCAAAATGAACTCAAACTATCCACACATGTATGCACATGTACGGTGTCTACACTTTCAAAAGACCAAGTAAAGTATATGTAAAATTGACATACCACAGTGACTATATCTGCATTTTACTCATAACTAAATTATTCTGATAGGAACAACTTTGGAAAAACATATTGCACGTGTAGCTCAATTGTGATGGTTATTTTTTGAATAAGATACGATTATGTTTCGATTACACGTAGGACGGATTTATATGTAAGTCGCGTGTGGCACCAACCATACGTAGATTTTAAAGTATATGTTTTCTCAAAAAATTATGATTTTTCTATGTGCAACACCAAAAATGTATTTGTGTTGCTTCCGTTTAGCAAAAAAACTTTGGTTCAAATATGCAACACCCGGCAAAAATTTCTGAACCGCGTCATATTTACACGTGTAGTCTATTTTAAATACCCGTAATCGTTATGAGGCTGACATTTTATTTGATTTGATAAAAGTGATAACATAGTGAAAAAATTAAAAAAAAATTATATCAAATAGATACATTTATTTTATGCCTTTCCAAAAGAAAGCTACATCTATTATAATCTTATTATTGACGTCTCACAATTCTATTTTTTATGCGTCGGTCTCACGATGAATATTGACCTATTGCTCTATTTCTGGGTTGTGATTAACATTTTCTTCACCCGCTTTCTTACCTATCTTTTGTCGTTAACCATGTTGTGCCATGTGTATTTCACTGTTACACTGTTCTATAAACCAGGGTTTTTGTAGATCGGGGTTAATTTTTTATGGGTATATCAGTGTCGGATATTATATTAGCCAATATACTATATGATCACAATACAATTTGTTCGAGACTATGGTTTGATGATCCATGCAATAAATCCCAATTTGATTTGGTAAGCTTGACTTTTATTTTGTTCCTTCTTATTTGTTGATTTTTTCTTATTTGTTGATTATTTTTCTTATTTCTTGATTAAGATTTTGATGATAAAAAAACTCTAATTGAATGAGTTTGTGATAAAAACCAAATAATAGATATTTTACGTAACAGTATCAACATATTACCTATACTAAAATAAAAGACATTTGATACTTAATCATGCAATTTTATGTGCAGGTTTCATCCATGGCGGCAAAAATTTCTCTCCATAAAAAAACTCGATTATATTATACTCTTTAATCTGAATACCGTCTAACAAGGATGTTTTCTCGATCTCTCTTGAGTTAATAGACTTTTTTATTCGGTTGATAGATCTTAGGGTTTTTTTAATCGGTTTCTTTTTTTCTTTTCAACTGCGATAGTGAAAACGTTTTGTTTGTTTTTAATTAGGTCGGTTGTCGCATCTATTAAAGGTCTTAATTCCTTATTCTGTGATTCGTTGTCTTGTCTCCCTGTGCGATTGTGATTGTGATTGTGTTTCGTTGGTTTGGGTTTGGTTACTGTTCGATTTAGGGTTTCTTTTATCGGGAGGGATTCTATTGATTATGCGAGTTTGGATTCAAGAGGCAAGGCTGCTGCTATCAACAGTATGCAGTCCTGTAACATGGATGTGATTAGGAAGGTGTTTGGGGTGCAACTGGCAACTGCTAGCGACGTGCATGATTTTATGCGCAGCTTGAAGATGAATGAATATGACTTTTGGTCCTTGGTGTCTAGTGCTCGATCCCAAGAAGTATTTAATATGTTGTGCTCTTATGAATTCAGTTTGCTTGCGAACGAGGGGATTGATCAGACTAGGGTTTCCTCAAACACGCAACCGGTTTGGGTTTCATACCCGTCATTTGATGTGCAGCAACATGAGTTTGTTACTATGTCTTCTTCTATGGTTTCTCAATTCCTAGATGGGGATGCTGGGTTGTCGCAGATGGATGGAAAGCCTATTATGGGTTTGCATGAGCGTGAGGGACCATCGTTTGCTGGTGAGGGCTTTGTGGTTCGAAAGGAGCATGATGGGCTAGGTTCGCAGCAAATAGATGAGTTTGTTAGTATGTCTATGTCTATATCTAGTGAAGAAGGTGTCAGTGTGAGTAAGAATGTCCTGTCGAAGGTTCATGATGTGCCTACGACTCTGGATGGTGCAAGTATACAGTCGATTGAGGATATTACCGCTGATTTTTCTAATAAAATAGATACGCTTGCTTCTACTTGCAGTCATGATACTAGTGCAAAAGAAAAGGAGCAGTCCGCAGATACTGGTAGTTTCCGTCACTTGGTGTTAGAAGATGTTTTTGAAGGTGTAAATGTCTCTATTCCTTGTAAAGTGGTTCAGAAGGTCAGTAATTTTAACACCCCCAAATTTACACGCAGCGGAATACATCTTTGGGTGCTAAACAATGATACAACAAGACATAATTTATAAAGAACGACTCGAAAAGAGACGTTTCAAATTTATCGTTCCTAAAACATTTATCAGAGTAGCGTAGTCCCAAGTAATCGTTACCAAAAGATAAGTTAAAACAACAAATTAGTTTGTTTTAGAAATGGAACGATAAATAAATCAAAGAGTTTGAATAACATAGCAGTGCACAACTTCATTCTCGTGACCTCCAAGCTTCCACTTTTTGATTACCTGAAATACATGTGAGTAAAACAATCAGCAAAAATGCCGAGTGAATCTATAGGTTTATGTAATCAATTTGAACACAAGCAAAGATTATAAGTTTGTGGCATGCTTATAAGCATCAAATAATAATTTGCATCAACAATGATAATTGTATATAGCATAAATTGCAATAAGCTCATGGAACCGAGCCCTTAAACACTCCTTTTAGAGGTCTGATAAGACAGGAGATTTATTAATTGTCGGTTACCTCCTGATTATTGGTACATTGCCGTGTACCTGACTTCTCAATACAATATGTCCAAACAGTGTGGAGGTCGGGCCTAAGCTTCTGTGACAAGTCCACACAAACTGAACCGGGGCGGCTTCCCCCATAGATCTATTAATTGTACTAGCGGTTAACCCATCATAGGTTAATTAACGGTCCATAATTTAGGCTTTAACAATGGCAATCACTTAATGCAATTTAAAGGCAACCACGGGTCCATTCATAGAGGGACAAGCATACCATAAAAATCTTGTGTTCTAAGTTTATAAAACATGTATTCCCCCTCGCGGGTTTTTAAAATCATATAATTGCGCAAACGAGGCTATAGACTCACCTTAGTACTTATAGTAGTTGAAGACAATCGCCGACGATAGTAGATGCCCGATAATCACGATAACCGCAACCTAGCAAATAAGGTGCGTACTTTAATAATAGACTCGAGAAATAAACGATACTTAATAAAATCAAACTCGAACTCATAGCACCACAATACAATCAAGAGCAAACGATATAAATAACTTCATTATACTTTACTACTCATTTACTTTACCATTTTACACTTTTAACAAAATCCGCCGGTACATACTACATGTACTAGCTTATTTACCCCTTTTAAACTTGTCGACCGTTTATGAAACGACTCGATAAACTAACTTACTATATATAGAAAGTCCTCCTACAAGTTTATCAAATGAAATTACTTTTAAAGTCCTTTACTCGACTCATTTTCAAACTACAAAATCCGGACAGATTTACGTTAATTTTTCATACGACCGTTTTAACTTATTTAAACGACTCCGTTTACAAAACCGACACTCGGGTTTTAAAGTAAAATCAACCTAATAAATAAATACCTCATTATCAGTAGGTTACTCATTTTAAAACTTCTATTTAGAGTCCCCGGGATTCGATCCAAATATCGACAACAACTACTTGTAGTGTCGATACTCGTCTCCCGTACACGATCATTCAAAACATCATAACTTCGCGCTCGTTTTGAGCTAGAAGCTCTACCTTATATCAAATCGAAGCTAAGGAAATTATCTACAACCCTAGGCTATAAGTTAAGTAATTTTAAAAACATAAAAATTCGGATTCTTCAGTTTACTTACTGTTATAAAATGGGTACCAAAATCTTGTATAAAATCAACTTTTTGACCAAAACCAACCATAGAAATGGTCATTCCTTTACTCTAACATCATCATACATCCACCATAACATCAAAATCATAAAAAAAATAAAAATCTTTGGATCAAAATATAATTTTTAACAAGATTTCTAGCAAGAACCACCATGGATCATGCTAAAAACACCATGCATGACCATGGCTTCCACCTACCAACATCATAAAAATAAAAAGTGCTTGCATGTGTAAAATTTTTATACCTTTGTGATCCTTGATCAAAAATAGAGATGGGTCTATGCTCGGTTTAGCTAGATTCAACCTAAAACTCAAGATAATTGAAAAATGTATGGATTTGGGTGTGTGGGTTGAGTTTCGGCATAAACAAGAAAAAGAGAGAGAGAAAGAAAATTTTGGAAGTGAAAAAAAAAAATAAAGTATGTGTGTGTGTTTTTAATTTATTTAATTTTAGTTAGTGGGGAAGGACTAAAGTGAAAATTGGCTAAAGTTTGGTTAAAAATGAAATTAGCTAGTTAAAAAGGGTGGGAAATTGTCACTAGTCAATTTTTGAAAATATTTACGGGACTCGGGTTTCGTAAAAATACTTAAAAGTTTAAACGCACACGAAAACTAATGATATAACGACTCGATACGTAATTAAAACGATATCGTCGAAAATATTAAATATCGAAACGATCGATAATGAAATATAAAATTATGGGCATCCGTCGGTATCGCGATCACTAGTAGTCCTCGTTGCTCGTCAAAATATTAAAATAAAACATTTAATATCGGTTTCAACTTAAACCGTTATACATAATAATATTTAACGTTATAAAATACTTCAAAATAATTAAAAAATATAATTAAATTATGACCTTATTTTTACGGGTTTTACATCCTCACCACCTTAAGGGAGCGACGTCCCGGTGCTCAACTCTTCTCATACTCGAGTTGTTCACTACCCGGAAGGATGAGGGCATTCCTTATAAGAAGTCTTCACGTTCCCACGTGAATCTCGATCCACGATCTCCACTGGTTCTTTTACAAAACGCAACTTGTCGTCAAGTTGTATCTCACCAAAAAGGAATAAATAAATCCTTATCCACAAGTCACCCGTCAAGCTCGACACATGAAAATTTTATAAATCACACGAAGCTCATTCGATAACAAGAATAGATGACAGGATTTACGGGTAAGTCGAGTTAAAAAAATGTTGCAAATTAAAGGATATCCATCGGCCGGATAGTCATGGACACACATCAAAAGAACTAACAAGAAAAACATTTTCGTCATCGGAGGGTGCTCACACGCGGGTCCCTACTCAAAAGATAATACAAAGACACCATCTTACTTTCGCCAACGCACATTAAAGTCTTAATAAACATCGTCGTTGAAAGTCAAAAGGATATTACATAATATGTGTTCTACATGATCGGACGTCATCGGATGATTCCGTCTCAAGTCCTCACAACTTACGATCATTTTACTAGAATCACACACCATATAAGTACATAAAAGAAAAGGTCGAACATAAACATCGAGAATAGATCTCCACTGTTAATCATCGAGAAAACCTTGAACGAACCCTTGATAATAACCAATTGATCTCAAGAGTCTTTCCACTTGTGGTGTCGGCTTCAACATACTCCTCGAGGTTGCAACGAATTTATTAACTCTATTCATTAAGAGATTCGGTCCTCAATCATTCCACAAGTACACGCATAAATCCTGGTGACACTTATCATTTCTTCTTATACACTGCTTCCCGAGATTCATTGTAAACTCAGAATAAAATAGTGATCTTCAATACGAGGAATAGAACGAGATAAAAAAAATGAATTCAATAAACACATAAACGGACAAGATGTGGTAAAATGATTTAAGGTTGACGATCGACGAGGGATCTCGAATTACGTAACCGTAAAACATATTAATTCACAATACTAGAAAGAAAAAAAATGAGAGCGATGAAAGAATTATATATTAACATTAAAGTAACATTTGTCACAATTATCCATCCCGGATTTGGTATTACCTTAAAATTAAATTGAGGTACTTTCTTGATAAAGATGATACATTAAAGATAGAAGTTGAATAGCTTCATAATTTATTTTGGTTGTCTTAAGAAACATTGAAAGAATGTCATAAATTCATTAATTAAACTCATACTGATGGTTACGATTTAGAAATATAATTTCCAAATTAAATCATTATTAGGAATATAAATTAAACCGGTAATTTTATTACATTAAAAGTAAAGTATGATAAGTCGCTTAGTTCAAAAGATATAGTATAATTTCATGTTAGACATTAGTTTTAGTTATACAAAATATGATGTATAAATTTGACCTTTTACTTGTAATGGTTATTTCGATAATTGAAAATCATTGGAAAATGTATAAAAGTTCCATAAAAATATTATAATAAGTTGTCGATATACTTATAGGTGTTTAATATGTCAAAGTAAACATGGGACATATTCAGGTTTCAAAATCTGACAAGATAACAAACGAATACGAATGAAAATAATGGTCAACAATTAGTACGAAATCAACGGTACAAAAGAGGACGAAGCAAATGTCGTATGAATTCTTAAAGAGAATAATAAAATAAAGGCGTCGATGGTAAGACGATAAGAAATAATAGATTAAACAAGTTGTCAAATTTGGTTAGTGCGGTCGATGGTTCACCAATATCAGTTCGTTAACTTAGCGGTGGTCGTTACACGATCGGAAATAAGATCCATACAAAAATTTTAATCAAAGAAAATTTCGAATAATCACTTGTAATTAAAACAAATCAAATGAACGATGTTAGTGTTTAAAGAGAGAAGTCAAAGCACGGTTCACGAGAGTGGATTTCGAGACAAACGAGAGTGACGGACGTCATCCCGGATATACGGAAATCACTCTAGTGATAATTCATTATTCAAGTGCGGAGACATTCGAAAGATCTACCCAGTCGCATAAAGAACATTGGACGAAAAGGAAGGATAAAACATCGAGACTTTCAAGTCATTTATCAACAGTCAGTAATTAGACGAACGGTCAAAAGAAATCAGTTATAAGACAAAATGAAGTAACAAGTTGAAAAACGATCGTCGAGTAAAAACATATTCGTAAACGTGTAATTCGTTCAAGAAAAAGTAAGAAAACGTACGCGGATGCATAGAATTGTGCTACTTGCATAAAATATAAAGGTTTTCAAAACTTCTTTTCACTTTATTTCATTTTATTTATCTTTATCATAAATCCAAGTAAAAAGTTGATTATTATCAAGATTTTTAAGTTGACTACTATTCAGCCTAGCATGGCTCCTTCTAAATTAGACATAGGTGATCAGGCCATGTATAATTTAGGGCTAGCAATGCAGTGCTCAGTTTCATCGAAGAGTATTACGTTTCTTATGTTCATATATAAACCATGCCATTTGAAAATGGAATTTAAAATAGTTTATAAATTTATAGGATACAAGTAATTTGTGAAATACTCAATAAGCAACTTTTAATGTTACAAAAAGTATTTTTATAAGACCAAAGTAAAAATAATTGGTGAAAATAATCGTAAACAATATCAGATTTATTTATAAGGGAACATTATGACAACGTATAAGGTAGCTAAAGGTTTGCAAAAAGTGACAAATACCAGCTCATAAAACAACCAATGAAATGGTTATAAGTTGTTAAGGTTTCAAAAGGTTATAAGGTTTAGACGAAAACGTCATGAGATACGCGATAAGAATGTCAACGAAGAATGTGAAGGCAAAACTTTAAAACTCAACTCAAATCAGTGGAAGGTTAGAAGAAAACGAAAATAAAATAACATTGAATGACAAATGAGTCATATATATAAAAAGAATAAATCAATCCATATGTGTATTCTATGTAAGATACTCGACACAACATGCTTTTAAGAAAATATATTATTCATTTTCAAATTACACCATTAATCCGGTAATTGCTAATCCTGTAATGTTTCTATTTTTAAACATTTTCACATGCAACTAGTATTAGTTAGTTGTAAAATAATATTCGTTAAAATTTTACGATCTCAAATGAACTCAAAACTGCTTAGAACGTTTAAAACCAATGTTCTGAATTTTCTATCAGATTTGACTTTTACTATGAGCCGATTAATTGACTCGATAACGACATCTCCAAGACTCGGAGTCTAAAGCATTTTAATGTAAAACGACGTTTCAGACGACTTTCTAGTTTTACTCGAGACCTGAAACCCAATATAAAATGACTAAAATACCCCTGCAAGTTCTGTGCAGGTTTGACTATTTTATTTAAAAACGCATGTTTTACTTTTAAGTTTTGACCTGTTTATACTGCCCCCGGCAGTTTCTACATAAAATATATTTTTCGACACTTCTTAACGGCTCAAAATATATATATATATACATACATGTCTTGTGGATTTTACAACAACGAAAAATAAATCTCGTAATGAGCATCAAATAAATTATAGCATGATGAATGACAGAAAATGCTTCAAGGTATTCAACACGAAATTTAGGAAGCGAAACGGTGAATGACGTTCGTAATTTAAGTTTCAAGGTGCAATATAGGCAACCTCCTTGGTGCCACGATTCTTCAAAAACACCAAAACATAACGAGAAAAGAATGGAACATTCATAGGTTGCGTTCCGAGAGCAAGAAGGTTAATGAAAAACAAATGATACAATTTTATAGAAGTAAAATCGTATTCCAATCTAGCGCCATTATCTAGACGATGATTTATAAAATGACGATGACGTTACCGAGATATAAGTGAACAATACACTTCGGAATCGATACATATAAAAGTCAATAAGTTAAATCTTCGCATGCCGTGTAAAGCGGTGATACAAGAAAATCAACAAAATATTATGAAAAACCATGATATTATTCAACACGATTATAGGAAGTGTTTCAAAATGTGTGACTCACACGATAGCGGTTAGTCTACTCCAAAGACACATTGAGCTACACAATGGACTAGAAATTACGTTAAAAGACGTCTAAATACAAACAGTCGGAAGACGATTTGGATATCTATATAGATATCTCAAAGGGTTAAGCAATAAAAGTAACGCGCGCAGATGAAGGTATGTAAGGTCATAATATAAAATTTTTGCAATAAAAGCAATTTAAATACTTCAAAAATAAATACAGAAAGATCATGAAATTCATTGTATTTATTTAAGTTAATCATTAATAAATGATAAACTTTTATCGAAAAGTTTAACGACATAAATATATATCGATAAAGGGATCCTAGATATAAATATATATCCGTAAATGGATCATAGTATTTATTTATAAATACTTGGCAATAAGGTATACGTAATAACGTATACTAAAATTGTAATCTCAGAAGTAGCTTGAACCTGAAGTCACGCGAAGTCCGGTGCACATGACTCTTTGAAAAATAAAAACTGACAGTTATAGTTTAGGTTTTTTTTTTTTTTTTTTTAAATAAAGACCTAGTTCTCTATAACTCATGGCTCTGATACCAATCTTTAACACCCCCAAATTTACACGCAGCGGAATACATCTTTGGGTGCTAAACAATGATACAACAAGACATAATTTATAAAGAACGACTCGAAAAGAGACGTTTCAAATTTATCGTTCTTAAAACATTTATCAGAGTAGCGTAGTCCCAAGTAATCGTTACCAAAAGATAAGTTAAAACAACAAATTAGTTTGTTTTAGAAATGGAACGATAAATAAATCAAAGAGTTTGAATAACATAGCAGTGCACAACTTCATTCTCGTGACCTCCAAGCTTCCACTTTTTGATTACCTGAAATACATGTGAGTAAAACAATCAGCAAAAATGCCGAGTGAATCTATAGGTTTATGTAATCAATTTGAACACAAGCAAAGATTATAAGTTTGTGGCATGCTTATAAGCATCAAATAATAATTTGCATCAACAATGATAATTGTATATAGCATAAATTGCAATAAGCTCATGGAACCGAGCCCTTAAACACTCCTTTTAGAGGTCTGATAAGACAGGAGATTTATTAATTGTCGGTTACCTCCTGATTATTGGTACATTGCCGTGTACCTGACTTCTCAATACAATATGTCCAAACAGTGTGGAGGTCGGGCCTAAGCTTCTGTGACAAGTCCACACAAACTGAACCGGGGCGGCTTCCCCCATAGATCTATTAATTGTACTAGCGGTTAACCCATCATAGGTTAATTAACGGTCCATAATTGAGGCTTTAACAATGGCAATCACTTAATGCAATTTAAAGGCAACCACGGGTCCATTCATAGAGGGACAAGCATACCATAAAAATCTTGTGTTCTAAGATTATAAAACATGTATTCCCCCTCGCGGGTTTTTAAAATCATATAATTGCGCAAACGAGGCTATAGACTCACCTTAGTACTTATAGTAGTTGAAGACAATCACCGACGATAGTAGATGCCCGATAATCACGATAACCGCAACCTAGCAAATAAGGTGCGTACTTTAATAATAGACTCGAGAAATAAACGATACTTAATAAAATCAAACTCGAACTCATAGCACCACAATACAATCAAGAGCAAACGATATAAATAACTTCATTATACTTTACTACTCATTTACTTTACCATTTTACACTTTTAACAAAATCCGCCGGTACATACTACATGTACTAGCTTATTTACCCCTTTTAAACTTGTCGACCGTTTATGAAACGACTCGATAAACTAACTTACTATATATAGAAAGTCCTCCTACAAGTTTATCAAATGAAATTACTTTTAAAGTCCTTTACTCGACTCATTTTCAAACTACAAAATCCGGACAGATTTACGTTAATTTTTCATACGACCGTTTTAACTTATTTAAACGACTCCGTTTACAAAACCGACACTCGGGTTTTAAAGTAAAATCAACCTAATAAATAAATACCTCATTATCAGTAGGTTACTCATTTTAAAACTTCTATTTAGAGTCCTCGGGATTCGATCCAAATATCGACAACAACTACTTGTAGTGTCGATACTCGTCTCCCGGTACACGATCATTCAAAACATCATAACTTCGCGCTCGTTTTGAGCTAGAAGCTCTACCTTATATCAAATCGAAGCTAAGGAAATTATCTACAACCCTAGGCTATAAGTTAAGTAATTTTAAAAACATAAAAATTCGGATTCTTCAGTTTACTTACTGTTATAAAATGGGTACCAAAATCTTGTGTAAAATCAACTTTTTGACCAAAACCAACCATAGAAATGGTCATTCCTTTACTCTAACATCATCATACATCCACCATAACATCAAAATCATAAAAAAAATAAAAATCTTTGGATCAAAATATAATTTTTAACAAGATTTCTAGCAAGAACCACCATGGATCATGCTAAAAACACCATGCATGACCATGGCTTCCACCTACCAACATCATAAAAATAAAAAGTGCTTGCATGTGTAAAATTTTTATACCTTTGTGATCCTTGATCAAAAATAGAGATGGGTCTATGCTCGGTTTAGCTAGATTCAACCTAAAACTCAAGATAATTGGAAAAATGTATGGATTTGGGTGTGTGGGTTGAGTTTCGGTATAAACAAGAAAAAGAGAGAGAGAAAGAAAATTTTGGAAGTGAAAAAAAAAATAAAGTATGTGTGTGTGTTTTTAATTTATTTAATTTTAGTTAGTGGGGAAGGACTAAAGTGCAAATTGGCTAAAGTTTGGTTAAAAATGAAATTAGCTAGTTAAAAAGGGTGGGAAATTGTCACTAGTCAATTTTTGAAAATATTTACGGGACTCGGGTTTCGTAAAAATACTTAAAAGTTTAAACGCACACAAAAACTAATGATATAACGACTCGATACGTAATTAAAACGATATCATAGAAAATATTAGAAATCGAAACGATCGATAATGAAATATAAAATTATGGGCATCCGTCGGTATCGCGATCACTAGTAGTCCTCGTTGCTCGTCAAAATATTAAAATAAAACATTTAATATCGGTTTCAACTTAAACCGTTATACATAATAATATTTAACGTTATAAAATACTTCAAAATAATTAAAAAATATAATTAAATTATGACCTTATTTTTACGGGTTTTACAGTAATCGTCTTGAACATACTCTACATGGTTACTTTACTGGAAAGAGAATGGCTTTCCCTGTGGTGGATTATTTTGTTAGAAACAATTGGGTGAAACATGGGTTGATACGGATCATGATGAATTCTAAGGGTTTTTTCTTTTTCAAACTCAAGTCACTTGCTGGGTTGGAAGCTGTGTTAGAAGAGGGCCCGTGGTTGATTCGTAAATCTCCGATCATTCTCAAAAAATGGTCAATGGATACTAGGTTGATCAAAGAAGAATTGACTCGTATTCCTGTTTGGGTAAAATTAAATGATGTACCTATTCAAGTTTTTGAAGATGATGGAATTATTTTTATTGCTTCTTTCATTGGTAAACCTGTAATGCTAGATTCCTATACTAGTTCTATGTGTAAGTAGTCATGGGCTCGGAGTAGTTTTGCCAGATTCTTAATTGAGGTTAATGCTGCGGCTGATTTTGTGGATGTTGTTACAATTGGTGTCCCTTCTCTTTCGGGGGAGGGTTTTACAAAGGAAACTATCCGTATTTAATATGAATGGATACCTCCTGGATGTGCTGAGTGTAAGACTTTTGGTCACTCTCTTGATAAATGCTCTAATAAGGTGGTTGTTTCTCCTATAGTTCCTACTGCTAGTACTGGTCCATATACTTCTGTTGCTATTCATGTTGTTGAGAATAATGATGGTTTCCAAACGGTGACCAAAAGAAAGAAAAAGACGAATATGCCGAATTCTATTAAGGGTGGTAAGTTTACTGGTCCATCGGTTCAACCGAATGTCAAATTTGTGCCTAAAGCTACAATTAGTAACCCGAAGAAGGGGGTGACTAGTGCGAAGACTGGTTCTTTGCCCAAGTTGAAGTCTATTGTTACATCATCGTCAGGTGCTGGTTTATCTACATCAAATACTTACTCTGTTTTGGATCATGATGATGAAGATGACGAGGTTGAAATGGTATATGATGAAACAACCAATTTATTCTCTAAGACAAATGCAGGTGGAAACTCCTTCACGGCAGCTGTTAGCTAGTTTGGTTTGTTTCATTGTGTATTAGGTGTTTTGTAAGTGTTTATGGCCTGTCATAAGCACTAGATTTAGGTGTTTATCAAGTTGTTTTTAGCTTGAGGTTAATGTGGTACTTTAGCCACATTCCATTTGTACTTCACTGTTTTTTTGGTTAATCTATTTACCGGGGAAACCCATTACCAAATAAAAAATTATGTGCAGGTTGAACTTGAAGGGCCTCTAGTGAAAAGATCCAAAGATACACTACTATAATGCAAAAAAGTGAAAATAAAGAAAAGAACATTCTAAATGCACCAATGCGCGGCCACCATTTGGATTGTGCGGCGCACAAATTCCACCTCCAATTTGCGACGCATATTTAGTTTGGTGCGGCACACTTTTACCTCTAGCCAGCACTATAAATAGAGGTCATCACCTCTCATTTCTCACACACTTCTTTATCAATCTATACCCGATTCTCTTAGTCCTTTATCAACACTTTTTGTATATTTTTCACTTTAGAAAATATTTGTAATAAGAGTATTATAGTCTTGGGTCGTTGGAATATTGTTACTATGTGACACTTGTGTAACCTTCATTCTAATTCATAAGTATGATTTCTATTTACTCATTTCCATTTGATATTATATGCTTGCTTGCTATGCTAGGCTAAGTAATTTGTGACTAAATGTGTATGTAAATATAACTAGTGATGATGCTATGATATGATCTTTTCTTAAATGATTTTAAGCTAATGTCAAAGAACCACGATACTTTCTCAGTTCTATCACCTTGCTTTCTCAAACTAGATTGGTTACGATAACTTGGGGACCAAAAGGGTGAAGTTGATATAACTAGTTTATAAAAAACTTGTCTATGGTTTTTGTATCTTTGGTTGGAAAAATCCACTAAGATAAATTGATAAAACAATGAACTTATAGTAACTTGTTTAAGCTTAGGAGAAATCATTTGTTTATAAGACATAAATTTTGAACCAAGCCAAGTAAGTTGTAAAACGTCATTTTGACGAACACGGTAAACTCTTTACCTACCTTTTCATAAATCGATCATTATTATCATCATCGCAAAGTTATATGAGTTATCCCGTTAGTAATCATATTTGTTATCATATTATTTCAAAACGTTTCTTTATTATTTTTTAGTCATTACTTTGATTATCAAATCAAAATTAAGTCCTTGTGAACCATCTTGGCTAACCACTACAAGCTATATTATACACGAAAGGGTATACTTGCTCGTGCTTGTGTTCTAGTCCATTATTTGGTAAATCCTTGTTATATAAACTTAAGACTTGTGGAACACACATCAAGTTTTTGGTGCCATTATCGGGGACTTAGCATCCTATTTTATAATCATATTTTCTGTAATTTTCGAAGATTCAGCCATTTTACCATAAGACGAATACAAAGTTTTCCTGTCAGTAAATAAAGTACGTCGCACTTCCACCAAAGTGTGTTGCACTTCCTGCAAAGATTCCAAGTACGCCACACTTGTCCTAAGTGTGATGCAATTTCCTCTCTTTTACCAAAACTCCTTTTTGAATGCATATACGCTCATCGGGGACCGATCCCATTCCACCAATTCTTGAACCTGAGTGAGCTTTAGCCAAAGGTTACGTAGACAACATCGTCGTGTACCAATTGAAAGAAGGCACAAGCAACCTCAACAACCTCGTGTGGTTTATCTATAATTTGATAATCTATATCAAGCCTTATTTATTATTCGACTAATCGAACATCACGATCCAATGTCGGACACCAATGTTGTCAGCCGAACGAGTTGTCGCACCAACTCATGGCTCAGCGATCGTTTTACCTGACATTGCAAACGAAATTGCTATCAAAGGAAACAATTTGACTCTGGTAAAAAAAACCACCAATGTTATGGCCGAATCAAAACCAATCCTCACAAACATGTCTAAAAATGTGGAAGCATTTGCAAAATGTTCAACTATGGACAAGTACAAGCTGATGCCTTTCAACTCATGATGTTTCCATCATTCGTAACTGTAGAAGCCACATCATGGTTAGACGAACTTAACGAAGGAACCATTTGAACATGGGAAGGCCGTTGCACTGCTTATATTATCTGATCTTTCCTCCTGCCTTATATGAAAAACTCCTTGGATAAATCTAAAACTTTTCTCAACATGATCAAGAAACTCTCACTGACGCATGGTTAAGAATGAAAGAGCTACTCTGAAACTGCCATGGTCATTATCTCAACAAAGGAAACATAATCAAATTCTTCTACCATGGTCTCGATGATACTACTCAAGATGCCTTGAATGCCGAAATGGGCGGTATATTACTTTATAAAACACCAAAAAAAAGCCTATCAATCTACTCAATCTCGATTGGGCCAAAAATCACAAAACCAAACCAACTCAAAGACTGTATCTTTTACCGAGGAAATCAACAACCAATCTGATACTGACAAGATTATGGCTCGTATGGGCGTCATGTCCCTTAAAATGGATACCCAACAAAAATAGATAAAAAAATCTCGTGAATCTTGCACCCACTTTGGAGGAAGCCATTCTCCTAATAAGTGTAATGATGATGATACACCAATAAAGAAGAAGAAGAAGCCAAATTCATGCAAACCTTTCAAAGCACTCGCTTTTACAATGATTATAGTAATCGAGATCGTGATAATTAGAGATCGAATGAAATATCAAGTTACAATCATGGCATGATTTGATCATAAACCTAATCTCCAAAACAAGATCGACGACTTCATTGAATCTCAAAGTAAAACCAATATTTTTACGAGATATACATTCACTGATGTCAAAACAAAGTTTGAAACCGCAAACAAAAATCACCAAGCATTGATTCAAAAATTAGAAGCCAAGTTTGACCGCTTTGTTGACAAGCAATCTAATCGTGCTTCTTTTTCTCTACCAAGCAATACCAACCCAAACCCAAAAAAACAAATATCAACCACCGCAAGCTCGCAACGAGCCTGTGAATGTCGTATTCACGTGGAGTGGTTTTATCTTATGATGCACCACATATCCCCATTCAAAACACCACCAATGAACCTTAATTCATCGTTGATGACGACGATGAAGAACAAACACCTAAGAAAACCAAATCTACTGAAAACCCAACACCAAAACCCTACAAACCAAAAGTACCATATCCCCGACGCCTACGAAAATAAAAGATTGAAGCCAAATATGGTAAATATCTTGACTTAGTTCAAGAAATTAGAATCAACATGTCTTTAGTCGATGTTTTGGCTGGTATGCCAAACTATGGTAAATTCTTTAAAGATCTAGTTAAAAACAAACATAATTTCAAAGAAATATCTTCAGCTTTTCTTAATGATGAATGTCGTACCATCATTCAAAACAAAGTACCACTTAAACTTGGAGATCCTGGAAGTTTCCTAATTCTTTGTATTTATCACTCATTCGCATGCACGCCTTGGCCGATCTTGGAGCTACCATTAATCTCATGTCATATTCTCTATATGCTAAGTTATAAAAAGATACTTTCAAACCCACCAAAATGAGTGTTTGCCTCGGCGATTAATCTTTTCAATATCATGTGGGTATAGCCGAAAACATGCAAGTGGAAGTCGGAAAATTCATTTTTCCAGTAGACTTTGTTATTCTAAAAATGGAAGAAGATATCAAAGTACCACTAATTCTTGGTAGACCTTTCTTGCATACAGCCGATCTGTAATTCGAGTCAAGCAAAAACAACTCAACCTTGGAGTTGGAGACGATAGAATCACCTTTTTTATTGACAAAGCAATGAGACACTTGTCTTCTAATGACGATACTTTCTTTAGTATTGATGTCATTGACGAAGTCGTTGAAGCTGATTTTGACGCTCTTCTTGATGAAGTGGGCCAAGTTCTTTATTTTATTGAAAGAACCTTGTTGATCCCAAAATTTAGATCGATTAGCTTTGTAATAAACGAGATTGAATCAAAATTAATACTTAGAGAAACTTTGTTGTTATGAACAATCCAAGTGTTATGCGGAATTAACACTTAGAATAAAGAACAAGCAAACAAGTAAACCAAACTTTCACTTTAGATTAATTATCGAACTTGCTTACAATGAAAGTTGTGAAAACTGAACAATGTCAATATTGTGTAAACCATACGACCTCCTTTTATAACATAAGGAGTCGTGTACAAAGGATTACCTATCAACTATTCTAGGTAAAGATAAATATAGAAAATACAATATTGATCATATCTTTACTTCAAATATTAAACGTGTTGACTAAGTATTCCTATCAGTGGTTGGACTTCTTCTTGTCAGCGCTTGGATATTTCTTATCAGTGCTTGATCTGTCAGTGCTTCATTTCCTCTTGTCAGCGTCCAATTTCCTCTTGTCAGCGTCTGAGTGACTTAGCTTATTTTATTCCCAACAATCCTCCACTAAACTTGATATCTACTCTAGCAATCAAGTTTCTGAATAAAAATTAAGTACAAGGAGGATTTTTACAAATAGAAACTACTTGTTAATTAGAAGATAAACAAATCTAATTAAATCTTTGCTAACATCACTAGTATAATCAACTTCCAGCTGTGTAGACACCATCTTCTTCAAAACATCCTTAGACATAGGATATTGAACATCAACCAGAAGATACTCTGAAAACTTTGTAGTGCTTAGATGGTAAAGACCAGCAACTGAATGTAGATGCCATTTTAACCCACTGATATCATCAAGATCCAACCATATTGGATCTGCTTCATCTGGTGTAATCATCCTTTTGAATGATGTCCAGATCTTTAATACATTTGCGGAAGTAGGTGCTTCAACCTCATACTTGGTCTTCATCAAACTCCATATATCTACCAAGTCTTTTCTATCCATGCTTGCAAATAGTGAGATCAAGGAAGGAAAAATATGTACCTTCTTGCCATATCTGGTGATCATCCAGAACCCACTTGCATCTTTTTCATAATTAACTATTGGGTTTCTGAAATCCAAGGGTAATACCTCTGCAACATCTGAAGCCTCCAATGGTAAAAGCTTTATACTTTTTTTGATCACTGCCTCACTAGGATTCAACTTATCAAGGACTAGAAATTTAATGGGAATTCCCTTCTTCACTGGCCTTGGCACAATAGAAGCCCTCTTGATCTGCATATTCTCCTCAATCTCTTCTCTCCTCTGAGAGAAGCCTTATTGTATTTTCCTCGCAAACTCTTTCCAAATTGGATAAGCATGAAACTCTAGTTCTTCAAAGGATAGCTTCCTTATGTTGATCCCAAACATAGATCGATTTAACTTTGTGTAACCGAGATTAAATCAAGTTAAACACTTAGAGAAACTTTGTTGTATAAAAAATTCAAGTACTATGCGGAATTAATACTTGAATGAAGAACAAACAAAACAAATAAACTAAACTTTCACTTTGATTGCTGATTGAACTTGCGTACAATGAAAGTGTAAAAACGTGTATCAAACTAAAACCTAAAGGCCTCCTTTTATAGATTAAGGAGCCTTGCACAAGAGTCTACCTATCAGTTATTTTAGGTAAAGATAAATATATAAAATACAATGTCGAACATATCTTTACTAGAAATACAAAACGTGTAGACTAAGTATCCTATCAGTGCTTGGACTTCTTCTCATCAGCGCTTGATTTCTTCTTGTCAACGCTTGATCTATCAACGCTTGATTTCTTCCTATCAACGCCCAATTAACTCTTGTCATCGCCTAAGTGTCTTTAAGTGTCTTGGTTCATTTTATTCACAACAATCCACCCCTAAACTTGATATCTACTCTAGTAATCAAGTTTCTGAATAAGAACTAAGTACAAGGAGGATTCTTACAAATACAAATCACTTGTTAATTAGGAAATAAACAAACCTAATTAAATCTTTGCCAACATCACTTGTATAATCCATTTCCAGCTGTGTTGACACCATATTCTTCAAAACTTCCTTGGACATTGGATATTCAGCATCCACAAGAAGATATTTTGAAAACTTTGTAGTACTCAAATGATAAACACCAGCTGTTGAATGTAGAAGCCATTAAAGTCCAATGATATCATCTAAATCCAACCATATTGGATCTACATCATTTGGCTCACACATTCTCTTAAATGTGGACCAAATCTTTATTCCATTGACTGAAGTATGTGCTTCAGCCTCATACTTGATCCTCATCAATCCCCAAAGATCTACCAAGTCTTCTCTATCCAGACTTGCAAACAAAGATATAAGAGTAGTAAAAGTATGTACCTTCTTTCCATATCTGTCAATCATCCAAAATCCACTTGCATCTTCTTCATAGTGAACTATAGGGTTTCTAGAATCAAAAGGTAATACCTCTGCAATATGTGAAGCTTCCAAAGGTGAGAGCTTAATACTGCTTCTAATAACTGCTTCACTAGGATTCACTATATCCAAATTCTTTAGGAACTCAATTGGAAGTCCCTTCTTCACAGGCCTTGGTGCAATTAAATCCTTTTGGATCTGCATCTCTTCTTTAAGTTCTTCCTTCCTTTCATCAGAAAGGAGTCTGATAGTATTCTCCTCTTGAAAACGTGCTCATATAGGATATGTATGAAACTCCAATTCATCAAAGGACAAACCCTGAAATTTCTTGGAAGTCCAACCCCCTTGATGACATTTGAGAAGCATATAATAGAGCTTCCTTCTATCCCTCTTAAGCTGTGAAAGAACCTTGCTAGCCCTATGCTTCAAAATTACTTTGCAATCTCTTGGAACTCTTAGCAGAATCTCCAAACCCCAAATTTGATCTAAAATGGTCTTGTCTGGATTCTCCATAACCTTATTCTCCCATGCAAAGTACATCTGCACCACTTCAGGCATATCATACTCTACCTGCATTTTCAACTGCTCAAGTCTTTCCTTAGCCAACTCATCACCATATTCAAGCCTTTTTGGATCATCAATAATCATCACACTTGAATCAGTACTTTCACCATCACGGCCCATATTTTCATCAAAAATAACAACTGGGTAGGACCCAATGTTTATCAACGGTAAAAAATAACTTATCAGCGCCCAACGGCTATATTCTTGTCAACGTTGGAAATTGCCATGTCAACGTCAAAATTGGTCTGAACAGTGTTTGGAAAGAAAAATTTCAGCGTCCAAAAATAAAATAAACTTAAAAAAAGAAAAAGGACCTTAACAAAGTAATTTATCCTAGTAAAGATAACTTATAGAGTGAAAATCACTATAGGGCGGCAAGCGCTGTCCAATCATGCACACTTGCTTAAGAAAGATAGACATAATTGCCCTCAAGTGTCCCTTGCTAACCAAAGTTCTTAACAATAAATTTATCTCATATAAATCCCTTTTAACTTTCAAAGTAAGCCCAATAAAAACATAACCAAGTCTCCCAACCGACCACAACCAATTCTAGGTCAAAAAGTCTTGGCAGTGTCCAAAGTATATCAACTTTACATGCTACAGTGCCTCACAATTTAGAAAACTAACTTGTACTCACCAGTGGACACAATCTAGAATTATGATAAGAGTACTATAAGAATACCCAAAAAGTCCTAAAGGTTTCCTAAAACCTCCCCCTTAAAAAATGATATACAAGTTGCTAAAAGTAAAATATGCAATAAAAATTTATGTCATGATAGAAATGTAAACATTTCAACCATCATCCATAAACTTGAACACACTCCTAGTAAGCTCAAAAGATCCATAAGTAACTCTGTATCCATTTGTACAATGCTCATAATGCCTGCATAATTAGATCAAAAACCACAAAACTAACATGTTGCTGTCAACGTCCATTTTAACACTTATCAGCGTTAAAATAAACTTTGTCAGCATTTGAAAAATAAAGTGGAAAACCTAATTTTGTACAAAGACCAATAACAGTGCATATCCTGTACATACTTTTACAATAAGTTCCAAAAACACATTTTAGGTAAGATTGATCATTCCAATACTTGTTACCAAGTATTGAAACCTCCCATCATCAAAAGGTTTAGTTAATAAATCTGACACATTTTCTTTTGTGTCAACCCTATCTGGTTGTATTAAACCTTTTTCAAAACAATCTCTTATAAAATGATGTCTAATTTCTATGTGTTTTGTTTTAGAATGATGTACATGATTCTTAATAATACATAAGGTACTGTTATTGTCTACAAAAATCATGGTATGCATAAAATTATACCCATAATGCAACATTTGGTTCTGAATCCATAAGACTTGTCCACAACAAGCAGCTGCAGCAACATATTTTTCTTCAATTGTAGAGTTGGCCACCATTGTTTGTTCTTGCATTGCCAAGATATCAATCTACTCCTAAGAAATTGGCATCCACTAGTTGTAGATTTTCTATCAAACTTGTCACCCCTATAATCACTGTCTGAATAACCAATAAGCTCCAATGGAGAATCCTTTGGATACCATAATCCCAAGGTGGGATAGCACCTAAGGTATCTAAAGATCCTCTTGACAGCATGAAGATGACACTCTTCGGGAGTCACCTGATGGCGTGCACATGCACACACAGCAAACATGTTGTCAGGTCTAGAAGCTGTAAGATACATCAATGATCCAATCATTTACCTATAATGCCTAAAATCCACCTCTTTTCCATCTCCAATCTTTCCCCAAGGGTGTTCCCTATCCATGGGTGTGCTAGCCCGTTTTTCATGTGGAGAAAAACCAAACTTCTTCAAGATTTCTGCTACATACTTGTCTTGAGAGATAAAGATACCACCTTCTTTCTGTTGAACTTGTAAACCCAGAAAGAAGTTCATTTCTCCTATTGCACTCATCTTGAATTTGTCTGTCATGAGCTTGGAAAAGTCTTCACTCATCTTTGGACTTAAAGAGCCAAAGATGATATCATCCACATAGACCTGAACAAGTAGAAAGTCCTTACCAATCTTCTTGTTAAATAAAGTCTGATCTATGGTGCGCCTCTTGAATCCATTTTCCACCAGATAGGTGGACAATGTGCCATACCATACTCTTGGGGCTTGATGAAGTCCATACATTGCTTTCTTCACCCTATACACCTTGTCTAGATGTTCTGAATCTTCAAAACCAGGAGGCTGCATCACATAAACCTCTTCTGCAATTGTGTCATAAATAAAAGCACTCTTCACATCCATTTGATAAACTGTGAAGCCCATGCAAGAAGCATAGGCTAGGAAAATCCTTATTGCTTCAATCCTTGCAACAGGTGCAAAAACCTCTTCATAGTCTATCCCTTCCTCTTGCGTATAGCCTTGAGAAACTAAACGTGCCTTGTTTCTGATCACAATCCCTCTTTCATCCTTCTTATTTCTAAGAACCCGTCTCGTCAATATAGGTCTGACATATCTAGGACAATCCACAAACTCCCAAACATCTTGAATTGCAAATTGGTGAAGCTCATCCTGCATTGCTTCCACCCAACTTGCTTCTTTGAGAGCATCAAATATCTTCTTGGGTTCCTATTGTGACAGAAAACAAGCAAACAAACATGCATGTACTAGAGGGGTATCAAACTTCTTGTGGATATTGGCAATAAAACCTCCTTGATTCTAATGAGATCTTCTTGTTTGAACAGAAGACAACACATCACCAATGATTAGAGAAGGAGGATGGTTTCTGATAGTACATGTAAGTGTTCCTCCTTCAATAAGTGTGTTGTCTTCAATTTCAGTCTCCATGTTGCAAATATCATCTTCAAGTTCTCCTCCATCATCACCAGAATGAATCTCTTCATGAACTGTGGAAGGTTCACCTTGTTTAAAAACATTTGAACAAAATAAACGGTCAAATGGGTTGTCAACCCCTGAACTTGGCCTCTCAATGTTTGAACTATCAACGCTTGAATTTGGCCTGTCAGCGTCAGAATTGCCTTTATCAACGCTTGAAGATTCATGCATGTTTTCATCAATTGGCTTTTCTTGTGGACCATCTTTTTCCTTTCCAGTAGCAGCAGCTAATCCATCTGTCCATATAGGGATGGTAACATACTCAAGTATGGGAGCTGATTTGACTACATGTGTTTCTGCTTTCTTGTCAACCTGTTTACCTTATCCTCCTCCAAAGTACACTTTGTCACCATCTTTAATAGTGGTAAAGTTGGTCAAATAATCTTCCTTCCCTGTCATGTGCCTAGGGCATCCACTATCCTAATAGCCATAATCATTCACATGTTTTTGAATGCCCTGCACATAAAGAAAACGAGTTAGTTTTCTTTGGGAACCCAAGCCTGAGCAGACTTGGATTCATTTGGTTGTTCAACAAGAACATATTTAGTCCTTATAACAACCCCTTGTTCATCCCTTTGAGGATTTAACACCCAGTTAACCCCAATTGGTTTAGTTATGACCTTTGAAATATAATGAAATATGTTACAGGTCATAGAAATCCCATCAGAATTAGGGTTTTGGTCTTGTTTGGGTCTCCATATCAAGCTAGATGAAGCTTTAGACCCCTTTCCCTTTGGATGCAAGTACTCGTTATTACCTGGTCTAACAGTGTTGGAAACATTCCTGTCAGCGTTAAAGTTGTTCTTGTCAACGCTGAAATTGCACTTATCACCGCCAAAACTTGGGTTTGCTACAAGAACCCATTGTCTGTTAGACCATGTATTGGTCTTTTGAAAAGGCCTTTGTCCATGAGAATTAGACCCTTTAGTAAAGAATGGAGCTGGTCTAGTAACTTGTGGACTTTGTTGGACAAAAGGTCTAGGTTTGACCATGGTTGACTTTTTGTCAGCGTTAATTTTGAAGCACTGAAACACTTATAAGCTAATTCTGAAAAACTCCCACAACTATAACAAGATTTTCTAGACATAACTCTAGGTCTAGATGAAAAGAACCCTGTCCCATTATTACTAACTTGACTTTTTGGTGACCTAGGCTTTCTATACATTTCTGCATACTTAATACTAGGTTTTCTATTAACATATGAGCCAAGTTCAACAGGTTTTCCAGTAGAAGGGTTGGTTATGGTTATGGGTGTTGACTCAAGTGGACTTTCACTAAGCATGCCACTTTTACCAAACAGCGTAGGATTGGCTTTCTTCCATTGTTCTAGGTCAGTTACTTTTTGCTTATATTCCTCTACTGGAGTAAGAACTCTTGGTGGAGGAATGAATTCCTTTTCTTGGAGTTCTAGAATATCAGTCCAAGATAAATCCATTCTAATGACACCATAAAAAGTTTCCAGCAGGTAGTGGAACATCAGCGTACTCTTTCATCCCAATCCCAGTCATATCCCTAGAGTCTCTTTGCTCATTTACACATTTTTCTAAGGTTTGAGAAGCTTTATCAAATCTTTGAATTTTAAGAGCTACATTCTCTTTGTTTTAATGGCCTCATCTAACTTAGCTTGTATGACTCCTTTGGATCTCTCCAAAATGTCCCTAAGGTCAACACTAACTTTGAGGTCATGAGAAAAAACGTTGATTTGATCTTTTAGGTCAAGCTCCATTTTCTTATATTCAGCCACAGTCTTTTCAGTTTGAACAAGTGCTAGTTGATAATTATATAACTTGCATTTTTCATCAAAAACATTTGATTTTAACTTTAAAATTTCTTTGTTAAGTTTTTTAGTGTTTAAACGACAACCTTTACTACAGAAAGCATCATCATATACCTTATTATCTGATGAAGATGAAGAATGTGGCATGAGAGCAAAATGAACATGCTCTTCTTCTTCCTTCTTTGCAATCAAGGCCTTGTTCTTTTCCACCTCCTTGGCCATAAAGCTCCAGTCCCATCCAACACCATCAATTTCTTGCATGGCAACCATAGCCTTTGTATCTTCAACCTTGATGATTTGACTTGAAGGCTTTCCAGCATCAGATCTTCTTAGAGATCTGCATTCCCTCATAAAGTGACCCATTCTATGGCAATTGTAACACTCAACCTTTGATTTATCAAACCCAGCAGTGTCTTTAGCATTAAAGGTCATCTTCTTCCTGAATCTCCTATTCCATCGATTGGCCCTTATGCTTGCAAGTGCCATATTTCACCTAATGTCCATCTCCTCCAAGTTCTCCTCACTGATTTGCACAAGGTCCTCATATGTAATCACTGAACCATTGGGCAATGCAGCAATGTATGCACACACTGTGTCTAGATCAGTACCAGCAAGTTTAATCCTTGGTGAGTCAATATTGTATGTGTCAGCGTCTGAATGTGAGGCGCTGACAAAGGTTGATCCAGTTTTGACATAAGGTTATCCAGTAACAGGATGCACGTATGACTCTCTTTGTAACACCCCTAAATTTACACAATTCAATACAGCGAAAGAGTCGTTGGTGTTACGGGATAGCACATTACTCACATCATAGACAACGCCTAAAAATCGTGTCGTTTAATAATAAAGCATTTCCATTCATAAATATCAAATTTACATAGGTCCGAAGTCATAGTATTTCATACAAATTTTACAAAACATTTGAATGGAAATTGTTTAAGTGCGGGCCAGAAATTCTTCTCGTCTTTCCGAGAATTACCTTCAAGTACCTGAGACAACACATGTTAAAAGAAAAGGTTTAGCGAACACGCCGAGTGAATTCATAGAGTTTATTAAAACCATTAACATATCATCGGTAAATATAATTGTTACCGAAAATCATTTTATACAATTCCTTGTCGTAGGCCATAAAATAAGCCAAAAACATTTTATACAAATCTTTGTCAAAATCATAATATAGGTTTTTTCTTTAAAACCATTATACGAACCAATGTCGTAAAAACATCATAAAATACGTTTTATAACTTTGTATAGAGTTAGATAAAACCGTTATATGAATATGGTTATGTAAAACCAAAGCACGGACATAATATCAATAATAAGACCCCGTATTGCTAGTCAGGCAATATATTGTAATTCAATGCGTATAGCAGTAATTTCGTTATTTGGATTATTATAAGCCGCATGACATTGTTACCTTACTAAAACAATCAACGTGTATCTAACCTGGAACTCAATTTTCCCATCTAAGTTAGCGTGTCGTCACAAAAATCACACTATGAGAATCTTCTCATAAATAAATTCGCTTACCAATCAATGTGGCACGACGGGGATCAACCGTCAAGGCGCGAACTGGGGTGATCGTCCCCAAATAGTACTATTATATGCATAAGCGTCTACCAAATCCCGGTAGTTCACAATTCATGCTAATGGGACTTTTAGTGACATAACCTAACTTTAATAATCCATTTTATCTCATACATCGGGTTATATAATCATTCATCGGGTCATACAATCATTCGGGTCCAAATCAATAAACAAACAATGGGACAAATGGTGTCCTATTTTATTAAAACTAACATGTTATCTCCCTCGCGGGTTTATAAAACATTTCATAAAAACATTTAAAAGAGTGTGAGGCTATGAACTCACGTTGATGTGGGAAGGCGGTTATCGGCGATTTGGATGTACGGTACGTGCTTCAATCACGGAAACCTAGACAAATAATACTCGGTCATAGACTCTTGTCCAATCACATTATAAAAACAATGGATATGTATATCTATGATGATATCATTAGTATGATGATGATCAAGTGGGATTGTACATTCTCATTTACTCATTTTAGTGTTATGTGTTGACAACTTTTATACTTGTTTCACTAGTTCATCTTCTTTACTTTTCAAGGCCCATTAGGCCCATTATAAGTCCATTGCCTTATATTGATCCATTTTACAATTTTAATATCAGTATTATACTTACAAGTTAGGGCCAAGTGGGTTAAGCCCAATAAGTAAGTTTATAAGTGTTTAGCCAAATTAGTTGGATTAATAGTCCAATAAGGCTAACTTGGCCCGTTAATGTCCGTATGTTATAAAGCTCGGGTTTTATCGGTTTTTAATTGTAATATGTACTCATATATCATTATATGAGTTATAAAAAGTTTACATTAGACGGGTCAGACCATCTAAGTTTTAATTGACAAAAACGTCAATTTATCGGTTTTAGCCGAAAAGACGTAAAAAGCATGTTTATAGTTTTATAACTTATAAAACTTATACCAATTTTATAAAATGTCCCTTTTATTTATTATTGTACATATTTATATAAATGTAGTATATAAGTTAGTGGGTTTTAATTTACATTTTATACTATATTTATTTGAGTGCTATTATAATACTAATAAACTTTAATTTCACAAAATCTGATTTTTAGTTTCATTTTCACCATTTTTACCATATCTTAAGTTCTACAAGGAGATAGAAGCTCATTTTTGGATGACATAAACTTCATATTATGTTTTACAAATAACTTAGTATTAGCTACTGCTCAATCCAATTCTAAGTATCCCTAACAGTCCTCACAAAACAGACTATTCAGATTGATACACTAATTTTGTTTTGATCATATCTCACTCATTATAATGATTCCATTGCATGGCCAACTCTCACATGTGTAAAAGACCTAATACTTACTGTATATTGATTCCACTTAGCCATTTTATCAGTTTAACATATGGGTAGTCACTGTTTTTATACAGCCAACTTATTAAGCAAGATTTTAACCTTTTTACATATGGTTTTCCATCTTTTTAACCATGTTTATTGATGTAGAGTTTTTGTATACCCTTTAGGAAAAGAGTACCAAAATAGTGGTAAGCGTTAAGTGTCGGTTTAGGAAAACCAAGCACTAATGACCCAGTGAAGTTCAAGTTCGTTTCCCAAGGAAGCAAGTGTGTTGTGTAATGAAATGATTAATGATTTGTGATTATATTGAGAAAAAGAAAATAGAAATGGGACGAGAAGAGAATGACGGTTACGTAGACGAATTAAACTAAGACGAAAAAGGCGTTCACGTAAAACCGTAAAAAGCTACAAATTAAAAAATTTTAAACCTAAAATTAAATAAAAGTTAAAACTAAGTCTAAAATAATATAAATAAGAATAAAAATCCAATAAAAATATTTTAAAACCTTTTATTAATTAAATATTCAATTTTAAATGCTAATTAAATCCCTAAAACTAAATATAATTAACAAAATGTCCAAAATATTATTTTATTGAACAAATAACTCACTTATATTATTTAAAGACTAAAAAGTATTTTTCCTAATTTTTAAAAACTATTTTTCTATTTTTAAAACACTAAAAACTATTTTTAAACTAAAATAATCATAAAAAAATAATAAAACAATGCTAAAAATAATTTGACAATTTTAAAAATCCTAATTTACTCTAAAGAACAGTAGAAAAATGAAAAAGTTTGAAAAATATTAAATTTTCAACTAAAAGACAAAAACAGTTTAAAATTAAACCCTAATTAAACTAAATTAATTCTAAAAAATAAATAAAAAGTGAACAGTAAAAACTTTTTGAACTAAAAATCTTAAAACAATTTTCTAAGTCTATGAAAAATTTTAAAACTGAAAAATAATTAATTTTACCACTAAAAGACAAAAATCAGAAATTAAAAAGTAATTTAAAATAGCTATTAAATTTAAAAAATACTAAATGAACAGTAATAAAAAATCTAATTAAACAGAAAAATCCAAAATTAAATAAGAAAAATACTAAAACTGGTTTCAAGCCCTAATTCTTAAATTAGCCCACAAAAGACAAAAAATCAAAAATCTGATAGGGACATGTGCTAGGGTTTTGTCTGTTTGCTGAGCAGGGGTAACCAATGTATTAGCAGGGGGAACTTTGTTCCCACTGTTAGTGCAAATAATTTGGTCTGGTGACCAATAAGCTTAGGAAAGCTTATTGAGGGCTTTTCCTTGGACAATGAGGCACTCCCACAACCAGTTGGGTTGTGGGAAGTCAAATAAACAAGAAAACAAACAAGTATTTCACAAGATCAAGCACAAACAACCCCACAATGTTACTGATGAAGCTTAATGAGTTTCTGTGAACAGTGACCTGATCTAGTTGGCACAAAAATGATTTTCAAAGCTCACAAACTTGCAAATAAGTTCACCAATGCACACACAACCAATTAAAAACCCTACTTGGACCTAATATCTAACAATCTTTACCACTTGATGAACCAATGTCAACAAAAACAGTCCACAAGAGGACTTACTGAATTTTAGCTATAATAACCTAAAATTTTATCATGCAACTTGCTTTAAACTCTACCAATCTGAAAGCCAAACACTAATATTACATAATAACCACCTAATGAGTGTTTTAAACAGGTTTATAAACAAGATTGATGTCAATTAACCTAAGTTAAACCCTAATCCAAACACACCTTAATTTACTGAAAATGAAAATTAACAAAGCACAAGCTTTCAAAACTTAACTAAACTGATTCTAAACACTTCTAACATGCATAAAAGTCCTAAGTGAGCAAAATCAAACAAAAAAATCAACACTTAAGCAACTTTCACACAAATCCACCAAATCTCATAAAACTTGAAAACAAGGAAACTGAAAACAAGGGATGGCCAAGTTACCTTGTGGGACCTACAATCCAGGTCCCGCAATGGCTGAAAAGCCACCTCCTTTCAGGCTGGGGCCTGAGCTGAACCTTTTTGATGTTGGTTTACAAGATGATGATGATGATGGTACTAGTTCTTGTTTTGAACCTGCCAAAAATAGACAACCAAGAAAGGGGATTCAAGTTATATAAGCTTGACCATAAGCTGTTGTAAGCAGCTTATGGTGAACTTATATAACAGTAAGTATAGAGAAAACCAAAGATTTTGATAAAATCTTGAAAACAAACTCTTGGAAACAAACTTTTGGACCTTGACACTACAACAACCACGAATCAAAGCTGAAATTCACACACACACATCCACTTTCACTTTAGTGTGTGTGTGGATTTCAGAATTAAC
This sequence comes from Glebionis coronaria, assembly GCA_025667525.1. Classification (NCBI taxonomy): domain Eukaryota; kingdom Viridiplantae; phylum Streptophyta; class Magnoliopsida; order Asterales; family Asteraceae; genus Glebionis; species Glebionis coronaria. Next base: position 582,941,983 of record CM046878.1, on the reverse strand, counting down.
AAGAACTGATTTTCAGAAAAACTTTTAAAATGCTTTTTGAAAACTCAAAAACATTAAGTGTTATACCAAATGAGAAATGGAACTCAGAACCTTCACAAGCTAATACCAACTTTTAAAAAAAAGAAAAGGAATTACTTTTAACAAAATACCAACTTTCATTCAACTTTAAAAAGGGATTACAAAAGCTTTGAAAATTCTGGAACAAGGGTGAATGTACATGCACATCCCCTTTTTATACTACTTAATATAAGTAACTAGAAGATTGAATAAAATATTACAACCCTAAAACCCTAATAGACGAAAATCCAGAAATGCCCTTGGTCTCTTGGTCTTGTTCTTGGTCAAAATGTGCTCCATGTGATTGCCAGTTGGATTGTGTGATCTTAGCCGTTTATTAGTCCTTGGGGACAAAGGAATGGATGTGAGCTGTTTATCTGGTCGGGTTTAGGGGTTTGGGACGAAAGTGATGGGCAGGGGAGGGTCCTACAAGGCACATGGGTGTGTCTGGCTAGGGTATCAAAGTGGGGATGGGTTTTGATGGAGGTTAATCAACATTCTGGAAGCAATTATCAGAAACCCCTTTGTTTTTAATGATTTAGATCCTGGGAAGAACTAGGGTTTAAGGGGTGATTAGGGGGGGTTTAATCCGTTTGGGGTTAATAGGTTTTTAAATAAATGTTAAGGAGGGAAACATAAATAACTGATTTAATCAGTTATTATGTTTGGGTGGAGTGTGACGTGGAGAGGAGGAAGTGTTTGATTGGTTGATGGTGGATTGTGGGTGACGTGTCAAGCAGGGAGTGGTGGGGTGAAGTTTGGTTGTCTGGCCAAAATGGCCCCCCATGTATCAGTCTTTCTTCATTTTGTAATAATCAGCCAAAACTTTGAATCCCTTTGTAAACAACTTTGCCAATTTGTCAATTATGGCACAACATGTTTTCAAACTTAAAACAAGGACTTCTTTTGTAATTTCTTCATTCCCAAAGGACTACTCTTGTAAATTCTTGATAATTTAGGGACCCAAATGCAATAAATGAGATTTGAAAGGGTATAAATTGACAAGTCTTCAATTCTTGAGGGACCAAACTTGTACAATCTTCAAACTTCAAGGTCATTTTGGAAATTCATGATTCGGGTCCGGTTCATTGTGCGGCTTCGTTTCCCGTGTTCGTTTTTGATTGATTCTTGTGATCTTTTTGTCTTTTCCTCAATATCCGTACCTAAAATACACAAGCAACAAACACGAGCATATATTTGGCAGTTTTAATGATATTTAATGCATTTTAAGCCCATTTTGGACGATGAGACTATGTATAAAAGCAGTCTCATCACTCCCCCATACTAAACCATTGCCATGCCCTCACGCAATGCTAGAATAAAATATCGTAGCACCTCCAAAATTTCATTTTTATTCACTTTTATATAACGATAAACTAGCTACACTACTTACTATTACTATTACTTGTGTTTTAGACATAATGTATGATTTTCATCGCAAAATGGGACGTTTAGGTTCATAGAATAAGAACACGTGAATGCTTCGTTAGAAATAATTTCATCGTCCTCGATTTTCACCCTAATTCCATGCCAAGCGTGTAACGAGATCATTGTCATTATAAGTTAGTAATGCTAACACTACTCATATGCCCTAATCACGTACTTATCCTCCCATTATTCCTAAGTTGTTTCTCTTATATTTTATTTTGTCTTGAATGTTTCACGAGGATACATTGTTTGACTTATGCGATAATAGAAATTTAGGTCTAAAAATAGAGTCCTAACGGTGTAACCAAGACCATCAAATCAATAACCCCTCCTAATAGACAACGATGTTAAAAAATTAAGTTGACAAGAAGAATCGATAAACACGGTTTTATAACGGTTTTGAACATGAGACTTATTACCAAGACTTTTATACGCCCCCTAAAGGAAGGGCCTTATTATCTTTGGTTTACCTCCATCTTTTATTCAACTTCGCCATGAAGCTTTTATTATGACTTCGGTCTTGCCTTGCCTTTTATTATCCGCCTCATCGGTGGTTTTATTAGCCAAAGACGTATATCCTCACGCTAAGGCGAATTTTGGATCTTTAAAGCTTCGAAGATTAAGGCATGATTCACTTTCAATTTTGCATAGATTTTTCAGCCTTGTGGGGCTTCAAATTGTTTGCTGGATTTAGGTGAGCACTTGAAATCTTATTATTGGGTGAAGCTTTTGATTATTCGGGTGCCAATACTTCAAAACCGTGACGCTGGCGATACCTTAATGTCTTCCCAATTTAAATACATGGAAGCTATTAGAAAAGACTAGAAACCCAACAATCCTAACTAAACCGCTAAGTCAATATTTATTAAGAAAAAAAAATATTTACATGCGAAGGGAGAATAAGCAAACAACGAGAACACATGAGTTTTTGAAAGAATACGAGTACTCTACGTTGAGCATAGTAACTTATAATTAACCCTATCATTTCTCGTCCTCATTTAAGAGACTTATCCTAAAAGGTTAAGGAATCGAAGCTAAGTGCTCAACACGCACGGTCGAGTCAAAAATTACTCTTATTCTCGCCATCGGAAAACCTACATTCGTGTCTTCAAACACTTAAAAATCATGAGAAAAATTTAAAATTTGGCCATTTTTAGCCTTATTTTGCAACAAAAACGATAAACAAAAAGATAAACTTTGGAAAGCGTGAAGGTTTAGCAAGGCAAGTATCTATTCACCCCCCCCCCCCCCCCATACTAAAGTTAAACATTGTCCTCAATATTTCGAGTCTAGGGGTGCAAACACCCCCATACTAGAGACGTAGTCGAATGCCTAATCTAGCATGGAAAGGGTGTAACTAATAAATTAATAGCCGTTTATGAAGTGTGCTAAAAACCTTAGGTTAGAACATTAAAGGATATATCATGGATATTGAGAAAGTCTTCAAAGCAAATGATCGAGTGCTCCCATAAAACGAACACGAGAGGCTCCAATCGTGAAGATCATGATCTAAAAACCACAATGCACAAACAACCACGGAACAAAGGTTGGAAGGGCAGAAATCCCCTCACATTAAACTAATTAGAAATCAATAATATGTTCATGGATAAGCATGGGTTTCCCCCACGAGGCACCTTGTTTTTAATAACCAAGTCAAAAGCTCGACTCGAATCCCCATAAATGTGATCATTTAGGGATTATCTTGGTATGGTCAATTTTTAGTGGGGCTTACATGATAAACAAGGCCCAAAAACAACCGGTATTAAGGACTAAGTCCTTTGATGGTGCAAAATACCGGGATCGAAGATGGCGTTCTCGTTTTCATTGGAAAAACAAATCAACGCCACTTCATCATGTGCCAACAAAAACCCAAAGGGTTTCAAGAAAATAGATGAGAAGAAATTGAAGGGTGGGACAATGGGTAAGTCATAAAAACATTGAGCTACTCGAGGTAGACTCGTACCAATCAAATAGAAAGATTTTACATTTATTGCATCGGTGGAAGACCGAGATTTCCCTTTATAAGCAATTCCGGGATCAAATATCTCGTCCTCGGTGGAGAAAGGGGAGGGAACATAAGGGGCTTCCCCCACACTAGGTCCACACAAAGCATCGTCAAAAGGAGAAGGCGAGCTTGTAGTACTCAATACACGTGGTGATGACGGAGTTAGAGTTGTAGAAAAATCTTTTAAATTCAATTCAAAATCTTTTCCTTTTTCATCTTTTAAACTCTCCTTATGAAAACCTGATTTAATTATGTGAAAAATATTTGGCGTTTCTAAAGCAATGTTAGTCACACTAAAATTTCTCACATTTGAAAACCGTTTTGGTAAAGGTGGTGGTAAGTTTTCAAAACGTTTGTCAACAAAGAAAACTCCCCCATCGGGATCAACACATTCATCATCCGAAGAATCATTCGTGATTGGAATCGTAGGCTTAACACTCTTAACCTCCACCGGCGGAGGGGATGAAACTTCATTTTTATCATCAACTTCTAAAACTCTTTTTGAAATCTTTTTACAAATGTTTTTGATGGGACTAACATTGTACAAAGACGTGATAGAATACACATGAGAAAGTGTGGAGTTTTGAGTTGCATTTATGACGAGTTCTTCCTCATTGAAACGAAGAGTAATTTTCCTAGCATGCACATCGATAAGTGCTCTCGAGGTATCCAAAAATGATCGACCTAAAATTAGAGGAACTTTAGGATCGATGGGAATGTCAACAACGATAAAGTCCACGGGATAGTAGAACTTTCCAACTTTCACGAAGACGTCCTCGGCTACTCCACAAGCTAGAATCGTAGAATGATCGGCCATCTCGATTGACATTCTTGAAGGAGTGAGATTAGGAAGATTGAGCGACTTAAAAATCTCAAGAGGCATCAAATTGATACTAGCACCAAGATCGACCAAGGCGTAGCATTCCTCCATATCTTGTATAGCACATGGGATTAAAAACTTGCCAGGATCACCGAATTTTTGAGGTATGCGGCTAAGAAAAACCGAAGAACAACTAGACGATTTTTGCAATTTCTCTTTGTTATTCAACATACTTTTGAAGTTCGCGGCAAATCGAGGCATCATGACCAAGGCGTCGGCAAAACTTATATTGAAATGCAAGTCACGAAACATTTTCATAAAAAGTTCAAATTGATAATTATTTCGTTCTTGTGCCTTTTCCTTGTCTCGTCTTGAAGGGTAAGGTAAGGGTGGTGTGGGTTGGGGCATAGGCATCGGCCTTGGAATCTCGGGTTCCACTATTGGTATTGGTTCAACCGTAGGTGTGGTTTGAGCGGTACTTCGTGGGCTTAGAATTTGCTCCTCTTCTATCACCACCTCGGGCTCTTTCTATTTTTCCTTCTCCGTAGAAGTACTTGGACGAGAAATGGGTTCTTTGAAAGTTTTACCACTACGAGTAGTAATAGCCTTCAATTCTCCTTTCGGGTTTACGATGGTATCACTAGGAAGACCACCCAAAGAAGAGGGTTTACACATGATAGCTTCAAACATTTTTCCCATTCGGTCTTCAAACTTAGATTGCCTAGCATCCGCTTTTAACAACTCTTGATTAATCTCATGTTGACCTTGCTTCATTTTTTGTTGATTTTGTTGGAGTCGTTGAACATTTCCTTCCATTTTATTTGCATGAGTTTTAAGTTCATTAGCAAGTACGTTTTTAAGCTCGTTTTTCAACTCGGATCTTAAGCTAACCATTTCACGTTGCATATTATCAAACTTAGTATCGTTTGCTTTAGCATAATTCAAAAATATCCTTGAAGATTTTTGGTGTGATCATTTTGAAAACCTTGTGTGGTAGTTTGAAAATCACGGTTTTGGTTTTGGTTTGAAATTTGCCCATTTCCACTTTGATAATTACCCTTGTTGTAGTTACGTTGATTGCCTTGATAATTACCACCTTGATTGTTGTTTCGATAGTTATTAGCATTTTCATTTGGTGGAGCTTGATTTTGGCGGGAACCTTGACCGTTTTGGTTATAAGTTCCCGTTGCTATATAAGCACTCGAAGTGTTACCATCCGCGGTAATGCACTCGGAAAGATCATGAGCTCCACCACAAGACAAACAACTCTTAGCAACCGCTTTAACCGAAGCGGAATTCGAAGCTTCTTGAGCTTTCCAATGAGACATAAGATTAGCAAATCTATCAAAAACCGATTTTCCTCATTAGCTTCATCATGTAAGGCATTAATGCTACGAGACGATGATGACGATGACGAGCCGAATTTGGCAACACTCGTTGTGTTACGAGGGCTATAAACCTTAGAACTATTTTCAATTATCACCAAAGCTTCCTCAACGGTTTTACACAAAAAATTACCACCCGCGGCGGCATTTAAATAATCCCTTTCAGGATCATTAAGTCCATTGTAAAACGTGTCAATTTGATGCAAGTCGGAAAAATCGTGATGAGGACATTCATGTAACATCTCCTTAAACCTATTCCAAGCCGTTGAAAAACTTTCATTTACTTCTTGTGAAAACTTTGAAATCTCGTTTTCCAAGTGCGTAGTCTTAGAGGGCGGAAAAAATTGGTTCACGAATTTTGAAACGAGATCCTTCCATGTCAATATAGAATTGGGTGGCTCTTTCTCTAACCAAATTTTAGCGGGCCCCGCTAAGGAATACGGAAAAAGCATCATCTTAATCGAGTCATTCGAGACATCCTTAAATTTACAAGTGGCGGTAAGACGATTGAATTGGCGGATATGGTTGCGGGGATTGTCCTTCTCATCACCACGGAATTTGTTGTTTTGGATCATCGAAAACAAACCCGTTTTCACCTCAAAATTCTCCGCAAGGATAGCGGGAATCACAATAGCCTCTCCATAACCCTCGGTGGGTGCTTGAAGTAACTCCATCATAGTTCGATTCACCATGGTTGGTGCTTCTCTTACAATGGGTTCGTCAATAGGAGACTCCTCACTAGAATGATTTGGAGTGGGAGTTTTGTTCTTTCGTTTACGTGCACGTTTTGCTTGATTACGAGTTAGCATAAACGTCACGTAAAACGAGGGGACGAGCAAAGAAGATTCTTTTTGTTGTTTTTAACTTTTTCAATTTTTTTTGTGGTTTTTGATTGTTTTTACTTTTTTTTTGGATTTTGGAATTGTATTAGGTAGACACAAATCTACAAATCTCCTCCTTAATGAAGTCTCTTGATTAAAGAAGCCTCAAGGAATGAAAACGATCACGTGAAGTGAACGCCTTCGATGACTTTAGAACGTTGGTGGAACACCAAAACGTTCAAGAGGGTTTAATCAATGGAAACCAAGAAAATATATATGATACTTAGTAATACTTTGGGCGGCAAAACCCTCGATTAGCTCTCAAGATCAAATACTCACAAGCAAGCGGGGAAACGAGGCGGCGCGAAGCACTTAAGAGCCTTTTTCCTTAGGATATATTTTATAATACCCGCCTTATACCCACCTTATAGTTTGTATTTTCAAAATCGAGCTTCTCGAAAGTATTTATCTATTTTTGCCTTTTTCTTTGGTTTGAGATTCGAATACAATGATTGGGTAATGACCTCCCAAGTCAAGGTTGTGATTTCTCACGTATTTGGAGTACTTGTGAATTTATTGTTCTACGTATACAATATAGTAATAGTATTCACACAAAAAACGAAAAACCGATAATACGTATTAGTAGAGTGCTACTAATACAAACACTAATTATGGTTAGTATATAAAAACAACAATGCCAAATCAAAACACAACACGCCTCCCCGGCAGCGGCGCCAAAAATTGATGTAGAGTTTTTGTATACCCTTTAGGAAAAGAGTACCAAAATAGTGGTAAGCGTTAAGTGTCGGTTTAGGAAAAACCAAGCACTAATGACCCAGTGAAGTTCAAGTTCGTTTCCCAAGGAGGCAAGTGTGTTGTGTAATGAAATGATTAATGATTTGTGATTAAATTGATGTAGAGTTTTTGTATACCCTTTAGGAAAAGAGTACCAAAATAGTGGTAAGCGTTAAGTGTCGGTTTAGGAAAACCAAGCACTAATGACCCAGTGAAGTTCAAGTTCGTTTCCCAAGGAAGCAAGTGTGTTGTGTAATGAAATGATTAATGATTTGTGATTATATTAAGAAAAAGGAAATAGAAATGGGACGAGAAGAGAATGACGGTTACGTAGACGGATTAAACTAAGACGAAAAAGGCGTTCACGTAAAACCGTAAAAAGCTACAAATTAAAAATTTTTAAACCTAAAATTAAATAAAAGTTAAAACTAAGTCTAAAATAATATAAATAAGAATAAAAATCCAATAAAAATATTTTAAAACCTTTTATTAATTAAATATTCAATTTTAAATGCTAATTAAAGCACTAAAATTAAATATAATTAACAAAATGTCCAAAATATTATTTTATTGAACAAATAACTCACTTATATTATTTAAAGACTAAAAAGTACTTTTCCTAGTTTTTAAAAACTATTTTTCTATTTTCAAAACACTAAAAACTATTTTTAAATTAAATAATCATAAAAAAATAATAAAATAGTGCTAAAAATAATTTGACAATTTTAAAAAACCTAATTTACTCTAAAGAACAGTAGAAAAATGAAAAAGTTTGAAAAATATTAAATTTTTCACTAAAAGACAAAAATAGTTTAAAATTAAACCCTAATTAAACTAAATTAATTCTAAAAAATAAATAAAAAGTGAACAGTAAAAATTTTTTGAACTAAAAATCTTAAAACAATTTTCTAAGTCTATGAAAAATTTTAAAACTGAAAAATAATTAATTTTACCACTAAAAGACAAAAATCAGAAATTAAAAAGTAATTTAAAATAGCTATTAAATGTAAAAAATACTAAATGAACAGTAATAAAAAATCTAATTAAACAGAAAAATCCAAAATTAAATAAGAAAAATATTAAAACTGGTTTCAAGCCCTAATTCTTAAATTAACCCACAAAAGACGAAAAATCAAAAATCTGATAGTGACGTGTGCTAGGGTTTTGTCTGTTTGCTGAGCAGGGGTAACCAATGTATTAGCAGGGGGAACTTTGTTCCCATTGTTAGTGCAAATAATTTGGTCTGGTGACCAATAAGCTTAGGAAAGCTTATTGAGGGCTTTTCCTTGGACAATGAGGCACTCCCACAACCAGTTGGGTTGTGGGAAGTCAAATAAATAAGAAAACAAACAAGTATTTCACAAGATCAAGCACAAACAACCCCTCAATGTTACTGATGAAGCTAAATGAGTTTCTGTGAACAGTGACCTGATCTACTTGGCACAAAAATGATTTTCAAAGCTCACAAACTTGCAAACAACTTCACGAATGCACACACAACCAATTAAAAACCCTACTTGGACCTAATATCTAACAATCTTAACCACTTGATGAACCAATGTCAACAAAAACAGTCCACAAGAGGACTTACTGAATTTTAGCTATAATAACCCAAAAGTTTACCATGCAACTTGCTTTAAACTCTACCAATCTGAAAGCCAAACACTAATATTACATAATAACCACCTAATGAGTGTTTTAAACAGGTTTATAAACAAGATTGATGTCAATTAACCCAAGTTAAACCCTAATCCAAACACACCTTAATTTACTGAAAATGAAAATTAACAAAGCACAAGCTTTCAAAACTTAACTAAACTGATTCTAAACACTTCTAACATGCATAAAAGTCCTAAGTGAGCAAAATCAAACAACAAAATCAACACTTAAGCAACTTTCACACGAATCCACCAAATCTCATAAAACTTGAAAACAAGGAAACTGAAAACAAGGGATGGCCAAGTTACCTTGTGGGACCTACAATCCAGGTCCCACAATGGCTGAAAAGCCACCTCCTTTCAGGCTGGGGCCTGAGTTGAACCTTTTTGATGTTGGTTTACAAGATGATGATGATGATGGTACTAGTTCTTGTTTTGAACCTGCCAAAAACAGAAAACCAAGAAAGGGGATTCAAGTTATATAAGCTTGACCATAAGCTGTTGTAAGCAGCTTATGGTGAACTTATATAACAGTAAGTATAGAGAAAACCAAAGATTTTGATAACATCCTGAAAACAAACTCTTGGAAACAAACTTTTGGACCTTGACACTAAAAAAACCACGAATCAAAGCTAAATTCACACACACACATCCACATTCACTTCAGTGTGTGTGTGGATTTCAGAATTAACAAGAACTGATTTTCAGAAAAACTTTTAAAATGCTTTTTGAAAACTCAAAAACATTAAGTGTTATACCAAATGAGAAATGGAACTCAGAACCTTCACAAGCTAATACCAACTTTTAAAAAAAAGAAAAGGAATTACTTTTAACAAAATACCAACTTTCATTCAACTTTAAAAAGGGATTACAAAAGCTTTGAAAATTCTGGAACAAGGGTGAATGTACATGCACATCCCCTTTTTATACTACTTAATAGAAGTAACTAGAAGCTTGGATAAAATATTACAACCCTAAAACCCTAATAGACGAAAATCCAGAAATGCCCTTGGTCTCTTGGTCTTGTTCTTGGTCAAAATGTGCTCCATGTGATTGCCAGTTGGATTGTGTGATCTTAGCCGTTTATTAGTCCTTGGGGACAAAGGAATGGATGTGAGCTGTTTATCTGGTCGGGTTTAGCGGTTTGGGACGAAAGTGATGGGTAGGGAGGGTCCTACAAGGCACATGGGTGTGTCTGGGTAGGGTATCAAAGTGGGGATGGGTTTTGATGGAGGTTAATCAACATTCTGGAAGCAATTATCAAAAACCCCTTTGTTTTAATGATTTAGATCCTCGGAAGAACTAGGGTTTAAGGGATGATTAGGGGGGGTTTAATCCGTTTGGGGTTAATAGGTTTTTAAATAAATGTTAAGGAGGGAAACATAAATAACTGATTTAATCAGTTATTATGTTTGGGTGGAGTGTGACGTAGAGAGGAGGAAGTGTCTGATTGGTTGATGATGGATTGTGGGTGACGTGTCAAGCAGGGAGTGGTGGGGTGAAGTTTGGTTGTCTGGCCAAAATGGCCCCCCATGTATCAGTCTTTCTTCATTTTGTAATAATCAGCCAAAACTTTGAATCCCTTTGTAAACAACTTTGCCAATTTGTCAATTATGGCACAACATGTTTTCAAACTTAAAACAAGGACTTCTTTTGTAATTTCTTCATTCCCCAAGGACTACTCTTGTAAATTCTTGATAATTTAGGGACCCAAATGCAATAAATGAGATTTGCAAGGGTATAAATTGAAAAGTCTTCAATTCTTGAGGGACCAAACTTGTACAATCTTCAAACTTCAAGGTCATTTTGGAAATTCATGATTCGGGTCCGGTTCATTTTGTGTCTTCGTTTCCCGTATTCGTTTTTGATTGATTCTTGTGATCTTTTTTGTCTTTTCCTCAATATCCATACCTAAAATACACAAGCAACAAACACGAGCATATATTTGGCAGTTTTAATGATATTTAATGTATTTAAAGCCCATTTTGGACGATTAGACTATGTATAAAAGCAGTCTCATCACTTATCAACACCAAATCCCCACATAATATTTTTAATCATCCTTCATCATCATATACATAAATAAAGAAAATAGAAGATTACATAATCAAAATAACAAGAGGATAGGAAGAAACAATCTCTATACCACCATTAGTGATGAAAACATGAGTTTTTGATGAACAAGGCTTGGATTTTGATGGAAAAACTTGTGATAAACCAATATCATCTTCAAGTACACCAATCTTTATAATATCCTTGTGGGAAATCAGCCCTAGGACACCAAGAAATTTCCTCTTTGGATGTTAAAATCACCTCCAATCTTCATAACTTCAAAGGGTATTCAACTTGTGCAAGTTAAACACATGATTCATGGTTGAATTTTTGATCAAATGGGGTGTTTTGGGAGCATGGTGGGACGTTCATAGGGAGTCAAGAGAGTTTGTGTGTGGTTTGCATGTTGTAAATGAGATAATGGTTTAGTCTTGGCTAGTTTTGTGTTGCTAGTGGTTTGGAAAGAAACAAGGACAAGTGTCCTTGTTTACTTAAGTAAACTTGACACATCAACAATGTGTTGTGTACTCTTGGATTCCACTTGTATAGGGGTGGGCAAGTGTAAACTTGTCCCATCCCTATTAATTTACGGGTACTCCTCGATTCTAGTTTCCTCGATTTGCGTGCCCTCAGGTCGTTTTACTAAAAACGTTTTTATAAATTATGAATCAACCGCACAAAACGAATCTAATAAAAATTGTCTCATCAAAAACGGAGTTCAAAATCGTAAATACGTAAACCTAGGGTTTCCAGTTTAGTCGTAAAGGACGTTAAATTATGAACGTAAGTCCTAATCTCTTCTCGTAAATTTGTGAGTTTATGAACCAACACAAATTTAAAATTCCAAAATAATATTCACGGATAAATTTATTTCCTGAAGTGTCGGACTGTCACCAAAAACGGTGTATGTAAACGTAAGCACGTAACGTAGAATCCTCCGGTTTAGACGTAGTCGATGCTACTTCAAGACGTAAACCCAAATTTCTTCCCAAAATGAGTGAGTTCATAATATAACATTAAAATAATGTTTTTAAATAATACTTGAGAATAAAATATCAACCATAAATTGACAGATTGTCACAGCATTTACCCCTAAATAGGATCTTTGCCCTCAAAGATCGATTTATCTTACTACTCGCTTCTTATAGAGTTAAAGCCAGTGGGTATTTCCTCCACATTCGGTCTTTTCTCACAATGTAACTCATTAAAATACACGAGTTTCATCAAACATAACTACAAGAATACGATCAAGCTTAATCTTGACTTACTTTCTCTATCCATGATGTTCACAGGTTTTTGATGAATGCAACTTTTTGTCGATCCAAACTTCATCAAGAAGTAATCAAATTTTCACTTGATAGACATTTTATCAAGTTCGATATACGAAACATAATTCACGCAGCCCTTGAAGTCCTAGGGTAGATCCAGCTTATATGCCTTTCAAACCAATCTTTTACATTATCTCAATGGTCCCATACAACGGGGACTTAATTCCCATGATCTTTTAGATCATCAATTCATTTTTCCATGGTGAAAATTTTTGGCATAACTTCGCTACCCATCCTGCACTTCAAGATCTACACTTTATATTCACATAACCTCCTGCCCACTACCGGCAGTCAATAATCAGATCCTAATTTCAACAATCATTTCAGGTCTCGCGGGTCGGGTATTTTGTAAGGTTAGGTTTGGCATCATAGGCAACCTTAAACCTAAAAGACATGTCCAACTCACAATGGGTTTATGTCGGGTGTCTTCATCCCAACTCCTGCTTACAGATGCTCTCATATATAGATCCTAACAAGATCCAATCTCGATCCTAATACGATAATTATCAATGATAATCTTTCCAAAGGAAAAACGATTATACCGTTCATTACCAAAGGTAAATCATTCAAGCATAAAACAACACTTCTAGTGTTTTGTATCGCTACTATACCTCGTCCCTTCGATTAGGGTGGTAAACAATACTCTCATCAAGGTTGGTTCCCAATGACTTTTGAGCACATCTCTATAAATTCGATGTAAAGCGAGGATCTTGATAGAGATGATTGATACATGCACACTATGTTTACACAACCCTCTTTAAATACAAAAGAGTCAATTTCTTCATCAAGAATCTATCATTATTAGGAATGATATTAGCAGATTTGGTCAGTCTGTCGACGATGACCCAAATCGAATCAAATTCTGATGATGACCTTTGCAATAGTTAGAGGTTTACTAATGTATGAGGCGATGTCTGCCTTCATAATTTGCCATCATTACAACTTCTTCAGATAAGATACATTTAATCAGGAATAGCATGAATAGAATACGTATACTTATGAGATTCTAGTATGACCAAATCTCAGAATCGGTATTTAGGCAACCACAAGTGGCCTTTAAAACATTTAACGCCATCGGCTTCTCAATTCTAATGGTTCACATTAGCCGTGAACCCCTCTTATTATTTATATTATTCTTTTTACAAGCATCAGCTATATTTTAAATTGCTCGGCAATTTATTTTGCGCAATCATTATTAAGGAACACATCCTAATTGATTCTTTATCATTTCTACATAATGTGTCAGTATCTACATTCACCTTCCCTGATGAAATAATTATCATGACCGTATTCATTCAAAATTTCTTTCTTCGTATTTTCTAAGTTTTAGTTTCGTCTCAACTATCATTTTTATCAGTTTTGACCAACCCGACGTCTAAAGCGTCGATGATTATTACAAGTAATTAAATAATAAATATTTAATTTTTATGAAATGTAAACGTAAAAATTTTAAATTCCTTAGTTCCTCCAATTATAGAAAAATGTTCAAAATAAATTTGAATTTAATTAACACGATTTTTGTTGATTTATCGAAATTAATTAATAAGATCCGTAAATGTTCGAAAAATCTTTGTTTATACTTTGGTCAAAATTTTCTTAGTTGAAAAGCAAAAATTGTCGTTTCAAATCTCAAGTCTTGGTTTAAATGGTTTCCTCAATCCCTCTTAGGTTGTCTTGAGGTATACACAAATATTTACCCCTAAACAAGAGTTTAGTTAAATGTTCTGGGTTTAAGGGAATAATTCCTTAAAAATTCTTTTGATAAAATATTTGTCAAAACATATTTGCACTTTCTTTTTGGTAAAACCCAAAGTCTTAAATGGCTCTAATCTTTGAAAAGTCAATATAGATTCCATTATTTATTAATCACACGGTCAAATACTGTAAAGGATTAAACCTTTAATCACATGTTAATTATTCAAGGTACAGGTTTTCACTACTCGACCGACTCAGGGCATTCTACAAATAGTTATTAACTCATTCTTATTCTTAAAAACAAACAAATGGTCCTTAATGATCACCAGCATGAATTTATCAAATTACATCATACACACGTAATTCACCAAATTTATGGATGCTACATGTGTATTAGTCAATTCAAACGACATCCCGTGAAACTCATAATGTTCATTACAAGTTCTGGATGTAGTGATTGGAATAGATAATCTTCTTCGCGGACGCGAAGTTGATGATAACCATGCCGTGGATCAAATTTTTAGAACATACGCTAGAACCTTGTAAATGATCGAACAAATCTTCCATCTTCAGTAATGGATATGAATTTTGATTGTCAATTTATTCAGTTCACTGTAATCAACAAATATAAGGAATGATAACACCATAGCTCTTCATGATGATGAGCTTGGTAGAATAAAAGCTTTCTCCAACAACTCTCTCAGTTGTACGGTAATTATTTTAATTCAGATAGTGCTGACGTAGGGTGCACACGCCACAGGTGCAACACTAGGAATATAATCAATACCAATTCAACTTTCCTTAATGGCGAAAGTCTAGGTAATTCACCAGCAAATACCTCCTAAAGTTTCAGATAATAGAAACATTTTTTAATAAATTTACTTTAAATTCTTTCTAGATTACAAGATCTATGACTAGTTCATAACCATTCATGGTATAACTTCAAGTCTAAATGCAGGATATGGTCATCCATCAAGAATTATTTAGATCACTTTTGATAATCAACATCTTATCTTTTCGGGGAATTCTACTCGAGTTCCCATCAATTAAGACAATGTCGTCATGTCATAATCAATCAATCCATTCTACTGGCATTATCAACTTTCCAGTTTCGTCACCGTTGATAAGATGTGAATTTCTCAAAAGACTAATAATAACTCGTAATCCTTCACAAATTCAAGGATATTGGGAGATATAACTAACATCAAAAGAGTAATGTCAACGCATAATCTACGCGAGAGAATTTCAAGTCAGATAAAGACGAAAACATTAACGAATAGGAATATATCCCATGTTTGTATGATTTGAGTAGGCATTCGAAAGCTCATCGGATCGTTACCCAGGTCATTCTAATGTAATCTAATCAAAAGAGATGATAGGAACGTCGATACATCCAGTCGGGTATCAACACTCGGTAATCAAATACTTTTACAAAGAATCTCACCACGGGAGAATTGGACAAAGAGGGAATATCAATTGTCAATTAAGACAATTTCCACAGATAATTAAATTTGATTCATAAGAATAAATAGTGCGGGCACATATGTAGATGTTCCTAACAATATGTCCCTATTTTGCACTTCTTGCAGATCTCATAAAAATTAAATCTTTCCCAATCTTCAAAGAAAATTTAGTGTTTATTAATAATTTCATGGTGACTACTAATCAGCCTTGCATGGTCCCTTCCAAATTGTATGTAGGCGCGCAACTATATACAATTTTAAGATTAACGATACAATACTCAGTTCGTCAAAATTTTATCATCATGTTTAAAATAAAAATATTTTCATGCTTAATTCTTGAATAAGAATAAAAAATAGATTTACAAAGATGTTCTTTGTTACGGAAACAATTAAGTTTTCCTAAGTATTTCATAAACAACTTTATTTTGATAACGATTATTTATAAGTCTCACTTTAAGTAATCCATATGGTGATGGAAATTCAATTTTTCTCAAGGATACTAGTTTTATCTTATAAAAATAATGAGTGCTCTGCAAAGGAGTGATGAAAAATTGTTCACCAAGAACTAACTACAATATATCAAGAATTGAGCTTAGCCAATTAATCATGAGGTTCATGACCTCGATGGCACTCAAAAGATAATAATCCACAACGTAACTCAAATCGAGATGAGTACTTGTTCAATGATTGCATCACTAATGCGAACATTAGGATGAAGCAATAAAAGATAGATAACATCGATACATGTAAAATTTAGCAATCAAAGGTAGTTTTTCATTAATCACAAACAAGTCAAAATTGTACCATAACACATTACGTGTCACTATGTCATACAATTCCAAGAACTCATCCTACCAACTGATGTCTCAGTTAAGTTAGGTATTTTTAAAAGATACCACAATGAATACTAATCTACAAGAGTCATGGGGGTTCCACCTGTCCCGGAAGATCCATCGGTCCCAGTTCAGAAGAAGATTTCTTCAATTTATTTCTTGGCCAATGGGCATCCTCGTTAGTGGACAATGGTCTAGGAACAACCCTTAACACGAACCAACAATCATTTAAAACCTAATAATTACATCACATAACTTAATGACTTCCTCTTAACAATCTCATATTCCATACGAGTTAAATCTTACTTTATTCAAGTTTCAACCAACTTATACTCAATACGATATCCTACCTCATTCTCCAATACTTTCATCCTTATTCTTACACCTTGAAAGGGAAATAAAAGTTCGATATTATCAACACTTAATTTCCAATCCTATATCTCTTAAAACAATAGTTATCAAATGAGTCACTAGTATGAAATGACTCACACATTTAATCAGACTTCTCGGAAAGGTACTAGTGGCATGAGGATTTTGGGTAATGGTTCCAATGACAGCCTCAAGTGCAACATTCACCCTTTCGATTTCAATTTAAGAATTGGGTGACAACGAATCAGATGACACCTTTCCAGGTGGTAACGTTTTGTCAAACTCCACTCTATAAGGAAAGATCGTCATGTCATCGATATCAGATTTAATCTCGCCAATTCTTCTTCAAGATCTTAATCAACTACTATTAACATTTCTACGAATATCAACCATTTTGTTGGGATCATAAATATCCACAACTTGGTTTAGATCTAGAATAGCTAGCATTCCTACGGAAATAGCTTCGATTGATTCGCTAGGGGAGTTAGGGTTCCTTGTGACAATCTACGTCGTATAAATATCTCGTATACGTATTAAAATAATCATCAAACAATCATGTAATCAAATTACAACATATATATATGATCCAAGTTAGATATATATATTAAA
Organism: Glebionis coronaria; assembly: GCA_025667525.1. Taxonomy (NCBI): domain Eukaryota; kingdom Viridiplantae; phylum Streptophyta; class Magnoliopsida; order Asterales; family Asteraceae; genus Glebionis; species Glebionis coronaria. The sequence continues at coordinate 582,924,665 of CM046878.1, read as the reverse complement.
GTAACACTTCTCAGTCTGGCCTTGTCGGTAACTCGGGAATTCTTCGGCACCGTTATAGTTAAAAGATTTTTAGACATTTTGAGAAAAATGTTAATAGTTAAAAGATTTTGAATTGTTTTATTCAAAACCTTGGTTTTAAAAATCTTTCGATCTCTATAACGAGAGCTCTGGTACCAAACTGTAACACCCCCAAATTTACACAATTCAATACAGCGGAAGAGTCATTGGTGTTACGGGATAGCACATTACTCACATCATAGACAACGCCTAAAAATCGCGTCGTTTAATAATAAAGCATTTCCATTCATAAATATCAAATTTACATAGGTCTCAAGTCATAGTATATCATACAATCTTTACAAAAGATTTGAATGGAAATTTTTTAAGTGTGAGCCAGAAATTCTTGTCGTCTTCCCAAGAATTACCTTCAAGTACCTGAGACAACGCATGTTAAAAGAAAAGGTCTGCGAAAACGCCGAGTGAATTCATAGAGTTTATTAAAACCATTAACATATCATCGGTAAATATAATTGTTACCAAAAATCATTTTATACAATTCCTTGTCGTATGCCATAAAATAAGCCAAAAACATTTTATACAAATCTTTGTCAAAATCATAATATAGGCATTTGCCTTCTAAACTATTATACGAACCAATGTCGTACAAACATCATACAATACGTTTTATAACGTTGTATAGAGTTATATAAAACCGTTATATGAATATGGTTATTAAAACCAAAACACGGACATAATATCAATAATAAGACCCCGTATTGCTAGTCACGCAATATATTTTAATCAATGCGTATAGCAGTAATTTCGTTGTTTGGATTATTATAAGCCGCATGCATTGTTACCTTACTACAACAATCAATGGGTAGCTAACCCGAAACTCAATTTGCCCATCTAAGTTAGCGTGTCGTCACAAAAACCACGCTATGAAAATCTTCTCATACATAAATTCGCTTACCAATCAATGTGGCACGACGAGGATCAACCATCAAGGCGCGAACTGGGGTGATCGTCCCCAAATAGTACTATTATATGCATAAGCGTCTACCAAATCCCGGTAGTTCACATTTCATGCTAATGGGACTTTTAGTGACATAACCTAACTTTAATAATCCGTTTTATCTCATACATCGGGTTATATAATCATTCATCGGGTCATACAATCATTCGGGTCCAAATCAATAAACAAACAATCGGGACAACTGGTGTCCTATTTTATTAAAACTAACATGTTATCTCCCTCGCGGGTTTATAAAACATTTCATAAAAACATTTAAAAGAGTGTGAGGCTATGAACTCACGTTGATGTGGGAAGGCGGTTATCGGCTATTTGGATGTACGGTACGTGCTTCAATCACGGAAACCTAGACAAATAATACTCGGTCTTAGACTCTTGTCCAATGACTTTATAAAAACAACGGCTATGTATATCTATGATGATATCATGAGTATGATGATGATCAAGTGGGATTGTACATTCTCATTTACTCATTTTAGTGTTATGTGTTGACAACTTTTATACTTGTTTCACTAGTTCATCTTCTTTACTTATCAAGGCCCATTAGGCCCATTATACGTCCATTACCTTATATTGATCCATTTTACACTATTAATATCAGTATTATACTTACAAGTTAGGCCCAAGTGGGTTAAGCCCAATAAGTAAGTTTATAAGTGTTTAGCCAAATTAGTTGGATTAATAATCCAATAAGGCTAACTTGGCCCGTTAATGTCCGTATATTATAAAGCTCGGGTTTTATCGGTTTTTACTTGTAATATGTACTCATATATCATTATATGAGTTATAAAAAGTTTACATTAGACGGTTCCGACCGTCTAAGTTTTAATTGACAAAAACGTTAATTTATCGGTTTTAGCCAGCAAGACGTAAAAAGCATGTTTATAGTTTTATAACTTATAAACCTTATACCATTTTTATAAAATGTCCCTTTTATTTATTATTTTACATATTTATATAAATGTAATATATAAGTTAGTGGGTTTTAATTTATATTTTATACTATATTTATTTGAGTGCTATTATAATACTATTAAACTTTAATTTTACAAAATCTGATTTTTAGTTTCATTTTCACCATTTTTACCATATCTTGAGTTATACAAGGAGATTGAAGCTCATTTTTGGATGACATAAACTTCATATTATGTGTTACATATAACTTAGTTTTAGCTACTTCTCAATCCAAGTCTAAGTATCCCTAACAGTCCTCACAAAACAGACTATTCAGATTGATACGCTAATTTTGTTTTGATAATATCTCACACATTATAATGATTCCATTGCATGGCCAACTCTCACATGTGTACAAGACCTAATACTTACTGTATATTGATTCCACTTAGCCATTTTATCAGTTTAACATATGGTTAGTTACTGTTTTTATACAGCCAACTTATTAAGCAAGATTTTAACCTTTTTACATATGGTTTTCCATCTTTTTAACCATGTTTATCAACACCAAATCCTCACATAATATTTTTAATCATCCTTCATCATCATATACATATACATAAATAAAGAAAATACAAGATTACATAATCAAAATAACAAGAGGATAGGAAGAAACAATCTCTATACCACCATTAGTGATGAAAAGATGAGTTTTTGATGAACAAGACTTGGATTTTGATGGCAAAACTTGTGATAAACCAATATCATCTTCAATTCCACCAATCTTTATGATCTCTTGTGGGAAATCAGCCCTAGGACACCAAGAAATCTCCTCTTTGGATGTTAGAATCACCTTCAATCTCCATAACTTCAAAGGGTATTCAACTTGTGCAAGTTAAACACATGATTCATGGTTGAATTTTTGATCAAATGGGGTGTTTTGGGAGCATGGTGGACTTTCATAGGGAGTCAAGAGAGTTTGTGTGTGGTTTGCATGTTGTAAATGAGATAATGGTTTAGTCTTGGCAAGTTTTGTGTTGCTAGTGGTTTGGAAAGAAACAAGGACAAGTGTCCTTGTTTACTTAAGTAAACTTGACACATCAAGAGTGTGTTATGTACTCTTGGATTCTACTTGTATAGGGGTGGGAAAGTGTAAACTTGTCCCGTCCCTATTAATTTACGGGTACTCCTCGATTCTAGTTTCCTCGATTTGCGTGCCCTCGGGTCGTTTTACGAAAAACGTTTTTTTAAATTATGAATCAACGGCACAAAACGAATCTAATAAAAATTGTCTCATCAAAAACGGAGTTCAAAAACGTAAATACGTAAACCTAGGGTTTCCAGTTTATTCGTAAAGGACGTTAAATTATGAACGTAAGTCCTAATCTCTTCTTGTAAATTTGTGAGTTTATGAACCAACAAAAATTTAAAATTCCAAAATAATATTCACGGATAAATTTATTTCCTGAAGTGTCAGACTGTCACAAAAAACGGTGTATGTAAACGTAAGCACGTAACGTAGAATCCTCCGGTTTAGACGTAGTCGATGCTACTTCAAGACGTAAACCCAAATTTCTTCCCAAAATGAGTGAGTTCATAATATAACATTAAAATAACGTTTTTAAATAATACTTGAGAATAAAATATCAACCATAAATTGACGGATTGTCACACTCTTTGATCAACTTGACCTTCACTATGTGAGAAGAAAGCCATGTTACCAGAGGTTTGCTTCCTTGGTCTAAGAGGATTTCATTCTCTACAATCTTTAGTTTATTGTAGACATCATCAAAAGTGGAACTTTTGTGAGCATTGGTAGCAATAATAGACCTTGCTTCAATCTTCCATGCATCATCAAGACTTTAAAAAAAAGTGGTAATGATATCAGCATCACCATACACTGTTCCCATAAAGGACAATTTGCTTGTGATGTCTAGAAGACTGCTTCTCATCCCACTTAGCTTCTTATTTGGAAGAGCTTTGAAAACAGCATACTCATGCAAGAGTTGATTCTTCTTCTCTGAGGTAGTATCATCATTACCACCATAGTTGACTTGAAGAGCTGCCCAAAGTTCTTTGGTAGACTCAAAAACTCTATATTTGTGCTAATTGGCTGGTCCCAAAGAGAGTTTGAGAATGCTTAAAGTTTTCATGTCATTCCTTCTCTTTGCAATATCCTAAGCTGTGACAGCTCTCCCATATGTAGGTCTTTCTTTTCGATCCTCTTTAGTTGAACCCTCAACTGATCTTAAAGTAATACCATCAGCACTCTTGGCAGCCTTATCGAATGAGTTTCCATATTCAATAATTTCCCATAGAGTGTGATCATGAATCTGAAGGTACTGCTCAAAATTGAACTTCCATAGCTCAAAGTTGTCTGGGTCTAGCATGGGGTTTTTAGATTGTGACTAGAGGAGGAGGTCATATCAGGAGTAGACATCTTGTCTGGTTTTTAGGATTTCTTGAAAAATTAGGGTTTTTGGTAACTTAGGGTTTTTAGGGTTTTGTGTTCTTTAGATCAAAGTTCCTCAACAAGCTCGGATACCACTTGTTGATCCCAAACTTAGATCGATTTAGCTTTGTGTAAACGAGATTAAATCAAGTTAAACACTTAGAGAAACTTTGTTGTATAAACAATTCAAGTACTATGTGGAATTAATACTTGAATGAAGAACAAACAAAACAAATAAACCAAACTTTCACTTTGATTGATGATTGAACTTGCGTACAATGAAAGTGTAAAAACGTGTATCAAATTAAAACCTAAAGGCCTCCTTTTATAGATTAAGGAGCCTTGCACAAGAGTCTATCTATCAGGTATTTTAGGTAAAGATAAATATAGAAAATACAATGTCGAACATACCTTTACTAGAAATACAAAACGTGTAGACTAAGTATCCTATCAGTGCTTGGACTTGTTCTCATTAGCGCTTGATTTCGTCTTGTCAACGCTTGATCTGTCAACGCTTGATTTCTTCCTATCATTGCGCAATTAAATCTTGTCAGCACCTATGTGTCTTGCCTTATTTTATTCCCAAAACCTTAACCTTTCATAGGTCCATCCACCTTGATGACACCTAAGTAGCATATAGTATAGCTCTCTTCTATCCCTCTTGAGCTCAGAAAGCACCTTGCTAGCCTTGTGCTTCAAAATCACTTTGCAGTCTTCCTAAACTCTCAGCAAAATCTCCAATCCCCAAATATGTCCAGTGATAGACATATCTGGATTCTATTCAATCTTAGACTCCCATGCAAAATACATTTCTGTCACTTCAGGCATGTCAAAGTCTACTTTCATCTTCAATTCTCTCAACCTTTCCTTGGCTAAGTCATCCACACCATACTCCAACCTCTCTGGCTCCTCTATTATCCTAACACTTGAACCAGAGCTCTCATCACTACCATCCTTAGCCTTTTCTATGGTAGTTTCCATCCTATCCTGCACTTGCAATTGTGCAGCTAAAACTGAATCAAAGTGTACTTGGGCTGCTTTCTTTGGTACCTAAACCCCTTCCAAAATCCCTCAACCCTTGTCTTTTGCTCCAATAGCTGGTAAAGTCATGGTTGGCACATGTGTAGTAACATCCCTAATGATAACTGGTGGTTGGGATACACCAATCATACCTGTAGGTTTGTCAGTACTTGCTTTGCTCTTGTTAGCGGTCAAACTCTGAATGTCAGGGCTGACTTTTTAGCTTGTTCCATCATCTTAGCTTCCTTGGAGTGACTAAAGAAACATCAAGAACTGGTTTCTCCTTCAAACTGGTCAATGCTTCAGCTATCTCCACATGTCCAACAGAAGCACCTTCTTCTTGTGAGCCCTTATCACTCAAATTGAATGGCTTAGTAGGTGTATCCTCCTCCCCTTTGTAAGAATCCTCCCCTAATTAAAGGACTCTAGCCTGCCTTCTCCTAGCATTGGCAGCCTCCAAAACAACTATCCTCTCCCTCAATGATTTGAGTTCGAGGCCTTGACCTGTGACAACTTGTACAAGGTCTGCATTTTTCTTTTGCAAGCTAATGTAAACCACCGTCAATTCCAAAAGTGTATAAGGTTCTAATCTGCCCTCCTCTATGATGGGAATTTGACCTCCCAAAAGAGATTCATCGGGCATGGATGGGGTCTTAATGATGTTGGGATTGCCTTGACCTGAGCCAGAGTCAATAGTCCCAGCCACACCTATTTCACCAACCACACTTGTGGTGGTGGTTCTCTCTGCTACATGGCTAGGACCACTAGAGGAGAACACTCCAGTAGTCCTTTGGCATTTCTCAAACCTAAAATCTGGTTGTTCAGAAGAGGAAGTGGAATGAGGGTATGTTTGGATGTGACGGGGTGTTTGGGTGTATGGAATACTGGTGTCAGCGTTTGGGTTGGATGTGTCAGCGCCCACATTGTGAGCGTAAGCACCTGATGGTTGAGGGTCGATGTCCATGTGTTGGGGTGATGGAGGGTGTTCTGGTAGTGGGTCTGGTTGTGGTTATGGTTGTGGTTGAGGTTGTGCTGTTGCCTCAATGACAGCCAGCATGGCTGGGGTGAGTGGTAAGTCTCTATATGGTGGTGAATTCATATTCCCAAAATAGTTTTCTTTTGAACAAGGACCTCATAAAAGTGGTCATGGTCCCTATTGTAGTATCCTTGCATATCAAAAACCATTTGTAAAAACCTAGGGTAAGCAAGAGTCATCTTGTTACCCTTGTTGTGACACATGCCATCAAAAATTAATTTTGAAAAATTTTATCTTTGCCCAGTTGCAATACAAACAATGGCACTCCCGATTGAATGGTTTATTTTATTGAATGAAGAAGATTTAGGACTCAAACATTGTAGGATGACATGTATAAGGAACTTCCAAGATGGGGGAAATTGTTGTTTGGTATATTTATTTAAATGGCCCACTGGGGGCAAAGTATAACCCAAATGGAGTCCTAACTCTGGCTCTATGAGGGGAAGGGTGGTTATACCATCAGCATCATCAAGATGCAAAGCTTGGCGAACCAAAGCTTCGGTAACCACCCATGGAGCCCCATGAACAGTAGCAGTCAATGTAATCACTACATTAATTGTTCTGGAACTCACCTTGTTCCAAAACCGCTTAATGTGTGTGATAGGAACGAGTGGAGTATGTGAAAGTGCATACCTTAAAGGAGACGCATTTAAATACGCAATCATCTGAGTGTATTGGGGATGCAAAGTATTATCAGCTTCCAAGTAAGCCACCATGTTGTGTTGCCTTCTGAACCTCAATTCCACTTGAACAGGTTTAAACTTTGGTGCCTGAAGATTGATTATAGAAAACTGTGATATGAAAATAATGGAGATATGAAGGTGTGAGAGATTTTAGTAGACAAGAAATAGTAGTTACCCTGTTTGAAAGAAAATAGTTGTATTTATAGGAGAGGTAAAAACATACTATTGGTTGAAAAAAGAGGCAGTTATATTCAAAAAGTAATCATGACAATCTTGAAAAATATATAACTTATCTCATACATTAATTAAAAGTTAACAACTCGCTAAAATTATGGCCCATATTTTCATCAAAAATAACAACTGGGTAGGACCCAATGTTTTTCAACGGTCAAAAAGTAAACATCAGTGTCTAACGGCTATATTTTTGTCAGCGTCGAAATTTTGCCGTGTCAGCATTTAAATTGGTCTTATCCGTGTTTGGAAAGAAAACATGTCAGCGTCTAAAAATAAAAATAATTAAAAATAAAAAGGACCTTAAAAAATAAGTTTACCCTAGTGAAGATAACTCTTAGACTGAAAATGACTATAGGGTGGCAAGCACTGTAAGATCATGCACACTTGCTTAAGCAAGATAGACATAATTGTCCTCAAGTGTCCCTTGCTAACCAATGTTCTTAACAGTGAAGTTACCTCATATAAACCCTTTGTAACTTCCCAGGTAATCCCAATGAAAACGTTACCAAGTCTTCCAACCGACCAAACCCAATTCTAGGCCAAAATGTCTTAGCAGTGTGCACAGTATATCAACTTTGCATGCTACAGTGCCTCACGAATTAGAAAACTAAACCGTACTCACCAGTGGACACAATCTAGAATTGTGATAAGACTATTCAAGAATACCCAAAATCCTAAAGGTTTCCTAAACTTCCCCTTAAACAATGATAAACAAAGCTTGCAAAATAAAAAGTATGTGACAAAAATTTATGTCAAGATAGGAATGTAAACATTCCAACCATCATACATAAACTTCAACACATTCCTTATAAGCTCCAAAGATCCATAAGCAACTTTGTATCTATTTGTAAAATGCTCATAATTCCTGCATGATTAGATCAAAAACCACAAAACTAACATATTGCTGTCACCGGCCATTGTAACACTTGTCAGCGTTCAAATAACCTTTGTCAGCGTTAGAAAAATAAAGTGGAAAACCTAATCTTGTACAAAGACTAATAATAGTACACATCATGTACAAACTATACAATGATTTCAAAAACACATTTAGGTGAGACTGATCATTCCAATACTTGTCACCAAGTACTGGAACCTCCCAACATCAAAAGGTTTAGTTAAAAGATCAGCCATATTTTCTTCTGTGTCTACCCTATCTAGATGTATTAAACCTTTTTCAAAACAATCTCTAATAAAATGATGCCTAATTTATATGTGTTTTGTTTTAGAATGATGTACAGGATTCTTAATAATGCATAATGTACTGTTATTATCTACAAATATCTTGGTATGCATAAAATTATACCCATAATCCAACAGCTGGTTTTGTATCCATAGAACTTGTCCACAACAAGCAGCTACAACAACATATTTTGCTTCAGTTGTAGAGTTGGCCACCATTGTTTGTTTCTTGCATTGCCAAGATATCAATCTGCTCCAAAGAAATTGGCATCCACCAGTTATGGATTTTCTATCAAACTTATCACCTCCGTAGTCACTGTCTGAATAGACAATAAGCTCTAATGGAGAATCTTTAGGATACCATAATCCCATGGCTGGATAGCACCTAACGTATCTAAAGATTCTTTAGACAGCATGAATATGACACTCTTTGGGAGTCACTTGATGGCGTGCACATGCACACAAAGCAAACATAATGTTAGGTCTAGAGGCTGTAAGATACATCAATGAACCAATCATTGATCTATAATGCCTGACATCCACATCTTTTCCATCTCCAGTCTTTCCCCAAGGGTGGTCCCTATCCATAGGTGTGCTAGCCCGTTTTTCATGTGGATAAAAACCAAACTTCTTCAAGATCTCTGTTACATACTTGTCTTGGGAGATAAAGATACCATCTTCTTTCTGTTGGACTTGTAAACCTAGAAAGAAGTTCATCTCTCCCATTGCACTCATCTTGAATTTGTTTGTCATGAACTTGGAAAAGTCTTCACTCATCTTTGGATTTGATGAACCAAATATAACACCATCCACATAGACTTGAACAATAAGAAAATCTTTACTATCCTTCTTGGTAAATAATGTCTGGTCTATGGTGCCCCTCTTAAACCCATTTTCCACCTGGTAGGTGGATAATGTACCATACCATGCTCTTGGGGCTTGATGAAGTCCATACATTGCTTTCTTGACTCTATACACCTTGTCTGGATGCTCTGAATCTTCAAAACCATAAGGTTGGATGGCATACACATCCTCCTCAATTGTGCCATATAAGAAAGCACTTTTCACATCCATCTGATAAACTGTGAAACCCATGCAAGAAGCGTAGGCTAGGAAAATCCTTATTGTTTCAATCCTTGCAACAGGTGCAAAAACCTCTTCATAGTCTATTCCTTCTTCTTGTGTATAGCCTTGAGCAACTAAATGTGCCTTGTTTCTGACCACAGTCCCTCTTTCACCCTTCTTATTTCTTAGAACCCAACGTGTACCAATAGGTCGAACATACCTTGGATAATCCACTAGCTCCCACATATCTTGAATGGCAAACTGGTGAAGCTCATCCTGCATTGCTTCCACCCAGCTTGGTTCTTTAAGAGCATCAAAAATCTTCTTGGGTTCCTGTTGTGAAAGAAAACAAGCAAACAAACATGCCTGCACAAGAGGGATATCTTCCTTCTTGTGAATATTGGAAATGAAACCACCTTGAGTCTGATGAGACCTCCTTGTTTGAACAAGAGTCTGAATATCACCAATTATTTAGGTAGGAGGATGATCTTTTGCCACCTTTGTAAGTATTCCTCCCCCAATTGGTGTATTATCTTCGATATCAGATTCCATGTTGCCAATATCATCTTCATTGCCACTCCCATCTTGATTGGGTATGGAAGGTTCACCATGTTCAAAAGTTTGTCGATTGGAAGAAGAGAATAAATGTCCAAACAAGTTGTCAGCGTTTGAGCTGTCAGCGTCTGAATTTAACATGTGAGCGTATGAATTAGCTTTGTTAACGCTTGAAGATGCATGCATGTTTTTATCAATTGGCTTTTCTTGTAGCCCTTCTTCCTCCTTTTTAGCAGCAGCAGATGCTTGCACAAACCCATTTTTTCATATAGGAATGATAACATACTCAAGTATGGGGCTTGTCTTAACTGCATGTGATCCTTCTTCCTTAGCAACCTGTTTACCTGAAATTTCAACAATAGGTTCTTCCACAACATTTGAATCCTGCTTCACAATGTCTAGATTATTGACAAACATATAATTCAAGGTCCTAGATAATGGTTCCATATCAAAGAACCAGTCTGGTCCACTCTGAGGGTCACTAGGTTTACTTTCCAAAACTTAACATGCACTTTTTAAAGAATGCGTTTTTATTTCTTGTTGTAAACCCTATACCCTTTGCTCTGCATAGAATAACCCACAAAGTATCCTTTATCACCTTTTGCATTAAACTTACCTAGGGCATCACTAGTATCAAGGATCACTACATGACATCCAAAAGGTTTAAGAAAACTTATATTAGGTTTCATATTCCAAAATAGCTCATAAGGCGTCTTATTGTGGATCTTGTTGACCAAGGCTCTATTTTGAACATAGCAAGCCGTGTTCACAGGCTCAGCCCAAAAGGAAATGGGAAACTTAGCATCTGCTAACATGGTCCTAGCTGCTTCTATAAGTGTTCTATTCTTCCTTTCAGCCACACCATTCTGCTGTGGAGTTCTAGCTATGCTAAATTCCCTAGTGATCCCTTTTATCAACACAAAAGGTATCAAACAGTGTATTTCTAAACTCACCACCATTATCACTTCTAAGTATTTTAACCTCATTACCCATTTTCTTTTCAATTTGGGTAATAAAGTTAAACAAAACTATGGCAGTGTCACTTTTTAAGGCCAAAACGAAAGTCCAAGTAAACCTAGAAAAATCATCAGTTATAACAAAATAGTAAGATTTACCATTTAAACTTTCTATATTGGTTCGGCCAAATAAGTCCATATGTAGCAAGTGAAGGGGTTTAGAACTAGAATGCACAATCTTAGACTTAAAGGAGACTTTATGATGTTTTCCTTTGAGGCATGCAACACAAGAGTGATCATTGTGGAAAGCTTTTGAGGGCAAACCATCGACTAGATCATGTCTCACAAGTCTATTAATATTCTTAAAATTTATGTGCCCTAACCTTATGTGCCATAAATTACTTTCATCAACTGATGCTTTAGCATAAAGACATGACAGATTTTTGTTCATTTTAATCCCTTTGAGATTAACATTTTAACACCCCCAAATACATTACGTAGCGGAAATACACATTTGGGTGCTAAATAAAAACATCGTTATACAAGACACTTTGAAAAATCTCAAAATGATACATTTGAAATATAAAAGGAAATAATTTAACCATTGTCTAAAACTTTTGATCCTAAGTAAAACAATTTTAGAAATATCAGAGTAACATTTAGGTCCCCTAAAGATTTTATACAATCAACAAACAATTTACCCAAGTACATGACCATACAATATTATTTTTATGACAAAGGGGAAAGAAATCCGTTTTAGACCAATCACCACAAAAGCAATCCGCAATCCTTCTCCAGCAAGCTCCGCGATTCATCAACTTCAATCACCTGAATAACATGCTTAAAATCATCAACACAACGGTTGAGCGAGTCTATAGGTTTTCCAAATCATCACTTGAACACAAGAGAAAAATCAATCATAATTATTTAATAGAATCGTCGTCATAATCTATTGATCAGGCATTCTGGTATATAGCAATAGCTATTGAATTGTATTAAGCTCATGACACTGACTCCTTAACTTAGTCACCCACGCCTAAAGCCGACATGACTAGATGAATTCCAGTGCCCCTACTAGGGTATCAGTTGCAAGTATACCACATTCTCATTCTTGTAAAATTATCCTTCCCAGCGGGTTACTCAGCGTAAAGCCCTGGTCTTAGATAGGGTCGTCATCCCAATAGTACTATTATTAAAATAAGAGGCTATTCCCAACTCACAAAATCAAGTCAGAAGATAGTTAACGGCTCATAAATTTAGGGACTTTTGCAACATAGGTACTTATACAATTCAAATCAACAAAGGAAACATTTAGGTCCGAACAATCAATCATGACTTGTGTTCATTTTACTTTCAAATAGCATGTATCCCCCTCGCGGGTTTTAAAATCATTAAAACAAGTAGAAAGCGAGGCTATAGACTCACCTTGAGTAATAGCAGTAGCAAGACGATCTTCGACGATAGTTGATGCCCGATAAACATAAAAACCGCAACCTATCAAATAAGGCGCGTTCATCAATAATAAACTCGACTAAAATCCATACTTAATAACATCAAACTCAAAATCATGAAACCACAACAAACCCAAAATAAAAACAATACACGTGACCTATTACTTCATTCTATAGGTTTACTTTATTAGTCCATACACTCGATAAAAATATGTCGGTACATACCAAATGTACGGGCTCATTTACCCCACTTAAACACGTCAAATACTTATGATACTAATCAAAGACCTCACTTACAATATATAGAAAGACCTGTTAAAAGACCATCAAAAGATTTTACTTTTAAAGTTCCCTGCCCGACACATCTTTGAACTACAAAAACCGGACTGTTTTACGTCACCGACTCGTACAACCATTTTGACCATTCTAAATAATCCTGTTTACAAATCAAACACTTGAGTTTGAAAATAGACTCACAACCCTACGTTTAGAACCAAACATTAGAACTTTACCATTTTTACAACTCATTCTATAGTCCCCGAGATTCGATCCAAATATCGACAACAACTTCGGATTGTGTCGATACTCGTCTCCCGGTACACGAATAATCAAAACATTATAACATCGCGCTCGTTTGGAGCTAGAAGCTCTATCTTATATCAAATCGAAGCTAAAAGAATTCTCTACAACATAATCTTATTAGTTTGTTCATTTTCAAACATTAAGGTACCTAAAATTGGGTTTGAACCTACTGATCTAAATCACCACTATAAAATCATGTTAAATCAATTTTTCAACCCATTTTAATCAATCTCATATGCCTAAAATCATTCTACTATCATTTTAAACAACTTAACTAACTCATAACACCCTTGGATGATCATACAAAATTTTACCCACTCAAAATTTCCAACATGCAATTCTGAAAAATCAATTATAACAATACTAACAACATACCCACTTAATAAAAATAGATCAAATCACCATGGATCATATGAAAAAAATAAAAGTTGGTGCATGTGTATAAAATTTAAACCAAAAGATGCACAATTAAATTTCCAAAGATGGTCTTTTGTTAGATTTCTTTGATTCAAGTTCAAAATCAAAAATCAAAAATCAAAAACAACTTTTTAACAAAATTTTGGCATGATCATCTCTTGATCATCACCAACAACACATGCATAATCATAAATTTGACCTACCAACCTTTGAAAAATCAACCTTCATGCATGTTGCTAAATTTAGTACCAAAAGAAAGCCCTTGAATATCTAAGGATGGGACTTGTTTTGTTTTAGCTTGGATCAAAGTAGAAATCAAACCAAAAATTGGTTTATGGTGTGGTGTGGGTGACGGTAAGACAAGAGAGAGGAGGGAGGTGGGTTTGATTTTCTTTTCACACCTTTTGTGTGTGTTTTTCTAAGTGGAAAAACCTTTTATAGTGGGGTGGAGGGTTTATTTTGCCAATTTGTGATTTTTTTGGTCCAAAATGCAATTAAATAGTTGTAAGGGTAGAAAATGTAAATTGTCAATTTTGAAAATATTTACGAGGCTCGGGTTTCGTAAAAATACTTTTCAAAAATTAAAACGCACTCAAAACATGATAATAATATGATCCCGGTTCGACTTAATACAAACTTAAAATAAAAACGTCAAAAGTATAAACATCGAGACAACAAATGATAAAACATAAAATCTCGGGCATCTGTCGATATCGTGGTCACTAATAATCCTCGCTATTAGTAAAAGATAAAAATAAGACCTCCAACGTCGGTTTTAAATAAAACCATCAACCGTCATATCATTCAACTCATCAAAAATTTCAAAATCATTCGTAAAATAATATTATATAATATTAAATAAATGACCTCTGGTTTGGGTTGTCACATCCTAACCTCCTAAAACAGAGCGACGTCCTGGCGCTCGGCCCCTCTTATGTTCACATTCCATACCTCCATAACAAAAGAGAATTCTTTTCCTTTAAGAAATCCTCATGCTTCCTTCACGGATTCAAATCCATTCCCAGAATTCTTGTATCTTCATACTATAACTCTCATTATGTTTCGACCTCATAAGAACTCACCACAGTTCTCTATGAAAATCAACTTATCTTCAAGTTGAATTCTTTCCTTGTTCCTAAAACAAATTTCATCCTTCATAACGACACCTTATTCATAACCACGTTTCCCAATTTCAAACTCCATAGATTTCTTCGAATACCAAGATAACTCTTCTGATGATTCATTGTTACTAATGGATAATCCTTAATCCATACAATCTTATCAATATTTCCAATATCACTTCTAGTTCAGTCATTCAATTCCACCTACATTTCTGCAATACATCGAAAACCTAAGCTTACGTCCATAACTCACTATCTTTAACCTTCACAAATTGAAGTTCTTTGTGTACTATCAATAGTACAGCCTCACTACTAGCATGATAATCATCGTCATATAAGAATTCCAACATTTTCTATGTCAATCACATACGCACAAGCATATCATTCGATGTTCGAACCGTCCTTTCACTCTATTCGTCAGTCCCTGTATAACACACAGTACTCAACTCAAATTTCACCTTTACCCAAACCAAATCGTATCGATTACTTGACTTGTGAGATTCCTTCATCACTAAGTCTCACTCTCTCAACTTAGATATGTTAGGAGTGCTCAATATTCCATGTCTCACTTGACTTTACAACAAAAATCCTTTCCATAAGTTTGACAAAATGTTGAAATCACTTACCTTGACATCTTTCTCAAATCAGACCACTAACTCCAAATTTCAATACCCTTCCTATCAAGTCCACACTTCTGGTCATCACCAAAACTCAAACCTTAGAAGCTTTTTCCTTTTTCTCCCTGATAAGTACATCAGCTACAACATTCGCCTTTCCCGGATGGTAGCGAATCTTGTAGTCATAATCACATAAAGTCATAACCATCAACATACTCAAATACCCGAAGCATATATAACTTGTAATCCTCTACTCATCTCCTTTATCTTCCCAAGTAGTTAATTATGAAGCAACTCTTATGATCCTTAATTAGTACACACTTGATTCCATACAAGTAATATTTCCTACAATTTCAAAACAAACACCATAACTACATAACCCTTATGAGACGCATCATAGCAAAATACAAACTATAAATACTTCAGATCCTTTCAACAATGACAACATCGATGCAGAACACGACTTACCCTTCAGTGTTCAGAACAAAGCTTCCTCATCTGATGAGGATCATATCTCGAAACATAAAAATTTAGATGTATAAGTGGGACTCACACATCCAATTCTTCTTAGTTAGCTTAATCAATGATTTTACAATCAGTGAAAACCTTTCGATAAACCTTTGATTATTCCCAGCTTAGACCAAGGAATTAACAGATTTCCTTCGGCGTCGTTGGTACCGACCAATCCTTAATCGTTTCAATCTTGGCAAGATCTTCACGAATACCTTTGTTGTCAAAAAAATGCCTTAGAAAACGCAAATATTTCAACCAACACTCACACATAGGGAACTTTACATACACTTTCTGTTTTTCCAACCATCCCAAAATTTATCCTCATATGCTACTTATGTTCCTCCTTTCCTCTTGGAAAATCATTGAATATCGTCAGTAGATACCATGACTAACTCATCCTAATACAACTCACACACATGATTCACCAGGTCCATGAATACGGCAGACGCGTTCGTCAATTCCAAAAACATCACTTGCTACTTAAAGCACCTACATCAAGTACAAAAAACAACTATAAGAATATATTCCTCCACAACTCTCAGTTAATGATAACCAGAACTCAAAGCGATCTTTGAGTACACACTGGATCCAAACAAGATGCAAGGATCAAACGAATCATCAATCCTCGGTAATGGATACAGATTCTTGGTTGTCAATTTGTTAAGCTCATGATAATCGATACACATTTGAAGCAATCCATCCTTCTTGACAAACAACACAAGCGATCACCATTGGTAACAAAACTTAATCTAATACATCCCTTATCCATCACTTTTCGCTGTTGACCGGATAACTCATTCTACTCTGACGGTGCCAAATGATAAGGCATACAAATACTAATCCACGAAACGCAGAAGCACTACATAACGAAACGCAAAAGCACTACACAAATCGCTTACAACACTCAATCGAAACGAATCCATCTTCACAAGACGGCAGCAACTCTGCAAAAACTTTAGGAAAACTTCATAATACTCTTGAATCATTAACAGATCTCTCAATCTCTTCTCAACTACCCTATCACTAATTACCTAAGCTGGATTACATCACAATCCTCTTCCACATACTTCCTTGTTTCCAAACAAGACACACTTCCCATATGGATAGTTCACTCATCATCTTTCACAGTCAATACTCAGTTTCTCAGCAAAATCTAAATTAGCGGCTATCAATTTGTGGTGAAGATCGGTTCAATCTCAAGCATCGGCACTACGTACAACTAACCAATTCATACCAAAAATCCACATCCAAAGATCCCAACTCTATGAATCTCAAGTCGATACTAAACACCTACCTTCCTAAATTCGAGGACACACTCTTAGTACAGAACTAATACTAGCAACCTTTCCATCGGTTAACTCCACATCATAGTTAATTGTCATACTTACTAATTCTCCAATTATAAAACAACTGAATCTTTACAGTTCTACAGTTCTACCCGAAATGAAACCAAACTACATACTGACATAAAGAATCTCAAGTAAGAATATACCATTTACAACATTCAGACCTTAAGGTTGTCAGCATCATTCAAACGTAAACCAGAGTGGCAGCATTCCTATTTGTCAATTTCCTTTCCTTGGAAAATTCCCTTTCTTGTGTCCTTTCTCGCCATAGCTAAATCATATCACTACTCCAGGGTACTAATTCCAATGACTAATCCTCTTGTCCTACACTTCGCAGCTTTATGACTAGGTTGTCCTAACTCTAGTGGCAATTGTGGAAAATTACCTACATGGTATAGAGTACAGCAAACACACTCGAGATTTATCTTGTCACTTCTAGACACAGTGGCAGCACGAATCCCATCATTCCTTCCATGGTTTAAATACTGGTTTCGGTTCTGTCTTTGGTTATTGTTATTACTGTAATCCCCATGATTCTAACCTTAATTCTGGTTGGACTGAGCAGATTCCCACTGTCTCTTATTGTTTTCAACAATACTATCTTTCCTATCTTGCACCTTCACATCCATTAAATCATGCGCTATTTGAACAACTTCATCGAAAGATTCAGATTTTGAAGAAATAATCTCACTCTTGATATCACTAGACAATCCTCTAATGTACTGCTTCCTTGTCTTACAGTCATTCATAAAAGTATCAGGACATACCAAATATAGCTCAGAAAATTTCCCAGTAAGTAGTAATAACATTGTCCCTTAGCACTAACTGCCTCAATTCAGATTCCAACTGTCCTTGTTCCTACTCAGGACAAAACCTAGCAGTCAATAGTCCTTTCATCACGGCCCATGTCTTACCATTAGCCACAACCAATCCTAAAGTAGTCACTTGGTTATTACACCATCTTGGTGTACCATCTTGAAATATAGCAGCAGCAAATTTCACCTTATTAATTTCTGAACACCCAATAATCTCAAAAGTACTCGCTTTCTTATCAATCCATCTATGCAATTCTAATGCACCACTAATACCACAAAACTGTGCAGAACCACACTTCCATAACTAACATAAGTACATTCCCTTGAACTTGCAAAACAGCAGCAACACTATCATCTGGATCAGCAGCATCATCATTATGTTCAGCAGCATCATCATTATTCTCAGCGGCATTAACATTATTCTCAACAGCATCATCATTATTCTTAGCACAACTAACTCCAGCATCTTGATTCCTTGCAGCATGATCAGCTTCATGTGCTCTAGCAATAACTTGTTCGATCATAGTGTTCACAGTAGCAGTCGTTAGTTTTGGCGACATATTTCAAGACACTTAGTCACGTAGGTATCCACTAATGACAGAAATATGATTCCCCTACTTCTTCTTCCATCGTCACAAAAGAAAGAAACATGATAAGTATACATATCAAGATAAAAGAAAGATTCCTTTATCAGGACATCTCATGGATACTACATGCACAAACAACACAAACTACAATGGTTCATCAACCAAAGGTCAAAAGAGTTAATAAAGGCACATCATAGATCATGAGGGTAATTCAAATTGCGTTGAGGATTCAACAGAATAGTGGCAGTGTCTGTCACTACAATCATCTACCGAACAAACTTAAAAGATAATAAGTTCCATCACAATGCTACGACACAAGGTTTAAATAAGTTCAATCACAAAAGGAAATAAGATACAAAGAAATCCATTACGTGATTAGTTCCTTAGTCACCAGCTCCTCATCCTCCTTATCATTGTTGTCAGCTTCATCAAACTCGTCTATTTCTGTCTTTTTGCACTTCAAAGTCGAATCCCTAACATGATGGCAGCTCACTCTCAAAATCCAAATACTCACTGCTACACGACAGATTAATCACAAGGCAAGTCTCAGTACGACTTTCAACATTCCTAAACTTCCAAGCTCTACTCAGAATTGATCTCACATGAGACTCCCACTCACTCATCCTTTAAAAACTTACCTACTTCTCTTTAAACCTTTCAATTCAAGCACACAAATTCATCATAATCGAACTAAGACTAACAATCTCATCCATCTTCCAAGTCCTAGCAAACTCAATTCTCCACATACCAAATACAACTTTAAAACAACTTTTCTTTCACATCAACCTTCTAATCACACCCGTTTCAACCACATATCTATCATACATCAACTAATCAAACTTCCTCATACCCGATACAAGTCAAAAGAAATCAGTTGTAAAATCGTTCATCATATAGTCTACTGTCCTAGGCCCTCGGCAGTATATAAGGTCATTATTTAAAACTATATACATATGCATTACATAAAGAAAATTACGATAACAAGTACTCAACGTACTTTCAACAACATCAATAAATCATCAATACATCATCAATACATCATTATATATCATCATAGTATTTACTTAATAAATACTTTATAATCATTTCAATTTTAAGGGATACATCTAATTATAAAACAGTACAAAAAAAATAATCTTACCGGAGCCTTGCAGAGAAGTAGCGTTGCTTTTGTAAAATATTTTTGACACCAAAGTTATAGTTTAGGACATTTTAAAAAAATCGACCTAATTCGCTATAACTAAAAAGCTCTGATTACCAATCTTTAACACCCCCAAATACATTACGCAACGGAAATACACATTTGGGTGCTAAATGCAAACGTCGTTATACAAGACACTTTGAACAATCTCAAAATGATACATTTGAAATATAAAAGGAAATAATTTAACCATTGTCTAAAACCTTCGATCCCAAATAAAACAATTATAGAAATATTAGAGTAACATTTAGGTCCCCCAAAGATTTTATACAATCAACAAACAATTTACCCAAGTACATGACCATACAACATTATTTTTATGACAAAGGGGAAAGAAATCCGTTTTAGACCAATCACCACAAAAGCAATCCACAATCCTTCTCCAACAAGCTCCACAATTCATCAACTTCAATCACCTGAAATACATGCTTAAAATCATCAACACAACGGTTGAGCGAGTCTATAGGTTTTCCAAATCATCACTTGAACACAAGAGAAAAATCAATCATAATTATTTAATAGATATGTCGTCACAATCTATTGATCAGGCATTCTAGTATATAGCAATAGCTATTGAATTGTATTAAGCTCATGACAAAGACCCCTTAACTTAGTCACCCACGCCTAAAGCCGGCATGACTAGATGAATTCCAGTTCCCCTACTAGGGTATCAGTTGCAAGTATACCACATTGTCATTCTCGCAAAATTATCCTTCCCAGCGGGTTACTCAGCGTAAAGCCCTGGTCTCAGATAGGGTCGTCAGCCCAATAGCACTATTATTAGAATAAGTGGCTATTCCCAACTCACAACATCAAGTCAGAAGATAGTTAACGGCTCATGAATTTAGGGACTTTTGCATCATAGGTACTTATACAATTCAAATCAACAAAGGTAACATTCGGGTCCAAACAATCAATCATGACTTATGTTCATTTTACTTTCAAATAGCATGTATCCCCCTCGCGGGTTTTAAAATCATTAAAACAAGTAGAAAGCGAGGCTATAGACTCACCTTGATTAATAGCAGTAGCAAGACGATCTTCGACGATAGTTGATGCCCGATAAACATAAAAACCGCAACCTATCAAATAAGGCGCGTTCATCAATAATAAACTCAAATAAAACCGTACTTAATAACATCAAACTCAAAATCATGAAACCACAAAAAACCCAAAATAAGAACAATACAAGTGACCTATTACTTCATTCTATAGGTTTACTTTATTAGTCCATACACTCGATAAAAATATGTCGGTACATACCAAATGTACGGGCTCATTTACCCTACTTAAACACGTCAAATACTTATGATACAAATCAGAGACCTCACTCACAATATATAGAAAGACCTGTTAAAAGCCTATCAAAAGATTCTACTTTTAAAGTTCCCTGCCCGACACATCTTTGAACTACAAAAACCGGACTGTTTTACGTCTCTGACTCGTCCAACCATTTTGACCATTCTAAATAATCCCGTTTACAAATAAAACACTTGAGTTTGAAAATAGACTCACAACCCTAAGTTTAGAACCAAACATCACAACTTGACCATTTTTACAACTCATTCTGTAGTCCCCAAGATTCGATCTAAATATCGACAATAACTTCGGATTGTGTCGATACTCGTCTCCCGGTACACGATTAATCAAAACATCATAGCTTCGCGCTCGTTTGGAGCTAGAAGCTCTATCTTAAAACAAATTGAAGCTAAAAGAATTCTCTACAACATCATCTTATTATTTTGTTCATTTTCAAACAGTAAGGTACCCAAAATTGGGCTTGAACCTACTGATCTAAATCACCACTTTAAAAATCTTGTTAAATCAATTTTTCAACCTATTTTAATCAATCTCATATGCCTAAAATCATCCTACTATCATTTTAAACAACTTAACTAACTCATAACACCCTTGGATGATCATACAAAAATTTACCCACTCAAAATTTCCAACATGCAATTCTCAAAAATCAATTATAACAATACTAACAACATACCCACTTAATAAAAATAGATCAAATCACCATGGATCATATGAAAAAAAAAAGTTGGTGCATGTGTATAAAATTTATACCAAAAGATGCACAATTAAATTTCCAAAGATGGTCTTTTGTTAGTTTTCTTTGATTCAAGTTCAAAATCAAAAATCAAAAATCAAAAACAACTTTTTAACAAAATTTTGGCATGATCATCTCTTGATCATCACCAACAACACATGCATAATCTTAAATTTGAACTACCAACCTTTGAAAAATCAACCTTCATGCATGTTGCTAAATTTGGTACCAAAAGAAAGCCCTTGAAAATCTAAGGATGGGACTTGTTTTGTTTTAGCTTGGATCAAAGTAGAAATCAAACCAAAAATTGGTTTATGGTGTGGTGTGGGTGACGGTAAGATAAGAGAGAGGAAGGAGGTGGGTTTGATTTTATTTTCACACATTTTGTGTGTGTTTTTCTAAGTGGAAAAACGTTTTATAGTGGGGTGGAGGGTTTAATTTGCCAATTTTGATAGTTTTGGTCCAAAATGAAATTAAATAGTTGTAAGGGTAGAAAATGTAAATTGTCAATTTTGAAAATATTTATGAGGCTCGGGTTTCGTAAAAATACTTTTGAAAAATTAAAACGAACTCAAAACATGATAATAATATGATCCCGGTTCGACTTAATACAAACTTAAAATAAAAACGTCAAAAATATAAACATCGAGACAACAAATGATAAAACAAAAAATCTCGGGCATCCGTCGATATCGTGGTCACTAATAATCCTCGCTATTAGTAAAAGATAAAAATAAGACCTCCAACGTCGGTTTTAAATAAAACCATCAACCGTCGTATCATTCAACTCATCAAAAATTTCAAAATCATTCGTAAAATAATATTATATAATATTAAATAAATGACCTTGGGTTTGGGTTGTCACAAACATTATAAATGTCCTTATGTCTAGGTGTTCTATATTCAATAAACTTCTCATCAAGCATCTTAAAATTTTTACTCAACACCAAGCATTCCGTATCTGTAAAAAGAACTTTATTTTTGTTGTCACAAACTTGTGACACACTAAACAAGTTATGGTCAAGTTCCTTTACCAGAAAAACATTTCCAAAACGTAAATTGTTGGTGATAAGAGTGCCTTTGCCAGATATTGTTCCATATCTTCCTCCAAAGTACACTTTGTCACCATCTTTAATAGGGGTAAAATCTGACAAATAATCTTCCTTCCCCGTCATGTGCCTAGAGCATCCACTGTCCCAATATCCATGATCATTGACTTGCTTTTGAATGCCCTGCACATAAAGAAAACAAATTATTTTTCTTTGGGAACCTAAGCCTGAGCAGACTTGGATTAATGTGGTTGTTTAACAAGAACAAAATTAGTCCTTATAACAACCCCTTGTTCATCCCTTTGTGGCCTGAACACCCAGTTTACCCCTATTGGTTTTGTAATGACCTTTGAAAGATAGTGAAATCTGTTACATGTCATAGAAATCACATCAGAATTAGGGTTTTGGTCTTGTTTAGGTCTCCAAGTCAAACTAGATGAAGCTTTAGACCCCTTTCCCTTAGGCTGTAAATACCTATTGTTACTTGGTCTAACACAAGATCTAACACCAGCTTGTTGTGGTATTTTCATACCAAACCTAGAGCTGTCAGCGTTGGAATTGTTCTTGTCAGCGTTGAATTTGTTACTGTCATCATTGAAATTGTTCTTGTCAGCGCCCAAATTAGGGTTTGCTACAGGAACTCATTTTCTGTTAGACCATGTGTTGGTCTTTTAAAAGGGCCTTTGTCCATGAGTATTTGTCCCTTTAGTAAAGAAGGGAGTTGGTCTAGTGACTTATGGGCTCGGTTGGACAAAAGGTCTGGGTTTGACCATAATTGACCTATTGTCAGTGTTGAATTTAGAAGCACTGACACACTTATAGGCTAAATGAGAAAAACTCCCACATGTGTAACAAGATTTTCTAGACATAACCCTAGGTATAGATTGAAAGAACCATGCCCTATTAACACTAGCTTGGCTTTGTGGTGACCTAGGTTTTCTATACATTTCAGCATATTTAATACTAGGTTTTCTCTTAGCTGGTGAGCCAAGGTCAACGGGTTTTCCAGTGGTGGGGGTGGTCACAGTAATGGGTGTAGGCACAAATGGACTCTCACTAAGAATTCCACCCTTAACAAAAATAAAAGGGTTGGCTGCTTTCCGTTGCTCAAGATCAGTCACCTTCTATTGATATTTATCAACTGGTGTTAGCACTCTAGGTGGAGGAATAAATTCCTCTTATTAGAGTTCTAGAATACCAGTCCAAGAGAGATCTTTTCTCTAAACACCATAAAAGTTCCCAGCAGGTGGAGGAACATCAACATATTTATTCATCCCAATCCCAGACTTGTCCCTAGGGTCTCTTTGTTCACTTACACACTTTTCTAGGTTTGACTAGCTTTATCAAACTTTTCAATCTTAAGCCCTACATTTGCTTTATCTTTAATGGCTTCATCTAACTTAAGTTGCACCTCTCCTCTGGATCTCATCAGAGTGTCCCTAAGTTCAACACTAACTTAAGGTCATGAGACAAAACATTAATTTGATCTTTTAGGTCAAATTCCATTTTCTTATATTCCTCTATAGTCCCTTTAGTTTGTGCAAGTGCCATTTTATAATTTGCTAGCCTACATTCTACATCAAACACATCTGATTTTAACTTTAAATTTTCTTTGTTAAGCTTTTCAGTGTTTAATCAACAGCCTTTACTACAGAAAGCATCATCATATACCTCATTATCTGATGAAGACGAGGAGTTGGCCATGAGAGCAAAGTGGACATGCTCTTCTTCTTCCTTCTCAGCAATCAAATCCTGATTCTCTTCTACATCCTTTGCCATAAAGCTCTAGTCCCAGCCAACACCATCAATGTCTTGCATGGCAACCATAGCCTTTGGCTTAGCATCTTCAACCTTGATGATTTGGCTTGAAGTCTTTCCAGCATCAGATCTTCTTGGAGATCTACATTCTCTCGTAAAGTGACCCATCTTATGGCAGTTGTAACACTCAACCTTGGATTTATCAAATCCAGCTGTGTCTTTAGCATTGAATGACATTTTCCTTCCAAATCTCCTATTCCATCTGTTGGCCCTTATGCTTGCAAGTGCCATTGATTGTGGTAAATTACGTCTCTTGTTTAGGAAAACAAAAGAGCGTAAATGAGCGGTAAGTATTAAGTGATGATTTAGGAAAATCAAACACTAATGACCCTTATGATGTTCGTTTCCCAAGGAGGTATATGTGTGTGACTAAAATGTAACAAGATTTGAGATTAATATTTGAGAGAAGGGGGGAGAAAATAGAATGACGAAGATGTGAAATTAATTACTACGACGACTAAACGTAAAACCGTAAAAAGAGCTAAAATAACAATTAATTCTTAAAATTCCCAAAAAATTACCAAAAAACAAATTAAATAAACTAAGAGTTTCCCAATGATCAAAACTTTTTCAAACCTTTTAATTATATAAATATTATTTTTTAAATGCTAATTAAAGCCCTAAAAATCAAATTAATTATCAAAAAGCCCAAATAAAGATTTTTCAATTGGTAAACCTCCTAAATGACATAAAAAGATTAAAAACTATTTCTATAAATTTTTAAACTAAGAAAAACTATTTAAAATGATTAAAAACTATTAAAACTTAAAATAATTATAAAAATTAATCTAATGATGATAAAATTAATCTAAGAGTTGCAAAAATCCTATTTTAATGTATTAAAGCTAAGAAAAAAATAAAAAGTGCAAAAATGTGAAATTTGAAAAATAATAATAAAATGATATTAAAATAATATTAAAAATACAAAAATTATAAAAAATTATAAAAACTTGCAAACGAGTTTATTTTAACCTAAATAATCAGAAAATGAAAGTGAAATTACTAAATTACTCCTAATGGGCTAAAACCAAAAACAGTCAACCTTAATGGGCTTTTGGGCCCAAAAAGTCAAACTAGGCCCAAATGACCTGAAAAAGCCCTATCTGACTCAAAATTTAATTCTAAGCAAAAAAGTCTGAAGACCCAAAATCTGATTTTGAGCTTATCACAGCTTAAATAGTCAACAGCTTGTTCTTATTGGGCCAATAAGCCTATTAAGCAATAAGCCAATGCCATAAGCTCTGCTTAAACACACAACCTTCTTTTGAGATGCCTAAGAGATCTGTGAAAAGAAATTTTGAAAAAGCACACTCAATAAGTGATATCGCTCATTTATACGAGTTTTTCATAGCGATATTTGTTATGTTTTGTGTCCTAAACGTAATGGATAGACCCCATATTGCTTATATTTTGTGAAAAGTGTGTTTTGTAGGTTCTCAACTCACCATGTCTTACCGACAAGAAAGAGTTGATTCACCTTGAGGGTACGGCTCTTGGTGTGACACATCAAATCCGTTGATGGTTGCCAGGTTACCCAAAACTGGATGGTTTTCACTTGCCATGGTCCTAGACTGAAAAGTGGCTAATCCAAGGGGGTACGGCTCTTGGTAAAGATTTTATCAAATCCGTTGATAGCTGTAATAGCTTGCTTAAAGCTATAGGGTGTTCAATTCACCGATGCTTCATTGCTAAGAATTGGCAAGTCCAGAAGGGTACGGCTTCTGGTAAAGACATATCAAATCCGTTGACGGCTGTGATGGTTTGCCTAAAATCATCAGGGTACCCCCACTCACCATTGATTCACGTTCTAAGAGTTGGGCTGGGTTCTAGTCTCCCAGGGTGATGCTTATTCCACCAGAAAGACTAGCTAGCCCAAGAGCGAGCAGCTACTTGGTAAAGGCTCATCAAATCTGCTCATGTTGCTGTAAAGATTTGGGACCAAAAAGGGGCAAAGCAAAAGTTTTACACCCAAATCAGTTCAGCCTCGGATCAAGAGTTGCGCCGCAGGACATACCTGTTGCGGCGCAACAGAAGTTGCTACAGTTCATGGTTTCTCGGATCACCAATTGCGGCGCAAGACTCAAGAGTGCGGCGCAACTAAAGAAGCTACTGGACTTGGCACTTGCGGAACAAGAGTTGCGGCGCAATACCATACAGTTGCGGCGCAACTGGTCTTTTTGCAGTTACAAACTCTGTTTTTTATTTCTCATTATGGGGAAAGCTAAAGAGTTAGTGGACATCATGGGACATTATTGCTAGACGTTTTTTGATGTCCCAGGAGGAGTATTTAAGGAACACAACATCATGAGAAGGCATTGATATCATCATACACTCAACATCCATATTACACACATCCATTCTTGAAGATATAATTCAAGAATCATCATCATCAAGCTTTAGCATAATTTTCATTATCATCATAAGTTTCTATTGAACAATTGTTACGTTCAAGTTTTTACTTTGTTACTTTGAAGATCATTGGAACCTCTTTCTCAATTTGGTATTCATCTTCTATCATTTTAATAGCAAGATTAAAGTATGTCTTTTACATATTCAATTGTGTTTGTTACAATCATGAGTAGCTAATTTCTTTATACGTTTGCTTGGATTATGTGATGTTTATGTGTTAGATTTTGGGTTGGAAATTCGATTGATTTGTTGAGATTAATTGGGGATCCGTTTGGGTTAATAACTTAATTATCTTGTCAAAATTGTTTATACTCTTGTTTGGTAATCTAAAAACGGGTATTCGAAAGGAATCCGTAATTTTTACTAAAATAGGAACGAATTAATCGGCCTGTCTTTAGTTGATTATAAGTGAATGATATTCGAAAGGAGTCATTAACAACAATTTTCATAAGTAGATATTCACACAAACGCTAGCTACTAAATTAAGAGAAATCGGTTTAGGAGTTAGTAAGCTATTCGAAAGGAAGCTTATAAATTAATTCTCACTTATCAGCTTGAAACTTTATGCACTATTACTTGAGGTGTTAACGGTATTCGAAAGGAATCGTTGCATGGTTAGGTAATTGGAGAAATCCGGTATTCGAAAGGAACTTAGGATTTTACATTAGAAGTTTATCGATATTTTCATACCTAAGGAATAACTCATAGTCATTCACGGTCCAAGCAAGCGTATCTTTTATCCATATTTGAAATCTTGAATAATTTTCACTGTTTTTATAAGCAAGTCTTCACTAAGACTAAAACCAATTTGTTACTCGTTACGCATTTTTACTAACTAATATTTCAACTATAAATAGTCCCTGTGTTCGAACCCGATATTTGCTAATACTATTTTACAATTGACAAGGGTACACTGCCCGTGTTATAATCTAGTAAAGGTTAATTTTGGGAAAACTAGATTGCACGCATCAAGTTTTTGGCGCCGCTGCCGGGGACTTGATTTAGTTGAATATTTTTCACGGGTATTGTTGTTTGTGTTGTGATTTTCAGGATTATTGATTGTGTATGTACACGAGATCCCAAGGGAAACCATTGCAAAGTCCTTTGTCGGATCCGGAAAAACTTTTGAGGAATCGGGGTTTAGGAGCAGTCGCTTCGGTAGTTTATAGTGAAAGCATATCCTCCGAGGATAAAGTTGAATCAGTTTTTGAAGAAGAAATGTCAGACCACGATGATGATGATGCTGGACCAAGGAACAATCCACCCAATCCTTTTGACATACCGATGATCGATAGGAATAGGATAGTACCACAGACGAATGGGTCGGCTATTGTGGCACCGGATTTGGGGGATGAATTTTCCGTTAAAGGTCATCACTTAAAGATGATTCAAGATAGTACTTTTGACGGACATTTCAAGTCCGACCCGCACAAGCATGTGGCGAGTTTCATGGAGACATGTAGAATGTTTCGATATGGAGCGGGTCAAGTGGAAAGCGTTATGCTAAGTTTGTTTCCATCGTCTCTCACGGGAGAGGCGAAAACATGGTTTAATGAATTAGAGCCGGGTACGATTAGAACTTGGGAAGAAATGAGGGAGCTTTTTGTAACAAGATTTTTTCCACCTATTTTGCGCAGGAAGCTATTGAATCAAATCCGTTCTTTTCAACAATGGGACAACGAGTCCATAACAAGTGCTTGGATTAGGCTTAAGGAATTGTTAAGGAACTGCCATGGGCACGATTTAGATAAGGATGAAGTTATTGATATCTTCTACTACGGTTTGGATAGTCGTTCTCAACATGACTTGGATTTGGCGGGTGGTGGCAGTTTCTTATACAAGTCACCAAACGAGGCTCACCGAATGATGGAAGACCAAGTTCAAGCTCATATTGCTAGGGATCGGATTAATAGGAATAGGAGAACCAGAGGAACGGTAAACCAAGTTGAAGAAGGAGGTAGTAGTGGTAGCAACAAAGAAGTGGTGAACGAGATTAAAGCCTTGGGTAAGGAAATGAAAAGCCGAATGGATCGTTTGGAGAAAGATGTACACTTAGTGAAAAACGGTTGTGGGAAATGCGGGGGACCTCACTACACGGATGATTGTGAGCCGAAATCTGAGGAGGCTAACTATGCCAACTATGGGTATCAAAACCGGGGAAATAGTGGGTATGGAAATAAGAATCAGGGAAACAGAAATGAGGCGAGATTTCAACCCAACCAATCGAAACAAAAGGAGGAGCATACCGAACATAATTTTGAGGAAATGATGAAAGATTTTGTCTACTCCCAAAAGGCAGCTAATGATATGATGGCTAACTCCATGAAAGGATTCACCGCAAAATGGGAGCAAAACCAACAGAACACCCAAGCTAACATGCAAGACTTGGAGCGAAAATTTGAAAGATTAAGTGAAAAGTTCTCGAACCGACCAACGGGTCAAATGCCAAGTTCAACCCAACCAAATCCGAGGCAAAATCAAAACAACACCGGAGGATCATCGAACCAAGGGTCGAAGTATGTAACACCAAATAATCGTGATGAGCATGTGAACGTTGTGGAGACTAGGTCTGGACCTAAGTATGGGGGGAACCGAGAATTGGTGCTAAATAAAGACAAAACAGGAAAAACTGCTGAAACAGACAAGTTGCGCCGCAATAACAGGGACTTGCGCCGCAACTCGCCATCCGAAGGAAACCCAATTGTCAATGACCAACCAGTTGCGCCGCAAGAGGATGGAGTTGCGCCGCAACTGGTGGTCCGAGAATTCAAAATGAGCCAGGAACCCATAGATAGTGATTCGGACGACGAGGAAGAGATAGAAATGGAGTCGAGACCTGGGAAGGAACCAAAGGGTGATAATAAAGGAAAAGAGCCGGAAATCGAACAAAAAGGGCCATATAAGCCACATATCCCATATCCGCATAGACTTCGAAAAGAAAAGAAAAAGGAACAATACGGGAAATTCATCGAGTTAATGAAGACTGTTAAGATTAATGTTCCTTTAGTTGATCTTATTGCGGGTATGCCAAATTATGCAAAGTTCATGAAGGAACTTGTGAGTGGGAAAGGTGATTACATGGAGAAAACCACCGCGTTCTTAAATGCCGAATGTTCAGCAATTGTGAAGAGATCTATTCCACCGAAACTTGAAGATCCCGGAAGTTTTCTCTTAACTTGCACTTTTAATGATAAACTTACTTTTAGTGCATTAGCGGATTTAGGGGCAAGCATTAACTTAATGCCCTACTCTATTTACACTAAATTGTCTTCAAGTGTTTTAACCCCAACACGTATGAGTATAAGATTGGCCGATCGATCTTATCAATATCCATTGGGTATTGCCGAAAATATGCTCATACGGGTCGGAGAATTTTTATATCCCGTGGATTTTGTTATTCTTGAAATGGAGGAGGATGAAAAAGTTCCTCTCATTTTGGGTAGACCATTTTTAAACACCGCGGATGCTATCATACGGGTTCGGGATACCGAAATTTCTTTGGGTTTGGGTAATGAAAGGGCAACATTTTCTTTGAAGCAAGCAATGAAACATTCATATTCTACAGATGAATCTTGTTTTAGAATAGATGTTCTAGATGAAGCAGCTTATGACCTTGATTGGGAAGGCATTTTGGAAGCAGAGGCGGAAATGGAAAGGCTGAATTCCATTGTTAAAGAAGAGGCGAATGAGGAGGGAAGCTCGGATGAAGTGAAGGAGTTGGTGGTTAACGACGGGGAGAGGATCAAGACTTCTATTGAGGATCCTCCGAAGGATTTGGAACTTAAGCAATTGCCAGCACATCTCGAGTATGCATTCTTAGATGGTAATTCTAGTCTCCCAATTATTATTTCGTCTTCACTTTTGGAAGACGAAAAGATTAAATTACTAACGGTCCTTAAAAGCCATAAAAAGGCTTTCGCTTGGCGTATTTCTGATATTCCGGGTATAAGTTCTGATTTTTGTAAACATAAAATTAACTTTTTAGATGATGTAAAACCTGTTGTCCAAAGACAACGGAGACTTAACCCGAATATGCAGGATGTGGTCAAGAAGGAAATTGTTAAACTTTTGGATGCAGGTATAATTTACCCGATAGCGGATAGCCCCTGGGTTAGTCCGGTACATTGTGTGCCCAAGAAAGGTGGAATGACTGTGGTGTTGAACGAAAAGAATGAATTGGTACCGACAAGAACAGTGACGGGCTGGAGGGTTTGTATCGATTATAGGAAGTTAAATGAAGCGACTCGAAAGGATCATTTTCCATTGCCATTTATGGATCAAATGATAGAAAGGTTGGCGGGGAACGAGTTTTATTGTTTCCTTGATGGTTTCTCGGGTTATTTTCAAATTCCAATTGACCCCGAGGACCAAGAGAAAACAACATTTACTTGTCCTTTCGGCACCTTTGCTTATAGACGGATGCCATTTGGGTTATGTAATGCACCGGGAACATTTCAGAGGTGTATGATGGCGATTTTTCAGAATATGATTGAGAATTCCATGGAGGTTTTTATGGACGATTTTTCGGTTTATGGGAGTTCATTTGATGGTTGTTTAGAAAGTTTAGATAAGATGCTAGCACGGTGTGAAGAAACAAATTTGGTGCTTAATTGGGAAAAATGCCATTTCATGGTGAAGGAAGGAATAGTGTTGGGGCACAAAATTTCTAAGGCGGGAATTGAGGTTGATAGAGCAAAGATTGAGGTTATAGCAAAGTTACCACCTCCAACGAACGAGAAATCAGTTAGAAGCTTTCTAGGACACGCGGGGTTTTATAGGCGGTTTATTAAGGATTTTTCAAAGATAACTAGGCCGATGACTCGTTTGTTAGAGAAGGATACAAAGTTCGAATTTTCGGAGGATTGTATGAAGGCATTTGAATTGTTGAAGGAAAGATTAACGAACACACCCATTCTAATCTCGCCAAATTGGGATCTACCCTTTGAGTTGATGTGTGACGCGAGCAATTTTGCGGTAGGGGCGGTATTGGGTCAAAGGATTGAGAAACATTTTAGGCCGATTTATTTTGCAAGCAAGACATTGAACGAAGCTCAGCAAAATTATACCACTACCGAGAAGGAGTTACTAGCTGTTGTGTTCGCGTTCGATAAATTTCGGTCTTATTTGGTATTGAGTAAAACTGTAGTGTTCACGGATCACTCGGCCTTGAAGTTTCTGTTTTCAAAGTTGGATGCGAAGCCGAGATTGATTAGGTGGATCTTACTTTTGCAAGAATTTGATGTGGAGATCCAAGATAAGCGGGGTAGAGAAAATGTGGCGGCGGATCATTTGAGCCGTTTGGAGAATCCGAGTCTTGGAGCTTTGAATGAAGAGGATATTCGAGACACCTTTCCGGATGAAAGATTGGCATTTGTTGGAAAAGCAGTTGGTGAACGGGGTCCTTGGTACGCCGACATAGCCAATTATTTAGCGGGTGGAGTCGTTAGTAGATTGCTTACTTATCAACAACGGAAAAAGCTATACTCGGATGCCAAGTATTACTTTTGGGAGGAGCCGTTTCTATTTAGAATGTGTGCCGATGGAATGGTGAGAAGGTGTGTTTCTGGAGCCGACACAAGGCGAATTCTCGATGAATGTCACCATGGTCCAACGGGAGGACATTATGGTCCAACCGTGACGGGAAAGAAGGTGTTTGATGCAGGTTTCTATTGGCCTACTATTTTTCAGGAAGCACGCACCTTAGTGAGGACATGTGATTCGTGTCAAAGGCAAGGAACGGTTACAAAACGAGACGAGATGCCGCAACAAAGTATACAAGTGTGCGAAGTGTTTGATATTTGGGGAATTGATTTCATGGGGCCGTTTAAACCGTCAAACAAAAATGTCTACATCTTGGTGGCGGTGGATTATGTATCAAAATGGGTCGAGGCAAAGGCACTACCTACTAATAATGCTAACGTTGTTATTGAATTTTTGCGAAGCTTGTTTTGTAGGTTTGGCATGCCAAAAGCTTTGATAAGTGATCGGGGAACCCATTTTGCAAACGCCCAAATGGAGAAAGTTTTGAAAAGATATGGGGTACAACACCGGTTTTCGACTTCCTACCACCCTCAAACAAGTGGGCAAGTCGAAAATACCAATCGGGCGATTAAACGGATTTTGGAAAAGACGGTCAACAATAACCCGTCTTTATGGTCAAAGAAATTGGATGAAGCATTATGGGCATTTAGGACAGCTTACAAGACTCCGATTGGGACCACCCCGTTCAAGATGCTATATGGGAAAACGTGTCATTTACCCATGGAGATAGAGCATAAGGCATATTGGGCGCTTAAAGAATGTAGCATGGATTTACTAGCTAGTGGCGAAACTAGATTTTTACAACTCCATGAGCTAGACGAGTTAAGATGGAACGCATACGAGAATTCCGCTCTTTATAAGGCAAGAACTAAGATGGTCCATGATTTGAAAATTAGGCGGAAAGAGTTTAAGGAAGGGGACAAGGTGCTTTTGTTTCAATCGAAGTACAAATTTAAAGCACCTAAGTTGAGATCAAAGTGGACGGGTCCGTATTTGGTGAGACGGGTCTTTTCGAGTGGATATGTGGAGTTAGAAACGGATGAGGGCGGATCATTTATTGTTAATGGTCAAAGAGTCAAGCTATATCATGAGGAAGATGAGGAGAACGGTATGACGATGGAGGATGGGTTTTACCCGTTCTAGATTCTCGGCACAACGAGGAGTCAAGCTCATGACTCGAAAAAAAAAAAAAAACGAGCATTTCCGGATTAAACCCCGGTTTGTTGTATCATTTCTTTTTTAACTTCTCTTATTTTGATTATTTTTACTGACTTTAGTTATTTTAGTAACTTAGGAGTTTTTATAGTATGTTTTAGTATTAGTATTTAAGTCAATTAGAAGGAAAACATCTCGGATCAAGAGTTGCGCCGCAACTCCTCTGTCTTGCGCCGTAAGACCGGATTCGAGGGTGGCTGATAAATTGCGTGTATAGAGTTGCGCCGCAACTCCTATGTCTTGCGCCGCAAGACGTTCGTGTGTGGATAAAAATCAGTTTCTTATCTTTTAAAAACCCTCACACATATTTCTCTCACACAATCTAAGCGCCGCAACTCACACAAAAACACACACTAATCTCCATCTTCGAATTTTCATCATATCTTTTCTTAAAAATCTATCAATTCATTCATGAGGAGATCGGTATGTTGTATATTCCTTTTAATTTCTTAATTTTAGTTTTAATTAGGGTTCTTGATGTACAATTAATTTGGGGGAAAGTTTTTTTAATTAGGGTTCTTTAGTATTAAGATTAGTTAATTAGTAACATAAGTTAATTAGGCCTAATATCGTTTAGTGTTAGGATTTTTTTTTGGTTTAGATTTGGTCTTTTTGGGGTTCCTTGTTGCTGCAGTTTTTGCCCAGAAAACACCCAGTTGCGCCGCAAGAGGGAATAGCTGCGGCGCAAGAAAGAACCCGAGACAGAAAAATAGGATTCTAACAATGTAGTTTTGTTTCGTTGTTGTTGTTGTTTGTTTTTGTAGGGCAAACGTCAAGCTGTTGAGGAGCCAGAGATGGGAGAATCATCCAGAGCACCTCGAGTGACCCACTCATCGGTCCCATCCGCTGAATCCATGCTCATGAGACAAGAAGCGCACCCTTGGCTAAAATGGCCGGGATGCACAGCTGATGAAAAAATCCGGTTTAATAACAATTTGGCCTTGCTTCAGAATAAAGTGGTTCATCCCCCGAAGTTCTTAGATTGGGGTATGCTAGATAACTTGGGAATAACTGCTGAGTTGAATCCGTTTTTGACTACTCAGTTTATAAGCAGGGCAGGGGCGCCACCTTTTGAGGTGGACGTTTGGAGGAGAGCATTTAGTGTCCGGGAGAAAATTTATCGAGAACTCTGTCTCGAATTTTACTCTACTTTGACAGTTGACCCGGTTCCAGATCAAAGTCATGAAGTTTATGGTGCCGAGATAATTCAGTTTCGGTTAGGAGGGCGAGCTCATGAGGTCACCCTACCACAGTTTGGGTATTTTGCGGGTTTATTCACGGAAGCTGAATATATGGATAAATTCAATATGCCAAATTATATTTGTGAGGGAAGTTGGGACTGGAATGCAATTCGGGGTAGGAAAGATGAGGTATGGTTTGATTTGTCCGGACATAGGCCTTACGCACGCACCAACAAAGCAAACAATCTGACGGATCCGATACTTAGAGTGCTTGAAAAAGGTATCTCTAATTCATTCTTGCACCGATTTCAGCATCAGGACAAGGTGTATCTTGATGATTTGTGGCTTTTGTTTTTCTTCGCAAAGAGGGACCCGAATCAGTTTGTGAATGCCCCGTGGGCATTGGTTGAGTATATGAGCGATAAAGGGTCAGGACGACAAGCTGCAGGGCCTATGGTTTGTGGCCACTTTATTACGAGGATTGCAAGGAATTTGGGTATTCTAAATCAGGCGGGGATTCAAAGGTGCGGTACACCGGTGGGATGGAAGACGTTTACAATGAATGATTTGCAACGAGCAAATATTGTAACCGCAAACCGAGTGTATGTTGGTCATGTGCAAGAGGAGGAGGGTGACGATGCTGAGGAAGAGTATGAGGAAGAAGCGGGTAATGCAAACGCAGCGGGAGCAGTTCCCCCACAACCTGGGCAGTTTGATTTTAATCCTATGATGCAGGAATTGTATAGGATTGGGCACCGAATGGATGAGACATATTCGGAGGTTCATCAGCTCAGAACAGAGGTCGAGAGGACCCGCTCAGATTTGCACCAGTTTGGGGATTACACGCAGTACCACATGCAGCGATACCAGCCCATGTGGGATTATATGGCCACTTCCCAGTATCATGTGCAGAATTTCGAGGCAGCAAGTGGGTGGACTGAATACAACCCACCTCCCATGTGGTACCAACCACCAGCTACGGATGATGAGTGAAGAAGTTGAAGCCGTTTGTGGGGCTTCTTTGATTGTTGTTGTACTTTTTTTTCAGGTGTTATTTTTTCTTTTCCTTTTTATTTTTCTAATTTTATTTTAATTTCCCTTTTAGTTAGATTTTCTTTTGATGGAACACATTAGGGACAATGTGTTAGTCAAGTATGGGGGGGTGAGTCGGGAAATTAGTTAGTTTTGTCCCCTATAACGTTTATTTTAGTCCCATTTGAGTCACTTAGAGTCTTCAAAAAAAAAAAAAAAAAAAAAAAAAAAAAAAAAAAACAAAACATTACGGTTTGAGTCGGATTTGCTTAGGGACAAGCAAATGCTTAAGTATGGGGGGGTTTGATATCGCTCATTTATACGAGTTTTTCATAGCGATATTTGTTATGTTTTGTGTCCTAAACGTAATGGATAGACCCCATATTGCTTATATTTTGTGAAAAGTGTGTTTTGTAGGTTCTCAACTCACCATGTCTTACCGACAAGAAAGAGTTGATTCACCTTGAGGGTACGGCTCTTGGTGTGACACATCAAATCCGTTGATGGTTGCCAGGTTACCCAAAACTGGATGGTTTTCACTTGCCATGGTCCTAGACTGAAAAGTGGCTAATCCAAGGGGGTACGGCTCTTGGTAAAGATTTTATCAAATCCGTTGATAGCTGTAATAGCTTGCTTAAAGCTATAGGGTGTTCAATTCACCGATGCTTCATTGCTAAGAATTGGCAAGTCCAGAAGGGTACGGCTTCTGGTAAAGACATATCAAATCCGTTGACGGCTGTGATGGTTTGCCTAAAATCATCAGGGTACCCCCACTCACCATTGATTCACGTTCTAAGAGTTGGGCTGGGTTCTAGTCTCCCAGGGTGATGCTTATTCCACCAGAAAGACTAGCTAGCCCAAGAGCGAGCAGCTACTTGGTAAAGGCTCATCAAATCTGCTCATGTTGCTGTAAAGATTTGGGACCAAAAAGGGGCAAAGCAAAAGTTTTACACCCAAATCAGTTCAGCCTCGGATCAAGAGTTGCGCCGCAGGACATACCTGTTGCGGCGCAACAGAAGTTGCTACAGTTCATGGTTTCTCGGATCACCAATTGCGGCGCAAGACTCAAGAGTGCGGCGCAACTAAAGAAGCTACTGGACTTGGCACTTGCGGAACAAGAGTTGCGGCGCAATACCATACAGTTGCGGCGCAACTGGTCTTTTTGCAGTTACAAACTCTGTTTTTTATTTCTCATTATGGGGAAAGCTAAAGAGTTAGTGGACATCATGGGACATTATTGCTAGACGTTTTTTGATGTCCCAGGAGGAGTATTTAAGGAACACAACATCATGAGAAGGCATTGATATCATCATACACTCAACATCCATATTACACACATCCATTCTTGAAGATATAATTCAAGAATCATCATCATCAAGCTTTAGCATAATTTTCATTATCATCATAAGTTTCTATTGAACAATTGTTACGTTCAAGTTTTTACTTTGTTACTTTGAAGATCATTGGAACCTCTTTCTCAATTTGGTATTCATCTTCTATCATTTTAATAGCAAGATTAAAGTATGTCTTTTACATATTCAATTGTGTTTGTTACAATCATGAGTAGCTAATTTCTTTATACGTTTGCTTGGATTATGTGATGTTTATGTGTTAGATTTTGGGTTGGAAATTCGATTGATTTGTTGAGATTAATTGGGGATCCGTTTGGGTTAATAACTTAATTATCTTGTCAAAATTGTTTATACTCTTGTTTGGTAATCTAAAAACGGGTATTCGAAAGGAATCCGTAATTTTTACTAAAATAGGAACGAATTAATCGGCCTGTCTTTAGTTGATTATAAGTGAATGATATTCGAAAGGAGTCATTAACAACAATTTTCATAAGTAGATATTCACACAAACGCTAGCTACTAAATTAAGAGAAATCGGTTTAGGAGTTAGTAAGCTATTCGAAAGGAAGCTTATAAATTAATTCTCACTTATCAGCTTGAAACTTTATGCACTATTACTTGAGGTGTTAACGGTATTCGAAAGGAATCGTTGCATGGTTAGGTAATTGGAGAAATCCGGTATTCGAAAGGAACTTAGGATTTTACATTAGAAGTTTATCGATATTTTCATACCTAAGGAATAACTCATAGTCATTCACGGTCCAAGCAAGCGTATCTTTTATCCATATTTGAAATCTTGAATAATTTTCACTGTTTTTATAAGCAAGTCTTCACTAAGACTAAAACCAATTTGTTACTCGTTACGCATTTTTACTAACTAATATTTCAACTATAAATAGTCCCTGTGTTCGAACCCGATATTTGCTAATACTATTTTACAATTGACAAGGGTACACTGCCCGTGTTATAATCTAGTAAAGGTTAATTTTGGGAAAACTAGATTGCACGCATCAATAAGCCAGAAATAAGCAAAGAAAATTTTCACAAAAGGACAAAATAGTCGATTTGGAGTTCTAGACCACCTCAGGACTTGATTCAACTTGCAAAAGACTCTAAACAACTTAATTAAGACAAATCAATCAAGAAAAGTTCAATAAGCAAAGCCAAATAAGCTGGATAAGCCAATAAGTACTTATGAAAAAGTCAAATGAGTTGGTTTTCTAGTCAAAGCTAAAAGTCAACCCTCCAAATGCTCCAGTATGAACAAATGGGTCAAATAAGGAGCACCTATTACAAACATAAAGTTGTTGCACGTTTGAATAAGCTGGAATAGCTTATTGATAAGCTGAACACCAAATTACACTAGCAGGGGGAACTTTCAGTAGGAACTGGTTCCCACTGCTTTGACTTTTTGACTTGAGATTTGTGAGAGATTTACTATGATTTGATGGATAACAAAGGCACCCTTACAACCAGTGAGTTGTAAGGAGTCACAATCAAGCAAAATATCACACTTCTAATAAGCCAATAAGCACAGAATAAGCCAACAATGCCCAGATATGATACAGACTTAGCAAATAAGCAGTTATGAACTCTTAAGCAGTTTTAGCATGAATAAGCAAACCAGAATGAACCAAATGCATACACAAGCTATAATAACTGTAATTAAGCACAAACAAACTTATTTCAATCACTTAATCAAAGATTACAAGCAGAGCAAAGCATATGCAGGTTATTGATATGAACTTCAAGAACACAAACACTTTTTCTGATATAGATGACCACAAATCCAAATTCAGCACTTAAATCCTACTTCCCTGGTTGTATTAACTTAGATTTAACACTTGTTAACCCTAGTCTATGATTAGATCTAGGTGTGCTCTAAATTTCAGCCAATATTAGCAAGTAATCAAGATTTTATAGCCTATTGTTGGATCTAGGTGTTAATAACTACCAAACTTGCAGATAACCAACACTTAGCACCAGATGAACATGTAACAACTCAATAGAACCAAGAACAACAACAAAGGAAGCCTTAAATCCCTTTGAATCAGTTAACCCAAACACCCCTTTGGAATCTGATTTTGCAATCTTCTAAAGGATTGTTATGATTTAACCTATCAAACAAGATCTAATCCACCCTAACAACTATTAATCAACCTCAGAAACTCAAATCAAGCATAAAAACACAGATCCACAACAAAACATGCAAAATCACCAAAAATTAAGCAAAAATCAGAAAAATGAAAAAGGAGAGAGATGCAAACCTCCAAGACTCACATCCAAGCCTTGGAATGTTTGAGCTGAGGTGCTAGCAAAACAAGCACCAGCTTCCTTGTACCTGCTAAGATTAACAAACCACAATGATGAACAAATAATATGAAACTTGATCTTTTTGAAACACAAGCTTTAATACTTAAAACCTTGCCTCAAAAACCATCAAAACAGATAAGTGGAACTCATATTTTATCTTCTCAAACACCAAACTTTTATCAAACACAAAGAGAAATCATAATTTTCAGAAAATCAACTTTTATTTAAATAAAAAGGAATTACAAAGATTAAAGATAAAATCTGGAACAAGGGACTCTCACAAGTTGAGGTCTCCTTATATAGGCCCTAGTAGACGATTCTAGAATGAAAATACAAAGAAACCCTAGCTAGAAATTTTCCAGAATGCCCTTGAGTGCATGTTGTTGTTGAGTTGTCCATTTTGATCAAAAGCGTTCATTTTAGCTTTGGGGTTAAGCTATGAGTCTAAGCGGTTGATCTGGCCACGTCAGATTCCTTGGAGAGTAAGTTGTGTTTTCATTGGTGGACGAGGTTGAGTGTGGGGTCACTTGGGTAGTGGGATTGAGGGTTTTGTGTGTGGGTTATGTTTCTGGGCGTGTGAAAATTTCAATTTACCCTTTGTTTAAGTAGAAGGAGTTACTGGGTTCTTGATGGTAAACAGTAACTCGTTTTGATCCGAAATTGGGGGAAAGTAACTTGTTTGGCGCAATTATCTGGTTTGAAAGTTTGGTGTGGCAATAGTAGTCCTTGTATTTTAGTGAAAGTTGTATAACACGTTTTTCAGCAACAAAACTTACTTCCCTTTGTTAAATAAGTTTCAAACTTCACACTTTTGCCATCAAACTTTGCAATAAAGGTTTCAAGGGTTGTTTTTGCCATGTTTGAATATTTGAGGGAATGATTTTGGACATTCTTGATCTTTAAAGGTCTTCATTGTATCTTTGACTTCATGAGGGACCATAATTGACAATTTAGAATTGTTGAGGGACTAAACTTGCCAATTCTTCAAAGTAGAAGGACCATTTTGTAATTTTGACAAACTTAAGGGACCAAACTTGTAATTATGAATATATAAGGGTTTTAAGTGTCATTTCTTCATATTTTGAGGATCAATCTTGTACATCTTCAACTCTTCAAGGGTTTTTCTTGGATAATTCATGAACTAGGGCCCGGTTCTTTGTACGGCTTCGTTTCTCGTGTCCGTTTTTCCTTGTTTCTTGTGATCTTTTGTCTTTTTCACGATATCCATACCTAAAACACACAAGTAAACAAATACAAGCATATATACGGTATTTTATGACATTTTAATGCATTTAAAGCCCGAAAAGAACGATGAGATCATGTATAAAAGCCATCTCATCAACCATATTCCACTTGATATCGATTTCTTCTAAATTCTCATCACTGATTTGCTTAAGATCGTCATAAGTAATCAAGGAACCATTGAGCAATGCAGCAATATATGCACATACTATATCCAAATCAGTACCAGCAGGTTTAAGCTTTGGTGAGTCAACATTGTATGTGTCAGCGTCAAAATGTGAGCCGCTGATAAAGGTTGATCCACCACTGACACAAGTTGATCCAGTAACAGAATGTACATATGACTCTCTTTCACTGGTTTGAGCATCACTATTTGAGATGAAAGTCATGTTTCCAGATGTTGACTTGCTTCCATGATCCAATAAGATTTTATTCTCCATAATCTTTAGCTTATTGTAGACGTCATCAAAGGAAGAACTCTTATGGGCATTGGTAGCAATGATTGACCTAGCCTCAATTTTCCATGCATCACCAAGACCTCTAAGGAAGGTAGTAATGATATCAGCATCATCATGTTCTGTTCCCATAAAGGTCAACTTGTTAGTGATGTCTAGAAGCCTACTTCTTACCTCACTTATCTTTTCATTGGGAAGAGCTTTAAACGCAGCATATTCATGCAAAAGTTGCTTCTTCCTTTCTTTGGCAATATCTTCATTACCACCAGAGTTGACTTGAAGAGCTGCCCAAAGTTCTTTGGCAGACTCCAAACTTCTGTACTTGTGTTGATTCTTTGGACCCAAAGAAAGTTTAAGAATGCTCAAAGTTTTCATGTCATTCCTTCTTGCGGCTATATATGCAGTTGAGATAGCTCTTCCATCTTCAGGTCTTTCTCTACGCTCTTCAGCAGAGGAGCCAGCATTGGTTCTTGCTGCAATAACAGTAGCAATCCTAGCTGCTTTATCAAATTGATTTCCAAATTCAATAATTTCCCAGAGAGTATGAGCTTGAATTTGAAGATATTCTTCAAAATTGAACTTCCATTGTTCAAAGTTGTTAGGGTCGAGCATAGGGATTTTTAGGTTGTGATTTGATGAGGAAGAGGATTCTGTAGCCGACATCTTGTCTGGCTTTAGGGTTTTTGTGTGTTTTTAGGTTTTACTTTTCTTTTAGATCAAAGTTCTTCCACAAGCTCTGATACCACTTGTTGATCCCAAAATTTAGATCATTTAGCTTTGTATTAAACGAGATTGAATCAAGATTAATACTTAGAGAAACTTTGTTGTTTTGAACAATCCAAGTGTTATGCGAAATTAACACTTAGAATAAAGAACAAGCAAACAAGTAAACCAAACTTTCACTTTAGATTAATAATCGAACTTGCTTACAATGAAGTTGTGA
Organism: Glebionis coronaria; assembly: GCA_025667525.1. NCBI lineage: Eukaryota > Viridiplantae > Streptophyta > Magnoliopsida > Asterales > Asteraceae > Glebionis > Glebionis coronaria. Next base: position 582,882,302 of record CM046878.1, on the reverse strand, counting down.
AAACTGAATAATGTCAATATTGTGTAAACCCTACGACCTCCTTTTATAACATAAGGAGTCGTGTACAAAGGATTACCTATCAACTATTCTAGGAAAGATAAATATAGAAAATACAATATTGAGCATATCTTTACTTCAAATATTAAACGTGTTGACTAAGTCTTCCTATCAGTGGTTGGACTTCTTCTTGTCAACGCTTCGATATTTCTTGTCAGTGCTTGATCTGTCAGCGCTTCATTTCCTCTTGTCAGCGTCCAATTTCCTCTTGTCAGTGTCTGAGTGACTTAGCTCATTTTATTCCCAACAAACTTTCCTCGAAGAATAACTCTTTGCTGAATTTGACGCTTTCATAGCCTTTCATACCATCGAACCTATTGAGTTACCTGAGGAAGAAAAGAAAGTACCTTTGAACATATAACTTTTGAAACTGAGTTCAAGGTTGGGAAATCTATTGAAGGGCCTCCTGCAAATTTAGATTTCAAATATCTTCTCGAACATCTGGAATATGCATTTCTTCACGAAGAAAACTTACTCCCAGAAATTATCTCATCTAACTTTCTGAAGAAAACAAATATGAACTTATCGCCATTCTTAAGAAGCATAAGTAAGTTTTTACTTGGAAAACTTCAGATATTCTTGGCATGTGTCCATCGTTTTGTAAACATAAAATCCAACTCATGGAAGATAAGAAAAAATTTGTGCGAAAAAACGAAGACATAATCCTAACATGAAAAATTTTGTGAAAAAGGAAAAATTCAAACTACTCGACTTTGGAATTATTTATCCAATTGTTGATAACTCATGTGATAGTCATATTCATTGTGTACCTAAAAAGGGAGGTACCATAGTGGTAACTAATGAAAATAATTAGTTAGTACCAACCAAAACTATCACCAGTTGGAGAGTATGTTTTGACTATCAAAAATTAAATGACTTAGTCGCGAATGATCACTTTCCTTTGTCATTCATGGACCAAATGTTAGAAAGACTTGTGGGGAATAAATACTTTTATTTCCTCGATGGTTTTTCTAGATACTTTCAAATACCTATCACTCTATGGATTAAGAGAAAACCACGTTTACTTGTTAATTTAGAACTTACTTGTATAAACGCATGCATTTTGGCTTATGCAATACATCTGCTATTTTTCAGAGATGCTTGATATATGAAATACAAAAGGAGAGTTACGGAAATCCATGTGATAAGATTATGACGCATGACGAGGAAATCCAAGACCTTTTGTTTCTTTTTTGTAGTGACAATTTAAGCACACTCACCACAAACATGCATGATTCATGTGTGCAGTAAAATATAAACAGTAAAAGATTCCGGCTTGTTGGAGTAAGGTGGCACTACTAAAAGGAAGCGAATAGAGTCTGGTTATTAAGCTTTCAAGAACCCGTTATATTATATAGGTTTAAATCAGTGGCGGACATAAAAAAAAATTATTATGAAAGTAAAAAAACATAATAAGGCAAACAAAATACACTTTAAATAAGAAACCAATATCTAAAAATTGAGAATTTATAGGTTTTACACTATTGTTATGTTAGAGTTTAATATGTGAGTGGGGAGCAATTTGAGTTTCTAATTGGAATCATTTATAAAAACGCCCAAGATTAAAAAAAATTACACTATAATCTCATCTTTCTGGTCTACATATGAAGTAACGCCGCTACACCAAACCTAATACATATGTCTGCCTCTAGTTCAAATCGAAAGAGAAACTGTTCTTGCTTTGAAAACATTGTTTTATTATATCAAAGGAACATTTTATATCATCATAGACCTTTTTTTCTAGGCTTAAAGAACATCCTTTATGAGTACTTTAATTTAGATGAGTGCAATGTATTTCCAAACATGCATTTTTTACTTCTAGATATAAAAGCAAAACAATCAAAACCAAAACAAAATTCTATTTAAACCATAAACATGAATGTTATACGAAAAAAGGGATTTAAGATCCAATGTCAATTCCCCGATACAACATGTGTACAATAGTTTCACATGAGTTCTACGAAATGAGTTGTTTGAGGTGTGATTAGAGCACGGTTATGTACAAGGGACCACGGCTCTAATATTTATTTTCATAAAGCTCAGTACTTTAGAAAAATCATGGTTTTATAAGAAGAACAAATTCTACAAATTCCCCTCCACAAGGGGTGTTGGTGATATATACCCCTATTTTGTGAAGTTTCCCAAAATAGACCAATGCGGTTTGGGCATACCAGCCCCCCGAGAAAACCTTTCTTAAAACTGACCACGTGGGCGAGGGTTGGTGGAATGTAAAACCCGCATACTTTTACCATGAACAGTACACTTTGTAAACATACGAACAAATTAAAACTTTCCTTTTATACCACGAACACGTGTCACGATTATTAATTACATTAATTACGTACGTGTTATTACACGATAAGTATTAAGTACGTGATATTACACGATAATTATTAATCATAATAATTATAATCACGAACATTAAAAACATGAACTTGTAAACTACGTATATATTTATTACTATACGATAAATACCGATTACGTACAAGTATAGTCATAACACGAATAATTAATTACGATATAACACGAAGACACTAAGGATAAACACGTAATTTATTTAGGCATGAAAATTGTACGGGTTTCCTTCGTGGGCCCTTATAGCCACGGACACAAGGAAGGACAAGGGCCAAGCCCATGTTGATTTTTACCAGAAAGGAAAAAGGGAAATAACACATTCATTTTTACAAAGTTTTTAAAAATTAAAGCCCTATTTCTCCTTGCCTCTCCTCCTTGCCGCCGGATACACCAAGAGCACCATCAAGGTGGTTGTTTGATTTTGATTATTGAAATTTGGGTGTTAGTGTTCGTGTTATTAATCCTCATTCATCACGTATTCGGTAACCTTTTTAATCCTTTTCTTTTACTCTTTTAATTGAATCAAGAACACATGTGTGCAAATATTAAAAACAAGTAATAAACATGTTGGGGTAATAAAAAACATAAAAGAAAGGTTTTGGTTTGGGGTTTTGTTTGCCGAAATACACGAACCGAGAGCTTAAAGCTCTCGGCTTGGTTCGAATGGCACCAACAGCCGAGACCAAGGGGGCTCGACGTGGTGGTGTTTGGTTCGGCAGCAAGAAACAAGGACCCCGACGTGAGTCGAGGTGGCCTTGTGGTTTGTTTGGTCTCGGCGCAGCAGCAACAACACCACCGGTCCAAGACCAGTGGCTGTTTGGTTCAAGCAGGGGGGAACACGCGCCGGCCTACTGCCGGTGGGAACCTTGTTGTGGGTAGTGGCTAGCCGAGGCAGGCCAGGGGGAACCACCGGCTACAGTCGGTGGTGATTTTACACAAGCAGTGGCATCCGGCTAGGCCGGGTAGCCACTGCTAAGTGGGTGTTCGGCTCGGTCCGGTCTGGTTCATATTTTAGTGTAATTAAAACATGGGTTCGGTTCATGACTAATTTTTACATGTTTACATTTTACAAGTATATTATTTTAACAAGAAAAATTAAATTAATTAACCATGACTAGTAATTAATTTAATTAATCATGGACTTAGGTTATATTTAGTTTAATTAATAATACATGTATTTAACCTAAGTATTTTTAACATCTTATTAGACTATAGTTATTAGTAATTAATTATTTAAAACTTGGATTATAATTAATTAATAAAAAATGACTTAGGTTATAAATAATAAATTATTAATACATGATTAACCAAAGTATTTTATATGTTTTAATTTAATTAAATCATGCTTATATTTAATTAAATCGTATAACCTATAGTTTATTTAATTAACATGATATTATTAATAAGCTATACTAATAATTACATGACTTATCATATTTAACCAGTAAACTTTAGCTTATACCTCTAGCTTATTAATCCAGCTTATTTCTAAATATGGAAACTTTCTATTTCAGGAAACTTACTATTTGGAAACTTTCTATTTTTAGCAACTATTTATTTTTAGAAACTGATCTATTTTTGAAAACTTTCTATTTTTGGAAACTTTCTATTTTTTGAAACCTGCTATTTTTAGAAAGTTACTTATTATTACATTACAAGTATATTAACACAATAATACAAGATAAATCATCAACAGAATACATAGAATGCATGAATAATACAGTATATCAATTAAAACAATAAAACACGACAAGAACATATAAAACAAGCTAGAACATATAATAACCAGTAATATGCTCAGTAATCAGACAACTCATACATGTCCCTTATTTATGTAGCTTTAGTGAGATTGGAGTAGGACTTTCCATCTATTCTTCTTTCCCGTTCACTGGACACAAGGTATGGATTTCCCGTCCTTCAGTATGGACATTCCTTCCTAATTAGGATTCCCGGTTTGTAGCTAACTGTTTTCCCAGTATATGTTTTATATGTTTTGATCTGCTTATGTTTAGTTTTAAATGCCTAAGCCATATACATGCATTGACCTAGCCTCAATTTTCCATGCATCACCAAGACCTCTAAGGAAGGTAGTAATGATATCAGCATCATCATGTTCTGTTCCCATAAAGGTCAACTTGTTAGTGATGTCTAGAAGCCTACTTCTTACCTCACTTATCTTTTCATTGGGAAGAGCTTTAAACACAGCATATTCATGCAAAAGTTGCTTCTTCCTTTCTTTGGCAATATCTTCATTACCACCAGAGTTGACTTGAAGAGCTGCCCAAAGTTCTTTGGCAGACTCCAAACTTCTGTACTTGTGTTGATTCTTTGGACCCAAAGAAAGTTTAAGAATGCTCAAAGTTTTCATGTCATTCCTTCTTGCGGCTATATATGCAGTTGAGATAGCTCTTCCATCTTCAGGTCTTTCTCTACGCTCTTCAGCAGAGGAGCCAGCATTGGTTCTTGCTGCAATAACAGTAGCAATCCTAGCTGCTTTATCAAATTGATTTCCAAATTCAATAATTTCCCAGAGAGTATGAGCTTGAATTTGAAGATATTCTTTAAAATTGAACTTCCATTGTTCAAAGTTGTTAGGGTCGAGCATAGGGATTTTTAGGTTGTGATTTGATGAGGAAGAGGATTCTGTAGCAGACATCTTGTCTGGCTTTAGGGTTTCTGTGTGTTTTTAGGGTTTACTTTTCTTTTAGATCAAAGTTCTTCCATAAGCTCTGATACCACTTGTTGATCCCAAAATTTAGATCGATTGGCTTTGTATTAAACGAGATTGAATCAAGATTAATACTTAGAGAAACTTTGTTGTTTTGAACAATCCAAGTGTTATGCGAAATTAACACTTAGAGTAAAGAACAAGCAAACAAGTAAACCAAACTTTCACTTTAGATTAATAATCGAACTTGCTTACAATGAAGTTGTGAAAACTGAATAATGTCAATATTGTGTAAACCCTAAGACCTCCTTTTATAACATAAGGAGTCGTGTACAAAGGATTACCTATCAACTATTCTAGGAAAGATAAATATAGAAAATACAATATTGAGCATATCTTTACTTCAAATATTAAACCTTTTGACTAAGTATTCCTATCAGTGGTTGGACTTCTTCTTGTCAACGCTTGGATATTTCTTGTCAGTGCTTGATCTGTCAGCGCTTCATTTCCTCTTGTCAGCGTCCAATTTCCTCTTGTCAGTGTCTGAGTGACTTAGCTCATTTTATTCCCAACAAACTTTCCTCGAAGAATAACTCTTTGCTGAATTTGACGCTTTCATAGCCTTTCATACCATCGAACCTATTGAGTTACCTGAGGAAGAAAAGAAAGTACCTTTGAACATATAACTTTTGAAACTGAGTTCAAGGTTGGGAAATCTATTGAAGGGCCTCCTGCAGATTTAGATTTCAAATATCTTCTCGAACATCTGGAATATGCATTTCTTCACGAAGAAAACTTACTCCCAGAAATTATCTCATCTAACTTTCTGAAGAAAACAAATATGAACTTATCGCCATTCTTAAGAAGCATAAGTAAGTTTTTACTTGGAAAACTTCAGATATTCTTGGCATGTGTCCATCGTTTTGTAAACATAAAATCCAACTCATGGAAGATAAGAAAAAATTTGTGCGAAAAAACGAAGACATAATCCTAACATGAAAAATGTTGTGAAAAAGGAAAAATTCAAACTACTCGACTTTGGAATTATTTATCCAATTGTTGATAACTCATGTGATAGTCATATTGTGTACCTAAAAAGGGAGGTACCATAGTGGTAACTAATGAAAATAATTAGTTAGTACCAACCAAAACTATCACTAGTTGGAGAGTATGTTTTGACTATCAAAAATTAAATGACTTAGTCGCGAATGATCACTTTCCTTTGTCATTCATGGACCAAATGTTAGAAAGACTTGTGGGGAATAAATACTTTTATTTCCTCGATGGTTTTTCTAGATACTTTCAAATACCTATCACTCTATGGATTAAGAGAAAACCACGTTTACTTGTTAATTTAGAACTTACTTGTATAAACGCATGCATTTTGGCTTATGCAATACATCTGCTATTTTTCAGAGATGCTTGATATATGAAATACAAAAGGAGAGTTACGGAAATCCATGTGATAAGATTATGATGCATGACGAGGAAATCCAAGACCTTTTGTTTCTTTTTTGTAGTGACGATTTAAGCACACTCACCACAAACATGCATGATTCATGTGTGCAGTAAAATATAAACAGTAAAAGATTCCGGCTTGTTGGAGTAAGGTGGCACTACTAAAAGGAAGCGAATAGAGTCTGGTTATTAAGCTTTCAAGAACCCGTTATATTATATAGGTTTAAATCAGTGGCGGACATAAAAAAAATTATTATGAAAGTAAAAAAACATAATAAGGCAAACAAAATACACTTTAAATAAGAAACCAATATCTAAAAATTGAGAATTTATAGGTTTTACACTATTGTTATGTTAGAGTTTAATATGTGAGTGGGGAGCAATTTGAGTTTCTAATTGGAATCATTTATAAAAACGCCCAAGATTAAAAAAAATTACACTATAATCTCGTCTTTCTGGTCTACATATGAAGTAACGCCGCTACACCAAACCTAATACATATGTCTGCCTCTAGTTCAAATCGAAAGAGAAACTGTTCTTGCTTTGAAAACATTGTTTTATTATATCAAAGAAACATTTTATATCATCATAGACCTTTTTTTCTAGGCTTAAAGAACATCCTTTATGAGTACTTTAATTTAGATTAGTGCAATGTATTTCCAAACATGCATTTTTTACTTCTAGATATAAAAGCAAAACAATCAAAACCAAAACAAAATTCTATTTAAACCATAAACATGAATGTTATACGAAAAAAAAGGGATTTAAGATCCAATGTCAATTCCCCGATACAACATGTGTACAATAGTTTCACATGAGTTCTACGAAATGATTTGTTTGAGGTGTGATTAGAGCACGGTTATGTACAAGGGACCACGGCTCTAATATTTATTTTCATAAAGCTCAGTACTTTAGAAAAATCATGGTTTTATAAGAAGAACAAATTCTACAAATTCCCCTCCACAAGGGGTGTTGGTGATATATACCCCTATTTTGTGAAGTTTCCCAAAATAGACCAATGCGGTTTGGGCATACCAGCCCCCCGAGACAACCTTTCTTAAAACTGACCACGTGGGCGAGGGTTGGTGGAATGTAAAACCCGCATACTTTTACCATGAACAGTACACTTAGTAAACATACGAACAAAATAAAACTTTCCTTTTATACCACGAACACGTGTCACGATTATTAATTACATAAATTACGTACGTGTTATTACACGATAAGTATTAAGTACGTGATATTACACGATAATTATTAATCATAATAATTATAATCACGAACATTAAAAACATGAACTTGTAAACTACGTATATATTTATTACTATACGATAAATATCGATTACGTACAAGTATAGTCATAACACGAATAATTAATTACGATATAACACGGAGACACTAAGGATAAACACGTAATTTATTTAGGCATGAAAATTGTACGGGTTTCCTTCGTGGGCCCTTATAGCCACGGACACAAGGAAGGACAAGGGCCAAGCCCATGTTGATTTTTACCAGAAAGGAAAAAGGGAAATAACACATTCATTTTTACAAAGTTTTTAAAAATTAAAGCCCTATTTCTCCTTGCCTCTCCTCCTTGCCGCCGGATACACCAAGAGCACCATCAAGGTGGTTGTTTGATTTTGATTATTGAAATTTGGGTGTTAGTGTTCGTGTTATTAATCCTCGTTCATCACGTATTCGGTAACCTTTTTAATCCTTTTCTTTTACTCTTTTAATTGAATCAAGAACACATGTGTGCAAATATTAAAAACAAGTAATAAACATGTTGGGGTAATAAAAAACATAAAAGAAAGGTTTTGGTTTGGGGTTTTGTTTGCCGAAATACACGAACCGAGAGCTTAAAGCTCTCGGCTTGGTTCGAATGGCACCAACAGCCGAGACCAAGGGGGCTCGGCGTGGTGGTGTTTGGTTCGGCAGCAAGAAACAAGGACCCCGACGTGAGTCGAGGTGGCCTTGTGGTTTGTTTGGTCTCGGCGCAGCAGCAACAACACCATCGGTCCAAGACCAGTGGCTGTTTGGTTCAAGCAGGGGGGAACACGCGCCGGCCTACTGCCGGTGGGAACCTTGTTGTGGGTAGTGGCTAGCCGAGGCAGGCCAGGGGGAACCACCGGCTACAGCCGGTGGTGATTTTACACGAGCAGTGGCAACCGGCTAGGCCGGGTAGCCACTGCTAAGTGGGTGTTCGGCTCGGTCCGGTCTGGTTCATATTTTAGTGTAATTAAAACATGGGCTCGATTCATGACTAATTTTTACATGTTTACATTTTACAAGTATATTATTTTAACAAGAAAAATTAAATTAATTAACCATGACTAGTAATTAATTTAATTAATCATGGACTTAGGTTATATTTAGTTTAATTAATAATACATGTATTTAACCTAAGTATTTTTAACATCTTATTAGACTATAGTTATTAGTAATTAATTATTTAAAACTTGGATTATAATTAATTAATAAAAAATGACTTAGGTTATAAATAATAAATTATTAATACATGATTAACCAAAGTATTTTATATGTTTTAATTTAATTAAATCATGCTTATATTTAATTAAATCGTATAACCTATAGTTTATTTAATTAACATGATATTATTAATAAGCTATACTAATAATTACATGACTTATCATATTTAACCAGTAAACTTTAGCTTATACCTCTAGCTTATTAATCCAGCTTATTTCTAAATATGGAAACTTTCTATTTCAGGAAACTTACTATTTGGAAACTTTCTATTTTTAGCAACTATTTATTTTTAGAAACTGATCTATTTTTGAAAACTTTCTATTTTTGGAAACTTTCTATTTTTTGAAACCTGCTATTTTTAGAAAGTTACTTATTATTACATTACAAGTATATTAACACAATAATACAAGATAAATCATCAACAGAATACATAGAATGCATGAATAATACAGTATATCATTTAAAACAATAAAACACGACAAGAACATATAAAACAAGCTAGAACATATAATAACCAGTAATATGCTCAGTAATCAGACAACTCATACATGTCCCTTATTTATGTAGCTTTAGTGAGATTGGAGTAGGACTTTCCATCTATTCTTCTTTCCCGTTCACTGGACACAAGGTATGGATTTCCCGTCCTTCAGTATGGACATTCCTTCCTAATTAGGATTCCCGGTTTGTAGCTAACTGTTTTCTCAGTATATGTTTTATATGTTTTGATTTGCTTATGTTTAGTTTTAAATGCCTAAGCCATATACATGCATGACCAGTTCCACCTAGTTATGGAGGTACCATAACCGTAACACTAGAGGCACCGGTGTTATGACTTCACCATGACGGAGTGATAGCTTGTGTCGTCCCTTTCAGCTTTTGGCCATATTATTATCATTATCATGTGGGGTGTATGGGTGCATTCTAGGTTACATGTTTTAGCAGTATTATCAGGTGAATGCGATGTGTGCCTTGCATCCTTCACAAGGAGTTGATCCCTCCTACCCAGACTTAATTAATTAGAGGCAACCCCTCTAATTGCATGATGAGGTCACCCCTCTAAGTATTCATGCACGTTGATACTTCATGACCTATAGTGGCTTTTGGTTTACATGTAATACAGTTTTCATAAGATAAACATAAGACTTTTCAAACTATAAAAACACTTTTACTAGTTATACCAGGTTTTCCAGGACTTATACTTTTCCGCTACTATATGTCTTATATGCTTATATTATTCATGCTATTCTTGTATATTCGTGCACTGGGCGTTATGCTCAGCTGTTTTCCTTTCACGTTCCCAAACGGCAGGTACTCAGGGACGATCATAGGCTTTGAGACTACGTGCATACGGATGGATGTTATCCGACCATCATTTACTTATGCACTTTCATACATTACGTTTACAACACTTTACTTTATTTCCTTTGGACATTGTTTAGTCTTTTTCCATTTCAGTACTTATATTTCATGTGTGTGACCTTATGTTAGGAGTGCCGATGTTTGATTCCGGCGTTTATCTTTATGGTCATTAATTGTTTTTCAGACATTTACCTTGTATGCTTTAATGACACGCCATTATTACGCGTGACATTTCATTTACCAAAATGGGGTGTTACATGGAATATATAGTTGGACATCTGTTGTATATTAAAACGAGGCAACCTCGTATTTATACCCGAGTCAACCATAATAATATATATACAATATAATATTGCTTTGGGTCCACCACTTAGAAAAGTATTGAGATTTTTTTCTTTGAAGTGGAATTGTAGTTAATCGATTAGCTAGTAGGCTTGAGACAACCTAAGCATTTTGATAAATCTAAGAAGGCAAATTCCGTATATATTACCGAGGCAACCTATAAAATGTTTTACAAAAAAAATTCACGTAAGGCCCTATCACTAACAATGTCATAAACGCACACTAAAACACACACATAAGAACACACAAATTTCAGTTCAAATAATTGTTGACCTCAAATTTTTAGACACATCTTCTTTTCATGCTAATTTTTTATATTATATTGCTGAGATTAAAAAACGCACTGCAAGATAAAAAGGTGATAGTTTTTCTTGTTGACGTCCATAGTCTCGACCATTTGAATGACTTATTTAGAGACGAAGGTTAGCAAAATCATAAGTACAACCAAAGACGTATCATTGACAAATAGATATCTGTTGTTCAACCCATTAGTCAATAGCATACCACGCTCTCTCATAGAGGAGTTGGAGTGGTGGTGCTAAAAGCTGGCGCCAACCAACCGCGCAAGAAAAACTCATGACGCAGGACTCCGTGGTGTGGCGCCAAGGGTCTGGCGGTGAACATACCAGCTCACTCGGTTCAGTTCTTTTTTCTTTTCTTTTTTTAAATCTAAGGGGTATATACCCTCTATGACACCAAAAATACCTCATTGCACCACAAATCGCCATTCCCTCTAAATATTGGTGTCAAAACATTTCTGGTTGTATAACATATTTTGCTGACGTGACACCACTTTTTAGCTACGACACCACTTCTACGGCACGATGAATCCATGTTCTCTTAAAGGCTTTAACGATGCTCCATCATTGTATTTTTTTATGTTTCCTCGGGTATAAATACGAGGTTTCCTTGCTTTAATATACTACATGTGTGCTAAAGTTCCACCAACCCTCGAACACGTGTCAAGTTATAAGAAAGGTTGTCTCGGTTGCCTAGGATGCTTAGGTCGCCTTGGTCTATTTTTAGAAAAGTAAAAAAAAGGGGCATTTGGTATTTCTAGAAATTGCCCTTATAGAAAATAGAGCCTCATATTAAGCAAGAAACATGATTCTAAGAACACGTTTGGTAGAGAGAATTTTCAGACATTATAAATGAAGCAAAAAAATAATATTTTAGATGAATGAAATAAATTGAAAATACATAAAATCTTCGTAGTTTTTATGTTTACATATTTTCATAAAATTAATAACCTTAAAATCGTCCTACTTTAATATGTACGATTAAATCGAATTAATTAGTAAATGATTAGTATTTCATTAAATATGTACTATACATAAACGATATATGTTTTCAAATACGCAAATCTATAAAAAAAATATTGTGGTTCAAAATCAAACACATATTTAATACGTAGTAAACTTACATTAGTGAACAATTTAAATAATTGTATGTAAAAACTACAATTTATAGGAATAATCATTTGTAAATATTACATATTAAGTCGTATTTATTTCGTAAATTTAATGTGTATTGCTTATCAATTAATACAAAATAAATTTATGAAATTTTGGTGTTGTAGAGGTTTGTACTAAAAGGTTGTAAATATGTACTTCTACAAATTTTTTAGAAAGAGTAAGATCTCTTTTATAAGTAATACAAGTTTATGTGTCGTTAAAAAATAGTACATATTTATGTAATGGATTCGTTCTTATCGGTTTCGATAGGTTCTCTTCGGTTTGTCTTTTGACGGCTTTTTTCATAAAAGGGAATTCATACCCAAATAAAATATATTACGCCAAAAAACAATAAAGTACAACGGATATATGTGAAATCCTACATCTCAACCCGTTACATGGACAACAAACACGCACAAAACAAAATGGCCAGCAAAACCAAACCTACATAAGAGGACATGCCCTCTTAAGAACCAAATAATAGAAACCTAAACATATCTATTTCCTATTTTGCATGTTCAGCTTGAAATCACGAAACTGGTTTATTTGACAGAGAAGATCAAAAACTTGAGCCTCATATCCATCCAAAAAATCAAATTCATCGTCTTCAAGTTAATGACCACCTCCTACTGAATTCGAATAAAAAATCTCTTCATCACCAGTGTCTGATTCATTAATACGTTCTGAATTGGCTGACTTGGCTTGATGAACGGATTCTGACTTTGGTTCCGATTAAACCCGGTTGTCCGCACTATGTACACAATCATTTTAGGTAGATAAAATAAGTACGAGCTTGTAGATATATGTTTTTATTTATTGTATAATATGAATATGTAATTGTATTTTTAAGTAATGGAATGCATTACTGATATATTAATTAGTATTAATTATTTTTATTTAACAATGTGTATTAATTATTATGTATTAATTAGTTTTAATATGAGAATATTAAATTACGTTTATATGTTTTTATTGATTTTTAATTATGTTTATATAGTTGCATAGAGTGTTGTAAGCTGATTTTTTCAACATATTTAATAATAGTACGTGTTTTCTTTTAATATATAGTATATATTGTAATGTCACTTAAAATAATAATGGAAATAGGTTTTTATTTTTAAAAAATATCTACATAGAAAAGAGTTGCAACGTCACTAAAATAAATTTCAAAACTTTATAAGCTCGAGATATTTCATGAAACTTTTTTACATAATTTAAAAAAAAATTTAGCTCTTTAATGAAGTTATGTGAATGTGATTACAAATAAAATAAAAGAAATCATTTCTTTAGTTTCTTTATAGAAACAATGAAAATTAAGGCTACAAATAATATTCCCTAACTTTTTCAATTTCTCTACCAATTTTTTAATGTTTTCTAATTTGTCATTTTTCTCTACCAATCTATACGAGGAGTAGTGACAGCAGTTTCAAAACAATTTTTGGTCACTGAACATTTGTGTGGCCATCTTTTACATTGTTAGTGACTAACTAATTTCTTCACAAGGGCTTTTTTCTTGTAGTGAAACCAATAGTTTAAGTCATTAAACTCGTTCTCATTGGTATCCTAAGCTAAACATATAATAGAAAAAATGGTTTAGTAAATAACAAAAAAGCTGAGAAGCGCATGCATATTTTCTTCTATTAATTTTCTTTTTCATTTTTTTAGTTATTTATTTTTCTCTACCAATCTATACTGAGAAGTGAGGAGTAGTGACAACAATCACCGATTTTGGTCACTAGACATTTTTGTGACCATCTTTTCAATTGTTTGGGACTAAACTACTTTGGTCACAAAGGACCTTTTTCTTGTAGTAAAACCAACAGAACGAGTCATTAACTCGTTCCTATCGGTGTCGTAACTTGAACATATAATAGAAAAATGGTTTTAAATGAGTGGTACTATGCATACCTTTTTTTGTCCACCAAATATTAGTTAAAAAGTACAAAAGATTCATTTTGTACACCTCTTATCAGTTTTTATCTATATTTTTTATCAGTTTAACAGTTTTAACTCGTCAAACTTTATTTTTTGATTCTAAATTTTCTGTCCTAACAGTTTTGTAACAATCTTAAAAACTTTTTCTTGGTATGAATTACATTTTAAGGAGGTCTATGTAACCAACTTTTAGTAAATAACAAAAAAAAAACGGAGAAGCGCACGCAAATGCGGGTCATATGGTACTCTAAAAGATAACCTTTTATCAACTTTTCTTCTGCATCTTGATCACGTGATATAAAACGCTAGGTTGATTACACCGAAGTAGCCCAACATTCATCAAAACTATCATATTGAGCGTAATATTCTAAGTATTGATTGTAGTCGTCCATATCGAGTTGATCATAGTAATCGGCGGTATCGAGCAAATCATTCAATATATCGTGATTCATTTTGGTGGTTTATTACACGTTGGATGTTTTTTTGTAGTGATGAATAAAAGATAAGATGAAATAAGGAGGTTTTATATACATACATTAGGGTAGAAAGAAGGAAATAATGGTATAGTTACACCTTCAACGGTTATTTTTTGGAAAATCTGAAATTTTTACCGTTAACCCCATTAATACTATAAAAATTAAAAAAAATCTGCGGCGCGAGAATATAACGCGACCAAGAGGCGGAGCCACATTAGAAGTAGAGGGGGGCGATGCCCCGACTAAATTCTTGCGGATACCCAAAAATATAGGAAAAATAGTCAATTTTGGTTGGAAAAAGTCGAGTGCCCTCACTCATAAAGCCATATTGCCCTCGTCGCTCTCACATTGACAACAATTAGAGTGGTCTCTAATTCAAGATTCTTATTTCTGTTAGATTTTAAAGTAACCGGAAAAAATGGGGAATGAGAGCTTTAATGGAGAAGATAGGTTTGTTGGACAAGTGGGAAAGTAAGTGTTTGTTAGCAATAAATTCAATATAGCACTACTACAATAACATTTAATTTTCCTCTTTTTATGGACATAGATTTGTATTTTTTACTCTTTCTTGGCTTGATATTTGGTGCTACAAATTTGCAAAGGCAAAAGTCCCTTTTATGTTTTTTGTTAATAAACATAGATAGAGTATTTTCTCGTAAATTTCGGTAATTTTGAAATACCAGTTTTTTTAAGTTGGTCGTTTTTTAAATTGAAACAAATGTAAAACACCGGCATCTTAATCCCTTTGTATGTTTGGTTAGAAGATTTTCTTTTCACACAGTTTCTGATAAATGACATAATTATCCTTTTAACATTTAAATAAATAATCTTGTATCGATAAATTCTAAAATTCCTAATATATAAAGAAAGAGTCCGGTTATTTTGGATACCTTGTATCCAAAGGATACAAGGGGACCAATCCCCACCTTCCATTTAATATTAATCAAAGGCCCAGATTAATTCTTATTTTTTAATTAAAAAAGCGGAGGGGTATTTTCGTCATTTTACCCCTCCCACCTAACATCACCTACCACTCTCCCACTTCCCAGATCTAACAGTCGGTGTTTTTTTTTCTTCTCTAAAAAACACACACAAAAACACACACACATACACATATTCAAATCTTAATCTATCATCAAATACATCAAATTCATCGATAATCACGTTCGTAAGTCGATCATCACCTTCATAAAAAAGGTAAAATTCATTCGACTCGTTTTGATTCATCTTTTTTTAGCTTATTCTATGTGAATAAGCTTATTATTCATCTTATTCTTTTATAGCTTATTTGAGAAATTACATGAATTTAACGAATGATAAGGTAACTTATTAGATGATTCATGTGAATAAGCTTATAACTTATCATCATCTTTATTATCATGAATAATAAACTAACTTATTAGCTTATTTTCATAAATTATAAGATTTTATGGCTTAATCTCGTTGAACATATTCAGTATGACCTGTTAGTGAAGTATCATATATGATATACGATATCATATATGATATAAGCTAAAACATCATATATGATAAAATATATCATATATGATTATGTGCTTGAAAATTGAATTAAATCTTATTTTTTATGGCTTAATCTCGTTGAGGAGATTTAGTATGACATCTTAGTGAAATATCATATATGATATACTATATAATATATGATATAAGCTAAAATATCATATATGATAAGATATATCATATATGATTATGTGCTTGAAAATTGAATTAAATCTTCTTTTTTGTGTAGAGAATGCTGTTTTCAAGGAATATTGAACATTACAAGCATCCAAACGGCCAAGAAGGTTAATGAAGAAGCTCATAAAATTTTAGTTTAAGTTTAAAATGTATTCTTTGTATTTTTCTTGTAATCTCCTAATGGAGTTTTGACGTATATAGAGGATTTGTAATACATTGATATCTAGTACAACGTCTTGTTAATATGGTTTAACTTTTTTGGTATTATGTGATGATTGTTTTGATAAATTAGTGATGGTCATTAGAATATGAATCATGTTATCATTTTTTAAACATCAAGTATAGTGTCAAATTCATGATTAAAACAAGGAGTGTTGTGGATTCACTTGTCTAGAAAATAAAAAAGAATATTTTTTATGAGTATCATATATGATGATGCATTATCATATATGATACTCAAATATTTTTGACAAATTCAACAAAAGGTTTGCTAACTTCATGACTAAAACAAAGAGCCAACTGAATCAATGATTAAACATTTGTTCATAAAATAAAAAAGTAGTTTTTAAGAGCATACAATTGATGATTTAACACTTGTTCAAATAGAATGTAACCAATCATGATTAAAACACTTATTCATAATAAAAAAGATACAAGAACAAAAGAGTCTAATCAATTCATAACTAAATCATAACATTCTTATTATTGAAACTATTATTCTTCATTTTCAATCAGTTCTTCTTCATTTTCGACCAAATCACTTTTCTCTTGTAAATCTTCTTTGGCCTCGACGACACCTTCATCTTATCATTACATATATGCGTGCACGTCATCATGCTTTGCTCCAACCATGTAATTGTCACATCTATGTATGCTCGTTGTTGTGTTCAGACAGTCTGCATTAATAAAAAAGATGAAAGAACATATTAGGCACCATTTTATCAACGAGTGAATTACCTAGCAGACTATATCAAAATGCGCAATAGGTCAAAACTGTAAAAAAAAAATCATGTACAATATCAATGTCTGGTTTTTTATATGGCCTGTTAGATATATCATATATGATACCTCATATATCATATATGATATATCTATCATATATCACATATCATATAACTATCATGTATGATAAATGAGGTATCATATATGATAGATCCAACATAATAAGCTTACATCAGCAATATAGTTAAAAATGTCTAATAATACAGCTAATTCACGCTAACTTAAGCTTATTCAGAAACATCATATCTGATACCCATGTATCATATATGATAACTGATGTATCATATATGATTCATCAAGCTTAATTCAGCATATATCAGCTACATAAAAAAAATCCTAATAATGCAGCTTATTCAAACGAAAATAAGCTTATTCGTAACTCTCTTATTCACAAAACCTTATAATTCGTTAAAATAAGCTAATAAGCTAGCTTATATTTCAACAAAATAAATCCAAATCATCTAACTCGCAAGCTTATTCATAACTTTCATCTAATTCAAAAGCTTATTCAAACAAATAAGCTTATTCACATAAATCACCTAAGAAGTTAGCTTATAAGTAAGAACAATCAATCAAAATAATTCGTTCAAAATAAGCTAATTCAAAGCTTATAATTGACATGATAGTAAATTAATAAGCTTATTCAAAATCAAATAAGCTAAATATAAGAATAGATTTTATACAAACCTGATGATCTAATTAATTGATTCGTGATGGAATCCTGATGATATTCGCGAGGGATTCATGATTAAAAGCTTCGATCTATCAATTGTAGAGAGAGAAACTAGATCGGGTAGAGAGAGAAACAAAAAGCCGATGTGTGTGTGTTTTATGAAAAAGAAGTGAGAAAAATGCTTATATAGTGAGCGGATGAAATGACGAAAATACCTTCTAGTGTAAAATGGAGATTTAATCTCAACCATTAGATGGGAGGGAGATAGAGGGTGGGGATGAGTCCCCTCATATCTTAAATAAGTTTGGTATCCAAATGAACTTAAATCATAAAGAAATCAGTATAACCCAGATGTTAAGAAAGTAGCGAGATAACTGTAATCAACAAGACATACTCAGAAGAAGTTACAAATCGGTAGGTAACAATACCATCACAATAATAATTAGAAAAAAACAATTATCTCATAATTAATAATTATAATTTACATATTAGAAGAAAGCAAAATGGCAACAAGCTGCGCCGCTAATCCTTTTCGTAAATTAAAACACACATCAACTCTATGAATCATTATCAACAAATAATATTTGATTCAATTCTTACTTTGCTTCTTCGTAAACCCAAGAACGAATCATCCTTGAAGTCCATACTTTTTTTTATGAACTGAATGCATTACAATGGAATGGTAAAAGGGTATAAATCAATGGTAAATAATAAGTAAATGAAAAAAGAATATCACTTGAAAATATGAAGAGAAAAATAATGATAGGAAAGAAAGGAACGGTGGGGAAGATGGATGGTGTGAGGGCATAGTGGTCCAACTTTTACACATTGCAGCCCCGTGTTTTAAAACTTATCTTGACCTCATGTTTTGTTTTTTTAGCAAGACCCCATGTTTTATTAACCCCACAAATACCAGCCTTTTAGTAAAAGGAAATTACTCAAGTAGTCTCTTATACGACCTCTTTTACGAAATTAGACCAAATTCTAACATTTTACCAAAATGAACCATGATGCATAGACATGTGCATCATGACGCACAAGCTTCATGCATCATGGTGCACTACTCATTTTGTATACATCATTGCGCATAAGATTTATGCATCAACTTATTTGTATGCATAGTTGATGGTGCACCACACAAGTAGTATGCATCCTGGTGCATAATGTGCATACAAAATTTCACAAGTATTGATGAGGCGCACAAGTATTATGTATTATGGTGAATAAGGTTATGGTTATGCATCACGGTGCACATGAGGCGCACAATTAGTGCATCGAGTGCATAAGACTTGTTCATAGACCTTGTGCATCTAGGCGCACAATCACCTTGTGCACCAGGGGGCATAAAGCTTGTGAATCTAGGCGAATAATTTCACCTTGTGCATCTAGGTGTATATATAGTTGCATCATGGCGCACTTGCGAATTTTCATATGCACCAGGCGCACCAAAATGAGATGCACAACTTATTATTGTGCACTTGAGGTTATAGCCCTAGGATGATTAGATTCAATGGTCACAATAAAAAGGTCCATTTTGGTAAACATCTTATGGGCAGTCCATTTTCGTAAATGAGTGTTTAAATAATCCATTTTAATAATTCTCTCTTTTAGTATTTTAAAACCGGATAAAAAAGTAACCAAACACGAAAATGATTATATTCGATATTTAAATCCTTTCAAAACCACTCAAACACAGTGAACAAAACATGCCCTTAACACATACAAAACACTCGTGTATAAAAATTTTATAAATTAATTAAGCTCGAGCATCA
Source organism: Glebionis coronaria (assembly GCA_025667525.1). NCBI lineage: Eukaryota > Viridiplantae > Streptophyta > Magnoliopsida > Asterales > Asteraceae > Glebionis > Glebionis coronaria. The sequence goes on along the minus strand of CM046878.1, from coordinate 582,862,566 downwards.
TATTATCTATATATATAATAGAAGGACATGAAACTTAGAGGCACTCGTTAAACAGTTGCTCTGTGCGATCGCACCTGTTATACTCCCCTAAAAATAACTTTACGTAGATATTTTTGTTGTTTTCCCATATGCTTTTTATACAATATTCTTTAGAGTAGTATTATGTTATCCTTTACCTTTTATTTAAATTATTCGTAAAATGATAAATAATTCTTTTATACTTTGAAGGTTTTTTTACATATACTCGTTAAGTACTTGTGAGTATATTTGATTCATGAATATAATTTTTATATAAAAAAATTAGGTTTTTTGGTGTAGTATAGCATTATACAACACTGGATTCGAATGATTACAAATATACTCGTTAAGTACTTGCGAGTATATTTGATTCATGAATATAATGGTACGACATAGTTGTCGTCTAAATATTTTAACGATCATTTTTCTATTAATGCATCCGGTGATTATATATGCTGGCTCCGCCATTGACGCGACTCACGGTGCAGTTCTAGCGCCGTAGGCTCATGTTATACCTATTATTTTAAAATGACAAATACGACGTCAGACTTTATAACGTCACACACAGTGTGATGTCTGACATCGTGGGCACAACGTATATTGTTGGGTAATTATGCATGTTTTCTCCCCAATGGCATGAAAAGAAATATCCAAATGGACCCCTCTCATTTATACTACACATGCCAAATCTTGTAAGAGTTATATTCATCCAATAATGCATTTGTCATCATCCCTTAGCCAAGTAAATTACAATAGTTTCTGTTACCCTACTATTAATTTACACGACCATATATTAGTTGGTTGTATTGAATAAAAGATAATGTTGGATCTACAGGACCGTATATTATCTGCAGGTTATAAAAAGAGACGTATAAAATTCATGTGATATAATTATTACACAATGACGTGGAGATCCAAATCATCTTTTCAGTTTCTTTATAGAAACAATGAAAATTAACGCTACAAATAATATAACCTAACTTTTTCAATTTCTCTACTAGTTTTTTTAAGTTTTTTAATTTTTCATTTTTCTCTACCAATCTATACAAGGAGTTAGTGACTGCAGTCTCAAAACAATTTTGTGGTCACTAAACATTTGTGTGGCCATCTTTTACATTGTTAGTGACTAACTACTTCCGTCACAAGGGGCTTTTTTTCTTGTAGTGAACCAACGGTTTAAGTCGTTAAACTCGTTCTCATTTATGTCGTAAGCTGAACATATAATAGAAAAAATGGTTAAGTAAATAACAAAAAAGCTAAGAAGCGCACGCAAATTTTCTTCTATCAATTTATTTTTTCATTTTTTTAGTTTTTTATTTTTCTCTACCAATCTGGACTCAGGAGTAGTGACAACAATCACAACACAGATTTTGGTCAATAAACATTTTTGTGACCATCTTTTCAGTTGTTAGGGACTAATTAAACTACTTTGGTCACAAAGGGCTTTTTTTCTTGTAGTGAAACAAACAGAACAAGTCATTAAACTCGTTCTCATCGTTGTCGTAACTGGTTTTGTAAATGAGTGCTACTATACATACCTTTTTTTTCCACCAAATATTAGTTAAAAAGTACAAAAGATTTATTTTGTACACCTCTTATGAGTTTTTATCTGCATTTTTTGTCAGTTTAACAGTTTTAACTCGTCAAACTTTATTTTTTGATTCTAAATTTTCCGTTCAACAGTTTTATAACAATCTCAAAAACTTTGTTTTGGTAAGAATTACGTTTTAAGGAGGTCTCTATCACAAACTTTTCGTAAATAAAAAAAACAGAGAAACGCACGCAAATGTGGGTCATTCGGTACTCTAAAAGATTATGGCTTGTTTGAGTTAAGTGGGTATTTAGAGCGTAGGGTTGGTTTGGTGCCATGGGTTGGTGCAATAGAAAAAGTTCGCACTTCATAACCTATAACACCATAAAGCTCGCTCGTTGGTATTAATACCAGATTTCTGGTGTTATAGTGGTTCTATTAGTTTTTTTATTTAAATATACAAACTATTTAATTCAATTAAAATTTCATTAATAAAATAAAAAACATTACAAATAACATAAAACAACATTACATATAAAAAAACCATAAAAAATAATGATTGAGATTCCACAAATGTTCCACAAGATCATGTCGAAGGTCTTCATAAACCCTCCTATCGGGAAGTTGTCTGTGTTTTCTTTGATGGATCTCGCAACGTTTAAACCAAGTGCGTTGAATAATATTTATTGGCCAAGCAAACATATATCGATATTCACTAATATCAAAATTTTTCATCCCCAAAATAATCTTTCATCAACTTTTCTTTTGCATCCTCTTGATCATGTGATATGAAACGCTAAGTTGTTTACACCGAAGTAGCCCAACTTTCACTAAAACCTTCATATTGATCGTAATATTTTAAGTATTGATTGTAGTCGTCCATATCGAGTTGATCATAGTAATCGGCGATATCGAGCAAATCATTCAGTATATCGTGATTTATTTTGGTGGTTTATTACTGGATGGATGTTTTTTTTGTTGTGATGAATAAAAAAATAAGATGAACTAAGGAGGTTATTTTTTCGAAAATTTGAAATTCTAGTCATTACCTCCATTAATACTAAATAAATTAAAAAAAAATTACGGCGCAAGGATATAACGCGACCCACGGTGTAGTTCTACCGTAGGCTCGCGTTATACCCATTATTTTGGGCTGACAAATACGACATCAAATTTTATAACGCCACACACAGTGTCGTGTCTGACTTCGTACCTCTCGTGTTTTCGCCATGGCTTAGACGATGAATTACCATACCCCATATGCTCTTAAGGTCATCTTGTGTACAACGTCGCCTGTTGGGTAATTCTGCATGTTTTCGCCCCAATGGCAAGAAAAGAAATATCCAAATGGACCCCTCTCATTTATAACCCATATGTGAAATCTTGTAAGAGTTATATTCATCCAATAATGCATTTGTCATCATCCCTTAGCCGAGTAAATTACAATAATTTCAGTTACCCTTCTATTAATTTGCATGACAATTCAATCACATTCAGCACAAATGTCCGTGATTCATGTGTGCAGTAAAATATAAACAATAACAGATTCTGGCTTGTTAGAGTAAGGTGACACTACTAAATGGAAGCGGATAGAGTCTGGTTATTAAGCTTTAAAGAACCCGTTTTATTATACAGGTTTAAATCGTGGCGGACATAAAAAAATTATTATGAAAGTAAAAAAAATAGTAAGGCAAACAAAATACACATTGAATAAGAAACCAATATCTATAAATTGGGAATTTATAGCTTTTACAGTATTGTTATGTTATAATTTAATATGTGGGTGATGAGCAATTTGAGTTTCTATTAAGAGTCATTTAAAACCCGCTCAAGATTAAACAAAATTACATTATAATCTCGTCTTTTTGATATACATATGAAATAGCGCCGCTACACCAAAGCTAATATATATATCAGCCTCTAGTTCAAATCGAAAGAGAACTTGTTCTTGCTTTGAAAACATTGTTTTATTTTATCAAAAAAAAAAATTAGTATCATCATAGACCTTGTTTTCTAGGCTTAAAAAACATCCTTTATGAGTACTTTTTTTTAGATTAGTGCAATGTATTTCCAAACATGCATTTTTTACTTCTAGATATAAAAGCAAAACAAGCAAAACCAAAACAAAATTCTAATAAAACCATAAACATGAATGTTATACCGAAAAAAAGGATTTAAGATCCAATGTCAATTCCCCGATACAACATGTGTACAATAGTTTCACATGAGTTCTACGAAATGAGCTGTTTGAGGTGTGATTAGAGCACGGTTATGTACAAGGGACCACGACTTTAAAAGTTATTTTCATAAAGCTCAGTACTTTAGAAAAAAACATGGTTTTATAAGAAGAATAAATTCTACAAATGCCCCCCTCCACAAGGGGTGTTGGTGATATACACTACTACATAAAACATTTTTTGGTACGCTATTTTGATACGGTTAGGGAAGAAACCGTACCAAAATCCAAAAAAACTAACATCTGATACGGTTCTTATAAAAACCGTACCTAAAACCTATTATTTAGTACGGTTCATATGTGGTTTCTGTTATTTAGTGCGGTTATTGATAAAACCGTAGCAAATAAACGAGATTTAGTGCGGTTTATATAAAAACCGTACCAAATGATTTTTTTTTGACGCGGTTTTGAAATTAACCGTACCAAAAAAAAAGTAAATAAATCCTACATATGTTTGTAATTTCAGAATCTTTGGGAGGGAAAATTCCCGCTCTGTTTACGGTCGCCTGGGATTGCAACGGGTCGAGTGCTGTTATGGACTGATGTCTCTGCTGCTATCGATGTTAGAGACAAACATTAGCTATTAGGGATAACCATGAGAGTTAATTTTATCACTACACGTGAAACTCAGTTAAGTAAAAGAATTGATATAAAATCTATATCGCTCTATGTCATATAAAATTAACTCTCATTGTTCAGTAAAAGAAGTGTGAAAATGTAGCAATACTTGGCTTTCATCTTAAGATTTTGTTGCTCTTATTACTATTATTTTTCCTTCTGTTATAACTAAATTGTGTTTTTCCAACGTCAAACTCAGTTGGGTAGAATGAGACCAAAATGAGACCTATTATAGACTATCACTTGTACATTTGAAAAGAATGATCTGATATGCCATCTTATTTTTTAATTTAATGACTAATATTTATCTATATTTGTATTTATAGCTTTGGAATGATACATGCCGTCTAAATCGGAAGAGATCGGAAGAGACTGACCAAGTGGCACTCACGACATTGAATTAGTTTTATAGGGCTGTAGTTGTTCCTTGGATAGAACGGTTTCTCAGTAGCTAAGGGTCCTTGGATAGAACGGTTTCTCAATAGCTAAGGTTTAATATTTCGTAATGACGATGTTTAAACAATTACAATGTATGAAACTTTTGTCTAACCTAGATTGATGTGATTGTTGATGTTTATATATTGAATTTGTTGAATATTGTTTGCGGCTGCTATAATATTTGGGTCTGGTGCGAAAGATTATGGTAGTGTTTGGTTAAAGGTTTTAGAAAATAAAAATAAAAATATTTGCTTTTTTTACAGACTGATTTTAGTGCGGTTAATTAGACAACCGTACCAGAAAATGGGAAACAGAAATATTTATTAGTGGAGAAAATTGGTACGGTTATGAAGTAAACCGTAGCAAAAAATTGATTATTTGGTACGGTTATAAACCGTACCTAAAAATGTTTTATTATTTGGTACGCTATTATTTGGTGCGGTCCGAAAACCGTACCAAATAACCTTTAAAACCGTACCTAATGATATTTTTGTGTAGTAGTGATATACCCCTATTTTGTGAAGTTTCTCAAAATAGACCAAGGCGGCTTAGGCATACCAGGCAACCGAGACAACATTTCTTAAAACTTACCACGTGGGCGAAGGTTGGTGGAATATATAGTTGGACATTTGTTGTATATCACAACGAAGCAACCTCGTATTTATACCCGAATCAACCTTAATAATTTATATATATAATATAATATTGCTTTGGGTAAACCACCTAGAAAAATACTGAGATTTCTTGCTTTGAAATGGAATTGTAGTTAATCGATTAGCTAGTAGCCTTGAGGCAACCTAAGCATTTTTATAAATCTACGAAGGTGAATTCCGTATATATTACCGAGGCAACGTAAAATTTCTACTGCTAAACCGATACAACAAATAAAATGTTTTACAAAAAAAAATTCCCGTAAGGCCCTATCACTAACAATAGTCACAAACACACACATAAGAACACTCAAATTTCAGTTCAAAAATTGTTGACCTCAAATTTTCAGAAACATCTTCGGTTCATGTTAATTTTTTCTATTATATCGTTGAGATTAAAAAAGGCAATGACTTATTTAGAGACGAAGGTTAGCAAAATTATAAGTACAACCAATGAAGATGTATCATTGACAAATAGATATCTATTGTTCAACCCACTAGTCAATAGCATACCACACTCACTCTTAGAGGAGTTGGAGTGGTGGTGTCAAAAGCTGACGTCAACCAACCGTGCGAGAAAAACCCACGGCGCAGGATTCCGTGGTGTGGTGCCAAGGGTCTGACGCCGACTATACTAGCCTACGCGGTTCAGGTTTTTTTAGGGAATCTAAGGGATATATACCCTCTATGGCACCAAAAATACCTCATGGATCACCATTTCCTTTAAAAAGTGATGTTATAACTGATTCGTCCAAAGAGATCAAACACAACGTCTTTGAAGGATGTAACAAATGTTAGGGAAAAATAATGATTATGAAAAAGGAATTTGAAGGAAACGTTTTATATTGAATCTCTCTCAAAACAACACACTGTTTTGTTTGTACAATGCTTTTTCGTTGCTAATGAGGCATGCCTTCTATAATTTTCCTAAAACAACAATAGTGTCTTCTGTTAACACCGTCTCATGCCCAGTCACCAAATCATCAACAGATGGTAATGACTCATCTGGCTCATCATCAAGCATCGATGTCTCAAACAACTTAAGCTTGTCGACATTGACAACAGATAGGGACGAAGCTAAAACTTAACATGACTGGGTGCACAAAATATTTTTAACATTAATATAAGATACTTAAAAAGTGAATTAGGACGAAGAGTAAAAATACATTTCGATGGACCGGGTGCATTTTAGATTCATTTGGGATAAATCGACGTTTTTTTTTTAAATTAACACTATATCGAAAAAATCCATAGGTGTCCTGGGCACCCGCGGAATACCCCTGGCTCCGTCCCTGACAACAGAGTATAATTCCATATAAGCACGAAGCTCAAGTTTGCAAGCATTCTCACTGATTTTTTTTTTTAAATTCGAAACGATCAATGGTCTTAACTTTTTTCCCTCTCCCTTTAAACGATCTTTTCCGAGATGTAACCATACAAGATCACCCTCTTGGAAGTTTCCTTGAACTCGATGTCGATCATGGCGTTCCTTATATTTTTGTTGGGAACGACGCAATTTATTATCGACCTCCTCGTGTATCTTTCTTATGTTGTCTACGAACCGTCTCTTTCTTCCTTATGAGTTATTGGTATCGAGTCAATTGTGCATTCTATATCGAAAGGACTTTGAGGTAGGATACCCAAACATACTTCGGATGGAGCTTTATTAGTTGAACCATGCACCGTGTGATTGATGGTAAATTGGAGAAACGGAATACTTTCATCCCATGTTTTTGGATGTCGTGCATTGTAACCCCGTAAAAGTTATACCACAGTTCGATTAACCAGCTCTGTTTGACCATCGGTTTGTGGGTGGAAAGCGGTGCTAGCTGCGCTTAAGCTTGGTATCCATTTTTTCCAAAGAGAACACCAAAGGTTGCTCAAAAACCGTGAATCTTTGTATGAAATGATAGATGTTAGAAGACCAAATATTTTCCACACATTTTCAAAGAAAAGTCTGGCAGCGTCTTCGCCAGCAGTGGCGGACATACATGTATTGTTGGGGGGGCGGCGCCCCCCATCCCGATTAAATGAGATTTTAGTGTAAATTTTTTCTGATTTTGAGCGTTTTTCGAACATGCCCCCCACTAATAAACCAAATTGCCCCCCACCTGCTTATTAAAACCTAATATTCAACTCTCTAACACCTTATAAATCCTTTATTTTTATGTAAAAATACCCGATTTATCATTTTAATACTAGTTTTTTCCTTATTTTGATATTATTGTCCAAAAAATTTTTTTTGCCCCCCACCTTCGATATTTCTGCGTCCGCCACTGTTCGCCAGTGATGGTCTTTTTACAAGGCATGAGTACTACCGTTTTTGATAATCTATCAACGACCACAAAGAGATAATCACGTCCTTTTTGGGTCTTTGGAAGACCACCAACGAAATCCATTGAAATGCTTTCCCAAGGCCGAGTTGGAACCGGTAAAGGAGTGTATAACCTAACCTTTCTGTTAGTAGGTTGTATTTTGCCCTTATAGAAAATATAGTCTCATATTAAGCAAGATATATGATTCTAAGAACGCGTTTGGTAGAGAGAATTTTCAGAGATTATAAATGAAGCAAAAAATAAAATTTTAGATGAATGAAATAAACTGGAAAGACATAAAATCTTCGTAGTTTTTTTGTTTACACATTTTCATATAATTAATAACCTTAAAATTTTCCTACTGTGATATGTACGATTAAATCGAATTAATTAGTAAAATGATTTAGTATTTCATTAAATATGTACTATACATAAACGATATATGTATTCGAATACGCGAATTTTGTAAAATTTTATTGTGGTTCAAAATCAAACACATATTTAATACGTAGTAAACTTACATTAGTGAACAATTTAAATAATTGTATGTAAAAATTAAAATTTATAAGAATAATCATTTGTAAATATTGCATATTAAGTTGTATTCATTTCGTAAATTTAATGTGTATTGCTTATCAGTAAATATAAAATAATTATGAAATTTTGGTGTTATAAAGGTTTGTCTAAAAAGTTGTAAAATTGTACTTCTTCAAAGTTTTTAGAAAGAGTAAAATCTATTATATAATTAATACAGGTTTATGTGTCGTTAAAAAAATAGTACAAATTTATGTAATGGATTCGTTCTTATCGGTTTCGATAGGTTCTTCTCGGTTTGATTTTTGACGGCTTTTTTTATAAAAGGGAATTCATACCCAGGTAAAATATATACACCAAAAACAATGAAGTACAACGGATATAGGTGAAATCCTACATCTCAGCCCGTTACGTTACATGGGCAACAAACATGCATAAAACAAAATCTCCAACGAAACCAAACCTACATATGAAGACAGGCCCTCTAATGAACCAAATAATATAAACCTAGACATATCTATTTCCTATTCTGCATGCTCAGTTTGAAATCATGAAAATCGTTCATTTGACCACGAAGATAAAAAACTTGAGCCTTATAGCCATCCAAAAAACAAATTCATCGTCTTCAAGTTGATGACCACCTCCTGCTGAATTCGAAGAAAAAATCTCTTCATCATCAGTGTCTGATTCATTAGTACATTCTGAATTTGCTGACTTGGCTAGACGAACCGATTGTGACTTTGGTTCCGGTTAAACCCGGTTGTCCGTGTTAGTTTATGGACGTATTTAAATAGTCGTGTGTTAGGATCGAACTCGAGACTATAGGATTGCACACAAACGTTTAGAGCTATTTAATTAGTTAATTATGTTTTATTTAAATATAGTTAATTAGTTAACGAGTGTTAAAACTGTGATTAACGACCGTTAAGTATTTAATGGAAAATGACTAACGGACGTTAAATGTAAAAGTGGTAACTAAAGATTGTGTCCCAAAGTTATTTTGGGGGCAACATATGGCTGCCCCCTATATGGGGAATATATGTGTTTTGGTCTTGGTTTTTAGACTAGAATATGTTCTCTGTAATTAGTTCTAGCCTAAAACCTAAGCTACCTTGACACTATAAATACAAGGCTCTAGGTATTGGTTTTCTCATTCATTCATTGTGAGAAAAACTCAAGCCTAAGCCTTGTCATAGCCTTATTCGGCCGAGCCCTACTCTTGGGTTGTTCGGTTTGAATTTTCCACTTCTACGAAACGGTTCTGCTCGTGTAGACCTAGCTTGTCAAGTAGCATGTTCGAGACGTGTGTACAGGAACATAGATTCAACCTTTGTTAGGTTGATCTTGGATTGGTGATTGTGTTCTAGTTATTGGAAGCATTGCAAGGTAAACTCCCGTTTATTTTATGTTCAATTAATTATGTGCATGTTATGATTATATGATCCTGAATCGCTACCGCATGTGCTATGATGTTTATATGTTTTGTTTATCAAATAAATGTTATGTTAGATCTAACAAATCAACAGCGTCATCACGAGCCGTTTTAACATTGCAATAATTATTGAACACCTATGATCTTAATATTGTATTGTTAGAACATGAGATTTAGGGTTTACACATTTTTTTATTAAAAATTCGGACCAATTTTGCTTGAATCACACGATTTTTGTGTTATTGCTAAATAAAGAAAAGATTTTCTTGTAAACCCTATATTTGTCATGTTAGATCTTAGGATTTAATTACTTGATTAAATATTAGATCATGTAGTTAATTATTCGGGTAACGATCCTACATAATAATCTTTACTTATTTTAAGTGATTATATGGATAAAATTATAATCTTTACTTGTTTTTTTAAGTGATTATGTGGATCCATGATTTACATGCATGTTGTCATTGATCAAACTTGCCATGTGGTAAATGTTACGAATATTTGGCATATCTTCTTATTTTTGAATGATATTATAAAATCTCTAATTAGGGAAGACTTAATATTCTATTAAAAACCTTAGATTTAAAAAGATTTTATTACCTAAATAAATGCATGTGGCTATGCGATTATTTTTAGCGCATATATTTTGTATATTTGTGCTTAATAGTTATTTTTTTGTCTAATATAATTTTGATATATGCCATGTGTTTAACTTTTTTTGTCTAAAATGTTGTAAACAATGGGTATATTTTCCAAAAATATAAATTTGACTAAATAACTATATAAAACTAATAGATTTGTTAAGAAGTTTAAATGAGACCTATTATTGAATATATCTAGTGCTTTAATTATATGTTAGTATCGTTATTCGTAGAGTGTTCCATCTCGATATTTCATCTTGGCTGAGTGTGCTGGGTTTACGAATTAAAGTGCCCTCGCTCCCCAAATGATTATAGAATGGCGTCGACGAATAATGGTTATTGAACAAATAATCTAGCACTCTATAATTCTTTAATGTGGTCATTTAATCTTCAAGAAAATGTCTATAAAAAGTTTTATAAAACTTATGCTATGGAGTTGTATGCATGCTTCTCCATACATAAAATTTTGATTTGACACATCAAAATAATACCCACAATTTAAGTTGAATGCCATCTAATTTAGAACACTTGAAGTTGCAATTTTAGTCAAGTGAGAGCCTTTGATTAAGATTGTGATGGAAAGAAAACTATTCATATGAGTGAGATCTCGATTGAAAGTTTTACGTTCAATAGATTAGAAGACTTAATTGAGTTAGTTAGTGAGATCTAGAAACTCAAGGCATTAGAAAGGGACTAAACATGTTTACAATGCAAAGTAATTAAACTTGCAATGTAAGTCCTTTAAAATACTAGAATTGCAAAATGAGTTTGTCAATTAAATTGTTCGACAAGTTGCCATGCTGAATACACTTATTACTAGCAGATCAACTGATGTAGTAAATTTATGTCACCATGGGTACTAGTAATTCAAGGAAAATACTATGGTTAATTTATTAACTTGGGTAATTTTATTTTCTTGAAAGTATTGATTATCGAATATACTAATACATGAAATTTTTTTGCAAGAAATGTATCATCCCCAAAACAACTCTCAACATGTGTTTTCTGCCCTCAAAACTTTCTTTGAAGGCGAGAAGCTGACTGGCCCGAACTTCAATGATTGGTATCGCTCCCTAAGGATTGTCTTGAGGGTGACTGATACTATTAAATTGTTGTACCAGCCTTGTCCTCACATGCCTGCTGAAGATGCTTCCGAAGATGACCAAGCTCTTTTCAAAGCTGATTACAAAAGGTACTCTGATGTAGCCTGCATCATGCTTAGCGGAATGAATGCTTCTCTCAAGCAACAATTCGAGTACTATACTCCAATGGACATGCTTGCTGAGCTCCGCAATATGTTTGAAAAGACACCAGTTGTTGAGCTCTACGATCTTGTAGACGAACTGCACAACTGCAAACATCAAGCAGGACAACCCGTTAGTGCACACTACTTGAAAATGAAAGCGATGCTGGATCAGCTTTATGTGCTAGGGAAAGCCTATGACGATACAATGTCGATTAACTTGATCAATAGGTCCCTTAACAAGGACTTTAATGAGTTTGTCAAAAACTTCAACATGCATTGCGAGGGGAAGACATTGAGTAATTTGCACGCAATGCTCATTGACTATGAAAAGGGTTTGAAGGACAAAGCACCTGCACATGCACCTACGCCTCAAGTACTTGCAATACAAAATGGTAGGGTTGCTAAGCCAAAACCGCAATCGAATAAGCAAAATAAAGGCAAAGGAAAACCTGATAAGGGCAAGCAAGTTGTGACTTATCAGAACAAACCTAAGAAGCATCTTCCAAAGAAGAAGGATGATTCTCAAAAGGATAGAGATTGCCACTATTGTCATGCTGATGGACATTGGAAGAGGAACTGCCTTCTTTACCTCGAGGATTTACGTACAAGTAAGAAGAAGTTTGAGCCTGGTGCGTCAACTTCAGGTAACTTACTTGTGATTGAATTATTTAATCTATCATACAAATCTAATTCCTGGGTATATGATACGGGATGTGGTATTAACATTTATAATACCATGTATGGATTTAAGATTAAAAGGAAGCTATCTTATGGTGATCAATTTCTGCAAGTGGGTAATGGCGCACAAGTAGCGGTTGAAGCCATAGGAACATTTAAGCTAGTTTTACCTTTAGGTTTAGTACTGAGTTTGAATAAATGTCATTATGCACCTTCTATTGTTAGAGGTGTAGTTTCTGTTTCTTGTTTGATAGACCTTGGTTTTCACCATACTGTTTCTAATAATGGAATTTGTGTTTCTTTGAATGGCATTTTCTATTTTACTGCTATTGCTGTGAATGGTGTGTTTGAAATTGATATGAATGATCATGTCACCAATGATAATAATAATTCTAATTTTAGCATCAATAAAAAGAGAAAGTTAGACTTGGATTCTTCTTATCTTTGGCATTGTAAACTTGCCCATATTGGGAAGACTCTCATGCAAAATCTTTCGAAATAAGGACTTTTGGATAGTTTCGATGATGAATCATTGGATAAATGCGAATCTTGTATTTCTGGGAAAATGACAAGGAAACCTTTTAATGTTAACATTGAAAGGGCTATGGATCTACTTGGTCTTATACATACGGATGTGTGTGGACCACTATGTGTCAAAGAGAGGTGCTAGCTACTTCTTAACATTCACGGATGATTTCACCGATATAGTTTTGTTTATTTACTTAAGCATCAATCTGAGGTGTCTGAAACATTCAAAGTGTTTAAAGCTGAAGTAGAGTTGCAAACTGGAAAGAAGATTAAAGCTCTTCGATCCGATCGAGGTGGCGAATACTTAAGTCAAGAGTTTAAAGATTATCTTGCTAAGAGTGGAATTGTCCAGAATATTACTTCTCCTTATACTCCACAACAAAATGGTGTATCTGAAAGGAGAAATCGTACATTATTGGATATGGTGCGATGCATGTTTAATCTTACTACTCTACCATTATCCTTTTGGGACTATGCCTTAGAATCTACGATTCGTATTCTTAATATGGTTCCCACAAAGAAGGTAAGTAAGACACCATATGAAATATGGCATGGAAAGAAGCCTAATATGTCTTATCTTAAGGTCTGGGGTTGTGAGGCGTACGTGAAACGTGACTCAGCTGATAAACTCCATCAAAGACCTGTGAAGTGTATCTTCGTAGGATACCCTAAGGAAACTATGGGTTACTACTTTTACTTCCCACCTGAAAACTGTTGGGTCAAAAAGTTGATGTGGCAGAAACTCAAAAACGAAGAAAACATGAAGGTATTTGTCTAAGCGTTGACAAGAGTATTCCAGGCGTTGACATGTACAAATTAGGAGTTGATGGAAGCAAGCATTGTCAAGAGCAATTCAAGCATTGTCACATGCAATTCAAGCATTGACAAAAACGTAGACAAAGAAGCCTTTAGAAGCTTCTATTTGGATATATATGCAGGATATATTCTGTTTATAATTATTTAAATAGAAGATTCACATGTTTATTCATTCTTATCTCTTGTAAACCCTAATCCTTACACTATAAAAGGAACCAAGGGTATTAGGCTTATTCATATAATTCATTCACAATGTAAACCTAAACGTGTGTGTGCACTAGACGTGGGATTCAATGTATACACGTCTAGTGGATGTTTGTTATTAATATAATGAACATCCCTATTGTTTTAATTCATGTTATTCGTGCCTAAACACCTTGTTAATGTGTCATGTTCTAATTCCGCTTTGATTGTATAATCATGTGAACATGATGCATTCCTAGTTGCTTCAAAGATCCGGAAATCAAGGTTTCCACAATTGGTATCAGAGCCTCGTGGCTCGTGATGCTAGGACTAACAAGGTGTTCATGTATGGTGAAAAGAAGAAAAATCCGTCTAGGGTTTTTCTGGACGTTTTTGTGTGCGCAGCAGTATTCAGAAGGCCATAACTTTTTATTGAACCGTTGGATCGCCACGAAATTTTATATGTGTGTTCTACATACATATATCTAGATATCTACTGGAGGGATTGTCGAGATCTATCCCCAAGAAAAAGTTATTAAGCGTCGAAGTCAGCAGGGGTCATATGCTGTTTTCAGTGAACATTTATAGTAAAAACGCGATTTCTCCTTCGTTAACCGTTGGATCGTCGTGAAATTCTATCTGTAGGTTCTTGACACTTATGTCTAGGATCTCACTGAAGGGATCTTCGATCTGAGCATTTATGAAGAAGTTATTCGCTGTCGAAGTTCACTGCAGTTTATGGATTTTCACATGAAATAATGATTTATGGTTTATAAAACCCTAGATCAATTAGCCGCTGATGGGAGTTATTTAGACGCTGATAGATGTTGGTGTGACGTTGACAAGGCATGGATGAGACGCTGATGACGTCATCGTTTGGTACAAGACGCTGACAAGGTTTAAAGTTGACGCTGACGTTTGTTATTTAGGCGCTGACAGGCTTAATTTTGACGCTGACAGAATAAGTCAACGCTGACAGCGTTGACAGTGTTGTCCGAGATATGGTTTTTCAAACGCTGATAAGTGTTGTCCGATATCTGACAATGCATCTGATTAAAGATGTTGGACAGTGAAGGTTCTCGGATGACAAAAGGATTGTTGCTGTTTGAGAAAATTGGTACGTTTTGAGCACACAAAAAGGTGGTATTTACACACGAAGGTACATGGAATCTCAGTTTTAATTTAGAATATCATGATGATATTTATGGCTCGGATATTTTGAAAGGGATTAATGATTTTTAATTAAGTTAGCAACAATTCATGCAGAATTTTATTGGATTATGTAATCGGGATAGCCTTGTGAAAGAGTTATTCGTTGACAGCTTTTACATATGAAGATATTGACTTGTCATGAAGAGGTGTTGGCTTAAGGGGAAGAATTCTTATGGTAAGTTTGATGATTGAAGAAGATTTTCGCGAGTTTGTGTTCTATCATATCTTAAAGTCGTGCACTCCCAGTCATAGACTTTAAAGGTAACTTGTTTATGCTTACATGGTTACTGATGAAGTGATACAAGGTCTAGGAATATGTGATTTTTCTTATGGTTCTCTATGCACATATTTGCTATCACTTGAAGGAGTTACATTATCGTGCTCAGTGTCTCACAAAGGATGAGGACTTTTGTATCAGCCACATACTTCATCACATCATCGTACAAGATATGGAACATAGGTTTGGGTTACTCTACTTCTACATCAAAAATATTATATTAATTATTTTTCAAGATCATTACATAGAGCTACATTTGGAGAATCTTCAAAGATTGCATACATTGTTTACTTCCCTGTTGATGTGACAAAAAGGGGAAGACATACATGCTATACTTGAGGGGAAGCAATTTGAAGATCATGTACAACTTACAAGAGATACACATAGAGTTTTGCCACCATCAACTAGGGGAAGATTGTTGGGTCAAAAAGTTGATGTGGCAGAAACTCAAAAACGAAGAAAACATGAAGGTATTTGTCTAAGCGTTGACAAGAGTATTCCAGGCGTTGACATGTACAAATTAGGAGTTGATGGAAGCAAGCATTGTCAAGAGCAATTCAAGCATTGTCACATGCAATTCAAGCATTGACAAAAACGTAGACAAAGAAGCCTTTAGAAGCTTCTATTTGGATATATATGCAGGATATATTCTGTATATAATTATTTAAATAGAAGATTCACATGTTTATTCATTCTTATCTCTTGTAAACCCTAATCCTTACACTATAAAAGGAACCAAGGGTATTAGGCTTATTCATATAATTCATTCACAATGTAAACCTAAACGTGTGTGTGCACTAGACGTGGGATTCAATGTATACACGTCTAGTGGATGTTTGTTATTAATATAATGAACATCCCTATTGTTTTAATTCATGTTATTCGTGCCTAAACACCTTGTTAATGTGTCATGTTCTAATTCCGCTTTGATTGTATAATTTGCTTCAAAGATCCGGAAATCAAGGTTTCCACAAAAACAAAGTTATTGTTGCAAGGTATGGAAATTTTCTTGAAAGAGAATTTGTATCTCAAGAATTCAGTGGGAGGAACTATGATCTGGAGGATGATCATGAAGATACATCACCTTCTGAAATTACTAGCGAAATTCCCATAGAGCCAGAAAGTGTGGGTCCTCCACCAGAATTAGTTTCTATCCGAAGGTCTGAAAGGACTATTCGAGCACCCAACCATATAAGTCTAAACATAGAGGTTGAAGATAATGAACCAGGTGACTTCGGTGAACCTGCTAATTATGAATCTGCTATGCTTGATCCTAAGAGCAAAAAGTGGAAAGGTGTTATGGATGAGGAAATGCATTCCATGGATGTCAACGAAGTTTGGACGAAAGTGGATCCACCTCCTGGTGCTAAAGTAGAGAAAAGTAAGTGGATTTATAAGTTGAAAACTGACATGGATGGAAAGATACAATCCTACAAAGCTCGTTTGGTGGCCAAGGGCTGCACTCAAACGCATGGTGTTGATTACGATGAGATCTTCTCGCCGGTAGCCGACATTAGAGCTATTAGGATTCTCATAGCTATAGCCGCGTACTATGACTATGAGATATGGTAAATGGATGTTAAAACTGCCTTCTTGAATGGTCGCTTAGATGAGGACATCTATATGGAGCAACCTGAAGGGTATGTTGATCCTGAATATCCAAATTGTGTGTGTAAACTTCAACGATCTATTTATGGTCTGAAGCAAGCCTCATGACAATGGAATAAACGATTCGATGAAGAAATCAAGAAGTTTGGATTTGTTCAGAGTCGTAATGAGCCATGTGTATATCGCAAAGCTAGTGGGAGTAATGTAGTTTTCTTGGTCTTATATGTTGATGGCATATTAATCCGGGGAAGTCATATACCAGGTCTTAAAGATGTTAAGGATTATCTTGGTAAATGTTTTTCTATGAAAGATCTAGGAGAAGTTGCATACATATTGGGTATTAAGATCTATCGTGATAGGAAAAGACAGTTGATTGGACTTAGTCAAAGTGCATATCTTGACAAGATATTAAAAATGTACAACATGCACAACTCCAAGAAAGGTTATCAACATATGGATGTTGATCATGGTTTAAGTCATGAGAAAGATGCATCAACTCCTGAAGAGGAGGAATACATGGCAAAAGTTCCTTATGCTTCGGCTGTAGGATCTATCATGCATGCTGTAAGATACACAAGGCCCGATGTGGTGTTTTCTCAGAACTTAGTTAGTCATTATCAGCAGAAACCTGGTAAGCTCCACCGGGCTGCTGTTAAACACATTCTTAAGTATTTAAGGAATACGAAAGACATGTTTCTTGTTTATGGGGGTAAACCAGACACAGAACTTAATGTTACAGGTTTCTGTGATGCTTCTTGGCAATGTGATAAAGATGATACGAAGTCCTAGACTGGTTATGTCTTTGTCATCAATGGAGGAGTTGTAGACTGGAAGAGTCGTAAGCAGTCAACAATAGCTATGCATACTGCCGAGGGCGAGTATGTAGCTGCCTCAGAAACTGCAATGGAGGCTGTTTGGATTAGGAAATTTATTGATGATCTGGGAGTGATGCCTTCAATAAAGAATCCTACTGATATGTATCGTGACAACTCTGCCGCAATCATATTCGCCAATGAACCTGGAGTCATGAAAGATGCCAGACATTTTCTGAGGATATTTCACTATGTTCAAGAGCAAGTTGCTGCCGGTGAAATTAATTTGTTGAAAGTTCACACAGATAGTAACTTAGCTGACCCTTTCACTAAAGCATTGTCTGGTAGGAAAGTCACCGAGCATGCCAAGGGAATAGGACTTATGTTAGCTAGTGACTTCATGTAAATATGTGATTTAGTATTTGGAAAGGGGTGTTAAATATTATTACCTTGATGAAATAAAGTTTGGGTTACGTTTATTTCTGTTAGTTAATTATGTATCCTATATTTGCATGTTTATATCCATGAATATTAATTTTATTCTAAATTATCCGTTGTCAATTAATAATATGGGAATATTATTAAATTAAGACAAATCTAAAGTTTGGTGGGAGTAGTTCTTGAAAGAATACTTGATGTGATTACATACTAAATTTAGATGATATTCGATGATTAGAGATATAGGACTTATCCTAACTAAAGTGATATTACTTTATGGATCTTTGTCATTAAGTATATCATAAATAGTTATCCTTCAACCTGAGATACCAGGAAACATTGTGGATCTAGTGCATTTCTGTGAATCAATCTAACACTATACGTAACTGGTGGCTATACGGATTTGATTTCAGGGGTGTTGCAAAATTCATGAGTTTTGCTTGTAGTCAAAATGGGATTTTGTTTCCTTCAATATTTTGTTGGATTTTTAATACAGCTGGGCCTCTCGTGGGATTAATTAAAGATGTATGTGTGGCCGCACCCAAATTGATATTTGGTAATCTTTAATAATCAACGAACGAGAAAGCATTTTGTTAATTAAGGAATGACTGAGATCCATATCCTTATTAAACGTGTATTAAGAAACAAAAGGATAATAATAATGATGTTTAATCATTAAAAGTTTTTGTCCATGAGACCTTACTCGAGATCGTACTAGAGGCATCGACGTGTAGCTAGACGTTAATCGATGTGATCACGATATTTATGAAATAGTCCAAGTGGGAGCTGTTAGTTTATGGACGTATTTAAATAGTCGTGTGTTAGGATCGAACTCGAGACTATGGGATTGCACACAAACGTTTAGAGCTATTTAATTAATTGATTATATTTTATTTAATTATAGTTAATTAGTTAACGAGTGTTAAAACTGTGATTAATGACCGTTTAAGTATTTAATGGAAAATGACTAACGGACGTTAAATGTAAAAGTGGTAACTAAAGATTGTGTCCCAAAGTTACTTTGGGAGCAACATATGGCTGGCCCCTATATGGGGAATATATGTGTTTTAGTCTTGGTTTTTAGACTAGAATATATTCTCTCTAATTAGTTCTAGCCTAAAACCTAAGCTACCTTGACACTATAAATACAAGGCTCTAGGTATTGGTTTTCTCATTCATTCATTGTGAGAAAAACTCAAGCCTAAGCCTTGCCATAGCCTTATTCGGCCGAGCCCTACTCTTGGGTTTTTCGGTTTGAATTTTCCACTTCTACGACACGGTTCTGCTCGTGTAGACCTAGCTTGTCAAGTAGCTTGTCCGAGACGTGTGTACAGGAACATAGATTCAACCTTTGTTAGGTTGATTGATAGGTGTGAAAACACCCATCCTTTTACCACTTATTTCTTGCTAAAATGAGACCAAAACGCGTATTTAATATCATTTGTTTGGAATTATGCGTGGTTTGTGTGCTTGTTGTGTTTTCAGAGCTAACCGGATAAATATTGAAGAAAACATGGGATTGCACGGGTTTTATCGAAGAAAAAGACTCAAGACGAAGTCTATTGTCCAAGAGATGCAAAAGATTTGAAGTCAGTGGGCCTATTTGAAGATTTATCGAAGAAAAGGGCCAAAGATGGAAGATTTATATATGTCGAAGAACTCGAGTCTATTAAACAAAAGATTATAAGACGAGTTGGAATTATTCACCGACACTTCTCAAAATCCAAAGTCGGAAACGTTTATTAAAGAAACGTAAAGACTAAAGAAGAAAGAAGAAGAGAAGCCCATTTACAAGCCCACAAGCAACACCTATAAATAGGTCTTCTCCTCACAATTTTAGAGAGTTTTTTGTAGTCTAGTTTCATTTTTCATTTTGTAGTTTTTAATTCTAGAGAGAGAAAGCTTAACTTTCTCTCACTAGAAAACTTCATCTTTTATCTTTCTTGTTTTTAATCAAACCTTACTTTTAAGCTTAATCTTGTCTTAATCTTCATCTTATTAATCTTTCTTGTTAATCACAATCTTGTTTTGATCATCTTTTTCATCTTAATCTTCATTTCGCCACCTAAAGCTTGTTACTTTACATGTTTCTTGATTTGTGTGTTGAAGTTTATAAGTTTTGATCATTTGCCTTGCTTATTGGTAGCTTATTGGAGTTTTTCTTGGCTTATTGTCCTTGAAAAAGTGCTAAAAAGTTGCTTATTTTCGTCCTATATCCGGTTCCTATTTTTTAGGACCTTCTGATTCGATTTTGCAATACTTTCTAGTATTGCGAAATTGTGTCCTTGATAAAGTTGCGAAATTGATTCCTTTTTCTATTGCGAAATCTTCATCTGGTTACTATTGCGAAATCTTTTATCTCTCTATTGCGAAATCTTGCAAAGTTTGGCATTGCGAAATCTTCCATTTATGTTATTGCGGAATCCTTCGATTTTTCATATTGCGAAATCTTCACGTTTGTCCTTATTGCGAAATCAATCTTTCACTATTGCAGAATTATAGTTTTCAGAATTGCGAAATCTTTCCATTTGAGCATTGTGAATTCTTCATTTCTACTATTGCGGATTTATGCATTTTTGGGTTATTGCGGATTTGTTCCCTTTTTAGCTATTGCGAAATCTTAGCAATCTAGGTATTGCGGAATGTTGTTCTTTAAATTGCGGAATTATGGATTTGGATTGCGAAATTATTGCAATTGCGAAATCTATGTTTTTAATTGCGAAATTAATTAGTTTTTATTTAAATTTTATTTTTAAAATTATTTTTCCCGCCAATTTCTTTAAGTTTCGTTTTACTTATTTGTTTTATTTATTTCGTAAACTTTATTTTAATTTGTCTTTTCTTAGTTTTTTTAAAGTGTTTATTTTATAATTTTCATTTCTTTACGTTTTATTTTCTTCGTCATTTAATTTTTAAATCATTTAATTTTAGTTTAATCTTTTCTCGCTTAATTTTTATTTCTCAACGACGCTCATTTATTTCTTTATTAGTAGAATAGAAAACCAAATCCCCTCTTTGTCACCAAGAACGATAATTCCACTTTGAACCTCGATCCATTCGAGAAGATACCGAGATTAATCTGAACCCGAGCAAAATCATTGTATCAAATGGCGCCGCTGCCGGCTCTTCTCGTAGAGATTAACAGTTTTTTGTGAGAACTTGGATTTTGGGATCCGTTCACCGTGAACGTTACTTTTTCTTAAAAACTTTCAAAAACCCTAAAAATATAAAATTTTCAAAAATACAAAAAAATTAAAAAACCATAAAAACCAAAAATATTTCTTGTTTTCTTTGTTAGTTCTTTTGAAGGTGTATGCGCACTCGATCAACGTCCTATCAAGAGCCCGAGACTCTCGATAACTTAGACATGGCCGGTGTTCACAACAAAAATAACAATCCACCTCAAAACAACATGAATAATAACAACAATGAGCCTCTACCGGACAATCGCCCTATGATTGAACTTTTGCAAGCACATGTAGACGACAACAACGATCCAATTGTCATACCCGCGATTACAGCCAACAACTTTGAGCTCAAATCCGGCTTTATTCAGATGGTCTCTGCTCAACCATTCTTGGGGCGTACCATTGATGATCCTCATGACCACATCAAAAGGTTCTTGCAACTCACGAATACGGTCAAATTCAATGGTGTTCCACAAGAGGTAATCCACTTACAACTCTTTCCTTTCTCCTTAGAGGGACAAGCCCGACATTGGCTTGCAAAGGAACCGCCACAAAGTATTCTGACGTGGACGGATTTGGAGACCAAGTTCATAAACTACTTTTTCCCACCCTCTCGTACTACCGCTTTGCGGAATGAAATTATTAATTTTGAACAAAAGTACGATGAGACTTTTAGTGAATCTTGGGACCGTTTTAAAGACCTTTTAAGAAAGTGCCCACAACATGGTTTTACCAAAGTGCACCAAATTAATACTTTTTACAATGGTTTAAGCATGAATGACCAAGATTCACTAAATAGTGCCTCGGGGGGTAATATTTTGGTTAAGACCTCTAATGCCGCTTGGGATATTATTGAAAATAAGTCTCGTGTGCAAGTTCGGACCAATGCCGCTAGTGCTAGTACTAGTGACAACGACAAGCGACTTGACAAAATTACTACGCTTCTTGAATCGCTTGCTACCCAAACCGCTAGCAACACCAACAGCATCAACGCTAAAAACGCTCACGTCAATGCTGTAAGCCAACCATGTGAAATATGCGGGGGTCCTCACTCTTACACCACTTGTACCTCTACCCAAGACTAACCTAGTGAGAATTTTAATGCATCATACGGTACCTATCCTCCGGCCGCTTATCAAGCTCGTCCTCAAGGAGACTGCAACTTGCTTAGCTACCGCTCAAACAACTTTCTTTCCCCGCCCGGTTTTCCCCCACCCAATAAAAACCAACAACAAAACCTTAACCGACCCAACCAAAACCAACCTCGAGCACCATACCAACCACCTCAAAGACAAACATATCCACCTCAAAGAAACAACCAAGTTTACCAACCATCTGCTTATCAACCACCCGCCTACCATGCTCCTCCTCCCAACCAACCCACCGCATTACACCAAGATGTTGAAACCTACATGAGGACTAATGATGTGATCGTGGAAAATCTCCAGCGGGAAGTGCTCAACTTGAAAGCAGACATGGTGAAACAAGGGAACGATCTTAGAGCCGACATGCGAAATTCTTTGAGTAGTCAAACGAATGACTTAAGGAACATGATGGCTGGTTTCTTCCAAGGTAATCAATCCTCTTCTTTGGGTACTCTTCCGAGTAACACCGTTGCGAATCCAAGAGGGGAGATGAAAGCAATCACCACTCGTAGTGGCAAAGGTACCAAGGAACCCGAGCTTCCTATACCTCCACCGGTGATTGTGACTAAGGAAAACGAGTCACCTACTCATATTCCTCATCCTTCTACTTCCCCAATTCCTCCACCTCTTACTTCTACCCCTCCTCCACCCAAGGATGTGAGTGATCCTATTCTCCCAAAGACTTCCTCTTCTTCCGATATACCTTATCCATCAAGGTTGAGGAAAGAGAAGCTTAAAATCAAGGATGATATTCAAGTTTCGAACTTTCTCAAAATGTTTAAGCAATTGAATTTCAACATCGCCTTCGCTGAGGCTCTCACTCACATGCCTAAATATGCAAAAATGTTCAAAGATCTTCTTAGTGACAAGGAGAAGCTTCTTGATATTGCTAATACCCAACTTAACGAGAATTGCTCTGCGATTCTCTTAAGGAAATTTCCAACCAAACTTGGTGATCCGGGTCGCTTCTGAATCCCTTGCAACTTCCCGGGAGTAGAGAATTGCATGGCCCTAGCCGATCTAGGTGCCAGTATTAACTTAATGCCTTTAAGTATTTGGAAGCAATTATCTCTCCCTGAGCTAGTCCCCACCAAAATGACTTTGGAATTAGCTAACCGTACGGTTGCTTATCCAGTGGGGATAGCCGAAGTCGTTTTTGTAGGAGTCGACAAATTCACTTTTCCTGCCGATTTCGTCGTGGTCGACTACGATACGGACCATCGTGTGCCATTAATCGTTGGACGTCCATTCTTGAGGACCGGTCGCACTCTCATCGATGTTGAAGCGGGTGAGCTTATTATGAGAGTGGGTGACGATAAAATCGTCTTCAACATGGGAAAGCTTTCTAAACAATCTTATTCATACGAGAGTGTTAATTGTATCGACGTTCTTGATGAGGCTTGTGAAGAACACTTCAAAGATGCTTGCAAAAGTATTCCTACCTCTCCTCCCAATGTTGAGACCGTTTCCTCTATTGATTCATCACTATCTCTATTTGGAGAAAGTGATTTCCTTTGGACAGACTTTGAAGCAACCATGGGAGATGCGAACTTAGAAAATGACGATTCTCCCACAGATTGGGATGAAGACATTCGTCTCATTGAGAAACTTCTCAAAGAGGACCATATTTCTCCACCATCTCCCAAGGCTATTGCTATTAATGAACCGAATTTGAATACGCCTCCCATCGAAAATCCTCCGGATTTAGAGCTTAAGGAGTTACCATCTCACCTCGAGTACGTGTTCCTTGAAGAAAAGAAGCAGTCGCCCGTCATCATCGCGAAGGACTTGAAAGAAGAAGAGAAATCTCGCCTCATCGCCGTGCTTAAAGATCATAAGAAGGCAATTGCTTGGAAAATTTCCGATATCCGCGGAATTGATCCAAACTTTTGTACTCACAAGATTCTCATGGAAGGTGACTTTAAACCCGCAATCCAGAGCCAAAGAAGGGTTAATCCTCGGATTAATGCCGTCATCAAACAAGAGGTTATCAAACTTCTATATGTCGGCTTGATTTACCCTATTTCGGATTCGCCATGGGTAAGTCCCGTCCATTGTGTGCCCAAGAAGGGCGGAATAACCGTTGTTCCCAATGAACACAACGAGTTGATTCCCACTCGTCTCGTTACTGGGTGGAGAGTTTGTATCGACTACCGCAAACTCAATGATGCCACGAGAAAAGATCACTTTCCTCTTCCTTTCATGGATCAAATGCTCGAGCGTCTAGCTGGTAATGACTATTAATGCTTTTTAGACGGTTTCTTCGGGTATTTTCAAATTCCCATTGATCCCAAAGACCAAGAAAAGACCACATTCACTTGTCCCTACGGAACATTTGCTTACAAACGCATGCCTTTCGGTTTATGCAATGCTCCTGGGACGTTCCAAAGGTGTATGATGGTTATCTTCCATGACATGGTTGAAGAAACTATGGAAGTATTCATGGATGATTTCTCGGTTTATGGCGATTCTTTCTCTGCTTGTCTTGCCAATTTAGAACGTATGCTTAAGCGGTGTGAAGACACTCGCCTTGTTCTTAATTGGGAAAAATGCCATTTCATGGTAAAAGAGGGCATCGTGCTAGGACACAAAATTTCCAAAGCCGGTCTTGAAGTGGACCGTGCTAAAGTCGATGTTATTGCTAAATTGCCTCCACCTTTAACTATGAAGGGTGTGAGAAGTTTCCTTGGTCATGCGGGCTTCTACCGTCGCTTTATCAAAGATTTTTCTAAAATCGCTCGCCCGATGACCCACCTCTTGGAAAAAGATACTCCTTTTATCTTTTCCAAAGAGTGTATTGAAGCCTTCAACCTTCTTAAGGATAAGCTAACTAAAGCACCGGTCTTGGTTACCCCTAATTGGGAGCTGCCTTTCGAATTGATGTGCGATGCTAGTGACTTTGTTATTGGAGCGGTTTTGGGCCAAAGAGTGAACAAACACTTCCAACCGATCCATTACGCTAGCAAGACAATGACGGGGGCTCAATTGCATTACACGACAACCGAAAAAGAGCTTTTAGCTGTTGTCTATGCTTTTGAAAAGTTCTGCCCCTATCTTGTCCTTTCTACCACCATCGTGTATACCGATCATTCCGCGTTGAAGTACTTGTTAACTAAACAAGATTCCAAACCAAGACTTCTTCGCTGGGTTTTGCTACTTCAAGAATTTAAAATCGAAATTCATGATAAGAAGGGAGCTGAAAACCTAGCCGCGGATCATCTCAGTAGACTTGAGGATCCTTACCAAGGGGATCATCCGAACAAAGAGGTCAATGACTCTTTTCCCCTGGAGACCTTAATGTCTATCAACTCGAATTCTGATGAAACCCCGTGGTTTGCGGACATTGTAAACTACTTGGCGGGTGGAATTCTCATTGACGGGTTAACATCCCAACAAAAGAAGAAGTTCTTTAAAGACATTAAGACTTACTTTTGGGATGACCCGTATCTCTTCAAACAATGTGTTGATTTGATTATTCGCCGGTGTGTTGATGGACCGGCAGCTTTAGATATTCTCGAAGCTTGCCACAAAGGACCCACCGGTGGTCACTTTGGTCCCAACTACACCGCCAAAAAAGTGTTTGACTCGGGATTTTATTGGCCCACCATTTATCGTGATGCTCACGAGATGGTTAAACATTGTGATGCTTGCCAAAAACAAGGCAAGATCCCACATAAAGATGAGATGCCTCAAAATTTCATACAAGAATGTGAAATCTTTGATGTATGGGGCATCGACTTTATGGGGCCATTCCCTTCATCTAAAGGAAACAAATACATCCTTGTAGCCGTTGACTACGTTTTTAAATGGGTTGAAGCCAAAGCTTTACCCACTAATGACGCAAGGGTAGTTTGTAACTTTTTGAAATCGTTGTTCGCTAGATTCGATGTGCCTCGTGCCATTATTAGTGATCGCGGGACTCATTTTTGCAATGATCAACTTGCAAGAGTCATGGCTAAGTATGGTGTAAATCATCGTCTTTCCACCGCATACCACCCACAAACTAATGGGCAGGCTGAAATCTCTAACCGAGGATTAAAGCGAATTCTTGAACGAACCGTGGGAGAGCATCGTGCCTCATGGGCCGATAAACTTGATGATGCTCTGTAGGCTTTTCGTACCGCATACAAGACTCCGATTGGTTGTACACCATATCGTCTCGTGTACGGAAAGGCATGCCACCTCCCCATTGAGTTGGAGCACAAGGCTTACTGGGCCTTGAAGTGGGCTAATTTCGAAATCAACAAAGCCGGTGACCTACGCAAGATCCAACTCAATGAGCTCAATGAACTCCGGAATGAGGCTTATGAAAATTATTTGATCTATAAGGAAAAGACTAAGCTCATTCATGACTCTAAGATTAAAAACCGAGAGTTTCAAGTTGGAGACAAAGTTTTACTCTTCAACTCTCGGTTGCAAATCTTTTCGGGCAAGCTGAAATCTCGTTGGTCCGGCCCATTCACCATTGCCCAAATTTTTCCATATGGTACTCTCGAGCTCGCTCAACCTAATGGACCTAATTTTAAGGTGAATGGCCAACGAGTGAAGTTGTACTTTGGTGAGGACATCTCTCATGAGATGATTCCATCCCTCACCACGTTTCCCATGAACTAATTTTGGGTCGAGTCAGGCTCGTGACTCGGTTATCAAAAACAAGCGCTCCTCGGGAGGCAGCCCGAGTAATCATCCTTTTCTGTTTAACCTCCTAAGTGTAGGGGGACCTATATAGGTTGTTTGTGTTTGTGTGGTGGTGTGATTACAGGGATGAATGCACTTTTGGAACCTTTGAAGAACCGTGCTCCCGTGTTATCCGCAATCCGGTTCTATCTCTCAACTATCGTGATTCAATTTTCTTCATACTCACATTTGAAATTGATCACTTTAGTCGTCTCTTCCTTAGCTTAATTTAACCAACGTGCACAATGTCATAAGTGTAGGGAGACTTTTCCCACATGCTTAAACATTGAGGACAATGTTTATCTTAAGTGTAGGGGGGACTTCTATCGAAGTTTTAAGTGGACTTTTCCATTAAAATGCCTTCATTTAACCGGAAATTCATCTTTTTCAGCATTTTTCAAATTTTTAATTAAGTTTGGCCATATAGTCGTAATTTTTAAATTTTTATCGTTGCTTTCATATGTATATATCCCACAATAAAGTCAAAAATATTAATAAAGTGGTGTAGCTAGTTTTGAATTCTTTGGCATATTAGGCCCGTTGCGATTATTTTGACTCAACCCGAATAGACTTATCCAAGTTTATTCTAGCTAGTATCCTTAACGATGTATACCTTAATTGGTTTATTAGGCTAAGCATCCAAGAGTCTCATTACTTGAGATTTTAAATTGTGGAGAACGAGAAATGATAGAGTCAATTATAAGTCGGTATTCTTGCACAAGCACACTTGGTGTGATTATTTGCCTATTCTCCCATCACTTGCTAATAATTTATCTGCAATAAGTAAGGTCTTACGATTTGAAAAGTTACTTAGCTTCTAGCCCAAGATCGTTTAAAAGTTTCTCGGTAATGATAAGAGTTCATAGCCAAGGCATAACTTATGAAGCGGGGCGCGAAGATTGGCGAGTCCGAAAAGGCCCTAACAAGGCATGAGGATTCCATTTTATTGCTAAAGATCCAAGGTGATGTGGAAAGCATTATTCCCAAAATCAATATGAAGGATCAAGACTCACGACGAAAAGCAATCAACTCCCATAAAGATCCTGGAGAAGTCTATCCGAAAAGACTCTAACAAGGTATGAGGATAAATAGATCCAAGTCCGAAAAGGAGGCGGATCGTTGTATCTCAAAATCCTAATTAGCGATTGAAGAAATAATCATGAAGTCGTGGTCAACAAAGTTGGAGTATCCCTCAAAAGTCTCCAAGCGAAGTAACTCTATTAACGAAGAGAAGACCATTATCTCAAGAACGTCTCTCAAGATATGAAGTATGAAGTACATGCCAAATATCGGCCCGAGAAAGGTCTCAAATCGTGAAGCGAGTTATGCCAAGATATGAACTTTTTGATATCTCGAGAAGCAGTTTTAAGAGATTTTGTCCTTTAGCTAACTATTAATCAAATCGTCATACTTTGCTTTCAGCCTAAATAAACTATCGCAATAAGTCCAAAAATGCATCTTCATGATCATTCTAAGACAAAAATAAAATATAAGAGATACACCTAGGAGTAAGGGAGTTTAGGCATATAATTAAGCCATGTGTGTAAGTGTTTGTCTTGCTAACTTATAATAAAAATGATCTCGTTTTTAAGCTTAGCTTGGGGAACGTGAAACTTGAGGGTGATAAATCTTCGCAGTACCAAAGCCCTAATGTAAGTCTTAGATCTATTTGCAAGTTATTTCCATGTAGCTATTTTCAAGTGAAAATGGTTTTCTATCCCTTTTATTTCCCTTAAAGTTTTATTTCTTCATAGTAGTTAAAATTTTGTTTTAATAGTAGTGGTTATTGTTAATAAGGCCAAGGTTGATTGATTATGAGAAAAGTGTAAATTTGCTTTGTCACTAAGCATTGCATGAGGGCATGGCAATGGTTAAGTGTAGGGGATTTGATAGGTGTGAAAACACCCATCCTTTTACCACTTATTTCTTGCTAAAACGAGACCAAAACGCGTATTTAATATCATTTGTTTGGAATTATGCGTGGTTTGTGTGCTTGTTGTGTTTTCAGAGCTAACCGGATAAATATTGAAGAAAACATGGGATTGCACGGGTTTTATCGAAGAAAAAGACTCAAGACGAAGTCTATTGTCCAAGAGATGCAAAAGATTTGAAGTCAGTGGGCCTATTTGAAGATTTATCGAAGAAAATGGCCAAAGATGGAAGATTTATATATGTCGAAGAACTCGAGTCTATTAAACAAAAGATTATAAGACGAGTTGGAATTATTCACCGACACTTCTCAAAATCCAAAGTCGGAAACGTTTATTTAAAGAAACGTAAAGACTAAATAAGAAAGAAGAAGAGAGCCATTTACAAGCCCACAAGCAACACCTATAAATAGGTCTTCTCCTCACAATTTTGGAGAGTTTATTGTAGTCTAGTTCCATTTTTCATTTTGTAGTTTTTAATTCTAGAGAGAGAAAGCTTAACTTTCTCTCACTAGAAAACTTCATCTTTTATCTTTCTTGTTTTTAATCAAACCTTACTTTTAAGCTTAATCTTGTCTTAATCTTCATCTTATTAATCTTTCTTGTTAATCACAATCTTGTTTTGATCATCTTTTTCATCTTAATCTTCATTTCGCCACCTAAAGCTTGTTACTTTACATGTTTCTTGATTTGTGTGTTGAAGTTTATAAGTTTTGATCATTTGCCTTGCTTATTGGTAGCTTATTGGAGTTTTTCTTGGCTTATTGTCCTTGAAAAAGTGCTACAAAGTTGCTTATTTTCGTCCTATATCCGGATCCTACTTTTTAGGACCTTCTGATTCGATTTTGCAATACTTTCTAGTATTGCGAAATTGTGTCCTTGATAAAGTTGCGAAATTGATTCCTTTTTCTATTGCGAAATCTTCATCTGGTTACTATTGCGAAATCTTTTATCTCTCTATTGCGAAATCTTGCAAAGTTTGGCATTGCGAAATCTTCCATTTATGTTATTGCGGAATCCTTCGATTTTTCATATTGCGAAATCTTCACGTTTGTCCTTATTGTGAAATCAATCTTTCACTATTGCGGAATTATAGTTTTCAGAATTGCGAAATCTTTCCATTTGAGCATTGCGAATTCTTCATTTCTACTATTACGGATTTATGCATTTTTGGATTATTGCGGATTTGTTCCCTTTTTAGCTATTGCGAAATCTTAGCAATCTAGGTGTTGCGGAGTGTTGTTCTTTAAATTGCGGAATTATGGATTTGGATTGCGAAATTATTGCAATTGCGAAATCTATATTTTTAATTGCGAAATTAATTAGTTTTTATTTAAATTTTATTTTTAAAATTATTTTTCCCGCCAATTTCTTTAAGTTTCGTTTTACTTATTTGTTTTATTTTTTCGTAAAATTTATTTTAATTTGTCTTTTCTTAGTTTCTTTTTAAAAGTGTTTATTTTATAATTTTCATTTCTTTACGTTTTATTTTCTTCGTCATTTAATTTTTAAATCATTTAATTTTAGTTTAATTTTTCTCGCTTAATTTTTATTTCTCAACGACGCTCATTTATTTCTTTATTAGTAGAAAAGAAAACCAAATCCCCTCTTTGTCACCAAGAACGATAATTTCACTTTGAACCGTGATCCATTCGAGAAGATACCGAGATTAATCTGAACCCGAGCAAAATCATTGTATCATTGATCTTGGATTGGTGATTGTGTTCTAGTTATTGGAAGCATTGCAAGGTAAACTCCCGTTTATTTTATGTTCAATTAATTATGTGCATGTTATGATTATATGATCCTGAATCGCTTCTGCATGTGCTATGATGTTTATATGTTTTGTTTATAAAATAAATGTTATGTTGGATCTAACAAATCAACAGTCCGGACTATGTACACCATCATTTTACGTAGACAACATAAGTACGAGTTTGTAGATATATGTTTTTATTTATTGTATAATGTGAATGTGTAATTGTATTTTTAAGTAATGGAATGCATTACTTATATATTAATTAATATTGTTTATTTTTATTTTATAATGTGTATTAATTATTATGTATTAATTAGTTTTAATATGAGAATATTAAATTATGTTTATATGTTTTTATTGATTTCTAATTATGTTTATATAGTCGCATATACTGTTGTAAGTTGACTTTTCAACATATTTAACAATAGTACGTGTTTTCTTTTAATATGTAGTATATATTATAATGTCACTCAAAATAATAACAAAACTCGGTTTTTATTTTAAAAAACATCTAAATAGAAAAGAATTGCAATGTACAAAAATAAATTTCAAAACTTTATAAGCTCGAGATGTTTCATGAAAGTTTTTTACATAATTTTTAAAAAAAAATTAGCTCTTTAATGAAGTTATGTGAAAATGATTACAAATAAAATCAAAAAAAAACCATTTTTTCAGTTTCTTTATAAAAATCTAACTTCTTCAATTTCTATACCAATTTTTTTAAGTTTTCTAATTTTTTATTTTTCTCTACCAATCTATACGAGGAGTAGTGACAGTAGTCCCAAAACAATATGTGGTCACTGAACATTTGTGTGGCCATCTTTTACATTGTTTGTGACTAACTAATTTCGTCACCAGGGCTTTTTTTCTTGTAGTGAAACCAACAATTTAAGTCATTAAACTCGTTCTCATTGGTGTCGTAAGCTAAACATATAATAGAAAAAATGGTTTAGTAAATAACAAAAAAGCTAAGAAGCGCACGAGATTTTCTTCTATCAATTTTTTTTTTTAATTTTTTAATTTTTTAATTTTTTTCTACCAATCTATGGTGAGGACCGAGGAGTAGTGACAACAATCACAACACAGATTTTGGTCAGTAAACATTTTTGTGACCATCTTTTCAATTGTTAGGGACTATGGTCACAAAGGACTTTTTTCTTGTAGTGAAACCAACAGAACAAGTCATTAAACTCGTTCCCATTGGTGTCGTAACTTGAACATATAATAGAAAAAATGATTTTGTAAATAAGTGCTACTATGCATACCTTTTTTTGTCCACTAAATATCAGTTAAAAAAGACAAAAGATTCATTGTGTACACCTCTTATCAGTTTTTATCCTTATTTTTTGTTAGTTTAATATTTTAACTCATCAAACTTTATTATTTGATTCTAAATTTTTCGTTCAACAGTTTTATAACAATCTCAAAAACTTTTTTGGTACGAATTACGTTTTAAGGAGGTCTATATAACCAAATTTTAGTAAATAACAAAAAAACTGAGAAGCGCACGCAGATGTGGGTCATTTGGTACTCTAAAAGATTACGGCTTGTTGGAGTTAAGTGGGTATTTAGAGCGTAGGGTGTGGTTTGGTGCCGTGTGTGGTGTAATAGAAAAAGTGGGCGTCACGTCAGCATCTCACTTCATAACATTGGTATCTTTATAACACCATAAAGCTGGCTTTTTGGTAACACCAAACTTCTGGTGTTATAGTGGTTCCAACAGTTTTTTATTTAAATACACAAACTGATTTAATTCAATTAAAATTCCATTAATAAAATAAAAAAAACATTACAAATAACATAAAACAACATTACATATAAAAAAATACATAAAAAAATAATGATTGAGATTCCACAAATGTTCCACAAGATCATGTCGAATGTCTTCATGAACCCTCCTATCGTGAAGTTCTCTATGTTTTCTTTGATGGATCTCACAACGTTCAATCCAAGTGCTTTGAATATTTGTTGTTGGCCAAGCAAACATATCTCGATATTCACTAATATCAAAAAATTTCATCCCCAAAATAATCTTTCATGAACTTTTCTTCTGCATCATCGTGATCACGTGATATAAAACGCTAGGTTGTTTACAGCGAAGTAGCCCAACTTTCACCAAAACTTTCATATTGATGGTAATATTCTAAGTATTGATTGTAGTCGTCCATATCAAGTTGATCATAGTAATCGGCGATATCGAGCAAATCATTTTATATATCATGGTTCATTTTGGTGGTTTATTACAGGATGGATGTTTTTTTGTTGTGATAAATGAAAAAATGAGATGAAATAGGGAGGTTATATATATCTACTACCTATATAAAGTAAGGTTTTTAAAAAAATGATCTTTACTCAAAATTCTTATAAAATGACACCTGTATATTCATTTTTAATCAACGGTTGAAAAGTATTCTATGTTTTCAGCATTTAATGTAAAACCCAAAATATTGGCCTAAAAGAAACACTCGATCAAAAACCAAAACAAAAAACCCTAATTATCAAAATCAGATTGGTAATACAAAAATTGGTTATTCATGTATATTAATCTTCGATTCAGTCACTTCATCAAATTTACAGGTTAATTTTTTTATTATTATTCTATTTATTTTTATGATTATATTAAGATTAAGTTTATATGTTATTACATGTTTTCTCTGTGTTATGATATCAAATATGATATTTCTTAGTTTATGATATGAATCAAAAAATATTTTTTCATATAATATATTAATGGTTTTAAAAAAAAGTTTTCTGATGGATTAAAAAAGTTTTCATAAATGACAAAAAAGTGGATCACTGGGATGAAGCTTAAACCAGAGTTCTTAAGTACCTATGTTAAAAAAGGATATGTGGATCGATGATAATGTCGTTGGTGGGCATACATGGAGATTTATTATGATATTTAAAGAATCATGTGAAGATGAGAATGTAATTGAGGTATGGCGATACTCTATTATTGTCACATCAAATACTTTTTGTTTTACTGTATCATAATTGAATTTGGTTTCCCTTGATAATTTCAAAGTGAATGATCAAATATTCATTTGTTGCTATATTTTGAACTATATAAAAATAAAAATTGGTGATATATTAAAGTCTATATTACTATAACCCATAAATGTCAAGATGAGAATGGCATATCTGTAAAGACAGTTTAGTGATTTAGTAATTTGAATACGAAAATAACTAAATGAGAATCAATTAAGTATATATATTAGAATATAAAGTTAGGACTCGTGTATGTAAAAGACCCGTAACATTACTCTGCTCCTTCACTTCTTTTTCAATCACGAGTCACTTGCTCATTCTTTTCTTTTTCCAACAAAATAAGGAGATTCATTTTACTTGTCTGACCAAACAATGTACAATAATCTTAATTCCTAATAATTTTGTTCTTTCTAAAATATCAATTACTGTATAATGAAAATGTAATCAGGTGCTACTATATAGTATAGGTGCCAATGTAATCACGTGAAGCTATTTGCTTATTTCAAACATAATGCTTAATTCACTACAAAAAAGTTGTGATTTGTCACACTTTTTTATACACACTTCTAAATAGTGTGAAAAATATTTTGAGTTTATTAACACATATAAATGTGTAAAAGAATGATCACATAAATAAGTGTGAACAAATTTTAAAACACCACACTTATATATGTTAAGAAAAAAGTCCACACTTTTTAGTGTGGAATATTCCAAACTTCTCCACACTTTCAAGTGTGGACCCTATTTTGTTACACCCATATTGCCCACACTTCCTAGAAATGAGGAGTGTGGGAAATATGGGTGTAACAAAATGGGGTCCACACTTGAAAGTGTGAAAAAATATGGAATATTCCACACTAATAAGTGTGAACTTTAATTTTTAACACATATAAGTGTGGTGTTTTAAAATTTGTTTACATTTATTTATGTGATTATTTTTACACATTTATATGTATTAATAAACTAAAAATATTTTTCACACTATTTAGAAGTGTGTAAAAAAAATGTGACAAATCACAACTTTTTTTATAGTGGTTCATTTATATGTAGGATACATCTCATCGTGATTTTTAGTTCTGCACACAATACAAAAGGACACTGAGTTTCGCAGGCTTTATGAGATTACCCGGAATCATCTTGCTAACATGAACAAGTACAGAGACCAGAGGGACATACAAGTACAGAGACCAGAGGGACATATCTTATCTAACAGTACCTAAAAACCTTCATTTTTATCTTCATATTAGATTTGAGCACCACCCAAGGAGGAAGCAAAGGCTGGTAGGAAATCTGTAGCACCTAAGCCTCCCAAAAAGAGCAACAAAGAAAAGAGCGATAACTATTGGTGTTGCATCTCATATAGCAGGTGGGAAACAACTATTATAAATGTTTTTTTCTACTTTTCAAATTTTATCATGTTTCGCTAATAAAAAGTCTTTGTAAAACTACATAACATACAACTTACATATGATATATTTCAGGTGGCAACCGTTAATCCGTTTATGCTGACCCAGAATTTGCAAGAATCAAGGGAACTGCGTAATTATTTTTCTCTTGATATCATAGAGTTTGTCATCCATTACATTTTTAGCGAAAAGGATTGAAACACAATTTTTCACAACATGGTATGCATACTTAATAGAACTTCATATCATATTCTTTAACTGTGGTTCAAGTAGTAAATTTTATGTGTTGCTTATAGACCGCTTTCACAAAAAAAAAGATTATTGAAGATAAGAAAGAGACTCAATGAACCCACGCTCAGAAAACTCTGCATGGAATTGAAGTACCTGATGCATCAAACCTATTTACGAGAAGTAAATATACAAACAGGCTAAATTTATATTAGTTTTGTGCCTACATAGAACTTTTTCAAATCGCTAAATAGGCTAAAAGACATGCTCAAGTTTTAAGGTAAATTTATAGCCCATTTTCACATTTTCTTTAATGTGGTTCAAACATGTTGGTCTGGATTAGGCTGCCCCACAAATATAAGGTTAGTGTCTATAGATAATCTGATACGTTCTCCTTAAATCCGAGTCAAACCGCCAAACTATTAGTGTGATTAGTATAAGGTTAAGAATTGTTATTAATCCCAAACAACCAAAGTTATAATTCAAATAACCCTATTATGAAAATGATTTTGAAGTCTTATTCTCTAATTTTCTAGATGCTATATCAATTTAACGCGTATGTGTG
This sequence comes from Glebionis coronaria, assembly GCA_025667525.1. Classification (NCBI taxonomy): domain Eukaryota; kingdom Viridiplantae; phylum Streptophyta; class Magnoliopsida; order Asterales; family Asteraceae; genus Glebionis; species Glebionis coronaria. The sequence continues at coordinate 582,826,471 of CM046878.1, read as the reverse complement.
TGTGTGAATTTTCAGTAGATAGCATCGTAAAGAAAAAAAGGTATGGTTGTAACACAATCTGGTTGAATCCAACCAGGTCCAGTTTGACCTGATTTACAGAAGTACATCTAAAGGTTTCTTCGGCATATTGCAGGTATCATCCACAATGTATTCGAAGTGAACAAATTATTCCTTTTTGTATGCGCTTATGTTCGTCTTTGATATTTATTTTTAAAATTTGTAGCATATATTGTGGATTTTCCTCCATGATAAAAGCTGATAAGATAACTTGCAATGATTTTTAAGTGTCATATTTTGTGAAGTAGAATCTTATGGTAACGAGCAAGTAATAATTTAAAACAAGTTAGTTCATAAAACAAGTTATATCGTAAAGTGGTTGTAGCAAAATTTCTGCCTAAATCCATAAGGCGCACAAAACTACTATAAACTGAACCTTGCTATTCCGCTAATATATAATGTACGTTGGATAGTATTTAGATGGCAAAAGTGATTGTTGTTTCTTACATAGATTTGGTAAGTTTACCTCTCATTTATGTTACAATTGATCATTTCTGGACGTATCTGTTTTGTAATTGGCCAGACCATTATATTACATAGTAGATTATAGAGGTTTTAGCTTTGGCTAATAAATTTGTCATAAGTTTCATGTTTGGATAAATTGATATGAGTATATGCCACTCTTAAATTTATATGTGTGTTCCTTCATGTTTATGCTTTTATGTTTTTTATTCTTATATTATGACTTTTATTAGTTGCTTTTACATCATATAAAATCAGCTTTATTAAAACTAATTTGATAAGTGATATAAGTTGAAGGGGTAAAAAGGTAATATTTTTCTTTTGTATTTTTCTTGTTTCTCTTTTGTTTCTTATTTTGTGCAGGTATTGGAAGATAAGGGACTATATTTGCCAAGTCTGGAAACTTACTTTATACGCTTGCACGCGTCTTTATATTTAGCCACATATCACTTGTTAGGTAGATTAAGTGTGTGTAAAAGTGTGAAAAGTCTCTCTTTCGTTTCTGTTGCCTTTGACGTTCATCATTCCAGTTCTTTTGTTGGTTTATGAATCTTGATCTTGGATTGTAAGATCTTGATTCTGTTATTGATTTCTTTTGCTTTGTATGTATGATCAAACAGCATAGTATCACATTTGAAGTGATAGCTATACGCAGTTAATAAAAGATAAAGGGGTGGTTGGTTGAATTAAACTCGATCTTGTTTTTAGTTTTATAAATTCGAATATGGTATCAGAGCCATTGGTTCTTGATATCTGCTTTTAACTGGTTTTTTGAGAATACGTTGATTGATCTTGTGATTAATCATATCTTGATTGTGTTTAATCGCAAGTTTGATCAATTAAATTTTTAGGGTTTTCTAAAAATTTGGGGGTTTTTCGATTCTTGGTGTCCTGAGGTGATTAATTGGGTTTTTGTGCAATTAATTAGGTTTAATTGCACATCTGGTAAGTTTTATCAAGAAACCCTAAAAATCAGAAATTAGGGTTTTCTTGATTAAAGGTAATTGTGGTTATTTCTTGTTGTTTTTTGGTGTTTCATCTTGTTTTCAGGTGAGTTCTTCCGCTGTGCATATTGGTTTATAAGATCTGCTTGATCTTGTAAATCTTGGTTTCTGTTTGGAGTTTGTTGCAGCGCGTGCTTTGTAATACCACTCGTCTCTCTCTTTTTATTTCTTGTTTCTAGAGGGTGATTAGGTGTCGAAGGGATCTAGGTAGTTTGGAGGTTTGATTGATTGAGAGGTTATTTGCTTCTTGGTAGTTGTTTGTAAAGGAGTTACAAGGGTTGTGTTTTCTTTGTCTGTTTTATATCTTGCATCATGTGTGAAGGTGATAAGGAAGTCAGTGATACTGATGATGAGAGTAATACAGTCATTCACTCTAATGACCCTCTCTATTTGCACCCATCTGATACTAATGGCCAACCTATTGTAACCACTAAATTGACTGGTCCTGAAAATTATAAAGTATGGGCTGCTGCTTTTAAACTTGCATTACACACTAAAAATAAGTTGGGTTTTATTGATGGTTCATGTGTTAAAGATAAAGAGGATGAGTTTTTACAAGAACAATGGGATAGATGCAATGCTGTTGTTCTTTCATGGATTCTTGGTTGTATTTCTTCTGAGTTGTATCAAGGGCAAATTTTTTCTAAAAGTGCTAAAGATGTTTGGGATGAATTTAAGGAGACTTATGATAAAATTGATGGGTCTGTTATATATAATTTGCATTTTAAGATTTGCTCTCTTACTCAATCTCGGTCCTCCTTATCTGAGTACTATCACACTTATAATAGTCTATGGAGACAATTTGATTCTTTGGTTAATCTGCCTAGTTGCACTTGTGAGGGTGCTCCTCAACTTAAAACTCATAATAGTCTGATGAGATTGATGCAATTTCTTATGGGATTGGATGACACTTATAGTGTTGTAAGAAGTCAATTATTGACTTCTGATCCTTTACCAGATGTGAAATCTGCATTTGCTACTCTATCCAGAGTTGAATCTCACAAGAATAACTTGGTGCATAATTCTTCTGTTAGACCTAACTCTTCTGTTTTTGCTACTAGACCATCTACTTGGTCTAATAGTAATAACAATAACTGGTCTAACAACAATAATAATAATAATAGTAGTAGGCCTTCTCAAGGGAGAGGAACTACTAGGAATAATAATTTGGTTTGTAAGAATTGTAATATGACTGGGCATACCATTGATAGATGTTTTGAGCTTAATGGATATCCACCAGGATTCAAGAAAAGAACTCCTGGTGGTGCTAATTCTAATACTTCATCTAGTGGTGTTAATGCTAGTTCTGCTTCTGTTAAGAATGACTCAAGTACAGGAGACTCTATGCCTTTTACTCAAGATCAGATTAACAGATTGATGGCTTTGATTGGTTCTAAGCCTGATAATAGTGAGTTGCAGTCTGGTGCTGCTGGTATTTTTTCTTTTTCTAATCATGTGATTAGTTTTGTTACTTGCAAGTTTTTTAACTATAACACTAACATTAGTACATATAGTACTTATGTTGGATGGATTTTTGATTCTGGTGCCTCTCAACACATGACTTTTTCAACTGATCATTTAACTGATGTTATAAGTGTTGCTCATTTGAATATAACTGTTTCACACCCTAATGGAACTATAGAATTGGTAAAATATGTTGGAAATTATAAACTTACTGAGAAAATTAGTTTGAAAAATGTGTTGGTGGTACCTGGATACAAAGTCAGTCTTATTTCTATTCATAAACTTGCTAAGGATAATAAATTTGTTGTTTCTTTCACTGAATCTAAGTGTTTTATTCAGGATTCTCTTCAAAAGTCCCTCCTGGGGACTGGTAGTGAGAATAATGGATTATATGTGTTTGATTCAGGTAGGAAAATTTTTAATAGTAAAATTACTTGTTGTATGCTTTCTAAGTGTATTTGGCACAACAGGCTTGGTCATCCTTCAGATCAAGTTTTGAATGTGTTGAAAGATACTCTTAAGATTGATGACTTGGGTGAAACTCAGCCTTGTGATGTGTGTCACAAGGCTAAGCAAACCAGGGAACCTTTTCCTCTTAGTGATCATAAGACCTTGCATTTGGGTGATATTATTCATTTAGATGTTTGGGGCCCTTATAAGATTAAGAGTAGGGAAGGTTTCAGATTTTTTCTTACCATTGTTGATGATTATACTAGAGCTGTCTGGTTGTATTTGCTTAAAGGAAAAGATGAGGTTTTTGGGAAAGTTGTAGAGTTTTATAATCTCATTAAAAATCAGTTTGATATTTCTGTTAAAATTTTTAGAAGTGATAATGGGACTGAGTTTATAAATCATATGTTTGAAAAATTTGTTAATCTAAGGGTATAATACACCAGACTTCTTGTGTATACACTCCTCAACAAAATGGTATTGTTGAAAGAAAGCATAGACATCTGCTTAATGTTGCTAGAGCCCTCATGTTTCAGGGGGCATTCCTTTAAACATGTGGTCTGAGTGTATTTTAACATCTGTATACCTTATTAACAGGCTTCCTACCTCTGTGCTTTCTGGAAAAAGTCCTTATGAAATGATTTACAATGTCTCACCTAGTCTCTCTTTGCTTAAAAGTTTTGGGTGTTTGTGTTTTGCAACTATGTTAAGTAATTCAGATAAATTTTCTGCTAGGTCTGATAAATGTGTTTTTATGGGATATTCTAATACAAAAAAGGGTTATAAACTTTATAACCTTGAAACAAAAAGTTTTTTCTTCTCCAGAGATGTGAAGTTCTATGAGACTGTTTTTCCTTTTAAAAATGATGATTTAGTTAAATATTTTGTGTTTGAAGAAAATGGTGTTAACAGTCAAAACTTTTTTGACCTAGTAGAATCAGAGTCAAGTGAACCCTATAATGAAAAGAGAGACAATAAGGATGATATGGATAATAGTGTGACTCCTGACTTTGTAGATGTGTCTAGTGACACTTCTCCTAATGTTGCCAGACATTCTAGGGGGTAGTCAAAGAGTCTAGATTAGACAAGATTGACAGCAGCCAGAATGATCTAGGTGGCAATTTAGGAAGTAATGAAGGAGATGACATTATCAATAATGATGATGATTATGAGTCTGAGGGTGATGACTTTGTGGAATTTAAACAAATGTTTGAGTCTGAAAATGGTAATAGTCCAGAAAGACCAGAGTTAAGGAGATCTAGTAGACCTGTTAAAACTCCTGCTAAATTTGACAATTATGTGATGGATAAAAAGGTTAGATATGATATTAATAGTGTGCTTAGCTATGCCAATTTGTCTATGCATAATTTTGTCTTTGCTAATAATTTGAATAAAATTCATGAACCCAAATCTTATTCAGAAGCTATTAAAAATCCAAAATGGATTGAAGCTATGAATGAAGAAATGGATGCTCTTAACAGAAATAACACTTGGGTAATTGTAGATTTACCACCAGGTAGAAAAGCAGTTGCTTGTAAGTGGTTATGGAAAGTTAAATACAAATCTAGTGGTGAGGTTGAAAGGTTCAAAGCTAGGGTTGTGGCTAAAGGGTTTAGTCAGAAAGAGGGTATTGATTATGAGGAAACATTTTCACCAGTTGTGAAAATTGTTACTGTTAGATGCCTTATTTCTGTTGTTGTTCACTATGCTTGGCCTGTGTATCAACTTGATGTTAATAATGCATTCTTATATGGTGAATTAGATGAAGAGATTTACATGACACTTCCTGAGGGATATGGGTCTAATGATAATAAAGTATGTAGACTCACTAAGTCTTTGTATGGCCTTAAACAAGCACCAAGAAAGTGGAATGAAAAATTAACTAGTGTGCTTGTTGAAAATGGATTTATACAAAGTAAAAGTGATGTTTCTCTTTTTACTAAAAATGAGGATAATTCTTTTGTGGCATTACTGGTTTATGTTGATGATATTATCATAACTGGTAACAATGAATCTGTTATTAATGAGTTTAAGAAATACTTGAGTTCCAAATTTAAAATTAAAGACCTTGGAAAGCTTAAGTACTTCTTAGGCATAGAAGTACTTGATGCTAACAATGGTCTTGTTCTTAATCAAAGAAAGTATTGTCTTGAGCTTCTATCTGAATATGGTATGCTGGCATGTAAGCCAGCTAAAGCACCTATTCCTGATTTATCTAAAAAGAAAAAAGATCAGAAAGTTATAGAACAAGATGTTCCTGTTGATAACAAAACTTGTTATCAGAAAATTGTTGGAAAATTGATCTATCTTACATTAACTAGGCCTGATATAGCCTATGCTGTTCACAATCTTAGTCAATTTATGCATGATCCTTATAAGTCACACTTAAAGCTTGCTTTTCATGTTCTTAGATATCTTAAGGGTTCTCCTGGTAATGGTATCTCTTTTATGAAAAACAATGACTTAAGTCTTACTGCATTTGTTGACTCAGACTGGGCAAAATGTAAGATTACTAGAAAGTCTGTTACAGGATATACTGTTTATCTTGGAAATAATCTTGTTTCCTGGAAAAGTAAAAAGCAGTCTGTTCTAGCAAAATCTTCAGCAGAAGCTGAATATAGAGCTATGAATAGTGTTGCTTGTGAGATAATGTGGATTATTAAGATCATGAAGGATCTGAAAGTAGATATAAGTTTACCAGTTGCTATTCACTGTGATAGCAGTTCTGCAATTCAGATTGCTGCTAATCCAGTGTTTCATGAAAGGACTAAACATTTTGAAATTGACTTATATTTCTTAAGAGAAAAAGTATCTGCAGGTTTGATTAAGACTTTGAAAGTCAAATCTGAGGACAATGTGGCTGATATGTTTACTAAGGGCTTATCCATCAAAGATCATAAGTTCCTGAGTGATAAGCTTAATCTTGTCAACCTATATCACAAATCAACTTAAGAGGGGATATTAAAACTAATTTGATAAGTGATATAAGTTGAAGGGGTAAAAAGGTAATATTTTTCTTTTGTATTTTTCTTGTTTCTCTTTTGTTTCTTATTTTGTGCAGGTATTGGAAGATAAGGGACCATATTTGCCAAGTCTGGAAACTTACTTTATACGCTTGCACGCGTCTTTATATTTAGCCACATATCACTTGTTAGGTAGATTAAGTGTGTGTAAAAGTGTGAAAAGTCTCTCTTTCGTTTCTGTTGCCTTTGACGTTCATCATTCCAGTTCTTTTGTTGGTTTATGAATCTTGATCTTGGATTGTAAGATCTTGATTCTGTTATTGATTTCTTTTGCTTTGTATGTATGATCAAACAACATAGTATCACATTTGAAGTGATAGCTATACGCAGTTAATAAAAGATAAAGGGGTGGTTGGTTGAATTAAACTCGATCTTGTTTTTAGTTTTATAAATTCGAATAAGCTTGATGATAAGTCACTATTAAAAGAGTGAGATAAAAAAAATAGAAAGCAAAGCAATCCACATGACCATGATGCAATTATGGTCAATTATGACCCAAAATGGCACATCTTATCAGTTGTGTAAAATGAAAACATCCTATATGTAATGAAAATGAGATATAGTAATATGGTATCTACATACTGTTTGCTTCCTCAAGTCCCAAATACATCAATAATATGGTATTTGTGTCAGTAGTTCAAAATCGTTGGGTTTCTATAGAAACAAAATGCAGCCTTGCCTTTTGTCATAAAGAGAAACCTGCAAGATGAAAATACGCATGACATTACTTCAATTTCTATACGTTAAAGCATTTTTTTCTATTTGTTAACCGATATTTATCTCACTTATAAATTCTCCAAGTAAAATATAACAAAAAGGAAGCCCAACAAGCTATTTCAAGAAACCAAATTTAATGTTATAAATATGAAAATTTGTATAACATGTGATGAGTAATTTTAATTTTAAATTTAATTCATAAACTGAAAAAAAAAACATGTGCCGTTTCATATTTGGTTATGTTTCAGGTCGGAGTAAGGAGAAACGAAATTTAGAAGATTTCGTCAAAGCTTTGCTCTAAAGCTCAACCATTCTTATAAATTAAATACGGAGATAGAAACACCCAAAAATCAAATGAAGCTACCAGTCCATCATGATCGTGTTGTAGTTCAAGTTGAACATATGATTTATGTAGTTGTGATTTTTTATGCAGACTCATGAAGCAATCTAAAGACGTTCACATGACGAATGAAAACTCTATATTCAGCGAAACATAAGTTTTCGAGGAGACTTTGGAAACATACTTATCAAAATCCAATGGCGGAAATATGTTGAGTCAAGAGAGGTTCCAACAGCCAAATTAACATGCTTATTTAAGCATCGTTATTTGTGAACTCTAGAGTTTCAAGTTGAAATTACTTTTCGTGTCAATCATGTCTTTAAGTGTCATTTGTTTAGTCGTCTTTTTACCAAAAAGTTGATGAAATTTTTCACATCAATTGACTTTTCTTTTCAATGGACAAAACTCAAAACCTAATAGTATAAATCTTCTTATGCATGTGTTAAAATGTAGAATTTGAAGCAGATGAAATGATAATGGACTATCGCTGCTCTTGCTTTTATTTTAAACCAATACCACAATATTGTGTGATCACATCAGCTCAATATTGTGCGAGAAACGTTTGTGTAGCTAAAGTTATTACGTTCGTCACTTTTCATTTGGGAGTGCTGAATAAACATGCTTCTATTCTCACTCTTCAATTATAATATGGCCAATATTTTTTATGGGAAGTGTTGTGTTCAGTCTTATTTTAATTAAAATAATGTTGGTCCTAAATATTGTTCTAAATGCACATGCATATGCACGAAACAAAATTGCTATTACTTTTTTTAAATTATGTCATTTCCATCGTCTATCGTTCAAAATAAATTCTTAAAGCTAGGCGGGCCTTGAAGCTAATATATATATATTTTAGGGTTAAAAGAAGGAAAAAATGGCATAGTTACACTTCCAACGCTATTTTTCGAAAATTTGAAATTTTAGCCGTTACCCCCAATAATATTAAAAAAAAAAAAAACTACGACGCGAGGATATAACACGACCCACGGTGCAGTTCTAGCGCCATAAGCTCGCGTTATACTCGTCATTTTGGGCTGACAAATACGAAATCAGACTTTATAATGCCACACACAATGTGGTGTCGGGCATCGTACCTAGCCGTGCACATATCGGTTTTTTTGCCATAACCGGTTTCGGGTTGGACCCTAACCGGTTTTTGGTCAAACCTGGTTTGACCGGGTACTTCCAAAAACCGGTTCGGGTCGGGTAGAGTTTTGAAGATAAAAACCCAAACCAGTACTAACCTGTTAGGGTAGGTTATTAACCGGTTAGGGTCGGAAAACCCGGGTATAACCGGGTTTTGTATTATTGTTGTTAACAGCTTTTTTCTGACTCGGATTCTTGATTCCTTTTCTTCGTAGCTTGTAGAAAGATGATCAAAGAAAGGCTAGGTTGTGGTACGGTTTAATTAAGATGAAAAGATTTGGGTTTATTTAGATGATTTGAGATCTGGATTTGTATAGATGATTTATGTTCGGCGCTCGGTGAAAACAAAGAAAGGTTAAAGAGATACAGAGAAAAAGTTATTGGTGTGCGTGTGTGTGAATTAGGTTTGATAAGGATCAGTGAAATGAAATAAATATGCTAAATTTGTTGTATGGGCCGGCTAAATGGGCTCTGTTGTATCTAGACCTTTTGTTTGCCAAAATCATGCAGCACACAATGAAAAATTTGGAAAAAAACAAGCAATCACAAAACGGTTAGTAACCGGTTATTCTATACCCGGTTTCTTAACCGGTTACTCATTAACCGGTACTCACCGGTCCAGGTGCTCGAAATCCCTACCCGGTTACTAACCTTCGGTTATTTCTATACCCTAACCGGTTATGGTCAGTAACCGGTTTTGACCGGGTTCGGTTTCGGTTATTTTTTCGGTTTCGGTTATTATGTGCACGGCTAATCGTACCTCTCGCGTTTTCGCCATGGCTTAACGATGAATTACCATACCCCATATGCTCTTAAGGTCATCGTGTGTATAACGTAGCCTGTTGGGTTATTCTGCATGTTTTCTCCCCAATGGCACGAAAAGAAATATCCAAATGGACCCCTCTCATTTATAATCCACATGCCAAATCTTGTAAGAGTTATATTCATCCAATAATGCATTTGTCATCATCCCATTATAGCCGAGTAAATTACAATAATTTCAGTTACCCTACTACTCCCTCCGTCCCATAATAATAGTCCACCGACAAAAAACACGCAGTTTAATAAAAACATCACTTTTTCAGTTTTCTCTCTCTTACTTTTTACACAATTACAATTATACCCTTAACCAATTAATTTACAACTTCTTTATTAGTTGTAATAATACCTTAAAGTAAGGGTAATATTGTAAACTTAATCTACATTTCTTATCTATTTTTGGACTGGACTATTAATATGGGACGTCCAAAAATAGTAACATGGACTGTTACTATGGGACGGAAGGAGTATTAATTTACAGGACCATATATTAGTTGGTTGTATTGAATACTGTAAAAGATAAGGCTGACCTTATATTATCTGCAGGTTATAAAAAGAGACGTATGGAAATTCATGCGATATGATTATCACACAATGACACGGAGATCCAAAACATTTTTGTTCTTTGTACTAACAATCCAATCACACTTGATTCATTCAAAGTCGACCATCGACACCCTTCCTGGATACTCTGGTCGATTACCATTCACGCTTGAAACTGGGTATCTCCGTCGTCTTAGCCTTTTATTTATTTCTTTGAGTTGTTTATGTTTTATTCTTCTGATACTTATAATAACCACTTGAAACTATGCAAAGCTATGTGGGAATAGGAGAAAATGAAGAGACACAACTTTTCTACTATTTTGTTGAGTCGGAAGGTAATCCCGATTTAGATCCTCTCGTATTTTATCTCACTGGTGGTCCTGGCGCTTCTGCTGTCTATTCCATCTTTTATCAAATCGGTATGATTTCATGTATATATTTTGGCAACATGCACATGCATAGTTTTAATCCTCTCAAACAATGCAATGAAATTTATATATCCAACACAAGCAAACACGTAAAACCATATGTTAATAGACACCAAAATATTGGAGTAATAATAATCTGAAACAGCTGCAGACCCTGATCGCACAATCTCAACTGCAAATAGCAGCATTGATCTGTGTACACAACGCATTGTTTATAGACACGCACATCTATTATTAACTTCCAATCACAATAGGTGTGGTCGAAGAACACAAATGAATATCCCCCTCAGGGTTTTTCTTTCAAAGTAAAGCTGTAAAGGCTGGTTAATACAACAAGTAGTAGGTTATTCTTAAATAGAACTTTTATCAAATCATTCTTAAACGAATGATATTTGAACTTATAAAATCAATATAAGTTTGAAGTAAACTATGTTACATATATTCTGAATATGACATTTAAGTTATCAAGATGCTTAAATTTTAGAAAAATAAGGTTTACTTTTATGGCTTTGTTTGTTTATAATATAATAGACGAATATCCGCGCATAACGACGGATTGTCCAGTGGCGGATAATTAACATAATGACTCATTTTGTAATAAATGTTTTTTGAAACCGAAAGTGAATTTTTTTAAAATAAAAAGGGAAACGTTCATAGCATTCCATGAGTTCTTAACATTTAGATCAATTCATGAATCTGGCTTTAGGATAATTTTGAAACTGGAGCTCTTTTAATTTTCAGAATGAGTCGTATGTTGAAAGTTTTGAGATTTACATTAAAGTTATAATATTTTCTTTATTTAGATGAAATGTATTGAAAAAATTTAACTTCTCAACAATTGGGATAAAAATTTTATAGAGTACTAGACGAATACCCGCGTATAGCGGCGGAATGTCTAGCGGCGGATAATTGACGTAATGACTCATTTTGTAGTAAATGTTTCTTGAAATCCAAAGTGAATTTTTTAAAATAACGTTCATAACATTCCATGAGTTCTTAACATGTATCAATTCATGAATGTGACTTTAGGATAATTTTGAAACTGCACCTCTTTTAATTTTCAGAATGAGTCGTATGGCGAAAGGTTTAAGATTTACATTGAAGTTGTAATATTTTTTTTATTTAGATGAAATGTTAAAAAATTTTAATTTTTCAACAACTGGAATAAATATTTTATAGGGTATATAAATTTTGTCTTTTTATTAAGGCTCACATTTTTAACCATTTTATATTTTCAACATTTCAACTATAAGGATATAACTTTATAAGGTAGTAAAGATTGTAACGAATCACTTCTAACAAATGGTTTATATTAAAGTTATTCTATTTTGCAAAACTCTCTTTTTCACTTTTAATTTGATATTTGAGTTGTACGCTTTTTTCACACCTAACTCGAAGCTTCCTTGCTTGTTGTAATTTTTCTCTCACAAATGAGATAGTAATACTCTCTCTTTCACACCTATGTTTTAGAATTCGGGTTTTAAATTGACCTGATCAAATCACTAGTTCATCAGGTTACCGGTTCAACCGGTTGAACCGTCAGATCAACCCGATTTTATACCAAAAGAAAATATTACCAGCCTTTAGAATATATATACAGAGAAATGTACTAGTTTACTAGTTTGTAACATAAAAAAATACGTATAGATAACATTATACTAATACTACAGTATGAATTTATTTCTTAACAACCAACAATCACATTACCCCAAGTTTAAAAAAATCACACTAACATTTGCTTCACTCGATACTTTGACTATCATAATCCCAAAACAAGTACACTACTGTATAAAGCAAAACTTTATTTTCTTCCACCGGTTATCATTTTTTTTTTAAAATCACAAACTAGAGATTGCACATATATGGAACATCATTATCATCCACTACTCATCATCCCATAGATAGTAGATAGATGGATCCTTACCACAAACCGTATACCAAGATTAGGAGTGTATGGTTCAACTACTCACAGATCTTGTCTAATCACATCAGAAGATTTATGATGCTAGATCATTCTAACTTTTTTTCTTTTGATATGCATTGGACCGTCCGGTTCCAGTCCGGCGGTTCAACTGAAACCGACAAAACATACGAACAAGTTCGAGATGATAACTATCGAATTAAGTATAAGGCAAGCGAGCAACAAGCTGCGCCGCAAGCCCTTTTTGAATTGCAAAGCTAATTCTAGTAAAAACCACATTTGTGGATTTAGGTGTCATAACGTTGCTATTCATAACCACATTTTTGAATTGCAAAGCGAGCAACTGAAACCCGACGGTTCAACCTGGTTCGAGTTTTAGTAAAAACCCGACTTACAACGAACCGGTCATCATTCCGGTTTCCGGTTCAACTGGTTGAACCGGCCGGGTTGAACCGATTTTTAAAACATTGTTTCACAAACTTGAAGCCTTTATGTTAGTTTCTATTTTTGGAAACATATTGAAGTAATGAACCCATGGTTTTTCTCCAATAAAACGATCCTATCCAAAGAAAAAATTTCTAACACGTGATACAAATACAACCATAACCCCCATATTAATCATTCATGGGATGCATATATTTACTTGTACAAATCCTAAGAGCAAACAGAGTGGTCACGCCGTGCTCCGGCGTTATCTGGCGTTGGCCGGCGTGATCACACCGAAATAAGCTACGTGGAAGACGACGTTTTCACACTTACGCCCGTGGAAAAAGAGATAGGGAGAAAGTGTTTTTCATTTTACCCCTTAAATCATTTTCATTTAACCTCGTCATTTTTAAAACTTGATAAAACTAGTAGTTAATATTTTTAACAAAAATGTAATTTTTTTTTATTTTTAAAACTTGATAAAACTTATTTTTAGACTTGATAAAACCCGATAAAAAAATTTATTTCGGTAATGTTGTTTTTAAATACTTGATAAAACTTTTTATTTTTATTTTTAAAACTTGATTAACTTTTTATTTTTATTTTTAAAACTTGATAAAACTTTTTTTTATTTCTCTAATTTTTTTCGGTAATGTTATTTTTTTTAGGATGTAATGTTTTTTATTTGAATGAATAAAGTAAATTAGGATTTGAATAAAATAATTGTTGAGGGTAGTTTATGAAAATAAAAGAAATATTTGGTGTGGTGCTGTGGAAATGGTGTGATGATAAGATATGTTTTTTTTTGTGAATGTGAAAATGAAAAAGTTGACGTGACATGGTGTTTTTTGGTGTGATGGTGTGAGCACTCCTTTTTACTCTAAAAAAATATTGAAGTTTCATTTAAGCGTAGAAAACGATTGGTGTCAAGAAAAATTAATGGTAGAAAATGTATAAAAACTAGGGGTGTAAACGAGCCGAGTCGAGCCGAGTATTGTCAAGCTCGAGCTCGACTCGAATACAAAAACTCGGCTCGAGCTCGACCGAGCTTTATATTTTAAGCTCGAGCTCGGCTCGTCATATAAAAATCGAGCTTGAGACTCGACTCGAGCTCGATTATTTTCAAATGTCATGCTCTAACTCGATGAATACTCGGCATATCAAGCTCGACTCGACTCGATTTATCTATATAAAAAGATAAAAAATAATTTGATTAAAGCTCGATAAGGCTCGCGAGCTTATCGAGCCGAGTATATTGGAGCTCGAACTCGATTCGAATATACACTCGAGTAACTCGAACTCGAGCTCGACTCGTTTAGATCGAGTCAATTTCTAGTAGTTTACGAGTCGATCTCGAGTAACTCACGAGCTGTCTCGGCTCATTTACACCCCTAAAAAGACACAATAGTCAAAACTAATTGATCCATATGAAGAACACCACCAACTTATGTAACCAGATCCAGCTTTGCATGTATACACGCATTTGATCACAAATTTCTACCAAAACAAAAGGTCAAGAACAAAAAGGTTTAGAAACTTGTAAGTCTCAAATTACCAAAAAAAATCATTAGAAGTGCAAAAACCAAAAATCTGGTTTTATCGGAAACACATAAACTATAACAACCTTACTTTATCATCTTAAAAAATCATTGGCCTTAGTTTTAACAACCGAGAAACAAAAACAAAAACACAATGAAATAGCTTTGTTCGTGGCTACACCTTAAAGATAACAACATGTCATATTCGAAGTCTGTAGATCGAAGAGCAAAAAGACCTAACACAAACCAACAACTTACCACCACACTCGAAACTCAACACATAAACAACACATAAACGAACACGTGCCACCAGATTAACCACCATTAAATAGCAACCAAACAACAACACCAGCTGACAATACCACCTATGCCACCAACCGAAACCACCAAAACTACAAACCTTATAACCCATCAGTTATGGTTGTTGTGGTAGCGACTTCAGAAGGTGGTGGTAGCAAAGGGTTAGCAGTATTGGTCTGTAAGAGGATATGGTTGTATGTATGAGCAGACATAAAAGAGAGAGATGTATAGAGTGTGTGTGCGCGTAGGTTAGTTTGAAAGGTAAAAGAGGTGAAGTTGTTTTGGTTTATATATACGAGTTTGGCGTAAGATTTTGGCAGTTTTGAATATTTGTCATCATTTCTTATTTTAAAAGTCAAATGTATGTTATGAATCGGGTATTGTGATACTATGTTCTTTACATGAGAAGTTTTGTTGAATTTTTTTAATTTTCAACAAAGTTTTTTTAAATAAGTAACTTTGTTTGAATACATCAACTTCAAACTTTTATTTTAAACATGCAATTTTTAAATGAAATTTTGATTCATAAAGTTTTTAAAATTGTTTGGATTTGTTAAATTATAAATTACTTATATACCATTCAACCATATTATAATCTATTAAAACACGTCTTTTTAGTTATTTCACATCTTAACATTAAAGTAAATAGCTAATTTAACAAACATTTTTATTTAAAAAAAAAACTTATAGCTCATATTAACAACTTTTCAAGTTATAACTTAAAACTACATTTAAAAACATAAAACATACAGCTTAAAACTAATTTTTCCAAACATACCCAAAATCCTCTAACATCTCACCTTTTACACAACCCCTAAATTTGTCACTGTGAGTTCGAATCTCTAACTGTTAACTCACCGTTAAAAAAAAAACTTCTAAATTTGGGTTTTGTGACCAAGCCAAATTACAAGAAAATACAACCAAAAAAGGTATTTCATCCTTAATTTATTTCATTGATTTTGTGCAGGTCCACTTAATTTAAACTTTGGAAATACTTTTGAAGACACCACACTGGAACTAAATCCAAACTCATGGACAAAGGTTTCTCATATTCATTCTTGAGTAAATTGCAAAATACTTCATATGGTTTAGTCAAATTGTAAGCAGTCCTTATCATTTCGAGTCCCTATCATTTCGAAAGTGCACTTATTCTCAATGTGAAGAATTTACAAGTGTATATTTGATCCTTGGCTAGTGTTAAATTACTAATCTATAATTTTCGTCATCCTTTTCACTTTGGTCTATTAGATGGTAATTTATGGTATGAAAAGTGCAGTTGTAAGTTTCTCATAAGGATGATGACTGCATTTCCAAAGAGATAGGGACTTTACATGCAGTTTGGCTAACTTTAAGGACGATTTTTGCAATTTACTCTTTATTCTGGTATGTTTGGCGCAATGGACTAGATTGGGGCTGAGGCTTATATTATAAGTTAAAAGCTGGAGCTTTTATTTTTACAAAGTTGTTTGGTTAATTATCTAGAGCTGAAATTATTAATATAAAATGGCATAAAAGTATATAAAATTAAATTCACATATATTTACAGGTATCTCGTGATAATGCGTTATATTTAGAAGATGTGTTTTTTCATAGAATTAGTTTCGCTATTTAAAAAGGGCTTGCGACGTAGCTTTTTGCTCGCTTGCCTTCTATATCTGTGTAATCTTTGGACCCTAAATCTATTTTGTTTATACTATAAAATTGTGAAAAAAATGAAGAAAAAAATAATTTAGAAGAGTATTTATTTAATAGTAATTGGACACGCTACAAGACGTACCCCATAAGCCCTTCTTTATTTCTTTATTTGGCTTGTGATGATTTATGAATTATAAGTCTTTAAATTAACCCGCGTTACAAGCCAGACTTATTTTAAAAGCCCACCCTATATACGCCACAATAAACCCGTTGTCAAACTCCAAGTAACTCCATTTTTGGTGCCACGTCATCGAAACTCACTCACTCACTCACATGAAAAAACAGGGGAGTCATCACTCCGAGCGGGAATACCCATTTTGAGGTGCTTTTTCGATCGTTTGTGGTTAAACTGGTTTCACGCCGGGTGGGAATACCCACGCCCCACCCTCACGCTGTGGGTTTTGGGCTTCGCCAGAGTCATCACGCGGCCCACGCCGTGGGTTTGGCACCCCACGGCGCCACCACTCCCAGCCCTCTTATAAATAACTATACAGTAATATATGTATACAGAAAATCATGACACAGTAATATACAAAATGATAACAAGTTGTTGTATATATTTATGTAGAAGGCTAGTGTTATTTTCATTGATATGCCTGCTGGCACTGGATTTTCATATGCAACAACGAAAGAAGCATCCATAAGCAGCGACAACGTCGTGGCCAAGCAGGCGACTGAATTTCTTAAGAAAGTATAATTTCTTTCATCTTTTCTTTTATTTATGAAACATGGTGCTTTTTGTTTTTAATACATTTGTTTTTCTTATGTACATCAGTTTCTTATCAATCATCCAAAGTTTTTGGGAAATCCTTTATACATAGCGGGCATTTCTTACATGGGCATTGTCGTACCTGTCGTCACTTTAGAACTGTACAATGGTACGTACTTGGTTCGATATCATATTTTCAGTACTTGTTTCTTAATTTATTTTTCCCTGAAAAAGTAACATGGTATGATCTTTGAACGTTCTCTTTTGTAGCTAATGAACGTGGTGATCAACCAGTATTGAATATTCAAGTAAATGACCCAAACATGTGAACACTAAACCTCATCTTTCCGTATTAAAGTACATAGAATACTAATATATTTTTTTAATTGTGATGTAGGGTTACATTCTTTGCAGCCCTCTAACAGATAAATTCATGGACTACAATTCTAGAATCGAATTTGCTCATCGTATGGCACTTGTATCTGATGAAATTTATGAGGTAAGTTTTGTCATTATAAACAATATACCAGCAACCTATATATATATGCGTCGTGCTAATAAAATTATAATTTTCGTATTATGAAGTCAGCAATAGAAAATTGCGCTGGTGATTATGTGAACACATACGCAGCTAGTTCATTATGCTTAAAAAGTCTTCAAAGATACGAGGAGGTGAGTAGAGTGTATTGACTGGTAAAATAAAATTTGCCTATAAAACATGTGGTTATATAATGTTTTGGTTACAGTGCACCCGCAGATTAGAACTCAGAAATATTTTGGACCCAGTTTGCGATGAGAAATATATGAAGCCGGCGGTTTGCGTAGTATTGTTTTTACCTCCATGGTTGATTTTATTTATTACTTAAGAGTCCCAAATCATGCTAACCTGCACTAATGAAAAATTGGATGTCTTTTTCCTCTTCTAGGACTACTATATTGATTTTATTGAGTATTGGGCAAACGATATGGTTGTGCAACAAGCTCTTAATATTCGGAGCGTAAGTTTTACTTAAACACATAATTAATCATTGAAAGAGGCGAGAATTTGGGAGCGAGCAATGTTTAGTATTAATTTTTAAATTTTACGTGTTCAGGGAACGATTGGAAAATGGGAATTGATTAATGCAACACTGCATTATGATAACTTTGGACGGAAAAACGACACATTCTGCTATTCTTATGACATATCCAGTAGCTTTGCCTACCATAAGGAACTTGTTAGCAAGAATTGCCGTGCATTGATCTTTAAGTTAATATAACAACATTATTATCGACTTAGATTTTAATAGAATAATAATGTGCATAACTATGATTTTGTTGACAGTGGTGATCTTGATATGGTGTTTCCATACGTCGGAGTGCAACAATGGATAGCTGCTCTGAATCTTGGAGTTGATAGGCCCTGGGAACCTTTCTATGTGGATCATCAAGTTGGAGGGTAATTACATTACTCTATTATCCGTTCCGAAAATGTACAGAAGTTTTTATTGTATGCTCACTAATTCTATGATTTATTTTTCAGATATGAAATGACATACGCACGAAATAGTTTCTCCTTGACATATGCTACTGTAAAAGTAAGACATGGGTATTTTTATAGGAAAAAAAGACGTATTTAGTCAAATTGAGCATTTTGTAGTCAAATGTAAGTCAAGTGGAAAGAATTTGACAGGTTTGGTCATCACCATACAAAATATTTGGAAAGAAGACGGATTTGGACATCACCGTTTGGTGGATTTGTACATTTGTGCACTTGTGCATGACCAAATTTGTCAATTTTTTTCCATTTGACTTACATTTAACCAGAGGGATGAGATTATGACCATATCCGTCTTTTTCCCTTTTATATACGGAAAAAGACTAAAATAGTCAAAATCCCAACCTTCTATCCACCACATGGTCTTGACATAAAATATTGACGAATATGGTCATACATAAATGCTTAACTGCTTTTTTGTACATAAGTGCTCAACTATTTTATTAAAGTGATCAACTTTTTAACGTAAATAAACAACTTTTATACAAAAATTGATCAACTTGACCATATTTGTCAAAATCTTAAGGCAAAACTATGTAGTGGATCAAAAGTGATCAACTTAACCATTTTAGTTTTTTTTCCCTTTTATATAAGCTTATAGAAATGCTTTTAATTCAGGCCTATTATATATTTTGGATATGTGGTTATAATTATTCTTTTATTTTTCTTATTAAAAAAAAATTCTCATTCGATGTTAACTCTAAAAGAGAGAGTTAAAATAATATTTTTTTTTTTTCGAACTAACAAGGTTTTGCGAACCTAGAGTGTATATATGTTTTTTACGACAGCCTAACTTGTTTAACCATAATTTTCGTTTATAACTTAATAACATATATTTTTTAAATATATATTATCTAACTTTTAAGTTTAAATCTTACATATAAATATTATATATATAACTTAAAAAATTATAAAAGCGAAAAGTTACATATAAGATATAAATTTTGATATAAATGAAATACAATAAAAAATATATGTATAAAAACTGTTTCTCATCAAGTTCAATAGAATATGCACACAATTCAAAATATATGTATAAAAACTGTTTCTCATCAACAAAAGAGTATTTCTACATCTTCTATCACACGCCGCCACAAAACATACGTGCACACCTCCCAAAGCCTATATATGTACGTTTTTCGAGAATATTTGTGCACGCTTTCCAAAAAAAAATAAGTACACCTTCAAAGTGTGTAATTGTTATTTAGGTTGAACGGACTGAGTGATTATTGTCAACTCACTCGTGAGTTACCACCCCTCTTCCTAACTCGAACGTGGGTGTACTTTGAAAAAGTGGATTAACCACCATGTGTGAGTCAAGTGTTGTGAGCACACCTCCGATTTATATACAGATGTTGAACAATCGAATTTATATATTCATGCTTATTTGATTTTTATCTTCCAAATATATTAAGATTTTATTTTTCATGAACCGTGATAAATGGACTAACTTATGTCATTTTGTAGGGCGCAGGCCACTCAGTACCACTGTACAAGCCGAAAGAAGCTATGGCTCTAGTCGAGAAGTGGCTTAACAACAAAAATATACATGCATATTAAAGCCTCATCCGCTAAATTTTTAACATAGTTTTGACGTACATCAAATAAAGGGTGGTTTTCTTGGATAGTCGATCGAAATAGTCGCACCTTGGGTTCGTGCTATGAGAATTTTTCTTCTTTGTTGTTATAAACTTTTTATTGGTTCCGAGATCGTTGCTCCTTGGTTATATGCCCTCGTGCATCGAGCTTTTGTTTGATGAACTCTTGTTGCCATTCTAAAAAAGAAAAAAAAGTTTTGTTTAATTTGTATCTCCTACTTTCTTATAAAAACGGCCAAAACCTTATTTAAAAGCGTAATTTATTTATCACACTAAGCGCTCTATATATAAGTTTAAGTGGAATGTAAATCCACATATTGTATTTATTGCAACACCAAATTAGTAGAAACCAAATTGATTTTTAAGTGTATAGGGTATCAGGGGCAGACCAAGAACAATACATTATCAGGTGCACAAGGCTTTTTTAAGAGTATCGAGGGTTTTGATTATGGGTAATCATGGGGCGATTTCAGATAATTTTTGTATAGTTACAAAAGTTCAGGTATAAGTTTTTCAAAACCAAACCTAGAAGGAAAAGTTTTGTTTGGTTTCTTGTGGTTTTGGTTTTTTCTACTATGTTTTTTTTCATTGAATGTCATATCTTCTACAAGTTTGAAATCTCTTTTACAAACAATTGTCGCGTGAATTGAAACATATATTATAAATGTAGTCCCATGAATGTTTGTGGCTAAAATGTAAATATAAAATAGGAAATTTTCGACGATAATTTTTAGTCGTTAAATTTAAATCATTTGATGGACTTGTCAGTAACAAGATATATCATGAATCTGGATATCCGAAACTTGCGATGACATATATCCAAAATTTTGAATAAAATTCTTTTATCTACGAGTACCCAAAATTTCAAATTAAAAAGTATTTGTGCAACACAAAAATTTAGACCGGGTTCATTTGGAAAAAATCTTAGTTAAGTTTATGTTATACCCATTATTTTAGCTAAGTTTTTACATCTTAGATATTCGAAATTTATTTTACGAGATAAGCATCCACCGGGTCTCCGTGAACCCCAAGAACCCCCATAAGTCCAGTGTTTAGGCAAAATGATTGTGGTAAAAATACGCTTTTAGGAAAAAGACGTATATGCGGTAAGTATTAAATGTACGATTTAGAAAAACCGTACACTAATGACCCAATGTAAGTTCGTTCACCAAGGAGGATAATTGTGTGTGTCAAAATTGTAATGTTTTGGATTAATATTGAGAGAAAAAAAATGACGGATTACGATTGAAATTACACTAAGACGAAAAACGCGTTTTCACGCAAAACGAGGCAAAATTAAAACTTTATCTAAAAATACCCAGAAAATTACAATAAATCCCTAAAAATAAATCTAAGGTTTACAAATAAATAAAACTTCTTTTAAGTTTTTAAATTAAATAATATTTAATTTTTAAATGCTAGTTAAAGCTTTAAAATCAAATAAATTAACAAAAAGCCCAAACTAAGATTTTAAAACTTGTAAATCTCAGATATATTCTAAATAAGCTAAAAAAGTATTTTTTTTTTTCAATTTTTTAAACTAATTAAATCTACTTTAAAAACCTAAAAACAATTTTTAAATAAAAACGTAAAACCGAAAAACGTGACGAAAATGAAAATTTACCTAAAAAGTTAATAAAAATCACCAAAAAGTCCCAAATAAAATAATAAGATATAAAACTTTTTGTAACATTTTAAATAATTTTATATTAATTTTTAAAAATTAATTAAAACCTTAAAAAATAAAATAAAATATTAAAAAGTCCAACTCAAATTTTTATAGCTTGTAAACCTTATTATATTAATAAAAGACTAAAAAGTATTTTTTATAAATTTTTAAAACCCTAAATCTATTTTTAAAAGGCTAAAAATGAAAACCCTATTAAAAATTGCTAGAAATTAATATAATAAGGGGAAAAATCCCAAACTCTCCCTAAAAATCCTAAATGCTATGCAATTGAAGGGAAAAATGAAATAAGTCCAAAGAATGCACCCAATAAGCTGTAATAAGCTTTTTTGC
This sequence comes from Glebionis coronaria, assembly GCA_025667525.1. NCBI lineage: Eukaryota > Viridiplantae > Streptophyta > Magnoliopsida > Asterales > Asteraceae > Glebionis > Glebionis coronaria. The sequence continues at coordinate 582,804,274 of CM046878.1, read as the reverse complement.
TCACGACTTAATATTAATCAAAGGAATGAAGAATGGTATAAGTTTTTAACGTTCCAAAGGGTGACAAGAAAAAGCTCATAGGTCACCGGTTAACACGTTACTCCTTGGTAAGCAAGGTCGCGTGATAAAGCCTGGGCAATGCTTTTTTTTCTTTTTTTTTCTTTTTTTTTCTTTTTTTTTTCTTTTTCCATGCACTTAATAAGCTCAAACAACACCTCATTTTACTTTTTACTTGTTAATAATCTCTGGTTAAACCACACTTATGAATCAAACGCCATAGAATCTATGGAAATGAACAAGTTCTTGTGCTATGAACCAACAGTGGTTGGTATAACTTTTAGAGCCTTTTGGCTAGGGGGTTCTTGGAGTACAAGGCACCCTCACAACCCTCACAACCTTTGGGTTGTGAGGAGTGAATAACTACAATAAACAAGTACCAAAAACATAGATTAAACCACAAAAATCATACAAGAACAAGCAATGTACAGAGAATGAGGGCTGCTAATCTCAATGGCCATACAGTGGTTGTTAAGGAGCTTAATTATGTTCTAAACCCTACCAAACTATGATACCAGATGCTACAACCTAAGACCTACCCCTAGGCTGTCTATGCACCAAAAATCAAGTCCACACAATCAAAACCAAACCTGAGACACTTGCTGATACTATTGGTATGCAGGGACATGCATTTGCTGATATGTTTGGCAAAAGAGTGAAGTTCAGAAGCTAGCACAGGTTTTAAAAAGCTTGCAATCCTAGAAACCAGATATAACAGCCCTAGTATACCTCAAAAACTAACAATCTACCAAATTACAGCTTGCAATTCAACCTAACAAAGGTTTAATCAAGATCTGCTTGTTTTTGTTGTATTTCTAAGTGGACATGCAATTTTTGCTATAAACTCAATTCTAATGAAACCAAAAGAATGAATCAACTCCGACACAGGCATCAAGCATGTTTCAACAGAATTTAGACTGATTTGAGCTACTTAATCTCCTAAACAAACACAATCCAAACACTCCTTAACAACTTTTTACCAATATTTTTCAAAGGTTTTTCAATATAAGCACAATAAGCATACAAAATGTGAGCATATAATCAACTAAAGACAATAGATAAGCAAATTCAAACACCAATACCAACTTTACACAACACAAATCATAAAATCACATAACATGGCATATTTTTTACAGTATGTTAGAAAGAAAGAGAAACAGTGTGAACCTCTCCCCACTTGCATCCTATAGGGAGTCAGCAATGCTCCCCTAAGCTTTGTTCACCACTGAACAACAGCTAGGGATACCTTGGACTTAAAGAAAGGAAAGAACCTTGACTACAACTGCCAAGAGGGTCCACCACAATGATTTAGTGGCCTTGATGGAGGCTGTTTTAAAACACGAACACAACAAGAATATCCAAGCCCCAAAAACTTGCTCACAAGTTGGATTTGAAACCACCTTTTGAACAAGATTCTAGGACAGTGAGTGGTTAATATCCAAATAGAACAGAAAAAGAGGACAATAACATAAATCTTTGAGACACCAAGTCCCCATAAGATATGCCACCCAAGTGTTTACCCTCACTGCTCCTTGATATCCTAGGGATGGCAGTTAGCTATGATCAAGCTCCTACCCAAGTGACTTATCTTTTTGAAAGCTTATGTTATCCAACCGAAAAACTTTTTATGTATTTTTTTTTTAAATTTACTTAAGAACACCTTAATGAGACACATTTGATTATCAACTAAATAAAGAAAATCTCAAGGTTTTTAGAAAGAGATGCCCACCATTACCAACTTCACTCAAACTAGTGAGTGAAAGGAATTACAAGATCTTAGGGAGATTTCTAAACACAATGAACAAACAAGTGAATATAAAATTGGAACTTAAAATTCTTCTTAACTCAATATCAACTTCTCATTAACAAAAAAGAAAGGAATTACAAGGTTTCTGGAAAAAGACACTAAGAACAAGAATACATGTCACATGTGACAATGTATTTATACTAAGGCTAAGAACTATCTAGAATACAGAAAAAATAAATCCTAATCTAGTATGAACTTCTAAATATGCCCTTGGACTGATTTTGAATTCTTGAATAAGTTGGTAAACAGTCAAAAGGAGGTTTGAGAGTTTTGTAGTTGGTAAACAGTCAAAAGGAGGCGTCAGGGGTATATATATACCTACTGATTTACTGTTCACGGTTAGTTATGTGCCACATGTTTTCCACTTGCTAGATCTGATGATAGAAGTTGAAGGGGTAACTATGATGTGGCAGGCGCTTTTCCTGGGTACCAAGGAGGTTAGGTAAAAGGGGGATGAATGTCTTCTTGGCGGGAATGTTTGAAATATTTGTTCATATTTGGACTATGCGAGTGTTCAGATTAATTTGTAGTCTAGTAGCCGCGGTTGGAACCTGCGACCACTAGACTGGGGAGACATGATGACGTATAGTCCCTAGTCGGGCTGGATAGTCTGACTCACGGGTACTACCTGCATCCATCAGGAATGGATTAAATGCTTGTGTGATGCGCGCGCGCAGCCCAGGATGCCCGGTAAGCCGTTGTCCCACATAAGGCTAAATCTATTTTTAAAAGGCTAAAAATGAAAACCGTATCAAAAAATTGCTAGAAATTAATATAATAAGGGAAAAAATCCCAAACTCTCCCTAAAAATCCTAAATGCTATGCAATTGAAGGGAAAAATGAAATAATTCCAAAGAATGCACCCAATAAGCTGTAATAAGCTCTTTAGCTCACGACTTAATATTAATCAAAGGAATGAATAAAGGTATAAGTTTATATCGTTCCAAAGGGTGACAAGAAAAAGCTCATAGGTCATTAGTTAACACCTTACTCCTTGGTAAGCAAAGTCGCATGTTTGAGCCTGGGCTATGCTTCATTTTGTTTTTATTTTTTTTCTTTTTCCTTGCACTTAATAAGCTCAAACAGCACCTTCTTTTACTTTTTACTTGTTAATAATCTCTGGTTAAACCACACTTATGAATCAAACGCCACAGAATCTATGGAAACGAACAAGTTCTTGTGCTATGAACCAAAAGTGGTTGGTATAGCGTTTGGAGCCTTTTAGCTTGGTGGTTCTTGGAGTACAAGGCACCCTCACAACCTTTGGGTTGTGAGGAGTCAATAACAACAATAAACAAGTACCAAAAACACAGATTAAACCACAAAAATCATACAAGAACAAGCAGTGCACAGAGAATGAGGGTTGTTGATCTAAATGGTCATACAGTGGCTGTTAATGAGCTTAATTATGTTCCAAACCCTACCAAACTGTGATACCAGATGCTACAACCTAAGACCTACCCCTAGGCTGTCTATGCACCAAAAATCAAGTCCACACAATCAAAAAGCAAACCTGAGACACTTGATGATACTATTGGTATGCAGGGACATGCATTTGCTGATATGTTTGGCAAAAGAGTGAAGTTCAAAAGCTAGCACAGGTTTCAAAAAGCTTGCAATCCTAGCAACCAGATATGACAGACCTTATTATACCTCAAAAACTAACAATCTACCAAATTACAACTTCCAATTCAACCTAACAAAGGTTTAATCAAGATATGCTTGTTTTTGTTGTATTTCTAAGTAGACATGCAATTTTTGCTATAAAGTCAAAAAGATATTCTTGGGGCTCGTTCGAGTGTTATATTCACCTTCGTAAATGCTCAGTTGATAGGTCATAAAAGATGAAACGTTAAAATTTAAAAAAAGTTTAAAAGAAAAACTTCATTTACAACTAACTTATGCACCAACATCGTTTGTTTTCGGATAAAATTTCATAACGTTTTGAGATATTTCTTTTTTATTTATCTTTTCATTTGATTTTCTCTTTAGGAAAGAAAATAACTTATTTAAAACATGCTTTTCAGAATACTTGCACTAGGTCAAGTCTAAGGATGCATGAGCTGCCCATGATCATCAAGCATATAATAGGGCCAAGTGGATTTTCTAGATATATACTACGTATGTTATTTTTAGGATGGCAAAAGCATCTGAAATTGATGGGGAAAATCGAAACTCAAACCAATTGGGTCGGGTTTGGAGTCGAGTTGACGGGATTAGATGTGGGTTCGGGTTGAGATGTTCTATTTTTCGCGGGTACGGGTTCGGGTTCTAGTAATACATGCCCCGTTTACTCGTATACGTACCCGTTTACCAAAATCCGTATCCGCTTTTATAACTATATTATATAAGTTTTAAACTTGTGCAAAATAGTAGACGAAAATTGTTAAACAAACGAAATGCTCATATTACTTACATTTTGTATGTATTAAAATGTTTGCGATCTTGGTAATTTTAAAATAAAAATAATGATTTATTGGATGCATTCAATCACATGATATGATATTTCGTTAGTATTCTTATCTTCTAAAAACTTAAAAAATATATTAGAGTATTTTGATCGTTTTTCATTGGTTTTTCTTAACTTTATACGCACAATTATGTCCAACGAAATTTAATTGTGAATACCCGATACCCACGGGTAAAATCTGAAAACCCGATGAACAATACTAATCGGATACCCGTCGGGTATTAAGGCGGATGCAGATTTGGATATTATAAACAGGTGCGGGTGCAAGTTCTCTAAAACCCGACCCGTTGCCATCCTAGTTATTTCCCAAGAAATTTAAATTTTGATTATACACACAGATTCTATAAAAGAAATAAAGTTTGTCTAATGCATTCTATGATACACGGCTAGCTTCCGACGAGCATAAACAATAGTATCATATAGTTCAGGCGACACGAAATTGTTCCGCCTCAAACGAATCACAGCATTCCGCGTTTTTCCATCCGTTATAATAGACTACTAAAATCCAATCCAAACCAAACATATACATAACCGCAAAATGCAGCTGCGTTTTTCTTTCTGAACTAAGACTCGTCCCCATTTTCGACCAGAGGTTCTAAACCAGAACTACTCCCATAAGCTCTCTCCTTCCATATTTTCTCAACTTCCTCAAATGTCAGCCCTTTGGTCTCGGGTACAAACAAAAACACAAAACCAAACGCAACAACCGCAATGACAGCCAGGATCAAGAAAGTCAAACAAGTCCCAAGAGCTTCAGCAATGGAAAGAAAACTTTGAGCCACAATCAAATTTGACACCCAATTAACCGTAGCCGACATTCCTCCACATATCCCTCTATAAGATTCAGGATATATTTCCGAGTTAACAGTCCATGGAACGGGTCCCATTCCAGGGGCGAAAAAGGCAATATAAAGAGCTAAACCCAGAACAGCTAACCACCCGACTGATTCAAGGTAAAATGCAACTGAGAGGAGGATTAAGGATAGAAAGACACCTGTCAGGCTGCTGAGAGCTAATTTTCGACGGCCGAAATGGTCTATAAGGTAGATTCCGACGATTGTGCCGGCTGCATTCATTAATGCGACTATGAGAGATAGTAAAAGGGCTAATTGGTTTGAAGTGAAACCGGCCATTTGTACTATGGTTGGACTGTAGTACATCACGGTGTTGATGCCGGTGAATTGTTGGAATGCCTGCATATCAAGAAAACATTACGCAATCAGTTTTGGTTACGAGCAACCCCGTTGGTCAATCTATCTGACAGACCCGCCCATTTAGCCACGTATAGCATTTTATTACCTGAAGACCAGCTCCGGCGAAAAAGGCAAGCCTAATTTCTTTAATTCTGAAAACGTCCCAATAACTAATTGCATTCTTGCGATGGTGTTCTTCCTCTAAAGCAGCAGAAAGTTGGTCAAGTTCCTCTTCTAACCGATAAGGATCGTAAATCTTTGAGAGGACAACAATCGCGTCTTTTTTGCTTTTCTTCATGTAAAGCCAACGTGGAGACTCGGGAAGAAACAACATCAAGAAAAACTGGATAATAGCAGGCACAGCAGCTACTCCAAGCATCCATCGCCATGTCCCGGGAACCTGTTCAACAGCATATGTTAGAATGATATCCAAGAATCGTTATATATGGTGAAAAAATTTTCTGTTGGTTACATTTTATTAACATCAATTACCAACTAAGTTATAAGTTTTATTCACCACAAATTGCTTGTCCAATTAATATCTGTTTATTACCAATTTCACCGCCAACTTAGCATTAACAGGAAAAAAAAGTATATATGAAAGCAATAATTAGAAGTCGACAAATGCATGAAGAACCACCTCCACAATGGGGTATGCCGTTAGTTACATCACACGGCTTTTATAGTTATAGACAATTGAATGACCATCTAACAGGCCAAGCCGAAACTTAGTGTTACCTGCAGATTGGCGTCCTGTCGTCAAACTCATGTTATCAAACAAATTCTAAAAGCAAGTATTTTCAATAATGATGATAAGTAGTAATTGGCATTAAGCAGGAGATAAAAGAGTTATACTCCGTGGAAGAACTTAATATACAAGCTCCCGTGCAACCTTGAAGTTGCCTAGCTTGTTGTTGCTGCATAATCGAAAACTTAAATGCAAGGTACAGTTTAACACTAATGCACTGAAATCGAAATACGATGTTTAACGTATATGGAAAATCATCTATGCTCATACTTTAAATTCACCACTTTCCAGAGACTGTATGTGTTCTACTTCATGGTTAAAAGCCTCGTTTTAGTATAGACATTTATTGTATCAAGTTGCAACTTAAGACTAAACAATGACGCTATATTATCTTATGCTGAATCAAGAAAAAACAGTGCCCTACGGCGAAGATAATTTAATGATAAAAAGCAAACAAAAGAACAGACCTCGGTGAAAGCAAGATTAACTAGGTAAGAAAGAAACTGTCCACTGGTTATCATGAGCACATTGGTGCTTACAAGACCTCCACGTATTTCTGATGGGGCTGCTTCTGCAATATACATCGGAGCAGTAACCGATGCTACACCGACGCCAAGCCCAACCAAGAGGCGGCCAAATATAATAACATATGGTGTCCATGCAGCTGCCATGACAAAGGATCCTAGTGCAAAAATCACATCAGCAAGAAGAGTAGCCTTCTTACGCCCGTATTTATCATTTATCCCACCGCCAGCTGCAGCCCCAATCATTGCGCCTACTAAAGCCATGCTGACAATTGTTTCCTGTATATGCGTACAAGTTTTTAAGAACCAATATTGGGCAGATTAACCATATTAACCAGATTAAGGGATTGTTACAGCTGCTAAGATGTTTTACATTACAGTGAAGAAGTCTTTAAGGCTAAATACTTAAAAAGAAACTAGTAAGGTAAATCCGTGTGGAATGTACTTATCATTTTAGTCGGTACTTTACCTGCAGAAAACTACTGCGATCAACTGCCTCAAATTCATCACGAATGTACAGAAGAGATCCTGATATTACTCCTGGAACAAAAATTCAGAAGAACACGAGTTTAGAGGACAAGCCTGGGGGATATAAAGATTAACATTTACATATTATCTACATGCCACTATTTCAACGTGTTCTCAATACGTTTGGTTCGGTTATGTACTATCGAGAATGGGTCAACATGAAACATAAAAAAGTAACTTACAGAGAAATCAGGTCAGACAATTTGAAAATTTCGCAAACTACAGTATGGTGTCTGTTCATAGAAGTCGGATCATTACTATAATGATGGTTCTTGTAAGGGTTAACCGCTTAAAATTGCAGTATACTTTAGTATTTTATTCATTTAGTAACGAACTACAAAAATTATGAGTCACGGCAACGTGGTTGCATTTCATAACCAATCATAGTAATTCTGTTCCAAGACATAGGAATATACTTTCAATTTGTTAACTAATATATGGACTCTTAGAGCTCTAGGTATGGACGTATGGTGAGTCATGGCTCAAGTTTTCCCAAACGGTGCAACTTGACAGCGCCAGAACCACACCCCACCTCGCGTTTTCGAGTTCTGAGCCTTCACCACCAGCCGAGATGGTCCCGGTCTCAAAATATATGTTCTATAATTAACTAAAACTAGAACCTCGTTACAATCCACACAAAATGATTCATCAAGTGGCGAAAAATGGGTAAGTAAATATCCCAAATTTGCCACTGTGGGTATCACCATTTTTCGCTTATCAAAAAGGAGTGGCAACACAATTTTCAAACATACGGATAACTTTTCGAAAAGTGAACAGGTTTTAGGTCCTTTGAATCTTATATTCGTTATTAGTACTTGGAGCCAGAATTCAAAATCTTGTGAATTTTACTTACATTCCTTGCAACTACTACTCGTTCTATGAGCCACACAATTGCCTCTACTAAAAACTGACAACATAGACGTGTAGGGCAAGCATGTGCATACCTTCTAAGCATAGTGTAAAAAGAAACTATTAGTAGTAATCTTTTGCAAGAATTTTACACTATCCACCACTAATCGACAAATTTCAGTAACAAAAACCAAAATCATGTACTCCCTCCGTCCCAAGATAATTGTCCCCCACAAAAAACACTCACTCTTTAGGAAGAACATGATTCTTACAGTTTTCTGTCACTTACTTTTTGCAGAATGACATTTTTACCTTCAACAAGTTAATTAATATCTTTTTCGAAGTTTATACTTTATACAACTAATTTCAACCAAGGATAATAAGATAAACCCGATTAAAATTAACTATATATTTTTAGTAGTAGTGGAGGGTGTTTGTTTAAGCTTATACTATAACATAAGTTCATTTCGACTTATATAACATAAGCTCCAATTTTGTGGCTTATTAATAGAGTTATGGTCTTATATAAGTTCATTATAATATAATAAACTTACATAAGCCCATAAGTCTTCAAACAAGCTCAAAAAATCGGGGTTTTTATGAAATATAAGCCGAAACATGCCTTATTTTCACCTTATATAACATAAGCCTCAATTTTATGGCTTATTTTGAGACTTAGGGGCTTATATAAGTTTATCATGATATAATAAACTTATATAAGCCCATAAGTCTCCAAATAAGCCACAAAATTAGAAGTTTTATGTTATATAAGCCGAAATGAGCTTACGTTAATTCGGGACATCCGAAACAGGGGGAGTATTCATATATTATCAAATAAAAAATCATCAACATAAATCTAAAAAGAAAAAAACATGAAATGATGAGGTACCTGTATCATAACCAAAAAGAAGACCACCAATACCAGCAACAAGAGTCAAACCCAAAACATAACCATTACTAAAATAAGTAGTAGTAACCTTCCTGTGATCATCACCATACCCTGAACTCCCTGCTTCATTTGTTCCATCTATTGTCATCTTTCTTTAAATAGATCAAACCCAACCAACCAACCAACACAGATTCTTATATAAAATATGAAATGTGGGTGATCAACAAGATTTTTTTTTTAAGGTTTTATGGAGAAGAAGAAGAAGACGTGGAGAATTTGATTTTAAATTTGTTTTTTTGAAATGATGTGTAAATTCACAATTTGCAAAAACAATCCTTGTGGTTTGGCTGGAGTATATATTTCATGCACATAATAAACCCAAAATGAACAAAAGTTAAGCATCCTCGCGTCAACCCCACCAGCTAAGCTGATAAAATTTTATTTATTATTTTAAATTAAATAAATATCCGTTATGAGGCAACAAAAATAATCTATAAATAATACCTTTTTTCACCAAAAGATTTATATTCATTTGTCACTTTTCTATAATTCCTTACATTTTTACTCATTCAAAATAAATCTTGATTGAACAAATAACATGTTTAACAATCATTCCAACTAATTTTCGAATTTTAATCCCGGTTCGTCTTCGAATCTGATATCCTCTTGTCAACCTGAATTCAACTACATGTCATTTTACACCAATCAAAATGAAACATTTCTCAAATTTCAACAAGAACAATTCATGAAATTTCAACAACAATTTTTAAACCAAAGCGGTTCGCAACCACAATCTCAACCACAATTCGACCAGCAATCCCATCACCTACTGGATGAAGATAAAGATGACGAAGAACATATCCCGATGCCAACGTCCAAAAAAGGTGCTCGTAGGAAGCTCAAGGCTAAGAAGAACGTTGAACCGGAAGCCGGTCCGGGTACTCGAAAGTTGTGAACCGATACAGAGGAGTATCTTTTGGCCTAATGTTACATACAAATTTTCGAGGATCCTAATGTTGGTGCTAGTAAAAACAATCCTTGTGGTTTGACTGGAGTATACTTCATGCACAAAATATACACATCAGCGTCAAGACTTTGACCTCGTCATCATCAAAAGTGGTACCAGTTGAGCTAAGAGCGGGAGAGCGGGGTTGTTAGGTGCGCTGGTAAGTCTTTGGCGTCATCTTTTTTTTTGGCGCATCGTTCTCAGTTTCGCGCCAACCAGATCAGCCAGTACATCATTGTTTTATTTTTTTGGTAATAAAGAGGGTATTTATGAGCCCATTATACCTTTTTAGCACTACTTTTATTCGTACCAATCACTCTTCGTAAATGTAGTGTCAAAGAGTTTCTTATGTCAAAGATTCAAAATCCTACGTGACGGATTTGTCACCACATTCTCGTGTCAACTATTTCCAGCTTTTTAAAAGTCTTCAGCGCTAGAATACTACATACCATTTTAAAAAATTGTAGTCCTGGCTAACAAGTTTATAAAAGTGAGCTTTTAAAATAATCTATCTTTATATGTTACTGTATAAAAGTTGAAAAAGCTTTTGCGTATCTCAAATTGAAATACATAAAGGTTTTTTTGAGATTCTAAACAACTACACTCGTCAATTTATCGTAACTTACAGCTTTAACTAATAATAAACTAAAACTTTTAATATAACTTTGTTAACAAATAAGCTTATTTATTTCAGAAAATTTTACAAAAATATTGTCTAAGATCAATAAGCTAAACACAATTATGATATCTAACATAAATAAAAAACAGTGTCGTAAAAGAAGGTTTCAAAGTCGATCAATCATTGTTTAAATCCTAATAGGCCATCAGCTTTTTTAGCTTTTGCAAATCGGGCAATTGTTGTCAACTACGGCTAATAACAGTCAACGATAGTCAAACTTATAAAAAATCACATCTTAACTAAAATACCATTGGAGGCTCTAATTACAATATGATAGAGCATTTCGATTCGAATCTCGAAATCGAACCGGAACTATATTGATTTTTGGTACTCGGATCATGTTCGGTACTGGAATTACAAAATAGAGTTCAATAAAATTTGGGACCACTAATTCGGTATGGACAGATACCAAATAAAAAAATTCTCGAAAAAACGGAAAAACTCGATTTTTCGGTACCGATACTCATCGGAATATCGATATCCGAATTTTGTTGGATACGATATCAGTACCACTAATTTATGCTCGAAAAATAATCGATATAAGTATGAATTTGATACGAGAGCGGTGTTGCGCTCGTCCTAAATTACAATTTGGACAATAAGAGGGGCTTTATTTGCAATTTACTTTAAATTGACAATGTAAGATGTAACACGTGTCATTTTAGACCAAAACATAAAGTATAGTTGTTTAATCATGTTATCTACTACTGTACAAATATTGTTATCCACGCGCTATTTCACTCGCCTTGTGAACCGTTTGATTGCCATTCAGAAACCCACGCGCCTCTTTCCGAATTAATGTGAAACGTCTTTGTTGTCATCCTTATTTTCTTGACATGTGTACTTGTCATAGCCAAGCAAGAAACATGAGAGATAAATAATCCAGTTTTGAGAAGAAAAAAATACTAACCATCTCTAATGGAGATGAGTTTATACAAAACTTTTTTATTAAATGCATCAAAAAAAAAAAAAAATCACATGCATAATATGGATGGGTAGATAGGTTGGTTTTTTTTGCATTAAAAGCTTTGTAAATTAAAAGTCTTTCTTTAAAACATATGAAAAAATCTTTATTCCAATAGTTCAAACCAGGGGCGGAGCCATGTGTTAAGTAGCGGAGGGAGGTGCCCCCGAGGCCCCGACAAAGCTTTCGCAGACACACACATTATGTAGAGAAAACATCAGATTTGTTGAAAAAAAATTGCATGCCCTCATCAACATTATCAGAGTGCCCTCTACATTTTTGGAGACAAACAGTAAAAGGATCAAAATGAGGATGATTTTCCAAAGTCATATACTAGTTGGTCGGAAAAAATGGAGTTGTAAAGATCGAAGTGTGGTGAAAAGTGAGACGTTGGAGATGAGAAAGTGGGGTACTAATATTTTGGAGTAAATAATATATTGAATGAAATTTGCACATATTCCAAAATAGCTTTAAAAGATTCTTAATAAAAGTACTTTTTTCATATAATAAAATTGGCTACTCTACAAAATAATACTAGTACTGTATTGTCTTTTAGTTAAGTAATATACGTTATAGTCTTCTGTTATTACTTTTTTTCGTTTTAAAATTATTTTCTTTCGATAGAAAACTTTTAGTTTAAAAAAAAACATTTATAACAATTTTTATTTTTTATTTTTTTGGTAGAATAACAGTTTTACTTTTAGCTAATTAATTAAACACTTTTTAAATTTTGTAATAATAATTTTAAACAAAAATAATACTTTCTCCGTCCTAAATTAATAGTCCCCGAAAAAATACATTGTTTTAAAAAATATCACTATCATTTCATTCTCTCTCTTCCTCTTTCGCAAAATAACACTCTTACCCTGATGCAATTAATTAAAACTTTAGAGAGAATTGCATAAATGGTCCTTTAGGTTTGGTCATTTTGCATGTTTCGTCCTAAATGTTTTAAAAATGCTGATATCGTCCTAAAATCAAACTATTTCGCAAATTTTCATCCTTAATGTTTTGTCATTTTGCAGGTTTCATCCCAATAGTTTTGGCTATTTTGTAGGTTTCGTCCTAATAATTTTCCTCATAAGAACGATGCTTGCATTAAAGTTTCCCCACAGGGATGATCCTTGCACTTTTGTAACGTTTAGGACGAAACATGCAATTTGGCCAAACTTTAGGTGCAATATGGTAAACTTTTACATTACTTACATCTGTTTTGGAAGAAGACTCTAATTTTAGGACGTCCCGAAATGATATACAGGACTATAAATTTGAGACGGAGGTAGTACAATAAACTTGATCAAACTTTCTTATCTATTATTTTAGGACGTTCGAAAAAAAGAGCAATAAAAATAAAAATAAGATTGTTGTTAAAACTTATTTTGTACTTAGTTTTGTTTGGGAAAAAATTTGCCCCCAATGTCCGGTTTTCCTAGCTCCACCACTGGTTCAAACTATGACAAAAGGTTATTCAAATAGTAAAAAGCTATTAGTAAGTCAAATGCATTGGAGATGCTATAGTACAGGAAAAATGACTCTTAGCTTAGCGTATACTCAATCAATTAATCACAATTACCCATTTTTATTATGTAACAAAAAAAACTCATTTTTTTAAAACTAAATATCTCACAAACTGTTCATCGTTACGTAAAACAAAACATATCATTGCGACGAGAATTAAAATCATATATGATTCGTGACGAATCATATATGATTCTCTCAGAAGTGACTTACGAAAAAAAATCGAAAAAAAAGTTCGTCGAAAGTATATACATGTGCCCCTCGATAGATAGATGATTTAATCCTCGTTGTAATGGTGTATTTTTTTTCGTTTGATGATTTACCGTTTGTGAGATATTTAATGTAAAACCCGCATTAAAATACCATGAACAGTACACATGAACAATACACACATGAAAATACGGTAAAATTTAAAACTTTCCATTTATAATATAATTCACGTGTCACGGTATTAAATAACATGTAGTTACGTAAATATTATAAATGTGTTAAGTACACGACATATAAAAATCACTACATTAAAACATAAACGATCACGTAATTATTTGAACAAGGAAAAGTTACGGGTTTCCCCGTGGACACCCTATAGGTCGTGGCTACACAAGGAACAAAGGAGAAAATGGGCTTTGGCCTATGACCCAACCAAATACATGTTAAGTAAAACCCCAGGGAAACACATCATAATTTTAGGTTTAACAAAAAGCTCTCTTGCCTCCTTCTTGCTCCTTTGCCGCCGGCCACCATAAACCACAAGAACAAACCGGACGATTTTCTTGGTTAATCATTCGTGTGTATGTGATCGTGTTCATAGCTTTTCTTTCCACGTGTTCGGTAAATCAATCACCCGTTTCTTTTATTTAATTCTTATGGAGTCTTATTTAATTAATCATTAAAAATAAGTAATAAGAACACATGGGGATTAACTAAATCATGATTAAAGGGTGTTTGTGTTTGTTGGTTCCGGCCGAGATACCACCGAGAGCCAAAAGGCTCTCGGCTTGCGTTCAACACCACCACCGAGACCCACTAGGGGGCTCGGCTTGGTTGGGTTTGGCTCGGACGACACATGGAAACCCCGACCGCATGTCGGGGGTGTGGTTTTGGTTTGGACCGAGAGCCAACCGAGACCTTAGAGTCTCGGTGGGGCTTCTTTGGGCTAACAGCGGGAACCGAACAAAAACAGGGGGAACCGATGTGAACCGGGCTCGGTGGGCAACCGTGGCTCGGCAGTGGGAACCGCAAGTCACCAGTGGAACCGTGGCTCGGCTTATATGTAAACCGGGTTTCGGGCTCGGGTTAATTTTTAAAACACGGGTTCGGGTCTCGGGTTAAATATTAAAATTAGAAAAACATGTTAATTAAATTAACTACTAGACTATTTAATTTAATTAATTTCATGAATTAGGTTTAATATTAAATTAATATTACATGTATAACCTAAAGTATTTAACTTAGCTTAATTTAATTAAAACATGTATTTTTAATTAAATTCCATATAACGTATAGTTTAATTAATTAACCAGTTATTTAATTAATGAGCTATAACCATGACTTGTGTTATACTACTTAAACTTTAATTATTATTTATAATCCAGCTTATTTCTAATTATGGAAACTTACTATTTTTGGGAACTTTCTACTTTTAGAAACTTACTATTTATGGAAACCTGCTATTTTTAGAAAGTTACTTAGTATTACAATACAAGTATTATAATACACTAATACATGAATAATACATAGTAGAACATCAGAATAATTACAGTTAACACGGTAAACAGTAAAACATGACAGAATACGTATAACAAGCTAATAACACACATAACCAGTAAAACACATGTAATTCAGACAACTCATACACATCCATATTTCTTATGTAGTGTTATCCGTCGAGGCGGATTAGTCTTCGTCGTTTTCTTTAGCTTTTACTGGACATAAGGTACGGATTTCCCGTTCTTCAGTAAGGACAATCTCTTCCTTTATTAGGATTTCACGTATGCAGCCAACTGTTTTCTCCAGTAGTTACATATTAAATGCTTATTTTTATTAGTTACCTTAGTCATATACATGCATGACCAGTTTCACCTAGTTATGGAGGTACCATAACTATAACACTAGAGGCACTAGTGTTATGACTTCACCATGGCGGAGTGATAGCTCGTGGCGTCCCTTTTCAGTTATTTGGCCATTATATTATTATATTATCATATTATCATGTGGGGCGTATGGGTGCATCCTAGTTACATGTTTTAGTCAGGATTTCATGGTGAATGTGGTGTGTGCCTTGCATCCTTCACAAGGAGTTGATCCCTCCTACCCACTTACCAACTAATTAGAGGCATCCCATCTAATTTGCATGACGAGGTCACCCCTCCAAGCATACATGCATGTTGTTGACCTCATGACCTATATTGGCTTTTGGTACATTAACTAATACAGATTTTCATAAGTAACATAAGGTATGTTTTCAGAACTAAAACCAGTTAACATGACAGACAACTAGGTTTTCCAAGACTTATTCATTTTCGCTGCTATTCAAGCTTTATGCTCTTTATATGCTTTCATATTCTATGTTCCATGCTTTATTGTATATCCGTGCACTGACCGTTATGCTCAGCCATCTACTTTTCCATGTTCCCAAACGGCAGGTACCCAAGGACGCAAGTAGGAACTCTAGAGTATGTGCATTCGGATTGGAAGCTATCCGACCTCTTTTACCTTATGCATTTTCCTACTTTATCATACTTTACCTCTTTTGGACAATGTTTAGTCCTTTCCATTTACAGTACTTAATATTGCTTGTGTGTGAGTTACTAGACTACCGATGTTTGATTTTGGTATTTCTATTTATGGTAATGAATGTTTAGACATTTACCTTGCATGCTTTGATGACACGCCATAATTTACTGTAGCATCCTATCCAAACAAATGGGGTGTTACAATTATGGTATCAGAGCCCAAGGTTTCGACATGTAGCTCTGTAAAACATGACTTGTGACTTACGGGTAGTCACCAGTGTCTTCCTAGAACTGACAATTGGTTTTCATGCATTCATTCATTTTCATTTAATTCATGCATTCATATCATTGTAGCATGTTTATGACTAAGTAATGGTTGGTACAGGACTGGCCCTATTTAGTTGCATGTGCTTTTATCGAAACTTTTAACTTTGGGACCGACCCATCGGCGTCCCCGCGCCATGTCTTTTGTTTTGAGTGAACTGACCATAGGCGTTCACTCTCGTTCATATAAATGTTTTATAAACTGCATCATGCATTTTACATTGTTTCATGCTTTATAAACCGCTTCATTGATTTATACATTGTTTATGCATTTTTATGTTATCTCATTTCAGATTTAGGATTTATGTTGCATTTTGTTGTTTTAAACTGTCAGATGGTGAACTCACGCAATACTCCAGATTTGGCAGCAGCTGTCAATGCAGCTCTGCAAGCCCTCCTTCCCCAACTTCACAATAAAATCAGAGACGAAGTTCATGCGGAATTCCAGGCTCATGGTAATCAGAACAACAACAACAATCCTCCACCTTTTTCTCTACCTGTTACTCTTATGACTTGGTTGGAGAGATTCAACAAACAGCGACCCCGTTCGTTTGAGCAGACTGACAGCCCCAACGAGGCTGAAGCTTGGATTTCTCACATCGAGAAGATTTTCGATACATGGGACCGGTTTAAGGAGCTCTTCCTTAATCAGTACTTTCCACATGTTGAGCAAGAGAAGCTCAAGAGGGACTACCACAACATTCGGCAGGTTGCTGGTGTAAACAACAACGAGTTCATGCAAAGGTTTCTCCGCTTGGCATGATTTCTGGGTCCAGCTGCAGGAACTGCTGCGGAGCAAGCTGAGAAGTTTTGTTGGGCACTTCGCACTTCGGTCGCCAACAACTTGGTATGTGCTACTTTCACTACAGTGGCACAGGTGGCCGATGCAGCCCGTAAGCTCGATATGCTTCAGGAACGAGAGGAATTTGTGATGACAAAGCAATGAAGAGGAATCTTCAATCACCAATTGTAAACAATTCATTTCCATCAGAAATTTTCATTCATATAATCCTCTGTTCAACGTTATATTCCAGGCAGAAGACTGACGACCGTAAGCCTGTGGCCGCTCAGCAGCAAGCATCTAAAGGAAGCGGTCAGACTAACGACCGTTCTGGTTCTGAGAGGCACGGCGGTAACGATAGTTACCGTAACAACGCCAACAACTCGAACAACAGCAGGTCCCTACATTAACCTTCTTCTATGTTAAATTATTTTATGTTATGGTATTCTGACACTTCAACAATTGATAATTCAGGAACAATGGTAACGGCAGGGATCAGGACCGTAGGGGTTCACAGCCTAATCGTTCTACCTCATCTGGTAAATTTTACACCTTATATGTAATCATGTTTATGTTACACGATCATGTCTCATGCATGTAATCCTTAAACAGGCTCTCAGCTAACTAGGACGCCTGTTGGAGGATTCACGCATCATGTCTGTCTTACTTGTTCGCGCAGACACTCTGGTATTTATCTGTAACACCCCATTTTGATAATGGAAATGTCACATGCAATTATGGCGTGTCATCAAAGCATACAAGGAAAAATGTCTAAACATTACTTGACCATAAAAGGAAAATACCGGAATCAAACATCGGTAGTCCAAAAGTAAAGCTCATCACACACAAACATAGTATAATAAAGGAAATGACTAAACAATGTCCATAGCAAATGTATCATAAGAAAGGAAATGCATAACGTAAAGAAGGCTAGACAGCTTCCAGTCCATATGCACGTACTCTTAGTGTCTACGAGCGTCCCTGAGTACCTGCCGTTTTGGGAACATAGAAAAGGAAAACGGCTGAGCAAATACACTCAGTGCACGGATGTACAATAAAGCATGAATAGGATAAACATATAACATATAACAGCGGAAGAAAACTAAGTACGCTCAGTGCACGGATGTACAATAAAGCAAGAATAGGATAAACATATAACATATAACAGCGGAAGAAAACTAAGTCCCGCGTAACCTGGTTAAGTCTTGATAAAACTGGTTTTATAGTTTGAAAAGTCTTATGTTTATCTTGTAAAAACTGTTTATCATATTTTACCATTAGCCAATATAGGTCATGAAAATCCACCGTGCATGAATACTTGGAGGGGTGACCTCATCATGCAAATTAGAGGGGCTGCCTCTAATTTAATATACTGGTTTTTGGGTAGGAGGGATTAGCTCTTTGTGAAGGATGCAAGGCACACACCACATTCACCATGAAATCCTGACTGAAAACATGTAACTAGGATGCACCCATACGCCCCACATGATAAATATAATATAAATGGCCAAAAGTTGAAGGGACGCCACGAGCAATCACTCCGCCGTGGTGAAGTCACAACATCAGTGCCTCTAATGTTATGGTTATGGTACCTCCATAACTAGGTGAAACTGGTCATGCATGTATATGGCTATAGGTATTCTTAATTAAACATAGGCAAATCAAACACATAACTTATACTACGGGAAAACATTTGGCTGCATACGGGGAATCCTAATAAGGAAAGAATGTCCATACTGAAAGGACGGGAATCCGTACCTTATGTCCAGTGAACGAAGAAGATGAACTGAGAGGAATCCTACTTTCGTATCACTAGTGCTACATAAATACATACATGAATAAGTATCTGCTTACTAAATACGTAGCTGGTTTTATGTCATGTCTTAGCTTATTTTATGTGTTCTTACCATGTTTTACTATTTTAAAGCCTTAAACTGTGTTTATCTTATATTCTGTTTAATCTGATTAAGTATTTCCGGTATTTCATGTATTATTATACTTACTGTGTAATAATAAGTAACTTTCCAAAAATAGCAGGTTTCCTAAAATAGAAAGTTCCCAAAAATAGATAGTATTCAAAAATAGAAAGTTTCCAAAAATAGAAAGTTTCCAAAAATAAAAAGTTATTAAAAATAGAAAGTTTTCATAAATAGATCAGCTGCCTTAATTAAATAAGTTTCTATAAATAGATTAGCTGCCTTAAATAAATAAGTTTCTAAAAATAGAAGGTTTCCATAAATAGATTAGTTGCCTTATTTAATTAAGTTTCTAAAAATAGAAAGTTTCCATAATTAGAAATAAGCTGGTTAAATAAGCTAAGTATATAAGTCTAAGTGTTTTCATGATTATTTTCTAAGTCATATGATATAATGTATAGTTTAATAATTATTTCATGTAATTAAATTAAATTATAGGTTAAAATATTTAATTAAAGTATAACATGTTTTTAATTAAATAAAGTTAAATAATTAGGCTAAAACATGTATTATTATTTACTAATAATATAACCTAAGTCATGTTAATTGATTAATTATAATCATGGTTTTTAAATAATTAATTAATTATAAGTCTAAAATATAAAAATACTTAGGTTACTTAATTTCATGATTATTAATAATTAAAATAACCTAAGTCATGTTATTAAATTAATCATGCCATTTTATTAATTTAATTTTTAACATAAGATCATAAAAAAAAAAAAAAAACTACACATACACCATGAACCGGATCTAGACTAAAAACCATGAACCGGACATGAAATCGACACCGTACCCCGAACCGAATCGGGGTACCCCTTGTCTTGATGCTGCCGTGGGACCCACACCAACCAACCGGGACCATATGGTCTCGGTGGTGGTCGGATGGCCAAACCGAAACCCTCTCGGGTTCGGTGTAGGCTGTGGCCAAAACAAACACCCCTTAAAACATTACCTTTGATTTTAATAAATCCCAATTCATTTAAGATCTATGATTTTAATTAGGTTTTTATAAAAACATAACATGTTCTTAATTAATAAAAGATCAAATCAAAAGAAAAAGGTTTAAAAAGGATTTACTGAATACGTGGATCAAAAGAACGAAGAACAAACACGAACACCAACTAGAATTCCAAGATCCAAGATCAACAAACACCCCCTTGTGGTGTTTTGAATGTGGCGGCCAAAAAGAAGAAGAGAGGAGGGTTATTAGGTTTTTGTTAAAATCTTCTGTAATGTAAAAATAAGTAGTGTTTTTACTATAACCCTCCTTTAGTAAAAATACAAATGGGCTTGGCCCATTTTCTCCTTGTAGTCGCGGGTAGGGGGCCCCACATGGGGTACCCGTACCTTTTTCCGTGTCTCGACGTTTAGTTATTCGTTCATGATTATTTGTGTTCGCGTTTTATGTGTTCTCGTTACGTAATTATCGTGATCCAATATATTTATTTACGCTCGTAATAAATATATATACGTAATTAATAATAGTTCGTGTTTTAATTACGTTCATGATTTCATGATCGCATGTTCGTGATTAATTATTGTCAAATAGTTATTACGTGCTCGTGCGTAGTAAATACTTATCGTGTTCTAACACGTACGTAATACGTAAAATCCTAACACGTAATCGTAATCATGCTATATTAGGAAAGTTTAAATCTAGTACGTACGATCTTAAGGGTACTATTCATGGTAAAAGCATGCGGGTTTTACAACTCTTCCCCCCTAAAAAGAATAATTCGTCCCCGAATTATAGATAAAGTAAACTGGAAAAGAAGAACATACCCGAATTCAAAATATGAAATAAGGGTAAGAAGCCCGGATAGACTCCTCTGTTTCCCAAGTGGCTTCCCGCTCGGTATGATCCCTCCATAGAATTTTGACGAATAGAATCGTCTTATTTCTCATGACTCGTTCTTGTCTGTCAAGAACTCGTTCGGGTTCTTCTATAAAAGTGAGATCTTCACGTATCTGTTCCAGTGGATACTGAACCATGTGAAGGGGATGATGCTGGTACCCTCTGAGTAAGGACACATGAAACACATTGTGCACATGCGAAAGCTGCGGAGGTAACGCCAACGGTAAGATACTTCATCGACTCGTTCAATGATATCAAACGGTCCGATGAAACGAGGACTGAGCTTCCCTTTAATCCCGAAGCGTCTAACACCACGTGCCGGCAAAACCTTAAGGAAGACGTGATCTCCTACGTTAAAGTGTATGTCCCTACGATGCTTATCGGCGTAACTCTTCTAACGTGACCGTGCCTCCTGAATTTTCTGCTTAGCTACTGCGATCTTCTCATTGGTCATCTCTATGATTTCCGGTCCTTCAAGTGTTCGCTCACCAACCTGATCCTAGCAGATTGGGGCGCGACACTTTCTGCCATACAACATCTCAAAAGGAGCACACTTGATACTTGCGTGTCAACTGTTGTTGTATGCAAACTCCACCAAACAGATGTAATCGTCCCAATCACCCGTCCATTCCAACGCACATGACCTCAACATATCTTCCAATGTCTGAATGGTTCGCTCCGACTGTCCGTCCGTTTGAGGATGAAAAGCCGTGCTAAGCTTAAGTTGTGTACCCCAAGCTTTCTTCATACTTTTCCAAAAGCGCGAAGTGAATCGAGGATCTCTGTCTGAGATGATGCTGGATGGTGCACCATGGAGTCTCATGATCTTTCTTCTGTACATATCTGTGAGTTTACTTACCGGATCTTCCATGCGGATCGGTAAGAAATGAGCTGATTTGGTAAGTCGATCTACGATAACCCAAATTGCATCGTGCTTCCTCTTAGTAGGCGGAAGGCCAGTAACAAAATCCATGGTGATTTTGTCCCACTTCCACTCTGGAATATCTAACGGTTGAAGGAGACCGCCAGATCGATGATGCTCAATCTTAACCTGCTGGCAGGTAAGACATTTGGAGACGTAAGTGGCCACATCCTGTTTCATACCACTCCACCAAAAGTACTGCTTGATGTCATGGTACATCTTAGTCGAACCAGGATGTATAGAGAATGGGGAGCTATGAGCTTCAGCTAACAAAGCTTCCCGAAGTTCTTGGTCATCAGGAACACAAAGTCTCATGCCCTGCCATACGATACCATCTGCATCTACTCTGAATTCCGTCTGCTTTTCCAGATTCTGTACTATCGCCCAGATTTCTCCGTCATCCTTCTGAGCTTCCTTGATCTTAGAGAGTAACTCGGGTTCTACTCTAAGATTAGCCCAGTAACCGTGCTGTCCACGTACCATGATCTCGATGTCTAGTCGCTCCAAGTCTCTTATGATATCCTCTTCGATTTTAATGTCGTTGATCATTCCGGACTTCCTGCTAAGAGCATCTGCTACTACATTTGCCTTTCCGGGATGATACTGTAGATTAATGTCATAATCCTTCAACAGCTCTAACCATCTCCTCTGCCTCATGTTCAATTCACGTTGAGTGAAGATATACTTCAAGCTCTTGTGGTCCATGAAAATGTCACATGATTCTCCATATAAGTAGTGCCTCCATATCTTCAATGCAAAC
The DNA here is from genome assembly GCA_025667525.1 of Glebionis coronaria. Lineage (NCBI taxonomy): Eukaryota > Viridiplantae > Streptophyta > Magnoliopsida > Asterales > Asteraceae > Glebionis > Glebionis coronaria. Next base: position 582,781,686 of record CM046878.1, on the reverse strand, counting down.
ACCACAGCTGCAAGTTCCAGGTCATGCGTGGGGTAATTTTCTTCATAGGGCTTAAGCTGCCGTGAAGCATACGCGATCACTTTCCCATGTTGCATGAGAACACAACCAAGTCCCTTCCCCGATGCATCGCTGTAGATTTGAAATCCACCCGTACCAGATGGTAGAGTAAGAATAGGTGCAGATACTAGCTTCTGCTTCAGGTCTTCAAAGCTCTTCTCTCGATATTCCGTCCAGACGAATTTCTCCCCTTTCTGCATCAGTTTGGTCAATGGTAGTGCTAGGCGGGATAAGTTCTCCACGAACCTTCGGTAATAGCCAGCTAAGCCTAAGAAACTGCGGAAATCCGTCGCTGATGTCGGCCTTGGCCACTTAGTAATAGCCTCAACCTTCGTTGGATCCATAGTGATTCCTTCTGCTGATACAATGTGACCTAAGAATGCCACCTTGTCTAACCAGAACTCACACTTGGAGAATTTAGCATACAGCTGCTTCTGGCGAAGAATCTGTAGTACTGTACGAAGATGGTATTCGTGTTCCTCCTTGGACTTTGAGAAAATCAGGATGTCATCGATGAAAACAATGACAAACTTGTCCAGAAATTCATGGAAGATTCTGTTCATCAAATTCATGAACACTGTTGGAGCATTTGTCAGGCCAAATGGCATAACTACAAACTCGTAGTGGCCATAGCGGGTACGAAAGGAAGTCTTAGCGATGTCCTGCTCCTTGACCCGTAACTGATGATAGCCTAACCTAAGATCAATCTTGGAGAAGTGTTTGGCCCCTTGGAGTTGGTCAAACAGATCGTCAATGCGTGGCAGTGGACATCTATTCCGAATGGTAATCTTGTTGAGCTCGCGATAGTCTATACAAAGACGCATACTGCCGTCCTTCTTCTTAACGAACAAGACCGGTGCGCCCCATGGAGATGCGCTCGGTCGAATAAAACCTCGTTCAAGAAGTTCTTGCAGTTGATTCTTCAGCTCCTTCATCTCTATGGGATCCATGCGATAAGGAGCCTTGGAGATTGGTTCAGCTCCTGGAATAAGCTCGATACTGAATTCCACTTCTCGTGCAGGTGGTATGCCCGGAAGTTCTGCTGGAAAAACATCTTGGAATTCTGACACTATAGGTTGATCCTTAATTGATGGGGATTCAGCATCCATGTCGTGAACCGTAGCTAGATAACCCTCGCAGCCATGTGACGGTAGTGCACGCGCTTGCAGGGTAGATATGATTTGTACAGACCGTCCGGGTATGAACCCATTATGAATGTACTCTGGTGCATTAACATCACCGAAGATAACTCGATATGAATGGCAGTCTATGGTAGCATGATGCTTGGATAGCCAATCCATGCCCAAAATCATGTCGAAGTCATTCATGTCCAGCGGAAGTGCGTCAACAGGTCGAACCTTATCGTCAAATTCTAGGGGAAGACTCTTGTATACATGGGTGATTAATACAGAGTCCCTCAAAGGCGTGGAAATAGTAAGCCTATTTTCTAGTGGCATGGGGAGCATCCTAATGTTCTTAGCATAAGCAGTAGAAATAACCGAGTGAGTAGCACCCGTATCAAAAAGAACACATGCAGCTTGACCATACATATACAAGATTCCAGTGATGGTACCTGTAGACTTGTTGGCCTGGTCTCGAGATGTCGTGTAGACACGCCCGGTAGTAGGAGGCGGCTTGGTATCAGCATGTCCCGATGTACCCTCCATCTCGCCCTTACGGCAATCCTTCATAATATGGCCACGAAGACCACACTTGAATCACGCGTTAGTATTACGGCGACATGGCCCTGGGTGCCTACGGTGGCAAGTAGAGCAAAGAGGATGAGTGAATCCTACAGCAGGTGCTCTGGCTGGCTGGGAACCTGATAAAACATATTACATAAGACATGATAATTGGGTACAAAGGAAAAAACGTATAATCGTAAGATTGAATACCAGTGATAGCTGGACAACTAGGCTACGAACCTGTCTGGTTCTGGTCCCTACCGTTTCCATGGTTCCTGGTAGAAGTTTTTGCTAAAGTGTCAGAATATGAGTTATAACATGAAATCATAAGGAAATGCTTAAGTATTAAGACTTGCTGTTGTTGGAGTGCCCAGCGTTGTTACGGTAATTATCATTACCGCCACGCCTATTCGTAGCAGAACGGTCGTTAGTCTGACCGTTTCCCTTGGGCTGATGAGGCTGCTGTTGAGTAGCCGGCTGAGACCGGTCCCCAGTTTTCTGCCTGGAAGATATATTTAAAGAGATGAATAATTGACATAAATGGGAAGTATACGGATTAATCATCGCTTGAATACAGATGTTTACCTCTTGTCGGGTCTTTCAGCTTCCCTGAACTCATCTCTCTCCTGCAGCATCTCCAGCTTACGTGCTGCATCGGCCACTTGTGCTACAGTGTTGAACGTAGCACACACCAGATTGTTTGCGACCGATGTGCGAAGAGCCCATCTAAAGTGATGTGCCTGCTCTTCAGGAGTACCTGCTGCCGCACCAAGGAACCCAGCTAAGCGAAGAAAGCGCTGCATAAACTCGTTGCTATTCTCCCCAGCTCTCTATCGGATCCCATGGTACTCTCTCTTGAGCTTGTCCTGCTCAGCCTTGGGAAAGAACCGCTCCATCACCCTGTCCTTGAACTGAGCCCAAGTCAAACCAGCAACCACTCGTCACCACCTTCAGACTGCATCAATGCTAACCACCAGTTAAGCACATCTCCTTTGAACCGATAGCATGCCAACCTCGCCTTGTATGCGGGGTCACAGCCCATAGCATTGAAAATCTTCTCGATGTGAGCCAACCAGCTTTCGGCATCGCTGGGGCTATCTGTCTTCTCAAAAGCTCGAGGGCGGAGCTTGTTGAATCTCTCCAGCCATACTTCTAATGTGACTGGAGGAGGAGGAGGAGGTGCCTGATTATGCTGCTGATTGGTGGCAGCTTGAACTTCAGCCCTGATGTCATTCCTCAGTTGAGGAAGCAAAGCTTGCATAGCAGCTTGAATTGCAGCATTGAGCAGCTCCTGTTCGCGTGTGAGAACCATCTGACAGTATAACATAAAACATATGATTAAACAGATCAAAACATAAAATCTATATATACATGAAGAAAAAAAATTTATACCAAGATTTCACTAGAAAAATTTTATGCAAGAAAATTTTGTGTCATGATGCTGTTTTATGAAAACTTTTGTATGCTCGAGAGTGAACGCCTATGGTCAGTTCACCCAAAACAAAAGACATGGCGAGGGGACGCCTATGGGTCGGTCCCAAATTTAAAAGTTTCGATAAAACACATGCGACTAAATAGGGCCAGTCCTGTACCAACCATTACTTAGTCAAAATCTACGACAATGACATATATATGTATGCTTAAAAATGATGAATGCATGAAAACAACTGTCAGTTCTAGGAAGACCGTAGTGACTACCCACTAATCACAGGTCATATTTGAGAGCCTACAGGTCGAAGCCTTGGTTCTGATACCATAATTGTAACACCCCATTTTGATAATGGAAATGTCACATGCAATTATGGCGTGTCATCAAAGCATACAAGGAAAAATGTCTAAACATTACTTGACCATAAAAGGAAAATACCGGAATCAAACATCGGTAGTCCAAAAGTAAAGCTCATCACACACAAACATAGTATAATAAAGGAAAGGACTAAACAATGTCCATAGCAAATGTATCATAAGAAAGGAAATGCATAAAGTAAAGAAGGCTAGACAGATTCCAGTCCATATGCATGTACTCTTAGTGTCTACGAGCGTCCCTGGGTACCTGCCGTTTTAGGAACATAGAAAAGGAAAACGGCTGAGCAAATACGCTCAGTGCACGGATGTACAATAAAGTATGAATAGGATAAACATATAACATATAACAGCGGAAGAAAACTAAGTCCCGAGTAACCTGGTTAAGTCTTGATAAAACTGGTTTTATAGTTTGAAAGTCTTATGTTTATCTTGTAAAAACTGTTTATCATATTTTACCATTAGCCAATATAGGTCATGAAAATTCACCGTGCATGAATACTTGGAGGGGTGACCTCATCATGCAAATTAGAGGGGCTACCTCTAATTTAATATACTGGTTTTTGGGTAGGAGGGATCAGTTCCTTGTGAAGGATGCAAGGCACACACCACATTCACCATGAAATCCTAACTGAAAACATGTAACTAGGATGCAACCATACGCCCCACATGAAAAATATAATATAAATGGCCAAAAGCTGAAGGGACGCCACGAGCAATCACTCCGCCGTGGTGAAGTCACAACATCAGTGCCTCTAATGTTATGGTTATGGTACCTCCATAACTAGGTGAAACTGGTCATGCATGTATATGGCTATAGGTATTCTTAATTAAACATAAGCAAATCAAACACATAACTTATACTACGGGAAAACATTTGGCTGCATACGGGGAATCCTAATAAGGAAAGAATGTCCATACTGAAAGGACGGGAATCCGTACCTTATGTCCAGTGAACGAAGAAGATGAACTGAGAGGAATCCTACTTCCGTATCACTAGTGATACATAAATACATACATGAATAAGTATCTGCTTACTAAATACGTAGCTGGTTTTATGTCATGTCTTAGCTTATTTTATGTGTTCTTACCATGTTTTACTGTTTTAAAGCCTTAAACCGCGTTTATCTTATATTCTGTTTAATCTGATTAAGTATTTCTGGTATTTCATGTATTATTATACTTACTGTGTAATAATAAGTAACTTTCCAAAAATAGCAGGTTTCCTAAAATAGAAAGTTCCCAAAAATAGAAAGTTTCCAAAAATAGAAAGTTTCCAAAAATAGAAAGTTTCCAAAAATAGAATGTTACCAAAAATAGAAAGTTTCCAAAAATAGAAAGTTTCCATAAATAGATCAGCTGCCTTAATTAAATAAGTTTCCATAAATAGATTAGCTGCCTGAAATAAATAAATTTCTAAAAATAGAAGGTTTCCATAAATAGATTAGCTGCCTTATTTAATTAAGTTTCTAAAAATAGAAAGTTTCTATAATTAGAAATAAGCTGGTTAAATAAGCTAAGTATATAAGCCTAAGTGTTTTCATGATTATTTTCTAAGTCATATGATATAATGTATAGTTTAATAATTATTTCATGTAATTAAATTAAACTATAGGTTAAAATATTTAATTAAAGTATAACATGTTTTTAATTAAATAAAGTTAAATACTTAGGCTAAAACATGTATTATTATTTACTAATAATATAACCTAAGTCATGTTAATTAATTAATTATAATCATGGTTTTTAAATAATTAATTAATTATAAGTCTAAAATATAAAAATACTTAGGTTTTTTAATTTCATGATTATTAATAATTAAAATAACCTAAGTCATGTTATTAAATTAATCATGTCATTTTATTAATTTAATTTTTAACATAAGATCATAAAAATAATAAAACTACACATACACCATGAACCGCATCTAGACTAAAAACCATGAACCGGACATGAAATCGACACCGTACCCCGAACTGAATCGGGGTACCCCTTGTCTTGATGCTGCCGTGGGACCCACACCAACCAACCGGGACCATATGGTCTCGGTGGTGGTCGGATGGCCAAACCGAAACCCTCTCGGGTTCGGTGTAGGCTGCGGCCAAAACAAACACCCCTTAAAACATTACTTTTGATTTTATTAAATACCAATTCATGTTAGATCTATGATTTTAATTAGGTTTTTATAAAAACATAACATGTTCTTAATTGATAAAAGATCAAATCAAAAGAAAAAGGTTTAAAAAGGATTTATCGAATACGTGGATCAAAAGAACGAAGAACAAACACGAACACCAACTAGAATTTCAAGATCCAAGATCAACAAACACCCCTTGTGGTGTTTTGAAGGTGGCGGACAAAAAGAAGAAGAGAGGAGGGTTTTTAGGTTTTTGTTAAAATTTTATGTAATGTAAAAATGAGTAGTGTTTTTACTATAACCCTCCTTTAGTAAAAATACAAATGGGCTTGGCCCATTTGCTCCTTGTAGCCGCGGGTAGGGGGCCCCACATGGGGTACCCGTATCTTTTTCCGTGTCTCGACGTTTAGTTATTCGTTCATGATTATTTGTGTTCGCGTTTTATGTGTTCTCGTTACATAATTATCGTGATCCAATATATTTATTTACGCTCATAATAAATATATATACGTCATTAATAATAGTTCGTGTTTTACTTACGTTCATGATTCGCATGTTCGTGATTAATTATTGTCAAATAATTATTACGTACTCGTGCGTAGTAAATACTTATCGTGTTCTAACACGTACGTAATACGTAAAATCCTAACACGTAATCGTAATCATGCTATATTAGGAAAGTTTAAATCTAGTACGTACGATCTTAAGGGTACTATTCATGGTAAAAGCATGCGGGTTTTACAACTCTTCCCCCCTAAAAAGAATAATTCGTCCCCGAATTATAGATAAAGTAAACTGGAAAAGAAGAACATACCCGAATTCAAAATATGAAATGAGGGTAAGAAGCCCGGATAGACTCCTCTGTTTCCCAAGTGGCTTCCCGCTCGGTATGATCCCTCCATAGAATTTTGACGAATGGAATCGTCTTCTTTCTCATGACTCGTTCTTGTCTGTCAAGAACTCGTTCGGGTTCTTCTATAAAAGTGATATCTTCACGTATCTGTCCCAGTGGATACTGAACCATGTGAAGGGGATGATACTGGTACCCTCTGAGTAAGGACACATGAAACACATTGTGCACATGCGAAAGCTGCGGAGGTAACGCCAATCGGTAAGATACTTCACCGACTCGTTCAATGATATCAAATGGTCCGATGAAACGAGGATTGAGCTTCCCTTTAATCCCGAAGCGTCTAACACCACGTGTCGGCGAAACCTTAAGGAAGACGTGATCTCCTACGTTAAAGTGTATGTCCCTACGGTGCTTATCGGCGTAACTCTTCTGACGTGACCGTGCCTCCTGAATTTTCTGCTTAGCTACTGCGATCTTCTCATTGGTCATCTCTATGATTTCTGGTCCTTCAAGTGTTCGCTCACCAACCTGATCCCAGCAGATTGGGGCGCGACACTTTCTGCCATACAACATCTCAAAAGGAGCACACTTGATACTTGCGTGCCAACTGTTGTTGTATGCAAACTCCACCAAACAGATGTAATCTTCCCAATCACCCGTCCATTCCAACGCACATGACCTCAACATATCTTCCAATATCTGAATGGTTCGCTCCGACTGTCCGTCCGTTTGAGGATGAAAAGCCGTGCTAAGCTTAAGTTGTGTACCCCAAGCTTTCTGCAGACTTTTCCAAAAGCGCGAAGTGAATCGAGGATCTCTGTCTGAGACGATGCTGGATGGTGCACCATGGAGTCTCATGATCTCTCTTCTGTACGTATCTGTGAGTTTACTTACCAGATCTTCTTGCGGATCGGTAAGTAATGAGCTGATTTGGTAAGTCGATCTACGATAACCCAAATTGCATCTTGCTTCCTCTTGGTAGGCGGAAGGCCAGTAAAAAAATCCTTGGTGATTTTGTCCCACTTCTACTCTTGAATATCTAACGGTTGAAGGAGACCGCCAGATCGCTGATGCTCAATCTTAACCTGCTGGCATGTAAGACATTTGGAGACGTAAGTGGCCACATCCTGTTTCATACCACTCCACCAAAAGTACTGCTTGATGTCATGGTACATCTTAATCGAACCAGGATGTATAGAGAATGGGGAGCTATGAGCTTCATCTAACAAAGCTTCCCGGAGTTCTTGGTCATCAGGAACACAAAGTCTCATGCCCTTCCATACGATACCATCTGCATCTACTCTGAATTCCGTCTGCTTTTCCAGATTCTGTACTATCGCCCAGATTTCTCCGTCATCCTTCTGAGCTTCCTTGATCTTAGAGAGTAACTCGGGTTCTACTCCAAGATTAGCCCAGTAACCGTGTTGTCCACGTACCATGATCTCGATGTCTAGTCGCTCCAAGTCTCTTATGATTTCCTCTTCGATTTTAATGCCGTTGATCATTCCGGACTTCCTGCTTAGAGCATCTGCTACTACATTTGCCTTTCTGGGATGATACTGTAGATTAATGTCATAATCCTTCAACAGCTCTAACCATCTCCTCTGCCTCATGTTCAATTCACGTTGAGTGAAGATATACTTCAAGCACTTGTGGTCCGTGAAAATGTCACATGATTCTCCATATAAGTAGTGCCTCCATATCTTCAATGCAAACACCACAGCTGCAAGTTCTAGGTCATGCGTGGGGTAATTTTCATCATAGGGCTTAAAGCTGTCGTGAAGCGTACGCGATCACTTTCCCATGTTGCATGAGAACACAGCCAAGTCCCTTCCCCGATGCATCGCTATAGATTTGAAATCCACCCGTACCAGATGGTAGAGTAAGAATAGGTGCAGATACTAGCTTCTGATTCAGGTCTTCAAAGCTCTTCTCTCGATCTTCCGTCCAGACGAATTTCTCCCCTTTCCGCATCAGTTTGGTCAATGGTAGTGCTAGGCAGGAAAAGTTCTCCACGAACCTTCGGTAATAGCCAGCTAAGCCTAAGAAACTACGGACTTCCGTCGCTGATGTCAGCCTTGGCCACTTAGTATTGGCCTCAACCTTCGCTGGATTCATAGTGATTCCTTCTGTTGATACAATGTGACCTAAGAATGTCACCTTGTCTAACCAGAACTTACACTTGGAGAATTTAGCATACAGTTGCTTCTGGCGAAGAATCTGTAGTACTATACGAAGATGGTCTTCGTGTTCCTCCTTGGACTTTGAGAAAATCAGGATGTCATCGATGAAGACAATGACGAACTTATCCAGAAATTCATGGAAGATTCTGTTCATCAAATCCATGAACACTGCTGGAGCATTTGTCAGGCCAAATGGCATAACTACAAACTCGTAGTGGCCATAGCGGGTACGAAAGGCAGTCTTAGCGATGTCCTGCTCCTTGACACGTAACTGATGATAGCCTGACCTAAGATCAATCTTGGAGAAGTGTTTGGCCCCTTGGAGTTGGTCAAACAGATCGTCAATGCGTGGCAGTGGATATCTATTCTCAATGGTAATCTTGTTGAGCTCGCGATAGTCTATACAAAGACGCATACTGTCGTCCTTCTTCTTAACGAACAAGACCGGTGCGCCCCATGAAGATGCGCTCGGTCGAATAAAACCTCGTTCAAGAAGTTCTTGTAGTTGATCCTTCAGCTCCTTCAGCTCTATGGGAGCCATGCGATAAGGAGCCTTGGAGATTGGTTCAGCTCCTGGAATAAGCTCGATACTGAATTCCACTTCTCGTGCAGGTGGTATGCCCGGAAGTTCTGCTGGAAAAACATCTTGGAATTCCGACACTATAGGTTGATCCTGAATTGATGGGGATTCAGCATCCATGTCGTGAACCGTAGCTAGATAACCCTCGCAGCCATGTGACAGTAGTGCACGCGCTTGCAGGGTAGATATGATTTGTACAGACCGTTAGGGTATGAACCCATTATGAATGTACTCTGGTGCATTAACATCACCGAAGATAACTCGATATGAATGGCAGTCTATGGTAGCATGATGATTGGATAGCCAATCCATGCCCAAAATCATGTCGAAGTCATTCATGTTCAGCGGAAGTGCGTTAACAGGTCGAACCTTATCGTCAAATTCTTGGGGAAGAATCTTGTATACATGGGTGATTAATACAGAGTCCCTCAAAGGCGTGGAAATAGTAAGCCTATTTTCTAGTGGCATGGGGAGCATCCTAATGTTCTTAGCATAAGCAGTAGAAATAACCGAGTTAGTAGCACCCGTATCGAAAAGAACACATGCAGCTTGATCATACATATACAAGATTCTAGTGATGGTACTTGTAGACTTGTTGGCCTGGTCTCGAGATGTCGTGTAGACACGCCCGGTAGTAGGAGGCGGCTTGGTATCAGCATGTCCCGATGTACCCTCCATCTCGCCCTTACGGCAATCCTTCATAATATGGCCAGGAAGACCACACTTAAAGCACGCGTCAGTATTACGGCGACATGGCCCTGGGTGCCTACGGTGGCAAGTAGAGCAAAGAGGATGAGTGAATCCTCCAGCAGGTGCTCTGGCTGGCTGGGAACCTAATAAAACATATTACATAAGACATGATAATTAGGTACAAAGGAAAAAGCGGATAATCGTAAGACTGAATACCAGTGATAGCTGGACGGCTAGGCTGCGAACCTCTCTGGTTCTGGTCCCTACCGTTTCCATGGTTCCTGGTAGAAGTTTTTGCTAAAGTGTCAGAATATGAGTTATAACATGAAATCATAAGGAAATGCTTAAGTATTAGGACCTGCTGCTGTTGGAGTGCCCAGCGTTGTTACAGTAATTATCATTACCGCCACGCCTATCCGTAGAAGAACGGTCGTTAGTCTGACCATTTCCCTTGGGCTGATGAGGCTGCTGCTGAGTAGCCGGCTGAGACCGGTCCCCAGTTTTCCTTGGAAGATACATTTAAAGAGATGAATAATTGACATAAATGGGAAGTATACGTATTAATCACCGCTTGAATACGAATGTTTACCTCTTGTCGGGTCTTTCAGCTTCCCCGAACTCATCTCTCTCCTGCAGCATCTCCAGCTTACGTGCTGCATCGGCCACTTGTGCTACAGTGTTGAACGTAGCACACACTAGATTGTTTGCGACCGATGTGCGAAGAGCCCATCTAAAGTGATTTGCCTGCTCTTCAGGAGTACCTGCTGCCGCACCAAGGAACCCAACTAAGCGAAGAAAGCGCTGCATAAACTCGTTGCTATTCTCCCCAGCTCTCTGTCGGATCCCATGGTACTCTCTCTTGAGCTTGTCCTGCTCAGCCTTGGGAAAGAACTGCTCCATCACCCTGTCCTTGAACTGAGCCCAAGTCAAACCAACAACCCACTCGTCACCACCTTCAGACTGCATCAATGCTAACCACCAGTTAAGCACATCGCCTTCGAACCGATAGCATGCCAACCTCGCCTTGTATGCGGGGTCACAGCCCATAGCATTGAAAATCTTCTCGATGTGAGCCAACCAGCTTTCGGCATCGCTAGGGCTATCTGTCTTCTCAAAAGCTCGAGGGCGGAGCTTGTTGAATCTCTCCAGCCATACTGCTAATGTCACTGGAGGAGGAGGAGGTGCCTGATTATGCTGCTGATTGTTGGCAGCTTGAACTTCAGCCCTGATGTCATTCCTCAGTTGAGGAAGCAAAGCTTACATAGCAGCTTGAATTGCAGCATTGAGCTGCTCCTGTTCGCGTGTGAGAACCATCTGACAGTATAACATAAAACATATGATTAAACAGATCAAAACATAAAATCTATATATACATGAAGAAAAAAAATTTATACCAAGATTTCACTAGAAAAATTTTATGCAAGAAAATTTTGTGTCATGATGCTGTTTTATGAAAACTTTTGTATGCTCGAGAGTGAACGCCTATGGTCAGTTCACCCAAAACAAAAGACATGGCGAGGGGACGCCTATGGGTCGGTCCCAAATTTAAAAGTTTCGATAAAACACATGCGACTAAATAGGGCCAGTCCTGTACCAACCATTACTTAGTCAAAATATGCGACAATGACATATATATGTATGCTTAAAAATGATGAATGCATGAAAACAACTGTCAGTTCTAGGAAGACCGTAGTGACTACCCACTAATCACAGGTCATATTTGAGAGCCTACAGGTCGAAGCCTTGGTTCTGATACCATAATTGTAACACCCCATTTTGATAATGGAAATGTCACATGCAATTATGGCGTGTCATCAAAGCATACAAGGAAAAATGTCTAAACATTACTTGACCATAAAAGGAAAATTCTGGAATCAAACATCGGTAGTCCAAAAGTAAAGCTCATCACACACAAATATAGTATAATAAAGGAAAGGACTAAACAATGTCCATAGCAAATGTATCGTAAGAAAGGAAATGCATAAAGTAAAGAAGGCTAGACAGCTTCCAGTCCATATGCACGTACTCTTAGTGTCTACGAGCGTCCCTGAGTACCTGCCGTTTTGGGAACATAGAAAAGGAAAACGGCTGAGCAAATACGCTCAGTGCACGGATGTACAATAAAGCATGAATAGGATAAACATATAACATATAACAGCGGAAGAAAACTAAGTCCCGAGTAACCTGGTTAAGTCTTGATAAAACTGGTTTTATAGTTTGAAAAGTCTTATGTTTATCTTGTAAAAACTGTTTATCATATTTTACCATTAGCCAATATAGGTCATGAAAATCCACCGTGCATGAATACTTGGAGGGGTGACCTCATCATGCAAATTGGAGGGGCTGCCTCTAATTTAATATACTGGTTTTTGGGTAGGAGGGATCAGCTCCTTGTGAATGATGCAAGGCACACACCACATTCACCATGAAATCCTAACTGAAAACATGTAACTAGGATGCACCCATACGCCCCACATGATAAATATAATATAAATGGCCAAAAGCTGAAGGGACGCCACGAGCAATCACTCCGCCGTGGTGAAGTCACAACATCAGTGCCTCTAATATTATGGTTATGGTACCTCCATAACTAGGTGAAACTGGTCATGCATGTATATGGCTATAGGTATTCTTAATTAAACATAAGCAAATCAAACACATAACTTATACTACGGGAAAACATTTGGCTATATACAGGGAATCCTAATAAGGAAAGAATGTCCATACTGAAAGGACGGGAATCCGTACCTTATGTCCAGTGAACGAAGAAGATGAACTGAGAGGAATCCTACTTCCGTATCACTAGTGCTACATAAATACATACATGAATAAGTATCTGCTTATTAAATACGTAGCTGGTTTTATGTCATGTCTTAGCTTATTTTATGTGTTCTTACCATGTTTTACTGTTTTAAACCCTTAAACCGTGTTTATCTTATATTCTGTTTAATCTGATTAAGTATTTCTGGTATTTCATGTATTATTATACTTACTGTGTAATAATAAGTAACTTTCCAAAAATAGCAGTTTTCCTAAAATAGAAAGTTCCCAAAAATAGAAAGTTTCCAAAAATAGAAAGTTTCCAAAAATAAAAAGTTTCCAAAAATAAAAAGTTACCAAAAATAGAAAGTTTCCAAAAATTAAAAGTTTCCATAAATAGATCAGCTGCCTTAAATAGATCAGCTGCCTTAATTAAAAAAGTTTCTATAAATAGATTAGCTGCCTGAAATAAATAAGTTTCTAAAAATAGAAGGTTTCCATAAATAGTTTAGCTGCCTTATTTAATTAAGTTTCTAAAAATAAAAAGTTTCCATAATTAGAAATAAGCTGGTTAAATAATCTAAGTATATAAGCCTAAGTGTTTTTATGATTATTTTCTAAGTCATATGATATAATGTATAGTTTAATAATTATTTCATGTAATTAAATTAAACTATAGGGTAAAATATTTAATTAAAGTATAACATGTTTTTAATTAAATAAAGTTAAATACTTAGGCTAAAACATGTATTATTATTTACTAATAATATAACCTAAGTCATATTAATTAATTAATTATAATCATGGTTTTTAAATAATTAGTTAATTATAAGTCTAAAATATAAAAATACTTAGGTTAATTAATTTCATGATTATTAATAATTAAAATAACCTAAGTCATGTTATTAAATTAATCATGTCATTTTATTAATTTAATTTTTAACATAAGATCATAAAAAAATTAAAACTACACATACACCATGAACCGGATCTAGAATAAAACCCATGAATCGGACATGAAATCGACACCGTACCCCGAACCGAATTGGGGTACCCCTTGTCTTGATGCTGCCGTGGGACCCACACCAACCAACCGGGACCATATGGTCTCGGTGGTGGTCGGATAGCCAAACCGAAACCCTCTCGGGTTCGGTGTAGGCTGCGGCCAAAACAAACACCCCTTAAAACATTACTTTTGATTTTATTAAATCCCAATTCATGTTAGATCTATGATTTTAATTAGGTTTTTATAAAAACATAACATGTTCTTAATTAATAAAAGATCAAATCAAAAGAAAAAGGTTTAAAAAGTATTTACCGAATACGTGGATCAAAAGAACGAAGAACAAACACGAACACCAACTAGAATTCCAAGATCCAAGATCAACAAACACCCCCTTGTGGTGTTTTGAAGGTGGCGGCCAAAAAGAAGAAGAGAGGAGGGTTTTTAGGTTTTTGTTAAAATCTTCTATAATGTAAAAATGAGTAGTGTTTTACTATAACCCTCCTTTAGTAAAAATACAAATGGGCTTGGCCCATTCGCTCCTTGTAGCCGCAGGTAGGGGCCCCCACATGGGGTACCCGTACCTTTTTCCGTGTCTCGATGTTTAGTTATTCGTTCATTATTATTTGTGTTCGCGTTTTATGTGTTCTCGTTACGTAATTATCGTGATCCAATATATTTATTTACGCTCGTAATAAATGTATATACGTAATTAATAATAGTTCGTGTTTTAATTACGTTCATGATTTCATGATCGCATGTTCGTGATTAATTATTGTCAAATAATTATTACGTGCTCGTGCGTAGTAAATACTTATCGTGTTCTAACACGTACGTAATACGTAAAATCCTAACACGTAATCGTAATCATGCTATATTAGGAAAGTTTAAATCTAGCACGTACGATCTTAAGGGTACTATTCATGGTAAAAGCATGCGGGTTTTACATTATCGCTGAGGTAATGGTGGTTCTTTCAAATGTGGCCAACAAGGCCATCAACAGAAGGACTGTCACCAAGGTGAGATAGAAGGCACCTCTGGGCACGCCGACACCAAGCCACCTCCTACTTCTGGTCTCGTGTTCACTACTACTAGAGACCAGGCGAATAAGACTTCAGGTACCACCACTGGAAATCTCTTTATGGATGGTTTGGCAGCATGTATTCTGTTTGATACTGGAGCGACGCATTCAGTCGTATCCACTACTTTTGTTGTACGTGTTAGGATTTCCCCAATGCCATTAGATAATGCCTTATGCATTTCCACGCCACTTAAGGACTCTGTATGAATCACTCAGGTGTACAGAGATCTTCCCCTAAAATTTGATGATAAGATCCGCAGAGTTGACGCACTTCCTTTGGACATGTGCGATTTTGACTTGATTTTGGGCATGGACTGGTTATCCAAACATCCGGCTACGATTGACTGCCACACATATCGGGTTATCTTCGGTGATATTAAATATCTAAAGTACATACACCATGGTTTTCTGCTAGGGAGGTCAATACAAATTATTTCATCCATGGAGGCGCGTGCATTGCTATCACACGGCTGTTAGGGCTTCATAGCCAATATTCATGACATTACTGCCGAGTCTCCATCAATCCAAGATCAACCTATTGTGTCAGAGTTTCCTGACGTATTTCCAAATGAACTTCTAGGCATACCACCTGTTCGTGAAGTCGAGTTTGGAATCGAGCTCATTCCAGGTGCATAGCCGATTTCCAAAGCTCCTTACCGTATGGCTCCTATAGAGCTTAAGGAACTAAAAGATCAGCTGCATGAACTTCTGGAACGAGGTTTCGTCCGTCCCAGTGCATCGCCATGGGGTGCACCGGTACTGTTCGTGAAGAAGAAAGACGACAGTATGCGTTTATGTATAGACTATCGTGAGCTGAACAAGATCACGATCAGGAATCGTTACCCTTTGCCGCGTATTGATGACCTGTTCGATCAACTTCAGGGCGCCAAGCATTTCTCGAAGATCGATATGAGGTCCGGCTACCATCAGTTACGGGTTAAAGAGCAGGACATCTCCAAGACTGCTTTTCGTACACGTTATGGGCACTACGAGTTCGTAGTCATGCCATTCGGACTCACTAATGCTCTAGCTGTCTTCATGGATATGATAAATCGTATATTCCATGAGTTTCTGGACAAGTTTGTTATCGTGTTCATTGATGACATCCTGATATTCTCCAAATCCAAGGAGGAACATGAGGAACACCTTCGTATAGTCTTACAGATTCTTCGTTAGAAGCAGCTATATGCCAAGTTCTCTAAGTGTGAGTTCCGGTTAAGCAAGGTGGCATTTCTGGGCCATATTGTATCCGCAGAGGGGATCACCATGGATCCTACCAAGGTTGAAGCTATCACTAAATGGCCGAGACCTACATCTGCAACTAAAGTTAGAAGTTTTCTGGGTTTAGCTGGCTACTACCGTAGGTTTGTAGAGAACTTTTCACGGTTAGCCTTACCTTTGACTAAGCTAATGAGGAAAGGAGAGAAATTCGTCTGGACGGAAGAGCGAGAGAAGAGCTTTGAAGATCTGAAGCAGAAGTTAGTGAATGCACCTATTCTTACTCTCCCATCTGGCTTAAGTGGATTTCAGATATATAGTGATGTTTTAGCAAAGGGTTTAGGCTGCGTACTCATGCAACATGGGAAGGTTATTGCATACACATCACGACAGCTAAAACCTTATGAATGAAACTATCCTACTTACGATTTAGAGCTTGCAGCAGTTGTTTTCGCGTTGAAGATCTGGATGCATTATTTATATGGTGAATCATGTGACATATTCACCGACCACAAGAGTCTCAAGTACATCTTCACCCAGAAGGAATTGAACATGAGACAGAGGAGATGGTTAGAGCTATTAAAGGACTACGACACCAACAATCAGTACCATCCTGGTAAGGCGAATGTGGTGGAATATGCTATAAGCAGAAGTTCGGGTATGATTGTTGGCATTTGGATTGCAAAGGAGATCATTCGTGACCTAGAGATGACTGATATTGAGTTTTGTGTACGAGGACAGCACGGTTACTGGGATAATCTTAGAGTGGAACCAGACTTACATTCTAGGATCAAGGAAACTTAGAAGGACGATGGTGAGATTTGGGCTATCATTCAGAACCTTGATCAGCAAACGGAGTTTCGTGTTGACAACGACGGTATCTTATAGCAGGGCACTAGACTAGTGGTTCCTGATGACTCTACACTCAGGAAAGTTGTGCTAACTGAAGCTCACAGTTCTCCATTTACCATACATCCTGGTTCTACCAAGATGTACCACGACATCAAGCAACACTTTTGGTGGAGTGGTATGAAGCAGGATGTTGCCACCTTCGTTTCTAAATGTATGATCTGCCAACAGGTGAAGATCGAACTCCAGTGAGCTAGTGGTTTACTACAACCATTAGATATTCCAGCATGGAAGTGGGACAAAATCTCCGTGGATTTTGTTACTGGTCTTCCGGTTACTCAGAAGAAGAACGACGCTATCTGGGTTATTGTGGATAGGTTGACTAAATCTGCTCATTTTCTGCCGATTCGCAAGGAACATTCGGTCAGCAAATTAGCAGACATTTTACAGAAGGAGATCATGAGACTACATGGTACTCCATCAGAAATCATCTCTGACAAAGATCCCCGTTTCATATCATGTTTCTGGCAGAGTCTGCAGAAAGCTTGGGGCACCAGACTTAAGCTTTCAGCACTGCCTTTCATCCTCAGACCGACGGACAGTCGGAACATACCATTCAGACATTGGAGGACATGCTACGATCATGTGCTCTAGAGTGGTCAGGAAGCTGGGATGATTATATATTCCTAGTAGAATTCGCATACAACAACAGCTGGCACGCTAGCATCAAGTGTGCTCCCTTTGAGATGTTGTATGGCAGAAAGTGTCGCGCCCTAATCTGCTGGGATCAGGTGGGCGAACGACTTCTCAAGGGTCCAGAGATGATTGAAGTGGCCAATGAGAAGGTCGTTGTCGCCAAGGCAAAGATTCAGGAAGCTCGTGCTCGTCAGAAGAGCTATGTTGATAAACGTCATAGAGATGTGTCTTTCAACGTAGGTGATCACGTTTTCCTTAAGGTATCACCTGCACGAGGAGTTAAACGTTTTGGAATCAGAGGGAAGCTCAGTCCTCGCTTCATCGGACCGTTCGACATCATAGAACGCGTTGGTGAAGTGTCATACCGTTTAACGTTACCGTCTCAGCTATCACACGTTCACAACGTGTTCCATGTGTCCTTACTCAGAGGATAAAACTATCATCCAGCTCATGTTGTCCAGTATCCAGTGGATCAGATTCGAGAGGATCTTTCTTATGTCGAAGAGCCCGAGAGAGTTCTTGAGCGACAAGATCGTGTCATGCGGAGGAAGACGATCCCTTTCGTCAAAATCCTCTGGAGGGATCATCTTGAGCGGGAAGCCACGTGGGAGTCGGAGGAGTCTATACGGACTTCTTACCCTCATTTCCAGTTCTAATTCGGGTATGTTTTCTTACAGTTTACGTTTCTCCAATTCGAGGACGAATTGTTCTTTTAGAGGGGAAGAGTTGTAAAACTCGCATTAAAATACCATGAACAGTACACATGAACAGTACACACATGAAAATACGGTAAAATTTAAAAGTTTCCATTTATAATATAATTCACGTGTCACGATATTAAATAACATGTGGTTACGTAAATATTATAAATGTGTTAAGTACACGACATTAAAACATAAACGATCACGTAATTATTTGAACACGGAAAAGTTACGGGTTTCCCGGTGGACACCCTATAGGAACACATGGGGATTAATTAAATCATGATTAAAGGGGTGTTTGTGTTTGCTGGTTCAGGCCGAGACACCACCGAGAGCCAAGAGGCTCTCAGCTTGCGTTCAACACCACCACCGAGACCCACAAGGGGCTCGGCTTGGTTGGGTTTGGCTCGGATGACACATGGAAACCCCGACCGCATGTCGGGGGTGTGTTTTTGGTTTGGACCGAGAGCCAACCGAGACCTTAGGGTCTCGGTGGGGCTTCTTTGGGCTAACAGTGGGAACTGAGCAAAAACAGGGGGAACCGGTCCACTACCGGTGGGAACCGGTGTGAACCGGGCTCGGTGGGCAACCGTGGCTCGGTAGTAGGAACCGTAAGTCATCAGTGGCAACCGGCTAGCCGGTCTAGCCACTGGTAGGGCTGTTTGGCTCGGCTTATATGTAAACCGGGTTTCGGGCTCGGGTTAATTTTTAAAACACAAGTTCGGGTATCGGGTTAAATATTAAAATCAGAAAAACATGTTAATTAAATTAACTACTAGACTGTTTAATTTATTAATTTCATGACTTAGGTTTAATATTAAATTAATATTACATGTATAACCTAAAGTATTTAACTTAGCTTAATTTAATTAAAACATGTATTTTTAATTAAATTCCATATAGCGTATAGTTTAATTAATTAACCAGTTATTTAATTAATGAGCTATAACCATGACTTGTGTTATACTATTTAAACTTTAATTATTATTTATAATCCAGCTTATTTCTAATTATGAAAACTTACTATTTTTGGGAACTTTCTATTTTTAGAAACTTACTATTTATGGAAACCTGCTATTTTTAGAAAATTACTTAGTATTACAATACAAGTATTATAATACACTAATACATGAATAATGCACAATAGAACATCAGAATAATTACAATTAACACGATAAACAGTAAAACATGACATAATACGTATAACAAGCTAATAAAACACAGAACCAATAAAACACATGTAATTCAGACAACTCATACACGCCCATATTTCTTATGTAGTGTTATCCGTCGAGGCGGATTAGTCTTCATCGTTTTCCTTAGCTTCTACTGGACATAAGGTACGGATTTCTCGTCCTTCAGTAAGGACAATCTCTTCCTTCATTAGGATTTCCCGTATGCAGCCAACTGTTTTCCCCGGTAGTTACAGATTAAATGCTTATGTTTATTAGTTACCTTAGCCATATACATGCATGACCAGTTTCACCTAGTTATGGAGGTACCATAACCATAACACTAGAGGCACTAGTGTTATGACTTCAACACGGCGGAGTGATAGCTCGTGGCGTCCCTTTTCAGTTATTTGGCCATTATATTATTATATTATCATGTGGGGCGTATGGGTGCATCCTAGTTACATGTTTCAGTCAGGATTTCATGGTGAATGTGGTGTGTGTGCCTTGTATCCTTCACAAGGAGTTGATCCCTCCTACCCACTTACCAATTAATCAGAGCCATCCCCTCTAATTTGCATGACGAGGTCACCCCTTCAAGTATTCATGCACGTTGTTGACCTCATGACCTGTATTGGCTTTTGGTACATTAACTAATACAGATTTTCATAAGTAACATAAGCTATGTTTTCAGAACTAAAACCAGTTAACATGACAGACAACTAGGTTTTCCAGGACTTATTCATTTCCGTTGCTATTCATGCTTTATGCTCTTTATATGCTTTCATATTCTATGTTCCATGCTTTATTGTATATCTGTGCACTGAGCGTTATGCTCAGCCGTCTACTTTTCCATGTTCCCAAACGGCAGGTACCCAAGGACGCAAGTAGGAACTCCAGAGTATGTGCATTCGGATTGGAAGCTATCCGACCTCTTTTACCTTATGCATTTATTCCTACTTTATCATACTTTACCTCTTTTGGACAATGTTTAGTCCTTTCCATTTACAGTACTTAATATTGCTTGTGTGTGAGTTACTAGACTACCGATTTTTGATTCCGGTATTTCTATTTATGGTCATGAATGTTTAGACATTTACCTTACATGCTTTGATGATACGCCATAATTTACTGTAGCATCATATCCTAAAGAAATGGGGTGTTACATTTAATTTTTAATAAAAATATGGTAAGTGGGTTTTTTTTAAATAGGTGATTATGATTGGTTGAATAGATCTATGCTAATTTAAGGGTTTATATAAATCTTAACTCTACTAATACATGTGTCCCAAAATTATAGTTTATATTCTTTTTTTAGGAACTATATATAATTTAGATTGATATGATTATATTACTCATATTTGAAGTTATGATTACGAATTTTATATAAGTTTTAAATTAATTAGTTAAAATTAAAATTGTTTTTATAAAAAAGTAATAGAGAAAAAGTTATAATTATTATACTTTTCTTAAACTAGTTTTAATGCCCGTACACACATGGGACTTGAGCATAAAAGATAAATTAAATAAGAATTTCGTTATTGCGATTTCATATATACTAGGACTTAGAGCCCGCGCTTCGCTACGGCGAAGTGCGGGCGCTTTTGGTAACGTTTTTAGTGGTCGTTGAGTTATGACATAAACCTCTAAAAGTGGCATGTTATAACTCAAAATGCACGGCTGACTTGTGCATACAAATCCAAACTATGACCACTCTTACACTATGCTACATGAACTTTATATGTTTGATTACGAAAGAAATGCATTACACCATCAAGACTTACATCACGTGTTCCTCGATTATATGACTAAGTAGACGACTCACACTACACTTTGCGGACAAATGTATACAAAGAAGTGTTTACATAATAAAGCTAAACACAATATCTAAAAAATACAGAGAATCATTCTGCATTTTTTTGCTAGAGAGATGGACACGTATTTTTTTGCTTGAATCGGGTCGTCAAGTTCTTCAACTGCTGATGGCGCTGACATTTGCTATTTCACATGGGCGGGAATTAACCTGTTGATAACCTTGGGAGATGCCCCCGACAGCTGGAACCACATAGATAAAATCAAGCTAGGCTCAGATATGGAGGTATGGAAACGGCACCCAGAAAACCGCCATGGCTGCGACCAAACGATCACCCCGCCAAGATACGGATCTTGGGAAACCACGCTTGCCAAAACATCCACGTATATAGATTTCATCATTGCCAATATGGTCACTTATTCTAGCAATTCTTGTTATTTTCAATTTGTATGCCAGCAGAACTCGCAAAATCCAAAGGTAACGGGTATGACAACAAACAGATTAACCATCGTAGGGTCAGACAAAACATTTAGGAAAAACCGGGTACACACGTCATGGCTGCACCCTCTAGAGGTTGCCCCGCCAAGGTACGTGCAAGCTCGGGTTTAACCGGGGTCGTTCAAGGTCATCGCCTTGTACATCAGCCACGAAAGCAACATCGCATCAAATAAGCGCACGATGGAAGCACTATGACTATATGACTGAGCATTCGGATACCGTATCTGATCGAAGAACCGATCTGCCATCGCTTCAAGCTGCAGGCAAGAAGTATTGTTCAAATATTTTAAGTAAGCGCACAGTATTATCTAAAAGTCTAATTGAATAAGGTTCAAGCATCAGTTGAAGGTTTGATATTAACATGATGGGTGATTGAGTCTGTTATACCTATCAAGTTATCGCTTACAAAAAACGTGTAGCTAAAGCTGAAGTTGCTCGTAGGAATCTCATGAATCCTATGCTTCCCACTTGCAAAATGGACGCCTGCATCACATGGATAAAAAAAACCTTAGTGAATAAGTTGGTGTTGATCCTTTTTCAAGAAATTGTTATACATTCTTACCATCACCGAATGTAAAAATCCTTATTGTTCCAGCAAGGTCATTCACATCTAGTTACAATAAGCAAGCAGGTCAATATTTACAACAATTTAACTATTAATGTATCTAGTTAATTGAAATTAAAAGGCATATGTGTATTGGCATGTATGTAATAGTTACTTTGAAGACCTACCATACCTGTTAGTGGCAGACTTCATTTGTGGTTAGGATTTAGTCAAAGGCCTATTAAGTTTTTTTTTGTAACTGCGCATGCACATGGAATTGTGTTGGAGTCTGTGTCATAGGTTTGACACAATGTTGAATCATGAGGGTCAAACTGCTCATGAAAGGGTTACAGGTTTTGGTTGGGTGTATATTTTAAAGTAATATAAACTCCCAATGGTATGTTGCAACAGTGGGTTGTGGTAGTTGTATATAAGGATGTCATGACATGCATTAGTAATACATCACCGCGCACAGAGTAACTGATAATCAGTCACGAAAGAATGTGTTGGTTGAGAAGGTTGCGTGATTTGTAGACGGCTTGCGGTTCTGAGGAGCACCGCGGCTGTTTTTGGTTCTACTTGCGTGAACAGGTGGCTGATGAGATGGATTGGAGGGGGAGACTTGAAGTTATGTATGCCTGTAAAAGGGAAGCAATTGCTGAGAGGGATGGTTTGATAAGTGAGTTATCTAGTATTAACCCAAAACCGCTTTTGAGCTGCATGGTTTCTTTGCTATTGGACATGCAAGACAAAGCCGAGGCGGAGCTTCGCTAGCTGCAAGAATTGATGGGTGCGTCCGACAACCGTGTGACCGATATGGAGTTTTTCATCCGTAATATGTGATCGTCGAATGTGTTTGCAGGGCGCACCTAGTGATTTTCTGTGTGTTTCTATTTTTCAATAAACTGTTGTTCCTAGGCGTGTGTGGGAAGGTTATGTTTCGTCTTCGTTGTTTTAACTTCATGTGTATTTGCCGTACTCTATGCAGTTGTAATGCCACCTATGTGTATGTTGCCATATGTTTATGTTGTTGTTGATTATCTTGAAATTCAGAACAACTTTTAATTTTAATGCATCTCGTTGGTGTTTTATTTCCCATCAGGAACCAATGTATCATAACAAGCATTCATTTGTGCCTCTTGGTTATTGTATTGGGACATTTTTTTTATGCACATGTGCTTGGCATTTTACCTAGAACCTGTGTCACTCATTTAGCCTGCAATGTGCTATTGAGAATCTCATTGTTGCAAGCTTTAGTGGCTAGTTGGCTATCAAGTAATAAAAAACCCAATGTGACATGCCAACAGTGGGTTGGAGATGTTCTATTTAAGTGTGCTAATCTAGTTGGGTATAACACATTGCATGCAACAGACAGGCTAAAACAGTCAACCCAAAAAATGAGTTGGCGAGGAGTGCTTCATGCTTTGCAATTGCTTTGTTCTTCCAGTGATTTTGGAACCGTTTCCTATTTCTATATGCGGAAGAAGATTGAGGCTAAGACGGAGTGGAGGGCCAGAATTGAAGATTTGCATGTGCGAAAGAAAAACGATATTGATCAGAGGGCCCAGTTTATAAGTGAGCTGTCTAGCCTTAGCCCAGACCACCGTGTGAGTCGAATGCTTTGGCTGCTAGGCGACATGCAAGAGCATGATGTCGCAGAGTTGTGGAAGCTACAGGCACTGGCGGATGATTCTGATGGGCGCGTTCAAGATCTGGATAATTTTTCCGATCCTTGTGACCCATGTAATGATAGAACGAATATTTAGAGCAAAAAGGTTGGTCGTGTATTTGTAATAAACGGCGTGTGGGGTCCGATTGTCTATAGTCTGGCCGTATCTGTTGGTGATATGTCTTTTATATGGCCAAACTCGTTGTTATGTTATTTTGCTTGAAGTTGTGTTGTATGTTATTTGTAATATAACGAATGTCGTTTATGTGTGAAATGTGTTTTTTCATTATGTTCCAATGCTCTTTCATTAGGTTCTAATGGATTCCTATTTTTTGTGTTTGTGTGTTATAACATGTTGTCTAATAGTAGGAAAAGTTTGCATTATAGAACATACCAATAGTATGGCACTGTTGTTGGTGCTTTGTTTTTTCACCACGTGTGGTAAAGATATGCAGTGCCCCATAACAACATTATTTTTGCTTTTTGTCTTTGGCCATAAATGGTTTTTTCTATATTGTCTAAATGTGGCAAAAAATAAATAGAAAAAGTAGAATAATAGATGATGCAACAGTGTGTGGATGGGGATAGTGTTTTTTTTAAATAGACTTTTGGGAAGCTAAGCTGAGAATCATGCAATTTGGGAGCCGGCTATAGCTGACACATCTTCACACACATCTCTAGTTAAGTTTTATAAAGAAATAACTAATGGAGTACCGCCCAAAATGCGATGCATTGGAGAAGGAAGCAAGAACCGACGATTGGGCAGATATGTTTATTTGTCGCCTACAGGATGAGATTCTAGGCGAAACAGCCTGGAAAGCTAGGATGGAGCAGATGTGGCAGGAGGTGAATAGTGGTGTAATTGATAGGACTCATCTTGTTTATGAGTTAAGGACCGTTGTTGGGGAACCGGTAGTTAACCAGATGGTGGCATTTTTAGGGACCCTGACACGTGAAGATTGTTCCTTTCGAGAACAGCTCAGAGCCGAAGCAGTAGCAACTGGCAACCGCATTGCTAGGATGGAAAGATTCATTGAACGGCTGCGAGGGAACGTTTTGGGTTGAAGAGATTATTTGAATGTGCCTGAAGGTGTTCGCTTTGTGTGTGTTGAATAAATCATCCTCGGGCATTATGTTAATCGTGTTCTGTTTATGTGTCTACCAAGAATGGACCAGGCGTGTGTGCATGGGTGTTTGTTATTTTGGTATTGCTAATGACGTTGGGTCATTGGCAGGGCGTCTTTATGTATTTGGTTTAATGTATTTGTATATGTTAAGTTATTTACTTTTCTATTTTGGTTTCATGGATAAAAACTCTAAAGAAGCCAACATGAAAAAGAATAAAGGTTGTTGTGTAACAAACGTTTAGTATAGAGTGTTACCTGGTTCATTCTTTTGTATTACAACGACAGAGCCGGTGGCCATTAAATCAGGGGTCCTCTAGTTCTCTGGCATCTTCACAAACGAACGTTCCTCCGTAGTGAGTTGGTTTGGATGTGGGAGCTTCTCAATCTGTTATGTATAAAATCATAATAGGTCGTATAAGAGTATCATATAAGTTATAGGGAAACAGAAAATACCTAACGGTGGCGCTAGTCGATGTCTGGCGCATGATAGAGCATGAAGACCCTAAAGTTGCCGAAACACCCACCCGGTAGGCATGAACTGTTAGGCACAACACGCGTTGTCATTCTGTTTCGGAAGGTTGGTCACCTTTGACGAACAAAAAAACAACAACATATTAGGGAACGCGAGACGGGCATAATTTTTTTTTAGACCACATGAACCTGATATTGACATACCTTCCCGCAAGCATAGGCTGAGTTAGGATACGATCAATTCAATCTGAATCCAGGTCCTAACCAGTAGAATACGCGATCAAGGCAATATGGCAAGCACACCACTAAAATGTGGTTGCTAACATGTGGTAAGCAAATGTCAGCCACAGAAAAAGAGGTCAGGTTGTTAAAATAAAACGTTGACCAAAAGGAGAAAAGAATGTAAAACTTACCAGTCAGTTGACGCGGAATACAAAGCACAATTTATATGTCTGTGGTAGAACCCGGTGACACGCGAGTTTTTTTTTTTTGGTATTTGGAGTCTCAGATAAGCGAGCAACGGATATGAGGAGACATGCACTCTTGCTGCAAACCCACCAACATTACCCCGCCAAGAAGTACATAATTCGGTTTAACGCTCAAGTCTAATCATCATTGCCTTTTTGAATGTTCTAAAAGATACACGGCCGCATACTCATACTTGTTCCCTAAATCATAGCATACTACATCAATAATCAGAAAAACAAACGGGATTGCATCACAGTGTAAGAGTTGGAAGAATGGAAGCCGCAAGCAAGACCGGTGATGGCTGCGAGCACATGGTCGCCCCGCCAAAAATAACGAATCTGCCAAGCACTGCTTACCAAAGCAGCCTACCGACACGACTCTCCCTCAGAACCTAGATCAATGAGGCTCAGGTGTGATTTCCGTCACACCCTTAATAAAGTATGTTATTTTCTTTCCCTGACAAACCCTCGCTTCGCTAACAAAAATCACACCACAAAACACGAACCGTTCGTTCCTACCACATCCTTGAAAAAATCAGCTCAGAGATGCGAGGGCAGGAACCCGGTCCGCTGCAACTCATCATAGCCCGATACCTGTTTACCGTTATCGTCGACAGGAATAAACAGCGGCAACGAACAACACGAATGTGAACATCGTCGCCTGCCGTCAACCCGACAAACAAAAAAACAGTAATGCCAACAATGGAAACTCCCAAGGAAGGCTAACTAGTTCCTTTTGCAAGACATTTAAAAAACAATTGGGCCATTTTAGTAATAGTTGTTATAATCAGGGACTTTTTTTTAAAACCATAAACCTTTTGGGAACGCGAGATTGCTGATGCTACAATGTAGTGGCTCAGAGCTGAGAACGTGCGACCAACTATTCAAGTTAGTGACTTGATATGGCTGCAAACACGACGCCGTGATGCCACGCCGGAAAATCAGGTCGTTTACAACTATCACCATCTCCCAATCAAATATAGTTGGAAACCGGCCAATGCACGCATGAAACAATATCTTCATCGCCAATCACCAACTCGCACCCACTGTCTTGTCAAAAAAACATACTTTTGGAATCGCTACACCCTAGAAAGGCTTTATTTATTTTTGTAACCAGGTTCAAATAAGGCATGGATGTATGTCATGGATCTAAAAAAGAAAATAGCCTCAAATTCCGATAATGCATAAGCACTTTGCATGCCTTGTCAGGCATAGAAAGTGCCTACACTCGCCATGGCTGCAAACTTAACAGTTTGCCCCGCCAAAACAGGAATGTTTTTACCGGTTGTAGTCTTACTCAAAGGTCGTAACTATTGATCATAGGGCCCTATTTTATTATCCCATGGACACAGCCAAACATACAATGAACACCATAGCGACTATAACAGACCAACCAATCATAAATTAAGGGAACTATTTATATTGATTCGGCCCACCAATTTTGAGGTTTATAGCATTGGCTCAGATAAGGCGCGATTTGGTACAAACAGTGGTAAACCGGCATGGCTGCAACCTTCAAAGGTCACCCGCCAAGATCCAAGGCACCTTCTCTTTACCCACGCGTATTTAAATTCATCACAACCGACATAATCACAGAAATGTACAATTAATCATCCCGAAAATAAGGCATGGATGTATGGCATGGATCTAAAAAAGGAAAATAGCCTCAAATCCCGAGAATGCATAAACGCTTTGTATGCCAGCAACCATAAAGGTCGCCTGGACAGGCTCGCTAAAACTGAGTTTCGTCCACTTTATGGATCCAAGTCGCGTCTGTGAGGCACAGAAAGTGGGTACACTCGCCATGGTTGCAAACTTAAAAGTTTGCCCAGCCAAGACACGAATGTTTTCATAAATCAAGGGAACTTTTTATATCGATTCAGCCCACCAATTTTTAGCTTTATAGCGTTGGCTCAGATAAGGCGCAATTTGGTACAAACAGTGGTTAACCGGCATGGCTGCAACCTTCAAATGTCACCCCGCCAAGATCCAAGCCACCTTCTCTTTACCCACGCGTATTTAAATTCATCACAGCCGACATAATCACAGAAATGTACAACTACTCATCCTGGACAGTCAATTAAACAACTCCAATATGAAAATAAACTCTTTCAACACACGGGAGACGGCAACGCAAATATCAGTTGGCATCTTCGCATTGCCTCTTAATCAGCCAAAACCCCAATTGTTTAAGCCCACAAACCCAATGTCCGTGTGACCCTTCTCATATCATCAATCCTACACAACAAACAATCCTAACCTGTTAACAACATCTTGGTATCAAAACCAAACAAAATGGGCCAATCTGTTATTTAATATAAAAAGGCTAGTTATTTGACTACACTTGAGAAGTTATTGAATCCCCAAAAAATTTGGAAAAAAAAAAGCTTTAATACCTTGTAATCTCGCGGGTACGCAACGGCACATATCCAAGAACTAATAAAAATGACAGAAAAACAAATCAACAACGATTTGAAGATCATATCATCTTCTAGTTAAGCGAGTTTGATCATCCAACCTCATTAAGGAAGAGATCGCCACCACCCATATACCCACATGAGGCATCCAACCTCGCCACACACCGACCCACATCAAGGCACGCCATTAAAGGCGGCAATGAAGTGATTGGCGGCAACGAAGGGTTACCATCACACATCACAACAACCGGAATCAGACAAAAACCACAAAACCCCTAATCTTTTTCACATATTTCAAGCTGCCATGGATCAAAATCAGAAGATGGGAGCTAACCCACAAATAATGCAAACCCACAACAAAATTATTGTGGGTATATATATGGCTGATTGATCTCCTGGAGCCACTACACAATCAAACAATAGCAATTAAAGATTTTGCGACCAAAGGGCAAGGGGTTAATTTGAAAGGGCAAACACAATTAATTAGTGCACGCGCCAGTTAATGAGTAACGGACAAAGGGGGAAAGATCCAAAAACTCATCAATGGGGAACGGAGTAACATAACCGTCCGTTGGAACGAACGATGTGTGTTTTGTGTGTGTGATTTTTGTGAGGGAAGCGAGGGTTTGTGGGGGAAAGAAAATAACATACTTTACTAAGGTTGTGAGGGGAATCACAGTTCATTGGGAACCGTGATTCCCCTCTTTAATATAAAGGGTAATTATTTATATATATTAAAAATATCATTTTGTTGTTTTACTGTGCACTGTATAAATTAATACAAACTCGCCTCAATTTTTATTTTTCAATTTTATACTCTTTTTTACTTTCAATATTTTTATTCTAAACAGTATTATATGTTAATTATTAATCAATAAATTATTTACATCAACCTTACACGTACATAATTTATATTCTCATGATTATGTAATGATTAATATTATTCCATAAAACAAAATTAAAATTTTAATAGTTAAATAGTTATGATACTCATGGACGTACAAATTTTACATGATTTTTCATTATGTGATAATATTTATTGACATTTTGTATAAATATTTGTTGCACAAAGGATTTGACTTCGTTTAACTGAAATGTTAGCTATCATTTTCTAGATATTGTGTGTTTAGTAACTAACGACCTTGAAAAAATATATGTTATTATAATATGTAGAATCTCATTTATTTATGTTCATCTCACACCGATGTCTCAGGTTCACATTCATTTTGATATTTATATTTATGTTAATAATAATTTACGTAAATTCATTGTTTGACTTTATTAAATGACAAAATAGAAATACATAATAATTTGTGTTTTTATTTGAATATTTATAATCATGTGATTTGTTTATTTTTTTAATATAACATATATTTTGTATTTTTAAAATATAAATTTTAGAGGGTATAAAGTTTAAGAGGGTAGTTTGTTTATTTTATAAAGTTATTAAAAAATATAAAAAATTATAAGTTTACACTTAAGTCCATCTAATTTAATTAATATTTAACCATTAAAGTTTTATTAATCCCTCCTTCTTTTTTAAGTGTTTATTTTCACAAATTTCACACATACAAATTTGTGTGTTTTCATCAAAATTCTCCATCAAAAAATTTAATTTTGATTAAACTGAATTCAATTTTGATTTTTTTTCCACGAATCACGTCACTGAATTTTACTTATGTGTCAACATTAAGCCATTTGATTGGTTCAATTGTTTTTTCTACAACCTCCACTTTTCACTAAAATTATCAAATAATCTAATTCTTTTATTATATAAAATATTATTTGTTTTTATCGTTGGACAAAAATTTTGGAACAAAAGAAGTAATTATTTCAGCTTAAAACTATTTTTTTCTAAATAAAATAAAGTTTAGAAAAAATACATTCATTTAGTTTACTATTTACTTTTTAACATAGCTAGTTATAAGTCAAATGTCCATACGAAATTTACAAACAAATCAAATATTTTAATATTTTAATATAATATCTATATATTAAAATTTTCCTATGCTTTAATATTTTACAATTTAATACAGTTAATAATTATTCTTGTGGTTCAACATAAAACGTTTCATTATATATTAATATCAGTGTTTAAACTGATGTTATAAAAAAGTGGTGAAATGACATCACGACGCAAACTGTACCCAAGGCTTTAATAAATGCTTGTTGTTAAAATTAAGAAATAGTCAATCTGTTTACTTTTTAAAAATAAATCAAAAAGGACTAATCATGTACTAAGATATGAGTATAGAATCAACAACACATATGTTATGTTGTTCCTTCATCCGTGTGTTTGAGAAAACAAAAAACCTTAAAAATTTAAAAGCTACAAAAGAAGAAAGATGCCTTCTCAAACACAAGTATATTTTCAGCTTTTGATTACAAATGGATTTCTAACATCAGCGTTTCATCATGAATATAAATACATTTTTTTCTTCTCTTCAATTTCACAACTCACATTTTTCTTCAATTCCTTAATCATCATGAAAACGATAATTTTTTTAATCTCTTGTTAATCACCTATTATTTTGCTTATTTCATCAGTCGATCACTTACTTCATCTATTATTAGAATAATTAAATGTTCTTTTTTTTTAATTTTATGTTTGAGAGCTAAGATTATTTGAAAAGTGTGCTATCATAAATTACTTAACTCAAGCGTTGGTAGGTTATGAGTTTTATCTCGCACCATATCTACAAGGGTACCATATCTTACCATCTTAGTTATCCTCGTAACATTGTTCATGTGGTTATTGGGTTTTTTTATTAAAGTGTGTACACAAAATGCAGTCGTCATTATGTACTCTTCATAATATGCCTCAAACATAAATGGGATTTATTTTTAAGTCTTCCAAGGGTTCAAGCAAGAATCATGAAACTATAGGCTCACTGAACTTACAGATTTGTATAAATTATTTCAAATTGTTTTAGTGTTTGACATTTGTTTCAATAAATTTTGACATGCACGTTGTTATTTTTTTTTAAGGTCGCCAGTAATCTCAAGTGGGAAGTTCATGCTGTAATCTTTAGTCGGGTGACTGGGAATGTGGATTCTATGTGATGAAATGCATGCATGACTTTGTACTCAAATATCATAATGAAAAGTTCTCAAAAATAGTAAGCGCTTGTTAAATAACTTTGTAATTTGTTTCTTGCACTAAAAACCTACTAATTTGTTGACTTATTAGAATTTGGTTTACGCTTTTTTTTTCATGCACCAAAAAGATGATATATAGCACTCGTCTTCTCTATATGATATATGTGGATTAGATTCTAGTTTTCTTGTACCGCTATATAACCATATACTAGGCCATAATATGACAGATGCTACTGCAACTTTTGATTGTCGATCTTCATTCCATAACATGATGATGGTTATAGTTTGTGCTTCTACTTCAGCTTATAGATAAGTACGTTTAAGCGGGTTAAAATTTCTCATTCAAATCCATCTATAAATGGAATTATGTTTCCTTTTTTCTGCGTATTTGGCGGATTATTTTGATGTGCTAAATTAATATGAATGTATTTATTTACGTTTACATTGGATTTTAAACCTTTTATAGGTGGATTTTATTGAAATTTTTCAATAGGTCGTTAATGTTTTCGTCTATCCTTGCTTTTATTATAAAATAAGCAAATCCAAACACTGTTTTATGTAGTACTACTACTAGGTCAGGATAAATAAGCAATCGTAGACACCCTTAGTTAAAGATTTATAAGGTTTCATCATTGTGTATTGTATGTTGTTAGCTAGTTTAATAGCTATGATAGATGTTAATAATTAGCTTTCAACAAAATGTTGAGCCTATGGTTGACAATTATTAGAAGCATATAATGAGCTATGAAGAAAGCGATGCGGGTGATAGTGCATCCTTTATGTAATAAAGTGGGAGTTAGTTTTATATTCAATTAGACAAGGTAAAAAGTGTGTAAAAAATATCATATTCATGTTGTCATGGGTAAAGATTCTCAAGCTAACTAGTCATATCATAAGTATGACTCAACTGGCCTAACACTAAGTTAGTAGCAACAGTATGAAGGTTAATGGATTCTTATATCTATGTTGATGTTTCACTTATAGACCTATGACCAAATAATCTAGTTAAATGCAATGCCAATGTCTTAGAATACAAACTCTAATTGTTTTTTTTTAGTTTCAAGTAGATGAAAACATGTTGTCTTGGTTGTTTCTAAAACAAGTAAAGTTGGTGATTATAAGCTTAGTTAATTGTGTTTATGAACTTGTCTATTTGAGTTTATTGTGCTTGTCTATGTAGTTGTGGATAGACGAATTAGTGAACAAAATTAGTTTATGAACAAATCAAAATATCAAAGGGTTATTGTAGTAAGCTTAGTTTTAATTGGATTTTTTAGTTGCTTAAATGAATGGCGTAACTCTTTTTTGTTACTCGTATTACCTCTTCTTGTTCTATTGTTACTTGCTTCACGAGATTGTAGTACATAGGTAATGGTTAAACATGCGAGTTCCTGTTTCCTAAATTGCTCGCGTTTTTATCTCATTAAATTACTTATATGTACCTTGGAGTAATGAGCGTTTGTTAGAGAAGAAAGAATTACGATCAATGGGGCATGATCTACATTGTAGCGCGATTAATATTTATTTTGATTTGAAGTTTGTGTCGGATTTATGTTTTTCCGAATTGAAGTATTGTATTAATTAATTTACTTTCTTGATTTCAATATTTTTGGTCTATCTACAATACTTTATATACATATCTGATGTATTTATGTTTCTCTATATTGGTGATTCAGTATGTAGATTTTAGAATTTATTAAAGAATTTTAATTTTTAATAGACTAAAAAAAGATTGATTTTGAGACAAACACATATCTTTTTATTTTATATAAACACAAGTTAGCGGCTTCTATAAAGACAGGTTGCGGGAGAACTAGAGTCAATTTTCAATAAAACATCTGTGTTTATTTAAAATTGGAGACCAATTTAGAGGGAGAGAACCGATGTCGATACTTCTAATAGAGACGGGTTGCATAACCGGTTTTCATATGTCGATCAAGGAGATACCTCGTAAGAGAATGGTTTCAAAACCACTCTTCGTGGGTCATCTTGACCAGTTTCATGAGATTTTTTTTAGTAGTGCTTATGTTTTAGTTTTATATCGATCAAATCACAAATTAATTTTCTTTAAGTTTAAATAAATATTCTATAATTCTAAGTATAAATTTTAAGTTATTTTATAATGATCTAAAAGTTTTTGGTACTTTTTTATAAGATATGTAAGACATTTTTAAAATATATATTAGCTTATAAACTTTCTTTTTCAAAAATAATCTATAACGTTTATTTTCTCCAAAACATCAATCTCAACTAAAAATGTAGTTTTTCATGATTTATGTATTTTGTTTAGATTTTCAAAGAATAAAATTACGAGTCACATAACACATAAGGATAACGTTTATTATCATAAATATTGAAAAAAATGACTAAAGTAATACTTTCATAGTTAAAATAAACATCACAATCATAAACGAAGCTTGAAACCTTTTTTAGGGGGTCAAAATTATATCTTATTAATTTTGAAGGGGTGAAAATGTTAAATAATATTATTTGTTTACACTAGCAGAATCTACAAACTACACTAAGGACAAAAAGTTTTTTTTTGGGACGGGGGGGGGGTGCAGGACCTACCCCTACCCCTATGAAGCTTAGTCCATGATCACAATTTATATAACCCAAACATTTTTTTATATATTTAGGTTTCTCTTCCTCACAAAAACCATGTATTAATTTAAGCTTATTTTCCTCTAGAGACTTCAAAATTTTAATTATTGTCATACCGAAGTTACATTTTTTTTTCTAAATTATTTTTTATCTTTAAAAAACGATTTTATACATATAAGAAAGTTCCATCAATCAGAGGTTCTAATAAATAGAGTTCATGTGTGATTAATCATCCCGCACATGCTTAAACCCGACATTGAAATGTATTACTTGATCTTTTTGGTAAGTTACACTTCACTGAACAATGAAAAGTTCAAACTCGCATACCCCAAAATATGCAGCAGAAAGGTAACCTGGGTGTGTGACTTCATAGCAATTTAGTACACAGTATATAATGAACGACCTCTATATGACTCGTTTTGAAAAGTTGATCAATCGATTTAAATAAAACACAACAAGTTTTCATGAGTTACAATAGAAAGGTTTCACACCAAAAATTTAAATAGTTTACAATTTTCCAAATGATCGAGTTGATGCAAGAAAAGACATTTGATGTGTATTTTCTTTTTAAAATATGTTTTATCAAGTTTTAAATTTATAAAAACTTGATTTACCTACCAAGAACTAATGGGCAGAGAACGGTCGTGTGAAGTATTTTAACTAGTAAATCTGAGGTCATTCAAGGAGCTAAGTTTAAGTTTGGTTTTAGTTTGAATTGTCATGAGAATAATTTAAAGGAATAATATTAATAAATATAAATAAGTAAATACTAAAAGTAAATGCAAAAAAAGTAAATAATAAATATTAATCAACATGATCAAATGTATTAGCCTAGCTACTCTATTATTATTATGTTGTGATAGTGACCTAGGTATTAGAGATCTAAGTGAAATATTATGCATATAACATGGCTCAAACTCATACCAATTACATGTAGGAACTCATGGTAGGAACATACTACATAAATTACTAACAACCTAGTGCTTATGTTATCTGCTTAGTGTTCATGGAACCATCAAGTCTATTTGGTCAATAGCCTTAACATATGTCTTCTAAATCTATAATGACGCTTTTGCAACTAGCAGCGTATAACCTCAAATACCCATATGACCAAGTTATTCTAATCCTCCCAAAAGACTACTTTCATTTTTTAAGTATTAAAGCTTATGAAAGACGGTGACCAGTAAACCCCAAACACTCAAGATAGTTGCCAACCTACCCGTTGTAAATCCCTTCCCGAAGATTCCAACAATCAGTTCCTATGCATCTCGTATAGACAAAGAGAATCTTGTAAAATTAGACTAAGTGTTATGAGTCGCTGACAGAGTCTAGTGACAGAGACAAGGACCGGCTGAAGGCAAAGCCTCAAATGTCACACCAGACACATTCATGTAGAAGCATCGTTAGAGAAGTCAAAGATTATCTAAAGACATACCCACCAGCTATCATGGATATCGCTTGGGATGTATAAGGAATGTGCTAGTGTTCGAGGACCTCGGATGTGACAATACTCTAAGGTCACTCCAGACCGTTTAAAGATTTGCATGCAGAGACTTGCCTTATCTCTATATGGTTTAGGCGGGAGAATCTGATAAAGCACTTTGGGCGGGACAAAGTGAAGATTCATGTTAAAGATGCCTAGTAAGACCTAGTGAGAAAAGTGAGCAGTTGGCAGAACTGTTCATTGAAAGTTGGTTAAAGGCATGTACAAGAATAGACATGCATTTAATGTAGTGTATGTCTTCCACTCAGAAGACGACACGTCCCAACTACCCCCATTAAGGTAGCAACCTCGTATCACTATAAATAGAGATAGAAAAGGGGGGAAAAGTAAATGTAAAACCCGCTTTAAAATCCCTAGAATACTAATGCATGAAATCACGTATAAATTAAAACATTTCTATTAACTAATATACGACACGCGAACATTTAACGCGACTACTACGTAAATTAATTAAGTACGGCAAGTAATTACGTACTTTATTATCATTACTAATATACTATATGTAATTACGTATAACATGTATAAAACACGACATTTAAAAACACGACATTAAGTACAACAAGAAATAATAATTCATGACTTTTCAAACACGATTACACGTAAGAAAATAACAAGGTACGAAAATTAAACAAAAAGGAGTTGGGCTTGTTTGCTAGGCAGTTTGGACAAATAGAAAGAACAGGAAATGGGCCAAAGCCCATTTGCAAGATCCATGGTCGGTTAAAAAAAGGGACGGGGGAGTATATGTTGTATATTATTAGACGACATGACCACATAGTAAACCCTAAAACAAATAAAAACATGCCGACGACTTTTCTTGTTCTTTTCTTCCGTCAACACACGAACCAGAACAAGGGGATGATCAGTAGGTCGATCCAAGAGTAACAGAGGTGGTGTTCGTTTAATCCGTTCTAAACCCTAAACACAAATAAGTAAGCTTCATCTTTTTCTTTTTTCTTTTTTCTTTTTTTCTGTTTTGATGGGTTAATTATTCAAGAATCTATTTTATGGAATTAAAACATGTATTAACGTGGGTTCTAACAAGATTTAGGGGTGTGAGGTTGTTGTTTTCAGCTTACACGCAAACCGAGAGCATTCTTGGTATCGTTGGTAACTTTAATCCAACCAGCCGCAACCCTTAAGGGTGTCAGCGGGGTTTTGGTCTGATGGTGGTAATCCCAAACAATTCCCATGAGGGAGGTTAGTTGTTAGAATACAGTATGTAGGAACATCAAACAACAAGTGGTTATAGACCAACAGTGGGTACGATTAACAAACAACAGGAAACTAGGTATAAACGGTGGGTACGATTAACCACCATGTTCATTATGATTTCTTTTCATATGTCAAGACATCCGTCAAGACACATCCTCTCATGTATATGTACTGAAGACACATGTCCAGACACTAGTCAAGACACATGTCACACGTATAGTTCTCAGGACATGAGTCGAGACACACGACTCATGCATAATTTATGAACTCAATCTCAGTGATTCAAGGTATCTTTCCAAAGGTATACTTATTTTGTTGTGCCATGTACAAAGAAAGCCACTAAGAATTTCAGTACCATCTTTGACTTATTGTTCATAGTTGGTCACATAGTGTTCGTTCCGTGTGAGACGAACGAAACACATTAAGTGAAATCTGTCACGTATACTTCGTGTGCTCACATGACACTTTCATTCTCGATCCCGTATTCATATACCATGTCCATCTAAGACACCGTTGTACCATCATGTACATAAAGGCTTTCATTTCAGTTTGACTACAAGATCTTTCATTTCTACAATGGATCACCATTCGTATCAGAATATATTCAACGATGTTCAGACTCCAGAATACATTCATCAGGGTTCTCCACCAGGAAAATCGGTGAAAATTTTCTTATGCTTTACAAGCATTTGTTGTTGGCTACAATGACTTCCTAGCTATCATTATTGACACAACTTCTGATGTTCCTTTTATTCATAATCAGTCGATTACTTCAGAATTTTCCCAGACATATTACCAGAATGAACTACCAATCATACCACTATTCATAACTATATTTTCCATTCCAAGTATTATTGGTCTATCCGATCAACTACCAAACTCTAAACACTTTTCAAGATTGATTTACGATCAGGCTATCAACTGTTGTCAGTGAAAGAGCAAGACACTTCCGTGACTATTCTTCGCACACGTTATGGTCATTATGAAATTCATGTTTGTGCCTTTTAGTTTATGAATGCCCAACAGTAAATGTGGATTTGAGGAAATCAAATTTCCATGAATTCTGGACGAGTTCGTCAGTATGTTCATTCTGGCTTTCTTTAAGTCTAGGGAAGAACACGAAGACTAGCTTCACTCTATGTTACAAGATTTACAATAGGAGAAATTCACACTAATTTTTTTTCTTGTGTGTATTTTGTTGATTACAGTGACACGCTAAATCGCCTTGTTCTCATGGTAAGTTTTACCATGACTAAGCCTACGCGTAAAGGAGAAAATCCTACACTGATTTATGTGTTCCAGAGGATCCCACACTAAGAGAAGTCTAATTTCTAAGACTCATAATCTCCAAACTTGCAGTTTCTATGAAACAGGATGCAGTTATGTTCATATCTTAAATGTCTGATATTTCATCAGGTTAAGATAGAACGCCAACACGTTTGTAGTCATTTCAACCTTTAGAAATTCTCGGATCGTCGTCCTACCATTTAACCAATCCTACACATTTTCTTTCATCCGAAAGGAGTACACAGTAGCAGATTATCATATATCTACCATCCAATGATCGTATGATTACACGATACTCTCTCAGCTATCATATCAGATAAATGTTCACGTTCATATGATTATTTCAGCTCGCGAGTTACGTCTCACGTTAACGTTCATGACTATGTTCACATTTATATTCCCTTTTCATTTTCATGATTAGCTTTTCACTTCCATGTTCATGACATCATTCACGTCTATGATCGTATCCTATCTCATGATTTACGTTTCACTTTTCGTTCTGGAAAGATTTGTAGAAAGCTTTGAAGACCAGACTCAAGTTTAGTAAAGCTTTCCATCCTCAGACAGACGTTTCACGTCACATTTCACGTCTAAGCTCGTATTGTGTGGCGTACCTCCTCAGTTATTGCACGTTTACGATTTGATCTTCATATCATGTTCACTCTACGTTCTCATATCACGTTCACGATATGTACACGCATTCTGGTTCACCTTATGATCTCAGATTTCATCCACCGTATCTCCACGTAATACGTTCACAATTGCTCATGTATCACGTTATAAATTGTTCACGTATTACGTTTTATATTTGTCTCGTGTATCATTGCTCAGAAGTTACTTATGTCAATTATTCCCGTTCGGCAAGACCCTTTCGAGGAACCGCTCCGAGCAGGAAGCTACTTGGAAACGGAGGAGTCCATCTGGATTTCTTATCCTCTTTTCCCTTTCATTATTCAGATATGTTCTTTATCCAGTCACGTCATGTTCCGTGTTCTCGACAGTCACGTCACGTTCATGTCTTTCTAGTTATCGTATCTCTAATTCGAGAACAAATAATTCTTTTTGGAGGGGTAGAGTTGTAAAACCCGCTTTAAAATCCCTAGAATACTAATGCACGAAATCACGTATAAATTAAAACATTTCTATTAACTAATATACGACACGCGAACATTTAACACGACTACTACGTAAATTAATTAAGTACGACAAGTAATTACGTACTTTATTATCATTACTAACATACTATATGTAATTACGTATAACATGTATAAAACACGACATTTTAAAACACGACATTAAGTACAACAAGAAATAATAATTCATGACTTTTAAACCACGATTACACGTAAGAAAATAACAAGGTACGAAAATTAAACAAAAAGGAGTTGGGCTTGTTTGCTAGGCAGTTTGGACAAATAGAAAGAACAGGAAATGGGCCAAAGCCCACTTGCAAGATCCATGGTCGGTTAAAAAAAGGGACGGGGGAGTATATGTTGTATATTATTAGACGTCATGACCACATAGTAAACCCTAAAACAAATAAAAACATGCCGACGACTTTTCTTGTTCTTTTCTGCCGTCAACACACAAACCAAAACAAGGGGGATGATCAGTAGGTCGATCCAAGAGTAACAGAGGTGGTGTTCGTTTAATCCGTTCTAAACCCTAAACACAAACAAGTAAGCTTCATCTTTTTCTTTTTCTTTTTTCTTTTTTTCTGTTTTGATGGGTTAATTATTCAAGAATCCATTTGATGGAATTAAAACATGTATTAACGTGGGTTCTAACGAGATTTAGGGGTGTGAGGTTGTTGTTTTCAGCCTACACGCAAACCGAGACCATTCTTGGTCTCGGTGGTAACTTTAATCCAACCAGCCGCAACCCTTAAGGTTGTCGTCGTGGTTTTGGTCTGATGGTGGTAATCCTAAATAATTCCCACGAGGGGGTTACTGTTAAGGCAGTGGGAACCGAGACACTATGTTTCTCGGTGGTTAGTTGTTAGAAAATAGTAGGTAGGAACATCAAACAACATGTGGTTATAGACCAACAGTGGGTACGATTAACAAACAACAAGAAACTAGGTATAAACAATGGGTATTTAATAGGCAGCAACAACACAAGAACAGTAGGTCTGTGTACATATATTGGACAGCACTGTAGGATCACATGTTGGAAAGAACTAAAAACAGGATATTAGACAAAACAGTAAATACATGTTGGACAGAACTAGAAATCATATATGGGACAACACTGTTTTATTAGTTTTACGTAGTTGTTTATTTAGTGCGACCGAGACATGGGTGTCTCGGTAGGCTCAGGTATACACGTATATGTTTGTAAATCAAGTTAATTTAATTATTAATTTCATGTTATAATTAAATTATTTATGCAACTTAGGTTATATTTAAGTAACGAAACTAACCTAAGTATTTGTTTGCGCAATTAAATTAATATCTAGATTAATTACGTAATTATCAAGTTTAAGTGACGTTTTATTAACTTATACTTATT
This sequence comes from Glebionis coronaria, assembly GCA_025667525.1. Lineage (NCBI taxonomy): Eukaryota > Viridiplantae > Streptophyta > Magnoliopsida > Asterales > Asteraceae > Glebionis > Glebionis coronaria. The sequence goes on along the minus strand of CM046878.1, from coordinate 582,740,992 downwards.
TTATTATTAATTAATAACCCCAAATATAAATCGTGCATTTTATTATTAGTTAATAATTACCATTTTAGCTTAAAGTATTTATTTAATAAACTTTACTAAATGATCATGAATTTTATATATATATATATATATATATATATATATATATATATATATATATATATATATATATATATATATATATATATATATATATATATATATATATATATATATATATATTATATGTTTATTAACACATAAGAACATGAATTGCACTAATCAGAATACATATTTTAACATGAATCAGTAATACAAGTAAGAACATTTAAGGTAATACACTAATAAGTAAAACAAGTTAGGGAAACGTCAAGTAATTAATAATCAGTTAAGTATAGGTTAATTAGATAAATTATACACGTCTATTTTATTACATAGCACTTGCGAGGTTTGAGTAGGATTCTCCGCGTTCTCTTCGTTCACATTACTGGACACAAGGTACGGATATTCTGTCCTTAAGTATGGACAACTCCCTTTGCATGTTTGATTAGGTTTTCCCGTTTGCAGCCAACTGTTTTCCCTGTAGTCATGTGTCTTAAACACGTCAGGAAATGTTATGTTTATTTTAATTGCCTGAGCTATATACACGCATGCCATGTTTCACCTAGTTACGGAGGTACCATAACCATAGCACTGGAGGCACCGGTGTTATGACTCTTCTGCGGTGAGAGTGATTGCTCGCAGCGTCCCTTTACAATATTTTGGCCTATGGTACTATTATCATGTGGGGTGAATGGGTGCATCTAGTTACATGTTTTTAGACAAGTTTTCATGGTGAATGTGGTGTGTGCCTTGCATCCTTCACAAAGAGTTGATCCCTCCTACCCAGACTAGTATAATTAGAGGCAGCCCCTCTAATTACATGACGAGGTCACCCCTCCATGTATTCATGCACGTTGATATATTTCATGACCTATATGAGCTCTTTAGCATTTAAATTACAGTTTTCATGATCAAACAACAGACTTTCAGTATTAACATGAACATGAGACCTTTTTAGAATAAACCAATTTATTACATGTCACCAGGTTTTCCAGGACTTACGTTATTCCGCTTCACTTTCGTTGTCATGTTTTAATTTCAGTCTTTACTTATGTTTATGCTATTCCATATTATGTCATATATCCGTTCACTGAGCGTATCGCTCAGCCGTTTTCTCTTTTCATGTTCCCAAACGGCAGGTACCCAAGGTCAAGCAGGAGCATGGAGAGGTTGTGCATAGGATGGGAGCTATTTTATGTTTCTGTTCCTTTTGCATTACTTTTACTTTATGATTTGTTTATGAGTTTATGTTGGGAGTCGATGTTCGATTCCGGTTATCCTTTTTGGTCATGTATGTTTAGTACATATTACCTTGCATGCTTTGATGACACGCCATAATTATCCTGTCACATTCCATTTATCAAAATGGGGTGTTACAGTAACACTTGTACTTTATTGTATTTATTATTATCTTTTCTCCCTTTGAACCTTTGGAGTAAAGGCTGTGTTCAGCGACTCAGTAGGTTCACTTGTAAACTTGATACGAGTATCAAGTTTACTTGTTCAAAGGGTTTTATACATTGTCATTCAAAAAGTGTGATCCATAACACTTTGTAAAACTTTGGTTATGTTAATAAAGCATTACGCGTTTGAAAAGTAAACTAAGAGTGTAATCTATTGGTTTCGGAGTTATAACATTAAAATAGGCTTATATTTGGGACTTTCAATTGATATCAGAGCGGTTTGATTTATAAAACTTTATAAAACCGTTCTTGTTTACCCTTTTTAAAATCAAGATCCTAATATGCCTAATACTATGCCTCCTATACCACTACATTTTGGCCAAACTAGCCAACCTAATGCTGCGAACACTATGACACCTACCACCACTACGCCCACACCTACACATGTTGTACATGTGGATGCTAATGATGATAATATTCCTTAACTTATTAATAGTAGAGGAGGATCTCATGTGTCCAATGTTCCAGCATTCGATGAAGAAGACTTTTCAAGTTGGAAAAGTGAATTTCTTATCTATTTAGATGGTCTTGAACCTTTCCTTCTAAAAATCCTAGAAGATGGACCCTATGTTTCCATGGCCTTAACCTCTACCTCTGAGAGACCTTTAAAAAAGTCAGTGAAACAATAGTCTCCAGCTGACATAGGTTGGCTAACTTGGACAAAATACTGAAAAGGATTATAGTCTCTTGTCTACCCAAAAACATAATGAAGTCCATCATTAAGTGCGCCTCTACGAAAGAGATGTGGACTGAATTAGTTATTACGTATGAAGGACCAGTTGAGACTAAAGAAATAAAAATTCAAGCCCTCAAGCTTAAGTTTAAGCTTTCAAAGCACTAGATGGTGAAACTGTTAGTCAAACCTACACCAAACTTAAGATTTTACTCAATGACCTTGGAAAAAATGATGTAGTTATACCCCAAGCTGAAGTTAATGCCACATTTGTTAATGGTTTACCTAGGAAGTGGCTAAGCTTAAACCAGACCCTAAGAGCTAACAATGCCATTAAGAATGATACCTTGGCTCAACTATTTGGAAGATATAACTATGAGGAAAGATTGATTGATTCTATATATAATTCTGAAACTGATAGGTTTACAACTCATTATTTTGGATCAAAAGATCTTGTTGCTAATCATTATTTTCAGAACAATGACTCTGATATGGAAAAAGACACCAGAAGTAGTCAGGAGTTCCTTGATGAACTAAATGTTGAATTTCATGACAGAGCCTTACTTGCTGATCAAAAGAGATATTACAAAAGATATGGAAGAGTTGGAGCCGCCCAAGTAGATATGTCTAAAGTAATCTGTTTTTCGTATGGAAAGCCTATTCACTTTCAAAAGGAATGTTACTCTAACGAAACCTCATCCCTAAGCTATCCTTCTGCCAGCAAGTTCAATTGAAGAAACAAGTTCTCTCCATCTCCTTTTAAACAATCCTCCCAGTCAGACTCAGAGGCAAAAAAGATTACAAAGTCAAGTACAAGGCCCCAAAAGCTGAACTAATGAAGCTAAATCAAAAGTTTGATGAAGCAACCAAGAAAAAGGATGGTAAAAAGACTGAGAAAGGACCGATAGTTGCTTCATTCGATTGGGATGATGAACCGCTGACATCTGATGATGAAACCACTACAACAGTTCGATCCTTCATGGCCATTGCATATGATGAACCAGCTGTTGGTAAAAGTGAAGCCATATCTGGTCAATGGGTTGATATCACCATGAAAAAGGTACAAAGATCACTTACTATATCTGGTCAAAGGTCATGACAGAGACCATGTTTGATTATACTCTGATTGATCTCCACTTTATGGAAGAACAAAGATAGAATCTATTGAATAAATACTCCCCCCGTCCCATAATAAGTGTCCAGTTTGACTTTTTCAAAGTCTTTTTTATCTTATTTTGACCGCAAATATTTTTATTTATGTTATATAATACTTGATGAAGATTGTACCAATAAAAATACATTTTAAAACCGAATCTATCCATATAACTTTCATCAAGTATTACAAAACACAAGTACAATTATTTAAGGTCAAAGTACAAGAACTAAGACTTGGAATATTCCATAGTGGACAATTTATATGGGATGGAGGTAGTATCATACTTTAAAACAGGAACTAAATTTAAGTCAATCTGAATTAACCAACCTCAGACCTATTGTTACTCAAAACTATTACCTTCAAAATGAAGTTAGTCGACTATCATCTAACAATGATTATCTGGCTGATGAGATCACCGAACTCAAAAGGGTGAAAAATGAACTCAAAGCAAACCGACTGTTGAAGAGTTAGTCGATGAGAGCGTATCGGGAAATATTGTTCAGCCTATTGAAGGAAAGGGACGATACAAAAATCACATACCTTTGTCTAAGGTTTCCTTTATTCCATCTGCTGATTCTACTCCTAAGAACACTCCTGTGAGTGAGGAAGAATCTGAAGATAAGACAAAGGAACAAAGTCCATTGCCTTCTTTACCTAAACTAACAGAGCCAGTCCTTCTAAGGGATCCTCTAGTCCTAAGCCAGACTCTAACATCTTTGGGATGGCAACTAAAGCCAAACCTCTGCCCAGAGTTGTTGAGAAATATCACAAGAAGGTTTATTTGGCCACGAACACTATGGAGAACAAATCTAGTTTACCCTCAGAAGAACTGTCCCTCACCAAGAAACTGCTTATTACTCTCTTAGAAGAGGTCAAAGGACTGAAGGAGAAAATAAAAAACCTTACTCTAACAGTTCCTCCTCTGGATCTCATGGTGAAGGAACCAACAATAGTCAGTCTAAGGGAAGGATTGTTTTCGGACCATGTAAATAATATGGTTTCTGTAAATGCAAATATCACATATAAACGATATTTACGTTTCAATCATACTTAACGTTTTGTTAATGACAAAATATCAAACATATTTTTATGTTTGAATTATATGCAACATACAAGTCTTTTATGGCCATGAACTTTATACTAAATTTTTATAAAAAGTTTATATAACTTATATAAACAAAATATGGAAAAAAATGGACCAAATTGTTGACTTTGACCCTCTTGTCAGATATATAAAATCAAACCAAGACAAATACAATGTTTGCTTATGATCTTGGACAAACATTTATGAGGCAAAAAAGTCAAACCTGTCGGACCCCGGCGGACCCCTGGGTAAGGGGGCCGACGGGTTTTGGGCATGTCTGATGTGTGCCTATAAATACCAAGCTTGTCCAAGCTTAATCTTCACCCCTTCTCTATCTTTTCTCTCTATAATCTCTACACATATACTAACTCTCTAATCTATCTTGTCTATTCTCTTCTTACTTATGATTTAGATCCTTGTGCATTTCAAGATCGGTCACGAGAAATCTCAATTCTAAGCTTTGATCCTTCAAGGCTTCACTTTGTGTGAATGTGTTAAGTGTTACCTATACAATCATCATTGTTGTACCGATGCATCCATCTACTTGTAGAATAGTGTGGTTGGTGTTGTAAACCAGAAGTGTATAGTGTATAAGGCGTTGTTGTGTATTTGTAAAGAACACGACATTCTAGCTTAGGTGTCGTTAAATATTGTAAGCTTAAGTGTGAAGGTTTCTCCACTGATGTAAAGGAGATTCATTTACTAGTGAAGTAGAACTCTCGAGTGGATACTCGAGGAGTGGAAGTAGGGGCAAGATAAGTGACATATTGCTAGGCCGAACCACTATAAATCATTGTGCATTGTGGTTTGTTTCTTTATTACTTCAAGTATATTGCTTTGCTACTTTACACTTCATGTGTATCTATTAACGATCACGAAAAGTTTCAAAGTAATTAAAACTATTCAACCCCCATTCTAGTTTTCTACAATTGGTATCAGACCTACGTACTCAAGATCTTTAAAGTATATTGTACTTTAAAACTTGAATTGATCCATGGATTCTGAAAATTAAAAAGAAGGGCAATCTGTGCAAAGACCACCACTCTTTGAAACCGACGATTTTATTTATTGGAAAAATCGTTTTGAAACTTATGTGAAGTCTAAGGATATAGACCTTTGGTATATAATCATTGAAGGTGATTATGCAATCTTCATGTATCAAACCGCCAAATAAATTTGGCACTCACTTATAGTCATACATCAAGGAAACTCGTAAGTAAAGGATAATAAAATTGATCTACTTGTTCAACAATACGAACAATTTTCTATCCTTGAAGAAGAGTCAATTGATGTGGGATTTGCTCGGTTTAACACTATCGTAACATCACTTAAAGCACTTGGTGAGTCTTTCTCCAACAAGAACTTTGTTAGGAAATTTCTAAGGGCCCTCCATCCAAAATAGCGAGCTAAAGTCACGACAATTGAAGAATCTTAAGATCTCTCAAGCTTGTCACTAGACGAACTCATCGGGAACCTCAAGGTATACGAAATGGTGATGGAAAAATACTCCAAAATCATCAAAGTAAAGAAAGAAAAACAAAGGTCACTAGCATTAAAAGCTCGAGTTGAATCTAGTGATGATGAAGAGTCTGATAGTGATGACGAAGAGTATGTCATGGCCGTACGTGACTTCAAGAAATTCTTTAAAAGACGAGGAAGACTTGTGAGGCAACCACTCGACGATAAGAAAACATCTCGAAAGCCCTTTGACATAAAAAAGGCCAATGATGAAAGAAAATGATTCCAATGTGGTGATCCAAATCACTTTATTGGTAATTGTCCAAAGGCAAAGCCAAATATGTGAAGAGCTTTCATAAGTGGAGCATGGAGTATTAGTGATGATGAAGGTGATGAATCCAAAAAGGAAGAGCTAGCTCTTATGGCACACGAAACAAATGAGGTACATTCTGACTCCTCTTACGATTCCTCCTCACTAGATGATGTCACATTACAAATTGAATATAATAAAATGTGTGAGTTAAGCCTTAAAATAATAAAAAAAAACTTTTAAAAGCTAAAAATGGAAGTTTGGAAAACGAAGTTTATGAGTTAAAGGCTAAATTACAAAGGCTATAAAAAGGTAAACTACCCAAAGATAAATGTGAAAAGTGTCAAGAGCTCAACATTGAAATTGAGAAACTTTAAACTAGTCAAGAGACGCTAACCAAACAAAGCCTAAAATTTGTAAAATTTAGCAAAAACGCAAATTGCATTGATGAAATGCTCAATTATCAAAGAGATAGCAAGGATAAAAAAGGGGTGGGGTTTGAGAAACATAATTTAGCTTATAGCTCAACGACACCACCACAAAACAACACGAACAACATTTAAAAAATGTAGTTACAAAAGACCACGGAACCCGTCATACCCCTCTGCACAAGGGTCCGGCACCCTAAAAGGGGTCCATGGGTCTGATAGATGAACAAAGAAGAAATTGTGCCGAATTCGTGGTTGTATCTAGGAAATCTAAACCATTTAATCTAGAAAGACATAATACAAGTTTTAGAAACATAGAAACAAATGCTAAAGCAAGAAACATAGAAACTCGACCAAAACCTTCTTACCTCAAATGCCCATTTCCAAAAAGCAACCAAAGTGTGCTAGGAAGATATAGCCAAGTACCCTTAAACTATGACCACCATAATCAATTTTCAATGGGAAATTGGTACCTTGGGATGTATTTGGGAACACTCCAGTCGGGATTGTCATGAGAAGTATGTTTAACCCATACGGACCCATGAGACGATGGGGACCAAACGTTTGAGTTTCAAATTGTGTAGGTATGCTTGAAGGTTAGACTTGAACTGGATGAATGGATCAAGGACAACGGATGTTCAAGACATATGACGGGTAATAGAAACCTTTTTAGCACATACACACCAACGGACGAAGGTAATGTTATTTTTGGTGGCAACGTCAAAAGCAAAATCATCAGCAAAGGTATGATTTCTAGTGACCATATCACCATAGATAATGTTGCTCACGTCGAAATCTTAGGATTTAATCTACTTAGCATTAATCAACTTTGTATTAACAAATGCAAAGTCCTCTTAGAATAAAGTGGTAGTATAATACTAAAAGACATAATAACAATAGCAAAAGGAATTAGGAAAAATAACATATACGTGATGAAGTTTGACTCATCAAAAGACGTTATTTGTTTGACCACTATCGATGACACCTCAACACTTTGGCATAGGCGTCTTGGTCATATCAACACGGGTCTTTTACAATCTTTGGCTAACAAAGATCTTGTTAGAGACTTACCAAAAGTAAAATATGATCAACATTTTTGTGATGCGTGTAAAATCGGAAAACAAACACACGCAAGCCATAAGGCTAAAAATGTTGTTACCACATCTAAGTGTCTAGAACTCTTACATATGGAATTGTTTGTTCCATCCGCGGTACAAAGTATTGGAGGTAATCTTTACACTTTGGTTATCGTAGATGACTACTCGATTTACTTGGACAAAGTTTTTAAAACGAGAAACGAAGCCTTTGACCATTTTGAGATTCTAAGTAAGAAAATTGAAAATCAATTAAATGTCAAATTGTGTTAATTCGAACGGATCATGGTCGGAAGTTTGACAATGAAGTGTAATTTTGAGTATTTTGTGACACCAAAGGTATCACTCACAATTTTTCGACTCTAAGAACACCTCAATCAAACGGGTAGTTGAACGCAAAAATATAACACTTCAAGAAATGAGTAGAGCAATGTTAAATGAGTCAAACATGCCTCAAAAGTATTAGTGTCATGCGGTTGATACCTCAACGTATACCCTTTTTAATATTTTATTTGATTTTTAAGGTTTTAATTAATCTTTAAAAATTAATATAAAATTAATTAAAAGGTTTAAAAAAGTTTTATTGGTTTTTATATCTTAGTTATATTATTTAACACCTTTTGGTGAATTTTATTTATTTTTTAGGTCAATTTCATTTTTCGTCACGTTTTTCGGTTTTACGTTTTTAAATTAAAAAAGTGTTTTTAGGGTTAAAATAGAAGTAATTAGTTTAAAATTTTGCAAAACTACTTTTTAGTTTAGTCGTAATATTTTTGAGGTTTACAAGTCTTAAAAGCTTAGTTTGGGCTTTTTGTTAATTAATTGAATTTTTAGAGCTTTAATTAGCATTTAAAAATTAAATATTAATTAATTTAAAAAGTTACAAGAAGTTTTGTTTATTTGTAAACCTTATACATATTTTTAGGATTTTAATTTGAATTTTTGGTAATTTTTAGAAAAAGTTTTTATTTTGTCGTTTTTTACGATTTTACGTTTTGTACGTCGTAACTTAATTTTTAGTGTAATCCGTCATTACTTTTAGAGCTTTTTAATCTCATCAATATTAATCCAAAACATTACAAGTTTAACACACACAATTATCCTCCTTGGTGAACGAACTCACACAAAGGGTTATAAGTGTTTTACGTTTTCCTAAACGTACACTTAATACTTACCACTTATATTTGTTTTTCCTAAAATAAAGTCAAGTGTAATTTACTACTATGAGATGCCTTCACTAAAAGATCTTTGATCAAGATTCGCTACTTCTCACCTATTTGGACGACTATGATGCCGTACGTTGCTCCTAACAAATTTTGTTTTCTTTTTCAATATCTCTTGTTCTAGCGTCCCATATCCATATCTTTCACTCGGGTTCACTAATATCTCTTTTATCTTCATAATAACACTCTTTCCAACACCCAAAAATATCTTCATGTGCACTAACATCTTTACTTCTCTTGATCTTCTAGTAATCTCTCTTTTCTTTCGTATTTTGTTGTTTTCTTCACGTTTCTTCGTCTTGGTAGCTACAAACACATTAACTCAACTTTGCACAATCTTAAGAATAAAAGTTCGTTTATAAACCAAATATACCATATAAAATCGTAGATAATGCGTATAAAAACATACTCAATTTGAGCATTATCATGCACACATATATCAAAATCAAATATATATGCTTCACTAGCAAGTAAATAGTTGAAATCATTAAATATAATGCATGCATCGAAATCATATAGAAATATATTAGGATCCATGACGAGTAGTTCATCTTCATCTTTTCTTTTTTCCGTGACCACATAAACTGACTTGAGTCAGGGTGGTGGAGTGAACTTCCTTGTGTCAACCAAAAAAATTACTTCACTAATGTCTCTAAGATTCTCTTCGTCGTGGAAGTTTGTCACAACCCAAGTATCTAGATCTTGATCTTCTTTTATTTCAATTAAAGTATTATTTGTTTGATGGAAATTCTTTCCCGCACTATAGTTTACGATTTTCTCAATTTTTAATTTGAAATTATCTTCCCCTTTTATGACGAGGTCGCCCATGAGTTCATAGAAACTTCGTGCATAATCTTCCAAGGTCACATGTTCCCTCTTCCCCTCATGTCTTGAGTTTCGTCCTTCCTCCTGAAACTTTCAATCTCCCTTCCAATTAAATCTTCCTAAACTTCTTCAAAGTCTAGAGCATAGTCCTCCAAGGTCATGTGCTTATCGTTCATTTCGACCTTTTGAGTTGTTTTCTCCAATTGAAGTTTTTCGTTCCCCTTATTAATTAAATCTTCGAAAATCTCATCGAAATCATTAGCATATTCTTCTAATATCCTCTGTTCATTGATCGTTATTAAATCTTGTTCATAATTCCTTTTTCTAGCTTCCTCTTCCTCGTTGATGTATGATCGGTAGGTCGTTATATTTAATTCAAGTTTCAAGTTTATATTTTCGATTTAACCTTATTCACCTAATAGAACGTCTCTAACGGACAGTGTAAGCGGTCAATCATGGACTAGTTTGGTATGCAGGTTCTCGATCACTAAGAGCGAGAACGTTAATTCTTATGTCTACTAATATTTTAATTATTCGACCTATTCTAACCTAAGACTCAATTACACTAAACCTAACTAAGATAAAAAGGGGTTCGGCCTAAGAGACTGACACAAGTTGTGGTAGTACGAGTATTAATAATATAACTCACGTAAGAGAGAACCTAGAAGCAAGTCGAGCAATGTCAAGTCTAATGTAGGGAAACATGTTAACCATATTAACGCTAACTAATGTTGAAATGAACACTATTATTTGTAAAAACTTTTACATTCACCAATTAATTATATTACATGTTTAAAGTCATTGAAAAAGTGATGTCATTGAAGATGCTCTTAATAAAAGATGAGTGGGCCTAAAATTTTACCCCCTCTTAGGGTCTCAGAGACTCAAAATACTTATTTTTCCCTTTAAGAGGTTAATTAAGACATGAAAGGCGTGTTTGGCGCATATAATATTTAAGAGCGACTAGTATTAAACGTCATGATCTTTGGTGCTCGTTTGACAAACAACAAGTAGTTTTATCTATATTTTCAGAATGTTTATTTTCAAAAGATCCATAACATAGCATTCAGTAATACTAAACATTTATAAGTGGTAGTTTACATAAGGCGAGCATGTTCACACTTTACCTCATATTCGGGTCCTCGGTCTGGTCCAGTCCTAAGTCACACTTTATCTCATGTTCGATTGATTCGATCGTACACATAACCGACCATTATGTCTTATTGGACTGACTAAGAAACCATACTAATTGTTCTTGTTTTTGTTGGTCCGATTTAAGTTTGACCCGATGTTCGTCCTTAATTTTACTTTTACACACTACAGTTAAAAAAAGGCTCATAATGCATGCTTATCATTTTATGTTAGACTATTTAGAATGTAACACACAAGTTTTTTTAGCCCTCTTTCCTCTTTGAATTGTGCCGTTAAGCTTTGAGTTATAGAAAGAGAGAAGTACAAAATACATCCCTCTGGTTTACAAAAAGTATGGATTACATCCCTCGTTAGTACTTGGGACATAATACATCCAATCGTTACTTACTTTGGACACGATACATCCCTTGGACGGATGATGCAAATATTTTTTTCGTTAAGTACTAACAAGGGATATAAAGTATGATATTTTTACCTTTTCTATTATAGAGGGGTGTATTTTGCACTACACTCAAAAAAATATATTTTTTTTAAATTATTAAAAATAAATTTAATTTTTTTTCAAAAAAAAGTTTAATTTAAAAATAAAAAGTAATTTAATTTTTTCGAAACTATTTTTTTGAAAAAATTTAAAATTACACTTTCTTCGAGAAAAAAATTTAAATTTTCCAATAAATTAAAAATTTTTTATAAAAAAAAAGTTTAAAAAATATAAAGTTTTTTTACTGTATAAAAATTTCGAAAAAATAATTTTATTATTCAAACATTTTTAATTTTTGGAAAATGTAAAAAATATGGTTACAAAAATTATTCAACATTGTTTTTAATCAAAATTAAATTACGCTTTTTTAAAAAAAAACTTCCCTAACGTTGTAAACTTTTTTCGAAAAAAATATAATTTTATTTTTTCTCAAAAAAATGGTTTCGAAAAATAAACTTCCTTTTTTCGAAAAAAATTAAACTTTTTTCTTAAAATAGTTAATATTACTTTTATTTTAAATAAAATTTTACCTTTTTAAAAACTTTTTTTCGAATAATAATTAATTTTTTGGAAAATTTAGAATTTTTTTCCGAAGAAAGTATAATTTTAAATTTAAAAAAAAAATGGTTTCGAAAAAATTAAACTTCTTTTTTTTAAAAAAAATTAAACTTTTTTTTGAAAAAAAATTTAATATAATTTTTTTAATAAAAAAATTTAAAAAAAAAAGTTTTTTTTAGTTTAGTGCACAATACATCCCTCTATATTAAGAAAAGGTACAAATATCATTCTTTATAAACCTTCGTTAGTACTTAATGAAAAAAATATTTGCATCATCCGTCCAAGGGATGTATCGTGCCCAAAGTATGTAACGGTTGGATGTATTATGTCCCAAGTACTGACGAGGGATGTAATCCACATTTTTTTATAAACAATTGGGATGTATTTTGTACTTCTCTCTTATAAAAACTTTAACTACACATACCTACCAAAATGCTTTAGATAAAAAAACTAATATTTGTTCTCGAGTAAAATTGGAAAAATACACATAAACTATACAAAACCGGTTTTGCTAGTTTAACTTCGAGCCAGTTTCACCATGTCAAATCTGGTTCAGTTCTCGGTTCATGTTTTCTTCAAAGCCGATTTTCACCTTGAGTAAAGTTTGACCCGTTACTCTACCGTTCCATCAAACTTAGTTCTACGTTCATGTTTTCCTCAAAAGTATGTTTTTGTCTTAGATCGAGTTTAGCCTAAACTATCTAAGTTTTTCTTCACTAAACATCGGTTCAATTTCACTACATCAAATTTAATTCCGTTTTCAATTCATCTTTTTCTCAAAGCCGATTTTACTCGGTTCTCGGTTCATATTTTTTTTTATAAAAGCGACGATGTATACGTGCCATATTAAATTCACGATTCAGCAGTATACATCATCGTTTTTATAAAAAAATAAAATAAAAAATAAAAAATAAGAAAACCGACATGACATCATCATGTTCACACCACCGCTAAAAAGCCCCACTCCCATAAAAACCATCTTCAATAAAAACTAGGGTTCCAAATTCCAAATCAAAACCCTAACAAAAATCGATGCTCTAATAATTTAATTCAATTAAGGGTTTAATAATTTATAAAACCCTAATTAGGGTTTTGTTTGTTTTGTTTTGGTTTGTTGTGAAATCATGGATTCAGAAGACGATATGCATGACGCGCACGATTTAGAGGATTACGAGGAGGATTATTACAGTGGGGATAATATGTATAGTGATGATGATAATTATGATTATGATAACGAGGATGATGAGGATGATGATGACGATGATGATGATCGTGATCATGGTGATGACGATGGTGACGTCATCCTTCCCAAACAGGTTATTGCTGTTTGATTTTGTTTTGGTGATATCGTGTTTTTTAGCGCGTTAAGTAATGTTTTTGTTATCACCCGATAGGCCAATATGATGTTTTAGTGATAAGGGGTGTTTGTTTAATAAGCTTATATGTGGGCTTATGAGCTTATTTGCGTTCGGCGTATAGATTTTTGTTATTGCCAATATTGTGTTTTTAAGCGCGTGAAGTGATGTTTTTTTTGTTATTGGCTTTTTAAGGTTTAAGGTTTATGTTTAAGGATGATGTTATTGTGAGCTTATTTGTTATTGATTTTGTATAATGCTTTGTTTAAGGATGAAGTTATTGTCCGATAGGCCGATATGGTGTTTTGTGTTAAGGGGTTATGTGGGTTTACGACCTTATTTGGTTTCGGCTTATATGACATAAGCCTAAATTTGTGGGTTTTTATACGACCTTATTTGGTTTCTGGTTTATTTTGAGACTTGTGGGTTGCTTTTTGATTTTTTAATTTTGGGTTTGATTTGGTTATTGGTGATATTGTGTTTTTTTAGCGCGTTAAGTGATGTTTTTGTTATCGCCCGATAGGCCAATATGATGTTTTAGTGATAAGGGGTGTTTGTTTAATAAGCTTATATGTGGGCTTATGAGCTTATTTGCGTTCGGCTTATAGATTTTTGTTATTGCCAACATTGTGTTTTTAAGCGCGTGAAGTGATGTTTTTTTTGTTATTGGCTTTTTAAGGTTTAAGGTTTATGTTTAAGGATGATGTTATTGTGAGCTTATTTGTTATTGATTTTGTATAATGCTTTGTTTAAGGATGAAGTTATTGTCCGATAGGCCGATATGGTGTTTTGTGTTAAGGGGTTATGTGGGTTTACGACCTTATTTGGTTTCGGCTTATATGACATAAGCCTAAATTTGTGGGTTTTTATACGACCTTATTTGGTTTCTGGTTTATTTTGAGACTTGTGGGTTGCTTTTTGATTTTTTAATTTTGGGTTTGATTTGGTTATTGGTGATATTGTGTTTTTTTAGCGCGTTAAGTGATGTTTTTGTTATCGCCCGATAGGCCAATATGATGTTTTAGTGATAAGGGGTGTTTGTTTAATAAGCTTATATGTGGGCTTATGAGCTTATTTGCGTTCGGCTTATAGATTTTTGTTATTGCCAACATTGTGTTTTTAAGCGCGTGAAGTGATGTTTTTTTTGTTATTGGCTTTTTAAGGTTTAAGGTTTATGTTTAAGGATGATGTTATTGTGAGCTTATTTGTTATTGATTTTGTATAATGCTTTGTTTAAGGATAAAGTTATTGTCCGATAGGCCGATATGGTGTTTTGTGTTAAGGGGTTATGTGGGTTTACGACCTTATTTGGTTTCGGCTTATATGACATAAGCCTAAATTTGTGGGTTTTTATACGACCTTATTTGGTTTCTGGTTTATTTTGAGACTTGTGGGTTGCTTTTTGATTTTTTAATTTTGGGTTTGATTTGGTTGGTGGTGATATCGTGTTTTTTTAGCGCGTTAAGTGATGTTTTTGTTATCGCCCGATAGGCCAATATGATGTTTTAGTGATAAGGGGTGTTTGTTTAATAAGCTTATATGTGGGCTTATGAGCTTATTTGCGTTCGGCGTATAGATTTTTGTTATTGCCAATATTGTGTTTTTAAGCGCGTGAAGTGATGTTTTTTTGTTATTGGCTTTTTAAGGTTTAAGGTTTATGTTTAAGTATCGATGTTATTGTGAGCTTATTTGTTATTGATTTTGTATAATGCTTTGTTTAAGGATGAAGTTATTGTCCGATAGGCCGATATGGTGTTTTGTGTTAAGGGGTTATGTGGGTTTACGACCTTATTTGGTTTCGGCTTATATGACATAAGCCTAAATTTGTGGGTTTTTATACGACCTTATTTGGTTTCTGGTTTATTTTGAGACTTGTGGGTTGCTTTTTGATTTTTTAATTTTGGGTTTGATTTGGTTATTGGTGATATCGTGTTTTTTTAGCGCGTTAAGGGATGTTTTTTTGTTTATGTTTTGTGTTTTGAGGTTGTTATGTAATGCTTGGTTTAAGGATGTTGCTATTGCCCATAGGCCGATATGGTGTTTTGTGTTAAAGTGTGTTTGTTTAATAAGCTTATATGTGGGGCTTACGAGCTTATTTGGTTTCGGCTGATATAACATAAGCCCTTATTTTTTGGCTTATTTTTTATGACTTTGGGGTTTATGTAAGGTTATTATACCATAATAAACTTATATAGGCCCCTAAGTCTCGGAATAAGCCAGAAAATTCGGGCTTAGCTTATATAAGCTGAAACCAAATAAGCTCATAAGCCCCAACATATAAGCCAAAACAAATACCCCCTAAGCTTATAAGTGGGCTTACGAGCTTATTTGGTTTTGGCTTATATTACACAAGCCTTGAGTAATGTTTTGCTGATATCGTGTTTTTTAGTGCGTTAAGCAGGTTATTGCTGTTTTGTTTTTTGGTTTATTGTTGGGTTTGATTTGGTTATTGGTGATATTGTGTTTTTTTAGCGCGTTAAGGGATGTTTTTTTTGTTTAAGGTTTATGTTTTGTGTTTTTGAGGTTTTGTTAGCGCGTTAAATAATGGTTTTTGTTATTGGCTTTTTGAGGTTTATGTTTTGTGATTTTGAGGTTGTTATGTAATGCTTGGTTTAAGGATGATGTTATTGCCCCATAGGCCGATATGGTGTTTTGTGATGGGGGGGTTTACGAGCTTATTTGGTTTTGGCTTATGTTACATAAGCTATAATTTTTTGGCTTTTTTTTGCGAGTTTTGGGTTTATATAAGCTTATTGTATGACAGTATTATCTATGTCCATAAGTATCGAAATAAGTTAGAAAATTGGAGGCTTACGTTTCATAATAAGCTAGAAAATTGGCAGATATGATGTTTTTGTGATAGGGGGTGTTGGTTTTAAGGATGTTGTTGTTATTGCCCGATAGGCCGCGTATGATGTTTTGTGTTAATGGGTGTTTGTTTAATAAGCTTTATATGTGGGCTAATGAGCTTATTTGCCTTCGGCTTATAGATTTTTGTTTATTGCCAAATATTGGGTCTTCAAGCGCGTTAAGTAATGCTTTTTGTTGTTTAAGGTTTATGTTTTTTTGTTTTGAGGTTGTTATGTAATCTTGGTTCAAGGATAATGTTATTGCCCGATAGACCGATATGGTGTTTCGTGTTAAGGGGTTATGTGGGCTTACGAGCTTATTTGATTTCGGCTTATGTCTACAGGCCCTAATTTTGTGGCTTATTTTGTGTTTTTCAGGTTTATGTAAGCTTATTGTATGACAATAAACTTATGTATGCCCAAGTGTTGAAACAGTTCAAAAAATTGGGACTTAAGTTTTATCAGCCGAAACCAAATAAGCTTGTAAGCTCACATAAAGCCGAAAACAAATAATTGGGGCTTATTTGGTTATTGCTAATATCAGGTTTTTTAGCACGTTAAGTAATGTTTTTGTTGTTTAAGGTTTATGTTTTTGAGGTTGTTATATAATGCTTGGTTTAAGGATGATGTTCTTGCCCGCCAGACCGCTATGGTGTTTTCTGTTAAGGGGTTATGTGGGCTTACTAGCTTATTTGGGTATGGCTTATGTTACATAAGCCATATATTTTTTTGGCTTATCTTGTGAGTTTTGGGATTATATAAGCTTATTGTATGATAATAAGCTTATGTATGCCCATAAGTGTCGAAATAAGCTAGAAAATTGGGGCTTATGAAATATAAGCCCCAATTTGATTATTGCTTTTGTTATCGCCTTGTTGTTTAGGACGTTATGTTTTGTGTTTTGAGGTTGTTATAAAATATGGGCTTATGAGCTTATTTAATTTTGGTTTATATAACATAAGCTCAATTGTCCAGCTTATTTTGAGACTTATGGGCCTATATAAGTTTATTATCGTATATTAAGCTTACATAAACCCCAAAGTCACAAAATAACCTAAAACATTGAGGCTTGTGTTAAGCTCATAGCCCACGTATGAGTCTAAACTATCACCCCCATTATGCTGGTTTAAGGATGTTGTTATTGTGTAACTGTGGGGGAATATGTGTTGTTATTGCCCGATATGATGTTTTGTGATAGGGGGTGTTTGTTTAATAAGCTTATATATGGACTTACAAGCTTATTTGGTTTCGGTTATTTTGTGAGTTTGGGGTTTATGTAAGCTTATTATACCATAGTAAACTTATATAGGCCCGTAAATGTAGTAATAAATCAGAAAATCGAGGCTTATGAAATATAAGCTGAAATCAAATAATCTCATAAGCCCACATGTAGGAGCGTGTAGAATACAACATTTTTGGAAATTTTAAAACACGTTAAGAAATTCGTCGGCTTGTTGTTTAGGATTATGTTTTTGTGGAGGTTATTGCCGATATGATGTTGTGTGTAGGATATAATATGCATTTAGCTTTTGGGTTTTTCTAAAACATGTTAAGTGATGTTATTCTTATCGTATTGTTGTTTAGGATAATGTTTTTTGTTTGTTTGTTTAAGCTTATATGTGGTTTTTGAGCTTATTTGGTGTCGGCTTATATTACATAAGCCCCAATTTTCCGGTCTATTTTGAAACTTATGGGTTTATATAAGGTTTTATCGAGGCTTATGAAATATAAGCCGAAAAATAAATTAGCTCTTTAGCACATATAAGCTTAAAGAAACAGTAGTTGTAGCATGCGTTTTTTAAGGATCATGTTTCGTGTTTGATTGTTTTGAGGCTGTTATATGCTGCTGGTTCAACTACTATGGGTCGTGTTTTAGAAGGCTTCGCGAAATGCAGATAATTAGAAAATAACGCTATTCTATTAGATAATAAGTCGATGAATGTAATGGTTGGATGCAAAGTTAGTTTAACATGAATGCTGAACGTGTTCTTTTGTTTTATGCTTACTATAAAAAGTTGAATTATATGTTGCGATGTGATTATATAGCATCAAGACATCATGTTTGCTGATTATTAGTTTCCTAGAGTGATTGCTATTGAAATTATGGATTATTTGGGATCATGTTTTGTGTTTTGATTAGTTGTATCTTTTAGGTATTCTGTGAATATATGATACGATAGTTTAAGGGGTGTCCAGAGACGAGCGTTTTGGAGCGTTTGAAATGAATGTACCGATTGTTTGGCAACAAGCGTTTAGCTCCCCGATTTGGTTTAGACGCTCGATATATGAAAGTTTTATTAAAACAATGTTTAGTGGTGTTTTACACTCTACAGTTAAACATATATAGCTATGTTACCAAACCCTTTTACAGTGATGATTATGCTAGTGCGTTTTGCCAAGCTGACTTTAAAGTTAATGTTGTTAAGGTGCTTAGATGTGTGTTTTAGAAGTATTCATCGCATAATTTGCGAGCTGGTTTTTAGATTATAAGTTGATTAGTGTGGCGGTTGGTTAGATAGTTTTATGTTATCTGCTTGCTGTTTAGGATTATGTTTTTTGCTTACTGTAATAAGTTTCATTATATGTTAATAGTCTTTTGATTATGTAGTAAGAGGACATTATGTATGCTAATTATCAGCTTAGTAGTGTTTATGATGTTAAGGCGTTTTTGTAGTTTTGTGTTGCGACTTTGTCCGATGATTTGATAGACTAAATTTTTGTTTAAATTGTATCATGTTCCAGATAAATTTTACTGTCTTGAATGAAGAGGAGATAAAACAGCGTCAAGAGGATGATATCACCAAAGTAGTTTCAGTTTTGTCAATTTCAAGAGATTTCGCGTCCATGCTCCTACGCCGTTTTAATTGGTAACGTGTTCTTGTTTTTTGACTTTTATGAATGGCTCGCCACCTCAAGGGATCTGGTTGGTGATGGAACTAGACTTATGGTTATTGATTTCTGTGTATAATTGGTCACGTTCAGGAGTGTTCCTACTGTTCATGATGAGTGGTTTGCTGATGAAGATAAAGTTCGAAAAGCTGTCGGCCTATTGGAAAATTTAGATGACAAGGCACCAAAATCTGGAGAGGTATGTTAGGGTAAATAAGTTTCTATTTTGTGTAAGTTATTATATATATACTTATTGTTCGTTCTTGCTGTCACGCTGTTTAACCATTCTTTTTTTCCGTCTTTTCAAAGCTGCTTTGTGGGATCTGCTTCGAATCATATCCCCTTGCTTTGACTAGCTCAGCTGCTTGCGGCCATCCCTTCTGCAACACATGCTGGACAGGTTTGTCGCATGAAATACTTTTCTGTTGCTTCGTTAATACTTGAAAGAACTTTCTCTGTCGCTTTATCTCATCCAAACTTCACTCCGAAACATCCTTTTAATTTAGTATGTCCATAGTCATATGCAACGTCACATGTAGATAAATTAGGCGTGTTGGTATTAGTTTCAGTTTCATCTTTGTTTTTCTTATTTTGTTTCTTATTTATTATGGTAGCCTACATTGGCACATCTATCAGTGACGGTCCTGGCTGTTTGACATTAAGATGTCCTATGCCTTCTTGCGGCGCTGCTGTTGGCGTGGACATGATCAATATGCTAACTACAAAAGAAGACAATAGTAAATACCAGCGTTACCTTCTTAGATCTTATATCGAGGACAATAAAAAGGTATAATTCTGAATTTCTGATATATGCGTCTTAGTTCTTTCATTCTGCATTTTCTAAAGATTCTTTGAACTTTATTTATTAATAGATGAAGTGGTGCCCTGCTCCGGGCTGCGATTGTGCCGTTGAGTTTGATCTTGGAAGTGGAAACCATGATGTAACTTGTCGTTGCTCGCACGGATTTTGTTGGAATGTGAGTTTTATGAGTTCTTTTCTTCTATTTTATTTTAAGAAACGTTAGCATATGTATAAGCTTCATAGATGACAATCTATTGCTATGATTGCAGTGCACAGAAGAAGCTCATCGTCCTGTGGATTGTGATACAGTTTGCAAGTGGATAATAAAAAACTGTGCGGAGTCTGAAAATATGAATTGGTATGCTCTCATCTTGCTTTTCGTTTTGTGTATATTTTCTATAGGAGCTGTGAACAAGAAACTTGTTTTTCAGGATATGAGGACTACGTGTTCATCTCGTCTTTTTTAAACTGTTATATCTTCTTGTACTAACTATAATGTAACGAAATATAGGATTCTTGCTAATTCCAAGCCTTGTCCAAAGTGCAAACGTCCTATCGAGAAGAATCAAGGCTGTATGCACATTACTTGCAACCCTCCCTGCAAACATGAGTTTTGCTGGTAAGATTTAGTTTCCTGCTGGAAGAATCCAAGTCACTTGACGTCAGTGCACTTTTAGCCGTTCGTATCCTTAATACTTTTCAATTCTGATATGCTTTGTTTTCTAATTTTGAACCTGTAGGCTGTGCCTTGGCGACTGGTCAACTCATGGTGAGAGAACTGGTGGGTTTTATGCTTGCAATCGTTACGAGGCAGCGAAGAAAGACGGAGAGGTAATATAACTGATTGTATTTTTCTGCAACTTTCCCTTAACTACTTCTAATAGTCTTTGGGTTATGGGTGGAAAGTCGGTTATAGTGAGCTTTAAATGCATACCTCTTAAATAAATATACTTACGGAAGTAATTTGTGCTTTGTAATCATACAACAAAATTATATGAAAACAATTTCAACTCCGGGTGTCGAAATGTTTCGTGTCAACCAAGATTCAACCCACCTAATGTTTCTTCTGGTTGACCTATAAGATTATTGTTACTTCTATTTGCAGTATGATGAAGCTGAACGTCGAAGAGAGATGGCAAAGAATTCCTTAGAGCGATACACTCACTATTATGAACGTTGGGCTTCAAACCAGTCGGTATGTACACATTGGTTACCCCATATTTTTTGTATTTTGCGACTCCATATGCAGAATAAAGTGACACGTCTCAACTCTCAAGGATCCACGAATAAATGGAGCCTGACTACTCTTCGTTGTATATGCTGTTCAACTTACACGTGTTAATTTCTTTTACAATGGCAGTCGAGGCAAAAAGCTATTTCAGATTTGGAGCAGATGCAAACAGTTCATGTAAGTTAAGATTCTGAGTATGTTCTTGACAATTCAACGTTTTTGTATTAGAGATCGTCATCGTCCCTTCCCTCTATTTTTTCAAAAAACAGAATGTCTTGTTTTCCACGAGCTATTCAAGTATATTTTACCATCTTTATGTAGCACGCAGAAGGCGTTAAGTTTACATTCACGTAACTGCAATACCTTCTTTTGTGTGGCTTATTCCAACCCCTAAACTAGTGATCTCATTGATCACTCAAGTTGTGTCATTTACGAAACGAGAGATAGTGAAGAAATGCAAGTTCTTATAGCGTAGCTTTCAAAATTCTACCGAGATGAATCTATTGCGTATCTCTTAACATATCTGTGAATTGCTAGGACTTAAGGTCTTAAACGCACACACTCGGCCCTCGGCTCAATCCCCATCATGATAATAATTTGGGTAACTTCGATTGGCAGTGTTTTCGTAAATAGTTAGTCTATATACAGACGAGATTACCGATTATCGTTTGCATGCTTATCTAAGTTATGATCATTGGGAGAGAACCTCACTATCAAAAGTCGGTAATTTTGTAGAGATGATTAGGCCCTTGAAAGTTGGTCAACCTTTTATTTTGATATTAGTATATTCATGGCTCCCATTGGAGCAAAGACCCAAAAATTAGAGTTGGGCGCATGAAAGATCTATTTAACTATGATGCGAAGCTACCAACGTCCCACCCCCATTTAATTTTCGAGTGTATTATATATTGATGCCTACTGCCTAGTCAATATTATGTAACCTGTATGGCTGTATGACTCAAATATATGGCGTCCACTTGTATTGCATATTATTCTGAGAAAGAAGAACCCGATCTGTTGTGTTTGGTTGCTTTCTTGTCGATATCAAAAAATAATTCTTTTGTCCCTAATATTTTCTTCATGTATTTTGTTTTTAGCTCGAAAAACTCAGTGAGTTACAGAGCATACCCGAGACAGACTTGAAATTCATTTTAGAAGGGTGGATGCAGGTATCGCACATTATTTACACCGAACTGTTTTGATGATATATGTACATTTGTTTCTTACCATTGATAATTAATTACTCTTTTCTTTCTAATTTAATATTCCTCCTACTGTAGATAGTCGAATGCAGACGAGTGTTGAAATGGACATATGCATACGGGTACTACATCCCTGAGACGGAACCTGCAAAGAGACAGTTTTTTGAGTACTTACAAGGTAGATAAAGTCTCTCTCTACGTTTGTACTCGAAGTATCTAATCTCTTCATATCTTCTTTGAGCAACCGGTAAATTGGTTTTTTTTTTTCACTGCAGGTGAAGCAGAGGCTGGTTTAGAAAGGCTTCATCAATGTGCTGAAAAGGAATTACACACTTACCTTTCTAATCACGAGCCTCCTCATTCCGAAGAAGAGTTTAAAAATTTCAGAACAAAGTTGGCTGGATTGACTAGGTAAGTCGTTGATTTATTCACGTATCAGTCTCTTATGCATCCGTGACACTAGGATTCCCTGTTTGCGTTGGCCTTTTTTCACTTTTTTCTTTTCTTTTGCTTAATGGCAGTGAAAGCATCACATATTTTATGCTTCTCTCTGCTTCTGGTAGAGGGTAGGGGTGTCCATAATTTGGGTTTGACCCACAAAAACCGAAAACCGAACCAAACCGAAGTTCGGTTTTTGGGTTGACCCAGAAAAAAATTAACCGAATAACCCGAACTGCATAAACCGAACAACCTGAGAACCGAACCGAAGGACACCCCTAGTAGGGGGAGAAGTGTGTGGGTTGGGTAACGGGTCAATACGGTATATGTGGGTTAGGTTATGTGCCACCAAAGCACCATTCATCCAGTTTTCTGTAAAAACTATGTTGTCAAAAAACTATGTTGTCAAGAGGTGGTCTAGTTTTCTGTAAAAAGATATTGAAACTATTTGTTTTTCGTTAATGAAAATATGGGAGTAATATAGTTTTCTGTTTTGACATGTAAATGGATATGGAAATGAGGCATAGATGATTTACATGTCGCGTTTGCATAAAGAAAATTTTGTACTCTGTATAGAAATGGAAATAACGTTTAGTCGATTGTCGCCCAAATGTTATATCATGCGGTTAATGCTAACGTGGCCCATTTAGCAGGGACAAGTTCTAGCCCTTTGTGGTTTTTGAAAGTGTAATTCCTGAAACAGATAGTGATATTGTTTTATTTTAACTGATTTTAACTTTTTTTTGTGCACGTAACAATTTGCAACAGTGTCACACGCATCTACTTTGAGAACCTGATGAAAGCACTAGAAAACAATTTATCAGACGTGGGCACACACGTTGAGGCATCAAACACAACAAGTAGCTCAAACACAGCAGAAGAAGGTACAAGCAAGCCAAAAGTTGGCAAGGGTAAGGGGTCAACAAAAGGTTCCGCCTCAAGCCGTACGGCGGATGACTGGAAATGTGAGTCGTGCACCTATATGAACACAAAGACCGCCAATGTATGTGAGATGTGCCGCACTGGTCGGTAAAAATCACTCCATAAACAATACCGTTCTACATCACTACATGTTCCCCCTGAAGCAAAAAAAAAAATGAGACGATGGGACTCTAGAGGTTGTTATCTTGGTGCTGGGTGTATATAGACTTTGGTCATGGTGGTGTGTTTTGTCAACTGGTTTTCTGGTCAAAGATGTAGATTGATGGTCGGTCTCTTTTAAATTGAAGTGATGATACCAGATGATTTGTCGTACTTAAAACGGGGTTTGTTGTTACAGTCGTAATGGATTTTATAGAGAAACTCTTTTTTTCATCTGCGCGTGCAATACTGTTTCTCCGGAATGATTACTCTTGGGAGTAAATATTAGTACTAAGTTATACTCTGTATTTCCGTAATTACTGAACTAACAACAATAACATCATAGCTCACCATCAACATTCCAACATAAGGTTACCTGTGAAGACATTCTTAGTACATAACCTTAAAAATTCTTAAACAAAACACACTTGCACACTTAAAAAAGTAAAACATAACGACATTGGCCGGTTTGATATAACATAACGATATTGGCCGGACCAAACAGGGAGCCTGAAACGTCAAAACAGCGTTTCGACTGTCTGTTTGAAGTTTTATACAAGGACTTAAGGAGGAATTGCGTATATATTCCTTCAATATGAGTACTTCGACCGGCTGTTTGAAGTTTTATATTAGGAGGAATATATTCCTTCAATAGGAGTACGGAACCCAAACACGGTGAGCTTTGGATAAGAAATGACAAATTGGCCGACTTCCTGCTTTCGCTTTAAGTGCTCGAAATGCAGACTGTTTTAGCCTTAGGCTCCAGTTTGCAGTGTCTGTGTAGCAAACTGCAACAGCTTTCACTTTGGTACCATCTGCACCCATCAAAGAAACCGCGTACACTCGAGTAGTCACACTTTTATGGCAGAAAAAGACAGCATATGCATAGTTTTTCTTATGACAAACGACAGACTTATTCGTGTTGAGCTTCGTAGCTCGTTCAACTTTGTACGGTTGCGCAGGGCTGCTTTTTGTAGTTTTTATGTCTGTTGATACTACTTTCACTTTTTTACCTAAACTTGTGATACCGAAATCGACCATTGACTCTAATGAAGTCACACACTTATTTTCCGCGCCTTTGATGTCTTTGTTCTCACAATAGTTGAGGGTCTGCTTTATAATTTCAGCTTCAACTGAGTCGGGTTTAACGGAAAACTCATTGTATATATCGGAAAGTTTGTTTGATGCAAAGGGTATAGAATCAGCAACTTTTCTTGGTAAAAATTTTACTTTTTGGTTCTGGTTTTTCATAAAATGTGACCTTATTATCATGCCTTTATGCAAGTCGTTTTCCAGGAAAAATATGTCTATATTCGGGTTATCCATGACCTGATCCTCGGTTCCGGGGTTGATGCACGGAATTGGATATGCTGCTGGTTGTACACCTGCGTAAAATGGCTTCCCCTTGCCGCTCATATGCACATCCATCACTACGTAAAACGGTAAGAGTTTTTTAAACAATTATTCTAAGCAAAAGGCGACATCTACATATGTTATCTCAAACTATAAGAAAAATTAAAGATCAACCGTTAGTGGATAAATGATCCTTGACAAGTTTTGGCATAACACTTTTCGGCAACACTGACTTCCAGTAAACTTCAGGAGTCGCAGCATGACTTGCCACAATTGCTAGCTGATAACCGAACCATAAACAAACACAAAAAGTTAGTGTGTTTAGAGATTACATAAGATTCCGACTTTGTAACACATTATACTGAGCTGATGTATGTACATGTACTTACAGAAACAAGTGCGAAACGAAAGATAACTAGACTGAACTTCATTGCAGAACAGAAACTGTATATTGAGATGGATTTATGAAAGGGGGGCTGGACTAATGAGGTATATATAGGACTGCAATCACTGCATTAGGCATTTATAACCGCGCGATACGGTCGATATTGCCAACTACCGGTAGCAAAATCTTCAAGTATGCCACTCCAAAGTACATGTGGCCGGTCGGGCCGCGTAACATTTATGATCGAAACAGATGGGTCATGTTCTTTGATTGATAGAATCATGATTCAATGATATCAGGGACGGAACCAGGGTGGGTTCGGGGGTCCCGGGATACCCATGGATTTTTGTTGCATAGTGTTAAATTTGTTAAAAAAATGATTTCTGTTAGATTTGTGCTAAATGAACCTGGTCCATAAAAACGTTGTTCGTAGCATGGTACAATTTATTATAAGTGAACCTGATCGTTGTGTCTCCAGGTTCCGTCCCTGAATGATATAGCAATCTGCTAGTTTGTATAATGAGAAACATAAGATGACTATGGTATCACTCCAGAAATCTGTCAAAAAGTGCAAATTATCTTTTCAACTGGCAAATTACAAATGTAAAGAAGTTAAAAAGTTAAAAAAAAAGTCAACTTATACACACAAATACAAAGTTGATAAGAGGGCTACGTATCATGAACTAACATATCTCTTTACTTGGGCCCATAGGGTTGCACGTCATTTAACACTTTCACTTACAAAAAAACTCATGTTACCATGATATACTTCATCTCTTCATTTCGGTCCCACAACTACACATTTTATTTTAAAAAAATACCCTTTTACAAGTGAGGAGATAGAGTGGTGTGGTGGCTAGAAGTGAGTAGCAAGTGGGCCCTAATTTTTTTTTTTTTTTCTTCATCACTTGGGTGACGAAAATCCCAGTGAATAGCAAGCGAGGAGATGGAGTGATGTGGTGGCTAAAAGTGACGAGGTGGCACATAGAAGTGGCGAGCTCCCTATGACACCATACCTTACCCTCTAAGAGGATAAAATGCTCCATTTTGACTTTTTCTTTACCCTTTTCATATTTCTTGATAAGCATTTTCATAGAAAGTCTGACTTAGAAGTGTTAAATCTTGCTTATTTTAATAAATATGGACATTTTTTACCTATTTTTAAAAAAGGATAAGACATTTTTTGCCAATTCTTTATTATTAATGGCTAAACGGACATATATGTAAGAAACTTATGGGCTTAATGGGCGCACATGTAAAACAATAATTAGACTATTCGACGGATATTTTATATTTACTTTTTATCCCCGGCTCTTAAACAAGTATTTTTATTTTTTAATTCTACGTTTTTACGTCTTTTTTCTCATTTTAGCTTGTGCCCGTTTAGCCCGCCCATTTAGCCCACCCGTTTTGCCCGTGCCCGTTTAGCCCGCCGTCCGTTTAGTCCGTCACCCGTTTAGCCCGACGTCTGCCCACCCATTTTGCCACCTCTAGTCTGACTCTATGGCAAAAATGTAAGTAAAGTACTCTTTTCATTTTATAATTATAGTTTAGCGTTAATTTTTATAGTTTTTATTTAACAATTTTGATTTTAAATATTTTTGTTTGTATTATATAAATTTTGATGCAAAATATATGAATAACTTGTGTTTTAAATGTATTTTTATTGGTATAATTTTTTTTATCAAATATTATATAACATAAATATATAAAAGGTTAAATTTGTAAAATAAATTTTATAAAAGTAAAAATGAACTATAATTATAAAACGGAAAGATTTAGTCTACAACAATCTTCATTGTATTATTGTTGAAAAATTATATTGCCAAAAAGAAAGTGCAAGATAATAATCAAAGGGGTTGGTTACTAATACCCTTTTTTTATAAGTAATACCACCCTAACTTTTTGAATTTTTTTATTTTTTTTTAATTTTTATAATTTTTGTTATGTTATAAAACTGTGAAACAAAAAGTGTGGAATAAAAAATATGAAGTTTAACATGTAAAAAACTGTAAACTGTTAAAAAATACGGAATAGAAACTGGCAGAAAACTATGTTGTATTACAACAGGGGGACAAAAAAAGAGGTATTTGGAGTATTTTTTATACTTTTTGGATTTAGGGGTATTGATAACATCACCCTAATCAAATTAGAAGTCTTTACATGGACCAATGACTTTGGGCAGAACTTTGACAAAACCAGATGTTTACTGCTTTTTTATGTACTAGTCAAGGTTTGCTGTAAACTACAATGATTTATGATGGTTTTCAAAGGACAAACATAAACAATTTCCTTTTAATAAGAAAATCATTGGAGACTATTTGTACCTAGAAACTATATTGTACATTAAAAAGCTTAGTATATGTCATGTTGTAAGACCAATTTATTAGTATTAACCTAATGCTTAATCAATAGGGCTAATTCTTGATGACTATTCATTTGTTTTTGCATTATCAAAACCAAAATTTCCTAAATGCTCTGTACGATATATGCTACTTATGCAACTTAATATAAAATAATTAAAATGTCTTTTATTTTTTATGACATATATAAGTAAAAAGGACACATGTGTAAGTGTCATTTATTATACAACATATTTGTACTTTTCATGCGACTTGTGTTATAAAATTAATTTTATTTTTTTAAAAAAAGTTACATTATAAATGTCGTACATTTTTTATGCTTGTCTTTTAAATATTTCTTTTGTAAAAAAAATTTATAAATTTTTTATAAAAACATGTTTTTTTATAAAAAAAAAGTATAATTTTTTTATAAAAATATGTTTTTTATATAAACAAAATATTTTCTTTACAAAAATAGTTTTATAAATACTACATATTTTTATAAAAATATTTAGTTTCTATAAAAAATATTTTAATAAAAGAATATTTAAAAAAAAATACAAGTTGTATAAAAAAGGTTTGAAAAACATAAAATAAAAAGGTTTTTTTAATAAAATTAATTTTATAGTACAAGTATGGAAAATAAGTTGCATAATAAGAAAACTTTTTTTAATAAAATTAATTTTTTTTAAATACATTTTTATTTTCTTTTATAAAATCGATTAAGTTGTATAAATCACATAGCGTATTTAGAGAAATTTGATTTTAATAAGTAAAAAAACAAATGAATAGTAGACATTTCAAGGATTAGCCCTAATCAATATTCCATTGGTTAAGGAAATGAAAATATTTCAAAGATAGAAAAAAAGTTAATAAGAAATTTCTTTCTTAGGTAAATTAGTTATAACCTTTTAGAATTTTAATGTTGTTGACAATTTCATGACTTAAACTAGCTGTAATACAGATTATGATACTATGATTCTTATCACTGAACTATTCAAATGGACAAAAATCAAGTTCATGTCAACAATATATTTTTTAATTTTCTTATGTTTATTGATCATCACGTCTGTTTATGACAAATTCAACATTGCTGATTTAGGCATGATCAATATTTCATTTTTAGTATCATATTTTGCATTTTAAGTTTTTCTAATTCTAGCTAGCTCATATTGGTTCTTTGATCTTCCATATGGACCACAGTCGAATGTTACGCTAGTACGTTAAACGTGCAACTCACATTCTCGATCAGCAATGGCGTGTATGGAGCTATGCAACCTTGATCAAGAAACAAATGGTTGGCATGAGATGGTATGTGATTGTGAATCGTCCGATTGTAGTAAATGCTTGTGGCTGTCTTCGTGTAGTGCTTCGTCGCAGTCATCTATGATCACATTCTTTGATGGCTCTAGAGTAAGTCCTATCAAAGACGCGTCTCTATTTCTTGATCAAGTACGTTATTTGGAGGATGGAGTGATTTTAGAGGAAAACGTGAAGGAGGAGGATCAAGAAGTAGTTTCTTGGCTTGTACCGTCAATCAAGAACGAGCCTCGTGGTAATCATTCGCACACATTTTCTCTTTTTGACTCGGGTCTTGGGTCTCCTTTGAAATGGAATAAAGATTACAAATGGGTTCTCGACAAAATGTTTGATTTAGCATCTAGTGCTTCGTCGATTACTGATAGCAGTGATTGGAATTCGTCGTCCTTTTCATCTTTGTCATCCTTTTCATCTTTTAGTACTGATAATCCTTCAGAAATTTTGGATTTGGAAGAATGTAGTTTCGACAAGCCACTTTTTTGGCCATCTGATTTGACGCCCGAATGGGGTTTGAACACTGAATGGGATTTCTTTATCATGTCGCCTCGTAAACATGTATGCATAGTATCATCAAGCTCACCAAATACTCCTCCTGACACCCCAAGGTTGCGGCTTTGGAATGCAAAGATTGATTCAGAAAAAGGCAGTAAACGAAGGCTTGTATTTCACTCAAGGTCAAATTCTTCGACTAGTTTGGATTTGAAAACCACAAATAGCACACGAAGCGTAAGAAGAATGAAAAGTATGCCTGCTTCAAGGTTCAAAAAGGGCACGAAGAGTACTAATGACGATGGCTGCACCAAAGAGTCATCAGAAGACAAGGATCAGCTCGTTAAGAAAGCAACGGTTAAGCCAAAGGTTCTCTTGGAAGACCTTCTACTAACAGAGAAGCTAAATGCCGAGCCTAGTATTGAATCAGTACTAGGCCTTGAAGAATTCGATGGTCACGAAGGGATTGATTTTGAGTTCAACAAAGATGATTTCTTCCTTATGTGATTATATAGTTTGGTTCTTGAACTAGTATTTGTCGTTATACCATCGTCGTTGGCGTTTTGGCAAACCATTTTTGTCTAGTTAGAGTTTTTTTTAACGACATGACATACTTGTTAAGCCGTCCAGGTACAAGATACTATCATTATCGTCTGAAGCCGTTTAGGTACAAGATACTATCATTATCATCTGAACAAGCCGTTCAGGTACAAGATACTATCATTATCGTGTGAACAACTCGACGAATTATGGAGTAATTGTCATTTCTGCATATGGATAAACTTTTTCTTGGAAGATTTTTGCAAATTTTTGTAGGCATGTTGTGAATGTTGTAGAGGTTCAAATTTTCTAGTCCATGATTCCTCTTGTAAATTTAATTGCAATTTTGGAGGAGTTTTTAGACTCCAATTTTCCCATGATTAAAGAAATGGGGTTATAATTTTAATCATTTATCAAACTTCCCTTAAACCAAATGCCATCTAAAAGTTTTTTTTTTTTTTTTACCTTAAACCAACTTAATTATCTAATCCTGACCCAATAACATGTTCAGGTTATTGGGTTCGGGTCAAACAACGCGATAAAATTTTGCAATTTAATTTGAATCAACTCGATAAGCTTATCGAGTTTAAGTCAAACAATATGACAAAATCTTTTAATCTCATTTAAACTAACCCGATAAACTTTATTGGATTCGGGTTCATATAGTAATTTTCATTTTAAATAGCTTCTCAACTCTTGAACCGTTTATCGTTCAAAATTATTTTATTTTATTTTTAAAAAAGTTAAAGCCTTTTATTTTTAGCTAATATTTTCAATTAAGAATTTTATCTTTCAAATGTCTTTTCTTAAATAAAAATTTATTAGCTTTACGAAGCTTATTGACAAACAGACATAATCGCACAAGGAAAAAACAAACTCTTTTCTTCAAGTCAACGACTAAACATGATAGCTTATACGTACTTGTTACGAAGAGCAATGTTACAGCAAATTAGTACAAAACGTAAAAAAAGAAAAAATTAAATTGATCAACTAACAATATTGTAAAAACTTATAAAAACAATCTCAAGAACAAGAACACAACAATACTGGGGAACCCAGCCAACCTCCCTTTTGCTCACTTTTAGAATATATCAATAATAGGCTAAGATAAACAGAATCTTTACACAAGAAGAATGGAAATAACAACTTAATCAATCAACAGAGATCAATAACAAGAGTAATCAGATCACACACTCGATTTACACACACAAGAAACGTAACCGATTAAGTTGAATGATAGCTAAAGGTCTATATATAGCGTTGAAAGTCCACTTTGCTCTTTAGTCCTTAGCTTCTTAATTTCCTCCATATTAGCTCCTCAAACTTTAGCACTTTGTGACTTTCAGTCCTTGTAAAATGGAAAGCTTATATTTAACACTCTTCCATAAGCTTTACACACATTGAACAAACCAAGTTTTGCACAGATTTTTTATGTTTTGTGATTAGTATCCCTTTTTGGTAAACACATCAGCTGTGTTCTCTTCAGATCTAACCTTAATAGGTTTTATGAATCCAGATGATATTTTTTCTCTCAAAAAATAAATGTCAATCTCAAAATGTTTGCTTCTCTCATGAAGCACAGGATTATTAGAAATCTGAATAGCTGAACTGTTATCACAATGCATATCAATAGGCAACTTTGCCTCTTTGTTTAGATCAGCAAGAATTTTAGCAATACACATGACTTCACAACTAACACTACACATGGCTCTATACTCAGCCCCTGTAGAAGATCTTGAAACCATATTTTGCTTTTTACTTTTCTAGGAGACTAAGGTGCTGTTTCTTTTTTTTTCATATGGATATGGGATCTGAGTGGACAACGAGCATATGTAGAACAAGATTGACATGCTAAATACTTGTTTCTTTTTTCACTGAATTTTTTAGATCAAATGACTATATTAGCCTTCTTCCCTAAAAATTAAAAACACTCGTATCCATCCATGTATAATCAAAATTATAAATCTGGAATTAAAATAAAAACATAACAAGCTCATGACCCAAAATTTACATAACAAAAACTAAGCATTTTTGAGGTTTAATTTCTCTTCACTAAAAAAGATGGTTACCAACTTACCATGTTATACTTTCTTAAACAATTAAAAGCAACTATCACAATCATTTACAAAAACCAATCAGGTAATCAATTACATCACTTTAGTTAGAAAAAAACAATCAGTTACAAAGTGGAAATATTTTGTACTCGGTATCATGTATATACGTTTCCGTTCTCTTGTTCGACAAAGATCTTTTCTCATTCCGGAAGGTGTTGTTTGCCGCAAGAAGGAAGTGACGAAGTCGGGTTGTTGATGTGGTAGAAGAGGTGATGTTGAGCCACTGACGATTTGGAGATGGTAAAATCAAGACCAGATGTAAAAAAAAGAGTGGGTGGTTTTGATTGAAATAAGGGAGAAGATAAGGTTAAAGTTGTCTAATATTATAAATATTGGATGTTGTTGTGTCTGGTTCGGGGCAAGAGAGATTTCTAAGAGCTCCACAACCAGAGTTTAATATAGATTAAGTTAAAAAAGAAACATAATAAATTTCTGTTTGGGTTTGGATCCTTTAGCTAAAGGCTCATTAAGCTAAAAAGAAACAGCACCTAAATTAGTTCCCAAGTAAACACAATATCTAGTTAAAGACCTTCTAGTAATTTTGCACTTAGCCCAGTAAGAATCAACAAACACAGACAGATTCTGATTATCAATTCTTCTAAATGTAATACCTAACCCAGGTTAATTTTTCAAGTATCTTAGCACTCTAAAAGCTAATCTCAGATGAGATTTCATAGGTTTATGCATAACTTGACTCAAGCAATGAACAATATAAGAGAAATCTGGTCTAGTCATAGTGAGGTATATTAATTTGCCCACTAACTTTTGATACACAAAAACTTCTTTCAAAAGTTCATCATCACCAAACCTAGCATTAAGCTTTTTATCTGAAGGATTAACTTCAATTGGTGTGCTACAAGGTTTACACCCCAGCATACCAAATTCAGTTAATAATTCGGTACAATATTTTCTTTGGGTTAGGCAAATACCATCTTCTATATCAACCACCTCTATTCCCAAAAAATACTTTAGTTTTTCTAAATCCTTAATAAGGAATTTAGAACTTAAAAATTCTTTGAATTTATTAACTTCATCTAAGTCATTTCCAGTAACAATAATATCATCTACATAGACTAAAAGAACAAGCATTTTCCTATTATGATGTTTAACAAACAAAGAAAAATCATTCTTACTTTGAACAAAACCATGTTCAAGTAAAAATGAAACCAATTTTTCATTCCATTTTCTAGGGGCTTGTTTTAGTCCATATAAAGATTTAACAAGTTTGCACTTTGTTACTGTTTTCATCACTATATCCTTCTGGCATTTTCATATACACATCCTCTTCAAGATCACCATAAAGGAATGCATTATTAACATCAAGTTGAAATATAGACCAATTATTGCAAATAGCAATACTTAACACACATCTGACAGTAACAATCTGAACCACAGGTGAGAAAGATTCTTCATAGTCTATACCTTTTCTTTGGTTAAAACCTTTAGCAACAAGTCCAGCTTTAAATCTTTCAACTTTACCATCAGACTTATATTTAACCTTCCAAACCCATTTACAATCTATAGCTTTTCTACCTTCAGGTAGATCAACTATAATCCAAGTATTGTTTCTATATAAAGCTTCCATTTCAAGATTCATAGCTTAAATCCATCTATTATCAAGAATAGCTTCACTATATGTAGTAGGTTCATGTATTTTATTAGACTAGTAGAAAACACAAAATTATCATAACTCAAGTTGGTATAACCAACAACTTTATTAATACTATACTTAACATCTTTGTTTAACACAAAATCCTTATACTTATTAGGAAAATTAATTTTCCTACTTGTCCTCCTAACAGTTTGTTCAGCTGCTGGTTCTGGTGACCAACCAAAAATATTACCAAAAGACTCAAGTCCTTCACCTTCAGAATCATATGATTCATCATCAAAAGTACTCTATGTACCTTTAGAACTATTAGGTTCTGTTGCACACTCAGTTCCTTTAGTGACCTTCCTACTAGTAGGACTTTCATTAGGAACAAAAGTACTATCTGAGTTAGATTTATCATCTGTTCCTTCAGTATGTACATTATTTTTGTTTCTAATTACATCCTCTACAGTGTTGTCACTAGGATTAAGAGTATCTTTTTTAGGTGTAACCTTTACACCATCACTTACACTAACTCCCCCTTCATCATAGGGTTCACTAGGACCTTGACTGTTTTGACTATAAAAAATATTTAAATCATTTATTCAGACTCATTAAACATAAAATCTTTAGTTAAAGACTCATTTTTAAAAGGAAAAACAGTCTCATAAAATTTTACATCCCTTGAAAACTGAAAATTCTTTTGTTCAAGATTAAACAATTTGTAACCTTTCTTGTCAAAAGCATAACCAACTAAAACACACTTATCAGATCTGGAACCAAACTTATCAGATTCATTTAAAATGTTAGCAAAACACAAACAGCCAAACACCCTTAAATGGAGGAACTTAGGTTTTAGATTATACACAAGCTCATAAGGACTTCTACCAGATAACATAGAAGATGGTAACCTGTTAATCAAATAAGTAGCAGTTAGAATAGATTCAGTCTACATGTTCAAAGGTAACCCCCCTGAAAGATGAGGGCTCTAACAGTATTAAGCAAATGTATGTGGAGGTGTATAGGCACGAGTAGTTTGATGAAAAATCCCTTTTTCCTTAACAAAACTTTCAAACCTTTTATTTACAAACTCAGTCCCATTATCACTTCTAAAAACATTTACATGTTTATCAAACTGAGTTTTAATTAGTTTAGTAAACTCTTTCACATTATCAAAAACTTCAGATTTATTTTTCATCAAAAAAACCCATACAGCTCTAGAATAGTCATCAACAACATTAAGAAAATACCTATATCCTTCCTTACTAGCAACCCTATAAGGACCCCACACATCTAAATGAACAAGTTCACCAACACTTTTACTTTTATGTTCACTTAAGCTAAATGATTCTCTGGTTTTTTTAGCCTTATGACAAACTTCACAAGGACCAGAACATATATCTTTAATACCATCAAGTTTGTCTTTTAAAATCACAAGAACTTGGTCACCAGGATGACCAAGTCTATTATGTCATATAGAACTAGACACATTACCACTCCTAACCTTACTATTGTAGACACTCTTACCTTCATCAAGAAAATAAAGACCATCTTTTTTACTACCAGTCCCCATCAGGAACTTTTGAGTTGAATCCTGAATTAAACACTTTGAATCATCAAAAGTGACTAAAACAGAGTTCTCTTTTGACAATCTATGCACATATAACAGACTAACATTGTATCATGGAACTACCAACACATCTTTAGCAACCAAGTTATTATTAATTTTATAACTTCCAAGTTTTTTAACATGTTCAACAGTTCCATTAGGATGTGCTACAGTTATATTTAACTGAGACACATCCAAAATGTCAAAAAGAAATTTTTCAAAAAAAGTAATACGTTGACTAGCTCCAGAACCAACAATCCAACCAATATAAGTACTATATGTACTAATATTAGTATTAAAATTAAAAAATCTACAAGAAAAGAAACTAATTTTGCAATGATTTATCTTAAAAATACCTGCAACACTAGCAGACGCCTGACTAGCATTACCTGTAACACTTACCAAAGACATTAATCTCTCATATATATCTTGAGTAAGAGTATGAGAATTACTCTTACTCTGATCACCCTTTTTCACATCAAAACCTTGCACATTATTAGCATTATTCCTTTTGAAACCAGCAGGATACCCAATTAATTCAAAACTGTAGAAACTAGAAGGGGAGGGGGGTTGAATAGTTTCTTAAATTTGCTTGTTAAAGTTTGGTTTTAAAAAAAATCCTTTCTGAAAAACTTAAGCTTGAGTATTTATGTGAAACCTTCTTATACACAATATGAACAAGGTATAGTGCAACTAACTAATAATCACAAGTATAAAGAATAATGAATGTATGATGCAACTAAACTAATAATCACAAGTATAAAGAATAAAGAATGTAAAGAGATAAGGGAAGGAAGGATCAAACCAAACACCAAGGATTTATAGTGGTTCGGCAACGAAGCTCACTCCTCGTTCCTACTCCACTCCTCGAGTACTCCTTACTCGAGAGTTCACTAATCAACAAGCTCCTTAAGGTGGAGAAACTGTACACAACGTCGCTTAACCAATTTCCGACTCTAAGCTAAAAGTCGAGCCCTAATCTTAGCTAGGACCAATCTAAACCAATATACTTTGAGGACTAAGTATTAACCCTAATACATACACAACTTCCAAATAGACACAACTACTTGGATCTTCACAACAATGACACAACAATGAATAAATAAGTTTGGATCTTCAATGGATCTTTGAGATAGACACAACACTTCAATAATGATAGTGTTCTTCTATTTGCACTTTGAGAGGAAAAGATGGGAGGACAAAGATTCACTTCTAAACAAGTAGTAATCAAACAAATGATCAAGGATTTGAGTGATTTAAGAGGTATGTAAGAATCTGAAAGTTTATGTGCAAAAGAGGTGGATTGAAAGTCTGAGAATGGTCCACTATTTATAAGACAAATGTCCAACGGCTATATCTGCCCGCGGTTCCTGATTGGAGCCCGCGGTTCCTTATCGATAAGGAACCGCGTAGGCGCTAAGGAACCGCCAGCGTAGAGTCCGCTCCCTTTTGTCTTTTAGTGGGTTGGTTCGAATCTGGGGATTAAAATATCCTAAAAGGAAATTCCAAACCAAGATAGAATATGCCATTTTCAAATTTCAAACTTTGAAATAATTAATTTAATAAACATTTTCTTAAAAAGAAAGTTTAATAATAAAACTTTGTCACACTTAATAAAAAGTGAGTTTTAAGAAAAGATTAAATCCTTGATCACTTAATAAGTATAATTACTTGTTTGTTCATACCTTAAGTGATAATGGTTGAAATGAAAAATACTTGAACTCAAGAATTCGTTTTTCATTGTTTTCGTAAATGCTTGTTTTTACATATTGTCGTAATAAAAACAAAGCGAGACCGAAAAATGCAAGTAACGTTTTTAGGCATCATTGCATTAACAATCTCCCCCTTTTTGATTCCGACAGTCCATAGACTCAATCATCTAATAAAACAAGATTTTCGAAGACGAGTTTACCATTTCTCCCCCTTTGTCGAAGAAAAAAGGTTGCAAAAGTCTTTGAAGAAGAAAAGAACCAGACTTTGTAAATGCTCCCCCTTGGTGCTTACTCCCCTTGCTTGGGGAACCAACGAATCGAAATATGGTGACAAGCTACATAGAAGGGTTTGTAGAAGAGAAGAGACACCCAACAAGATATAGCAAAGATCACACAAAAAAATAAGAAACAAAAGATCCAAGATAAGTCATGTTAAAAGAAAACATGATACAAGATACAAGGAAATAAATCATACAAAGATGTATGAGACACAACCACAAGCCAAAATAGAAAAACATAAACCTAATCATAGTTAAGCTAGAACCCTAAGATTTGCTTGAACTAGATGTCTTGAAGATAAGCAACCAATGCTTAGATAAAAGACAAGGTAGTGGCGGAAGGAGGTGGTGGTGGCTTGGTAGAGATCTCATAGTTATAGTAAAGAGGAGGTTTAACTAAGAGACTCTTGATGTAATTCAACTCTTCGTAGATGTGAGCCATAGCAAGATGTTGATATTGACAATATTGACAATATGTTCCATGATGCATGACATTATCATGTGAAGGAGGTAGAACACTAAAGGCTAGTGGTGGAAGATAAAAGGTTCCACAATCAACATTCTTAGAAGGAGAAGAGATGTGATTTAGAGTGTTCTTGGATGAATTGGGGTTGAAAGCAATTGGAGAGAATGGAGGAGAATCAAAGATTTCATTTGGGGAATAAGACATTTTGATTTGAGAAAGAATGCAAAATACTTAAGGTTATATAGAGAAAGCCCAAGATAATTTGGGGGTGGTCAAAGGGTTGAAAGAAAGATTCCAAAAAGTGTTGGAACAAATTTGGAGTTTCAGGAATGCCCGAAAAGTAGGTTAATGGGCGCGGTTCTTTACCTCAGCCGGCGGTTCCTTATCACTGGGGAACCACGGTATCAATAAAGAACCGCCCACAGTGGGTTGAGTTTGGTGATCAGGGAGGATTTTCCAATTCAACAAATCCTATTTTTCTAGTTTAACAAATCATGGGGATATGCTAAGAAGCAAAGATAGACAAAGAAAACACACAAGAGCACACCAAACAAGGTTTAGACCAAAATAAATAGATTTTTTAATGAAATCAATGTAGGAGGTGTGTAGAACTAGACCCAAGGTCATGACACAATGATCCTCCATAGTTCTCTTTTGTTCTTGCTATATTTGAGAGACCCATACATATGAATTATGTAAGCTCATTATGAATAGCAAGAAGCTATGAAAAACGTTTTTAGATTGAATTAACAATGCAAAAACATTTCTCGACCGTTTTCGAAAGAGCTTTGAGAATTTTGAAAAAGAGAAGAGAAGTTTTCCAAAAAGAGTTTATTAAACTTAAAAGCTCAAAGAAAGAAAAGACTCAAAAGATAAAAGATAATAAGAATGCACAATTAAGGAATATGTTCCATTAAGCCTAGACCTAGACACAAGTAATTAAAAGGTTCCCTCTTAAGTGGCTTAGTGAAGATATCGGCTAAGTTTTCTACCGAGGGTACCTTCTATATCGAAATGTTACCCTTTTGAACATTATCCCTAAGAAAATGGTGGCGAATCTCTATGTGCTTAGTTCGCGAATGTTGCACGGGATTCTTGCTAAGGTCTATTTCACCCTTATTGTCGCACATGATGGGAACATCATCAAGAGAAATCCCGTAATCAACAAGCGCTTGCTTCATCCATAGAGCTTGTTGACAAGATTTACCGGCACTCACATACTCGGCTTCTGTGGTGGATATAACAAGAACGGTTTGTTTTTTGGAGAACCAAGAAGTTAAACAACAACCCATGAAGGTACAAACTCCACTACTGATTTTCCGGTCCACATAGTCTCCCGCATGATCCGAGTCCACGTAGACAATGGTTTCTACGCTGATCCCTTTAGGATACCATAATCCTAAATGTATAGTGCCCTTAATGTATCAGAAGATACGCTTAACCGTTTCAAGGTGAGAGGTTTTGGGAGCCTCTTGGAAGCGAGCACAAAGGCAAACACTAAACATGATATCCGGTCGACTTACTGTTAGGTACAACAAACTACCAATCATACCTCTATATTTGGTGTTGTATACCGACTCACAATCATCATCTACGGTGAGTTTAGTATCCGAGGCCATAGGGGTCTTCATTGGTCTAGAGTCTTCTAATCCAAATTTCTTTAGCATTTCTTTAACATACTTGGATTAATTAAAGAAAATACCATCGTCTATTTGTTTAATTTGGAGTCCTAAAAAGAAGTTAAGTTCTCCCATCATACTAATTTCAAACTCGTCATGCATGATTTTGGCAAAGTCATCACACAATAATTGGCAAGTTGAACCAAATATAATGTCATCAACATATATTTGTACGATAATGAGGTGAGAACCTTTCTTCTTTGTAAAGAGTGTATTGTCTACCATCCCCATGGTATACTCATGTTTTACAAGAAACGCTTTAAGTCTATCATACCAAGCTTTGGGTGCTTGTTTTAGATCATAAAGAGCTTTCTTAAGCTTGTAAACATGGTCCGGTTTCTGAAAATCAATGAAGCCGGGAGGTTGAGCCACATATACCTCCTCATTGATCAAACTGTTACGAAATGCACTCTTTACATCCATTTGTTGAAGCTTAAAGTCTAAAGCACAAGTATAAGCTAAGAGGATTCTAATGGATTCTAAACTAGCTACGGGTGCGTATGTCTCGTCATAATCAATACCTTCTTGTTGATTATAGTCTTGAGCTACAAGTCTAGCCTTGTTACGAGACACAACACCATTCTCATCTAACTTATTCCTAAATACCCATTTGGTTCCTATGATGGTCGAACCTCTAGGCGGAGAAGCAAGTTCCCAAATGTCATTAGCAATGAATTGATTCAGTTCTTCTTGCATAGCGATGACCCAACTCTCATCCATCAAAGCTTCTTTAACATTCTTTGGTTCAATCAAGGAGACGAAACAAAAGAAGTTACTTTAATTTTGGACTTGAGATCTTAGGGTCCTTTGATTTAATTCGCCTATGACGTTATCAAGAGCATGATCCTTAGACTCCTTAATGTTTACTCCCTTTTCAACACTAAGGTCTTCAACTCCTATGTTTCTAACATCTTTGGCATTAACTATGTCTATTTCATCTAAGTCATCATCTACCAAAGGTGGTGTCTTAGATGAAGGTGGGGTTTCATCAAATGTCACGTTAAGTGATTCTTCAATTACACCCGAGGTTCTATTGAGGACTATGTAGGCTTTGCTAGTTTGAGAATAACCTAAAAAGATACCTTCATAAGACTTTGGGTCAAACTTTGTAAGGTAATCTTTGGTGTTGAGAATGAAGCACTTGCTTCCAAACACCCTAAAGTATTCCAATGAGGGCTTCTTACCTTTAAGAATCTCATAGGGGGTCATTCCTAGAAAAGGTCGAATAAGAATTCGGTTGAGAATGTAAGTCGATGTGTCCACGGCATTGCACCAAAATCTTTGAGGCAAAGGTTGCTCATTTAACATCGTCCTACTCATCTCTTGGATGGTCCTATTCTTCCTTTAAACTACCCCATTTGATTATGGAGTGCGAGGAGCCGAGAAGTTATGGGTAATACCATGAGCTTCACAAAAGGCACCAAATTACACTTCATTATCAAATTCCCTACCATGATCCGTCCTAATAGAGACAATTGAATCCTAGTTGATTTTGAATTCTTTGACTAAAGGTTTTCGAAGTGATCGAAAGCTTAATTCTTAGACGCCAAAAATCTAGTCCAAGTGAATCTAGAGTAGTCGTCAACTATAACTAGGGTATAAAGGTTACCCCCATAACTCCGTATGGCGGAAGGTCCAAAGAGATCCATATGTAGGAGCTCTAAGCACCAAGAGGTCGAAACCAAATTCTTGGCTTTGTGACTTGAGTGAACTTTCTTCCCAATTTTGCAAGCATCACAAAAGTGACTATCAAACTTCATCTTGGGGAGATGTCTTACCAACTCCTTAGAGACTAAAGATTGAATTAAACGCATATTAGCGTGACCTAATCTCCTATGCCAAAGAGTAGAACTATCATCTAAAGTCGCTAGACATAAGTTGTCCTTTGACTTCCTATTAACCTTCATGACATAAAGCCCATGCTTTCTAACACCTTTTCCAATGACTTTTCCATCTTTTTTTCAATGTCATATTCCGAAAAGATGACCTTACACTTATTGTTTTAAATTTGACCTATACTTAGAAGGTTAAAACCTAAGTTATCTACGTACTCTACGTTTTCTATAGTCATAGAGTCAAGAGAGACCGTACCTTTGCCAATGATATTACCACGTCTATTACTTGCGAATGTAACATTACCTCCATCTTATGCTTTGTAGTGTGAGAACAAACTTCGATTACCCGTCATGTGTTTAGAACAACCACTATCCTTAATCCACTCGTCAGGCTCTAGACGATTCCCAAGCATATCTAGGTAACAACACACAAGATCAAACATTTGGTCCCCAATATCTCATGGGTCTAAAATTGTTAGTTCCAAACATCCCTTGCATTTTGTTGGGATGCATGAATGAAGGAGACATTCCCCATGGGGAAAAGTATTGTTGTTGAAAATTATTCCAATTCATATGGCCATTTGTTGTCCATAGTTTCTCCTAGATGTCTTTAATCTTGATCTAGTATTATTATTATTCCTCCTAGGTGTTGGAGTTTTACTTCTAGGTTGTGGTTTAGCTTGATCATCTCTTTTTGGCGTAGGTGTTCTACTTCTAGGTTTAGATTTATTTCGTACTCTTGGAGGAGTAGATGTTTGTCTAGATAAGTTTCTAGTTCCTATTAGAGGTTTACTCAAGGGCTTGTAGAATTTATCTAGAGTAGGCTTTTCGATTATAGGTACTTGGACCTTGTTAATTAGAATATGTTTTGGTCCTTCACCTAAAATTGATTTTTCAGAAAGTTCATGATTTTCACAAAATTCTTCTTCTGTACGCGGTTCCTTAGCTCCATCGGCGGTTCCATAGCGATAAGGAACCGCCCCATATATTGGAGCACCACTTCAGGGGACTGTTTTTCTAAAAACCTAACGCGGTACCAAATCACTACAACAAGTAAATAGATGAAGTATATCAAGATTAAGCCATAAAAACACAAAAAAATGTTTGGTACGTATGAATTTGGATCAAACTAGGCGTATGAATCAAGAACACAAACACATAAACCAAACAATCATCCCATGGCTCTTGATACCATTTGTACTACTGATATTGTAAATCTATGCTTATGTTTAGAGAGAGAAAGAGATAGAAATAAGGTAAGAACACACACACACTTTGAGAGAGAAAGTATGAAAACACACTTTTACTATGTGTAAAGTTATGTGAACCAACACCCTCTCCATCTAAGGAGAGGGTTTATACACCAAGCCCATAAGATGGGCTTGGGCTTACAATTGGGCCGGCCATACAAGCATGGACCGGGCTTTTCCTTGTTTGATATATATAAAGATATCTAGACTACGAGCTACTACTTAATATATAGTCGGAGTGACCGAATCTTCCTAAATACGTAAAAAACGTATTTCCAACAACATCTAAAGCATTTCCTATCACCTTTATCGTCTTTGGCAAATCGGTTTTTGGAGAAGGGTTTCTTGTCGTTGTTTGGTTGCCTCACGTATTGACCTCGTCTTTTGAAGAACTTCTTAAAGTCTCTAATCGCCAAGGCATATTCCTCATCATCACTATCCGAGGCGCTTTCATGGTCACTTTGTGCCTTCTTGGCTTTGAGTGCAAGAGACTTTCTTTCACTCTTAGATTTCACCATTTCCGAGTCCTTCAAAATTATCATCTCGTGAACCTTCAAGTTACCAATGAGTTCATCGAGTGATAATTTGGCGAGATCCTTTGATTTTTCAATCGTCGTGACTTTAGCTCTCCATTTGGGATGCAACGCCATAAGAAACTTCCTAACATTGTTCTTACTAGAAAAACCTTCATCAAGTGCTTTTAGACTAGTAATAATAGTGTTAAATTTAGCAAATGCACTATCTATGGTTTCATCTTCTAAGATGACAAATTGTTCATATTGTTGAACAAGAATATCGATTTTACTTTCTTTGACTTGGCTATTACCTTGGTGGGTTACTATAAGAGTATTCCAAATGTCTAGCGGTTTCACACATAAAAATCCTTTCGTACTCTTTCTTTGGTAAAGCATTATAAATCACCATTTTAGCCTCATTATTTTTAGCAAGTTTTCTTTTAGTATCATCATTAGCTTTATCAAAAGTAACTATCTCCTTACTTTTAGCAACTTCATTATATTGAAATGGCAAAAAGTCACCATTGGTAATAACATGCCAAAGATCTAAATCTTTTGATTTCACGTAAGTCTCAAACCTATTTTTCCTATAAATAAAACTATTGGTTTCAAAAAGAGGTGGTCTTTGCATGGATTGTCCTTCTAGATACTTGTTGGAATCCATAAATCGA
Organism: Glebionis coronaria; assembly: GCA_025667525.1. NCBI lineage: Eukaryota > Viridiplantae > Streptophyta > Magnoliopsida > Asterales > Asteraceae > Glebionis > Glebionis coronaria. The sequence goes on along the minus strand of CM046878.1, from coordinate 582,697,011 downwards.
TTCAAGTTTTAAAATACAATATATTTTAAAAAGTCTTGAGCAACCACGCTCTGATACCAATTGTAGAAACTAGAAGGGGGGGGGGGGTGAATAGTTTCTTAAATTTGCTTGTTTAAGTTTGGTTAAAAAAATATCATTTTTCAAAAACTTAAGCTTGAGTATTTATGTGAAACCTTCTTATACACAATATGAACAAGGTATAGTGCAACTAACTAATAATCACAAGTATAAAGAATAATGAATGTATGATGCAACTAAACTAATAATCACAAGTATAAAGAATAAAGAATGTAAAGAGATAAGGGAAGGAAATATCAAACCAAACACCAAGGATTTATAGTGGTTCGGCAACGAAGCTCACTCCTCGTTCCTACTCCACTCCTCGAGTACTCCTTACTCGAGAGTTCACTAATCAACAAGCTCCTTAAGGTGGAGAAACCGTACACAACGTCGCTTAATCAATTTCCGACTCTAAGCTAAAAGTCGAGCCCTAATCTTAGCTAGGACCAATCTACACCAATATACTTTGAGGACTAATTATTAACCCTAATACATACACAACTTCCAAATAGACACAACTACTTGGATCTTCACAACAATGAATAAATAAGTTTGGATCTTCAATGGATCTTTGAGGTAGACACGACACTTCAATAATGATAGTGTTCTTCTCTTTGCACTTTGAGAGGAAATGATGGGAGGACAAACATTCACTTCTAAACAAGTAGTAATCAAACAAATGATCAAGGATTTGAGTGATTTAAGAAGTATGTAAGAATCTGAAAGTTTATGTGCAAAAGAGGTGGATTGAAAGTCTGAGAATGGTCCACTATTTATAAGACAAATGTCCAACAGCTATATCTGCCCGCGGTTCCTTATCGGACCACACGGTTCCTTATCGATAAGGACCCACCGTAGGCGCTAAGGAACCGCCGGCGTAGAGTCCGCTCCCTTTTGTCTTTTAATGGGTTGGTTCGAATCTGGGGATTAAAATATCCTGAAAGGATATTCCAAACCAAGATAGAATATGCCATTTTCAAATTTCAAAATTTCAAATAATTTAATAAAACATTTTCTTAAAAAGAAAGTTTAATAATAAAACTTTGTCACACTTAACAAAAAGTGATTTTTAAGAAAAGATTAAATCCTTGATCACTTAATTAGTATAATTACTTGTTTGTTCATACCTTAAGTGATAATGGTTGAAATGAAAAATACTTGAACTCAAGAATTCGTTTTTCATTGTTTTCGTAAATGCTTGTTTTTACATATTGTCGTAATCAAAACAAAGCGAGACCGAAAAATTCAAGTAACGTTTTTAAGCATCATTGCATTAACAAAAACATCTTTCAGTAGTATGTCCTGTCATGTTACAATGTTTGCAAACAAGATTATCCTTTCTCACATTTCTTTTAGGATTTACAGCATTATTCCAGTTGTTACCATTATTATTATTAGCACCACCAGAATTATTACTATTATTATTATTCCTATTTAAACTCCAACCAGTATTATTATTTCTGTTATTCCCAAACCTAGCAGCAAAAGCTGTTGGAACAGATTTACTAGATTTACTAGTTCTTTGAGACTCATCTCTAGATAGAGTAGCAAAAGCTGATTTTACATCAGGAATAGGGTCTGATGTCAAAATCTGACTTCTAACTACACTAAAATCATCATCAAGGCCCATAAGGAACTGCATCAACCTAAGAAGTTGATTATGTTCCTTAAGTTCTTCAGAACGATCACAAGTACAATCAGGCAAATCAACAAGAGCATCAAATTGTCTCCACAAAGAATTACACTCATGATAATATTCAGACAAAGACATTCCAGATTGAGTTAAGTGTAAATCTTATGATGAAGATTACATATAACAGAACCATCTTGTTTATTATATGTCTCTCCTAATTCATCCCAAACATCTTGGGCATATTTCAAAAAAATCTGACCCTTATATAAATCTGGTGAAACACAACCAAGTAACCAAGAAAGAACAACATCATTACATCTATCTCATTGATCCCTAGCAGGACCATCGTTAGTGTCTTGAACACATTTACCATTTATAAACCCAAGTTTATTTCTAGTTTGTAAAGCAAGTAGTATAGCAGAAGGCCAAACCTTATAGTTCTTAGTCCCTTCAAGTTTGAAGGAAATTAACTAAGACCCAATATCTTGAGGGTGCAAATAAAGAGGGTCATAAACATCAAATTTAACAGCCTTATTTTTAAGCCCATCACCCTTGGGTAGAGCATCACCCTTGGGTGAACTAGTACCAGCCATACAAACAAAAACAAGAAACAAATAAAGGCAACAACGAAGAACACACAACCAAGCTGAAAAGAAGTTCTCAGGCTTCCTAACCACTCAAATGGTGGCAGGTCAAGAGCAGAGACCTGATTGTGGTCTAAAAAACACAAAGAACAATAAAAACAGGAAGTAACACAACCACCTTGTATCTCCTCTACAAATAACAAATAGTTAACACAAAGCCTCGAATCAATCAACACCACAAGCTATCTAATCCCTTCGACACCTAAACCCCACTAATCAACAAAAAGAAAGAACAAAAAGAAGGTGTGAAAGGTGTTACGTAGCACGCGCAGCAAACCAAGCAAGAACTCTGGATCAAGACAATCCGGAGAACCCAACCAAACCAAAATAATAGATCAAGAAGATCTATCGATCAACACAGCGGAAACAACAATACCTGCACGTTAAAGCCGCAAACAATAACAAAAACAACTTACCAAGATTGAGAAAATCCTAATTTTTTAATTTAGGGTTTTTTCAATTAAACAATCAGAATAACAAATTAGACCCAGAAAACAATCCCACAAGTCACCAGTTAGATCAGAATCGATTTTAAAAGAAAACTCCCAAATTATTTGGAAACCCTCATTCCAAAAACTTCAATTAAACTTTCAAGAAAACCAAATTAACCAAATTAAACGTTGATTCACCCAAACCAGACCAAGATCTACACATATAGATCAAAACCCCCAAATTTTTCAAAACCCTAATTTTTGAAAAAACGATTTAAATCACGATTCAGAGCAACCAGGCTCTGATACCATGTAAAAACTTATAAAAACAATCTCAAGAACAAGAACACAACGATATTAGTGAACCCAACCAACCTCCCCTCGGCTCACTTTTAAAGTATATCAATAATAGGCTAAGATAGCCAGAATCTTTACACAAGAAGAATGGAAATAACAACTTGATCAACAGAGATCAATAACAAGAGTAACCAGATCACACACTCGATTTACACACACAAGAAACGTAACCGAATAAGTTGAATGATAGCTAAAGGTCTATATATAGCGTTGAAAGTCCACTTTGCTCTTTAGTCCCTAGCTTCTTAATTTCCTCCATATTAGCTCCTCAAACTTTAGCACTTTGTCACTTTCAGTCCTTGTAAAATAGAAAGCTTATATTCAGCAAATATAATACTCCCTCCGTCCCAAAATTATTGTCACCAGACAAGAATCGCACAGTTTAAGAAAAATACATTTATTGCAACTTTCTCTCTCTTACTTTTTAGCATAATGACAGTTTTACCTTTAGCTAATTAATTAATTCTTCTTTAATATTTGTAATTACAATTTCAAGCAAGGATAATATAGTAAATTTGTCAAAGTTTCCTATTTATTTTTAGTATTGGACAATAATTTTGGGACAACTCAAAATAGAAAGATTGACAATAATTCTGGGACGGAGGGAGTATATTTATTAATTAGTCATCTCATGTCTTGTTAAACGCTAATATGTTCCATCTCATCTCTAAAGTCCATAAAAAAAATTATTATGAAGATTCGAACAAAATATCTTGACTCATAAAATCGATCTTAGTCAAAATCTCAATTTTTTTTACTTAACTAGTGCACATTTTATTATGAATTCTTTCATCCACCACTGCCATGTGTTGGGGTCTACTTCGTTCCAACAGGGTAAAGATAATCAATAGCCTAAATACGAACCAATTAATGGTTACCGGATATCTCTTGAAGTCGTGTACTCACTTTCCAAAGAAGATTATTCGACCATATGCCTGGGTTAACACGAATACCTCCTTGGGATAAAACCAAGAGTTAGTTCTTATTTTAGGCACAAATCAATGTAAGTGTTTCTTGTTTCTGTATATCTCATCATCATGCAAATATGATCACTATTTATAGTGATCCTAGTCCTAGAAGGATGTAACTCATAGTCAAAGGTATTTAAGAGCATTAATCGGCCAATTAAGCTCATAATTACCTACATGAAAGCATAGTGGTTACATGACCATAAACCTAGTCATCAAGTCAATATTCAACCCTCATTGATTGGTCAAAGAGGTTACGAAGACTTTGTGCATCACCAGGAGCAACGTCCTAACCAGGAGCAACTTCCTAACCAAGAGCAACTTCCTAACCAGGAGCAGCTTCCTCCTGATGAAGTTTCAACCAATATATTAAGTCCAGGGAGGTCAGGGACATAATGGGTGTACACTCCGTACCTCCAAACCCATTTACAAGTATGACTCGAACCCATAATTGCACTAAATTTCCAACAATCCTCCCCAATTTAGTACAATTCCTTTTTGCATGAAAATCAACTTTAACAAAACCAGTGCATAAATGAAAATGTCCTGAGGATTGAATTTCCATATTAGTACATCACTTCAAATATTCGAGAATCAGGGTGTTCTAAGAATTGAACCCTTCAACTACTTTGAATACCTGAAGATAAAATACACACAAGTTTTCAAACACTTAAAACGCTCCTGACACCATACAAGCCATGTGTCCATATCCAATTCATAAATGTTGTAAGAGCCAAAGTCCATGCTCCTTGAGGCGGCGAAACCTCAACATTTACATAGGTGGTTCCTCTTTAGTTCATGCTCCTGCTTAAGCACTTTTTCAAAGAAATTAACCATTAAGAAGTTTATAACTTCATCCTCCTTTCAGCAGGTACAAACACATCCTTGGGATGATATACATGTGCTTCAGTCCCCTGAATGTTCAGCTTTCCACATTGAACTCAGCTCCCAAGTTTCCTCAGGAGGGAGTTGGGTGTCCTAGCATTCAGTGACTAGTTTGGACTTTAAACCCATCCCTTTAGCAGACTTTATAACCAAGTCTCTAGCCAATCCCTTCGTCAAGTGATCAGCTAAGTTTTGCTGAGACCTCACAAAATCTATTGATATCACCCCTTTCATGATTAGCTCATGAATCATGCTATGTCTAACACCTAAGTGTCTAGACTTACCATTGTACATTTGGCTATAAGCCTTAGCCAATGTAGCTGCACTATCACAACGGATAGATATGGGTGACATAGGTTTGACCCATAATGGAATCTCAAGAAGCAAGTTTCTCAACCATTCAGCCTCTTTACCAGCAGCTGCTAGAGCCACAAATTCAGATTCCATTGTTGAACCAGAAATGCAAGTTTGCTTCTTGGATGCCCAAGAAATTGCACCACCACCAAGAAGGAATACCCAGCCACTTGTGGATGAATTATCCTCAGTATTGCTGATCCAACTTGCGTCAGTGTAACCTTCCAACACCGAAGGATATCCAGTATATGACAAACAATAATCTATTGTTCCTTTCAAAAACTTTAGTACCCTCTAAATTGCTTGCCAAAGCTGAGTACTAGGATTACTAGTGTACCTACTCAGTTTACCCACTGCAAAAGCAATATCAGGCCTAGTACTAGTCATGGCATACATCAAGCAACCAATCACCCTAGAATACTCAAGCTCGGAGACAGCCTGACCATTATTAGGCATTAGTTTCTCACTTGTATCCATAAGTGTACTCACTGGAGTACAATCAAAGTGATTGAATTTCTTCAGGACCTTCTCAATATAATGAGACTGAGAAATTACAATACCATCACTTTCATGTTTAATCCTTATGCCAAGGATAACATCAGCCTTCCCCATGTCTTTCATAGAGAACCTTGATGACAAAAACTCTTTGGTTAAATCAACTTGAACTTGGTCAGTACCAAAGATTAACATGTCATCAACATATAGGCAAATGATGACTCCTTTACCAGATTCATCAAATTTTCTATATACACATTTGTCAGCTTGGTTAAGTAAATAACCATTAGACAAAACCACTTCATCAAACTTTTGATGCCATTACTTAGGTGCTTGTTTGAGTCCATATAAGGACTTAATCGGTTCACACACCTTACCTTCATGACCTGGCATGATGAAACCTTGAGGTTGGTTCATATAAACCTCCTCATCTAAATCACCATTCAAGAATGTTGTCTTCACATCCATCTGATGAATAATCATATTGTGAATGCTTGCCAAGGCAATCAACATTCTTATGGTACTTATGCGTGCTACAAGAGCATAAGTATCAAAGTAGTCTATTCCTGACTTTTATCTAAAGTCTTGAAAGACTAACCTTGCCTTGAACTTTTCAATAGTTCCATCTACCTTCATCCTTCTTTTGAAGATCCATTTGCATCTAAGTGGATTGCAACCTGGAGGTAGATCAACCAACACCCAAGTGTTGTTGCCCATGATGGAAACTATCTCATCATTGATTGCTTCTTTCCAGAAAGCAACATCCTGGGACTTCATTGCTTCATCAAATATTTTGGGATCATCCTCAACATTAAAGCAATAGTAGTACTGGTCAGAGACCTCATCCCTTGTTCCTTCAACTAGGTATAGTTGAAATTTAGGCCCAAAATTCTTTGGAGTCCTTTGCCTTGTGCTTCTTCTAATCTTAGGCTCAGGTTGCTGAACCACAACCTCATTAGTGACCCTTTCAGGTTCCACTGAAGCACCAATGTCCTCAACTCTAGTAGGAGTCCTAAGGCTTGGTCTAGGGACTGATGAGAACCTAGTCTCATCAAAGTTAACATCCCTTGATTCAATGATTGAGTTTATTAAAACTGAATCATTAGGTTCAATAACATAGAACCTATAAGCCTTGGAATGCCCAGCATATCCAACAAAGATGCATTCAATGCCTCTTTCACCCAAGGTTTTCACCTTTGGATCAGGGAGTCTTACAACAGCCCTACAACCCCAAACTTTGAGGTAGTTCAAGTTTGGTTTCCTTTTAGTCCAGAGTTCATAAGGGGTAATCATGTTCCTTTTATTAGGAACCCTATTTAATAAATAGCAAGTTGTTAACATAGCTTCTCCACAAAACCCTTGACTCAGTCCTAAGTAGGACAACATGGAGTTAACCATCTCTTTTAGTACTCTATTTTTTCTTTCAGATATACCATTTTGTTGTAGAGTATAGGGGGCAGTTGTCTCATGGATTATTCCAACAGACTGAAAGTACAAAGTATCCATGTACTCACCTCCCCTATCAGTCCTAAATCTTTTGATTTGGACTCCTTGTTGTAATTCAACTTCAGTTTTAAATACTTTAAATTTATATAATGCTTCATCCTTAGTATGTAACAAATAAACATAGCAAAACCTAGAAGCATCATCAATAAATGTTACCAAGTATTTCTTATTCCCTAATGAGGGAGTAGCATGCAAATCACATAGGTCACTATGGATTAGCTCCAAAACTGTAGTTTTACGTTTTACATCCTGAAATGGTTTCTTAGTAATTTTATTCAGCATACAAGTCTGACACTTATCAGTATCCATGTCAAAAGCTGGAATTAACCCATCCTTAGACATATCTTGCATCCTCTTATAGTGGACATGGCCTAGTCTAGCATGCCATAGTGATGAATCATTCAGTTTAGTGGTAGTCATCAGGACAGAATCAACATTTATACTAGAATCAATATTAAGTCTGAACATTTGATTACTCAAATAGCCAAAACCAATAAACACACCATGTTTTGATAAAAACAAATTTATTAGATTCAATCACTTGTTTATAACCACAATTATTCAAAACACTACTAGAAACCAAGTTCTTCCTAATATTAGGAACATGCAAAACATTAAACAAAGAAACAATCATTCCAGAACTAAATTTAAGATCTACACAACCACGTCCATGCACTAGGGATGTTGACTCATTTCCCATGTAAAGAATAGATCCATCATTCATTGACTCATAAGTCTTGAACCAACATCTATCTTTACACACATGTACTGTTGCTCCAGAGTCAACCCACCACGCAACATCATCATCCTGCACAAAGTAAGCTTCAGATACATATGTAACATAATAAATCTGGAGAGATTCATTAAACATATTCTGACCTTTTGTGCCTGATCCATTAGCTTGGTTGCCAATGCTAACACCTTTGCAATCCCTTTTGAAGTGTCCAGGTTTCCCACACTTCCAACAAGCCACTGATGACTTCTTGTTAGGATTAGCTTTGGTGTTATCCTGATGCTTACGTTTGCCCTTGTTGTCATTGTACCTGGTGGAGTTGTTATGCTCCACCATATTGTCAACAGATGAACCAGCAACATTGTTGCTCTTTGGCTTATCACTTTCATGCACCCTGAGGGATTCCTCAATGCGCAAATGACTGCTCAACTCAACAAGAGTTAACTCCTCCTTCTTATGTTTCAAGGTGTGCTTGAAATCTTTCCAAGAAGTAGTTTGTCAATGACACACGAGACCTGAATGGTCTCATCCATGTTCATTTTATGTTGTGTAAATCTTCCAAGTATTCCAAGAAGTTCATTGTATTGTTCCATGACTGGTCTTGAATCAGTCATTTTGTAATTTGTGAAATCACTCACAAGGAACTTCTTACTTGATGCATCCTCAGCCATATATTTGGCTTCCAAGGAATCTCATAGTTCTTTAGCAGATTCAACATTTTGGTAAATATCAAATAAAGAATCAGACATACCATTGAGAATTATGCCGCGACACACATAATCATCATTCTCCCATTTGCTCCTTTTCCTCAGTTCCTCCAAAGTAGCATCATCACCACCATCAGGAATAGGAGTGGTCAGCACGTACACCACGTTCATGGTAGAAAGAAGAAAGTGCATCTTCTTCTGCCATCTCCTAAAATCAACCCCTTCAAACTTGTCCAATTTGGAGAAGTTAGCCACCATATGCTTCATTGCCGCCGCCATTGATTATCACAAAATAATCTTCTTTGATTGTTGGGGTTTACTTCGTTCCAACAGGATAAAGATAATCAATAGCCTAACTACGTACCAATTAATGGTTACCGGATATCTCTTGAAGTCGTGTAATCACTTTCCAAAGAAGATTATTCGACCATATGCCTGGGTTAACACGAATACCTCCTTGGGATAAAACCAAGAGTTAGTTCTTGTTTTAGGCACAAATCAAGAACTCTGTGCGTGTAAGTGTTTCTTGTTTCTGTATATCTCATCATCATGCAAATATGATCACTATTTATAGTGATCCTAGTCCTAGAAGGATGTAACTCATAGTCAAAGGTATTTAAGAGCATTAATCGGTCAATTAAGCTTATAATTACCTACATGAAAGCATAGTGGTTACATGACCATAAACCTGGTCATCAAGTCAATATTCAACCCTCATTGATTGGTCAAAGAGGTTACAAAGACTTTGTGTATCACCAGGAGCAGCGTCCTAACCAGGAGCAACTTCCTAACTAGGAGCAGCTTCCTCCTGATGAACTTTCAACCACTATATTGAGTCCAGGGAGGTCAGGGACATAATGGGTGTACACTCCGTACCTCCAAATCCATTTACAAGTATGACTCGATCCCGCAATTGCACTAAATTTCCAACACCATGAACAAGAGGTGAGCTTGACAATGTTTGATGTCATCTAAATTCTGTCGATTAAGTCTCAAATTTGTTCTTTGGTTTCACAAATCTAACTCCTTTATAAAAGAGATTGGTATCTCTTTCTTATTAAATGCAAAAAAATTAAGAGGTACTACTATATTTACATGTTGTACCTCATTTTAATGCACAAACCAAAACATTGTGTAAGGAATACAATTTTACAAGCTAAATGTACAATATGGTAAAGTTAAATTTAAAATTGTAATTAATACTCTTAATAAAAGACCTCATTACATAAATATACAATACCATATGCACATTGTACAAAACTAAAAAGCATCTATCTTATACTAATACAAACTATAATGTCAATTTTTTGAGTGCCGAGAATATGCTAAAATCAATATGCCGGGAATATAAAATGTAAGGACTTGGTTAACTCAACTAACTCAACGGAGTTTAGCCTCAACCGAGTTAAATAAAAAAAAGGCCAGACGAAATGGCTCGACTTTATAACCTATCATCAGACCAGACTCAAAAAAGTAAAAGATCTCATATTCAATTTGTGTTTAGACATGCAAGTCGAGATCGTTATAGAACATGTTTTTCAATGAAAACATTTGATTCAAAAATTATAATTAAAAAACACTAATTATAACACCGAAGAAAATTTAGTCACAGGGTACCCGCCGCCGCATCGCGCGGATACCCTGCTAGTACGATATAAAAAAAGTCATAAATAATTAACCAAAACACAAATGATAATGGAATCATTCCTTTATTACCTACTACCACAAAACGTGTCAAATATATATAACCAACAACAGCCTTTTCATACCATGTTATCATATTTAAATTTCCCAAATTATCCTCGTATTTCAAATAAGTCGCGTTGACTTCTTTCTATTTTTAGAAAGTCAAAGGCTAAAAGTGACATTTGCTTAAAAAACATCTATTTTCACACGTACAACAGCTGCATATTGAACATTGCAAGTCTGTATACGTTGGTGTTTTATTTTGACTTTTGAAAATTTTCTATATTTATTTATAAGCGAGTTTTGTTTTTTCATTCGTGAGTTGAGTTCTTATTAGTGATTTTGATCGTGATCTTTGTTGCAAGTATTTTGTTTCCCGTTCGACGTCGAGAGCTGACTAATCTCAAAACGACTACTTTTTAGATATCGGAGTTGGTGCATGTGAACCTCTAGGTAATTTTCTCCATGTTAGATTCTACGTTATTTGATATGTGCTATTGAATATGTTTCATATGTTAGGAGTTATTTAGTACGGAGTACGTACGAACGGTGATACAAACTCATTCATACTAGATAGGTCGCATTAAGCCCCTGGAGAGCGTTTGTTTCAGCTTATATAGCCGGCTTATGGCTTATTTGGTTTTCGGCTTATGTTTCATAATATTAATAACCTCACTTTTTTTTTGCTTGTTTTCAAACTTTTAGGCTTACATAAGTTCATTATGTCTGGATAAGTTTATATAAGCAGAAAAGTTTCGAAATAAGCCATAAAAAGTGAACTTATGAAACTAAGACCAAAACCAAATAGTAACCAATAAGGCACAAACCAATACCATACTTGGCCGATATGGGATTCTAAGAACGGGGATTTTCGACTTTCTAAGGAACGTGTAGGGAACTGAAAAGGGACTCGTATTATAACATAGGTTTCGAGTTAGGTTATGAATTGTAAAGTTAAGTTAGGTTGGAGATGTAAATGTTTAAGGTTTTTGCGTTGTTAGTTTGGTCGAAAAACTGTGTGTGGTAATACACGAACAACCATACTCACTCCCGCCGGAGAGGGATTTTGGGGAAGGTGCAGGGACAGGACATAAAACGACCAGGTGCATTTACAATGAACTAAACAATACTACAAACACAATTTTTAGGGACCAGCTGCATTTGGCACAAATCTTATACAAATCGAAGTTTTTCACAGATTTAACACTACGCAACAAAAATCCACGGGTGTCCTGGGACCCCCGGGACCCACCCTGGTTCCATCCCTGGGGAGGTGGACTGTAGACATATCCGGCCCGTACCTGGCTAGGCTATATCTCACGATAAACCAGAAAGTAGGAGACTGCTTGCTTCCAGGGAGACCTCCCGGCTGTAATGGCTTTATGGACTAGTCTGACTCGTCAGCATAAAGATGATAAATTAGTGATATTCGGCGTTTTTAGATGTATAAGTAGTTTGTCCTTACTTTATGTGTGTGTCTGTGTGTGCTTGTGTCGAAATATTCTGACCCAGTGTAGTTGCTTACAGACTTGCAGGATTTTATAAAATTAAGAGATCTTCTAATATTTGGCCAAAATGCGTACACCGTCATTGTTTAAACAATGCTTGCCTGGCTTGGTGCCCCAAGACCGGCGGGTAGCTCAAAGTATGTCTATCGCATCTGATAAGGAGATTCATTTTCCTGCACCAGCGGTTGAGATTATACCCTCTAAGGTAAAATTAGTCTTCAGCTTTACGCACTTATTTATGTATAACTTGTTAATTGCTTTAAATATTCATGTTAGTCCGCTTTGTGCAGAGTGGATATCCCTCAAGATACGTTGGGGAGAACATAGATTGGCAAGGAAGAATTAGTGTCTCGGATATTATAGGTTCAGAGTTTTCGTCAAAAGCTGCTGGTAAGCACGATATTGCATCGTTCTAGTACTTTCAAAGTCTAATTGCTTCTGAAACAATGTGGGGGCATTCGAGTTGTGCACTTTTAGATTGGTGACGATCATACTGTTTACTAATGTATAATTTGATTTTGTTGCAGCATCGTTAAAATCCATGGACAGCTCATTGGATCTTGTTAATATCCTTAACCACGAGATTCGGGATGCACAGTTAAGCTTCAGAGGCAAAAGGGTGCTTGAGGTATACTTCGTTTATTACTATAAAAAGTAACTTTATGCGGCTTAGCTTTCATTCTAGTCTTTTGTAATCGTATATGTTAAGAATTCTGAATAATATGAGAGCAGAGAGTAGCTGCTTGCGGGATTATGTAAATTTGCTATTCCGTATTAAGACTTAAACATCCTTCCTGTTTCTGTTTTTACAGCTTGGTTGCGGCTATGGAGTGCAAGGGATCTTTGCTTGTCTGAAGGGAGCTTCGACAGTGCACTTTCAAGATATAAATGCAGAAACTATACGATGCACAACTATCCCAAACGTCCTGGCCAATCTTGAGCAAGCACGGGACAGGCAGAGCCGACAGCCTGAAAGTCCCCTTACTCCATCAAGACATATAATTTCCCCTGCGGTTCACTTCTATGCTGGAGAATGGGAAGAGCTTGGGGGAGTCTTGTCTGTCGTGCAGAACGATATACCAGAAATTGCATCAGCAATGACTCTCAGCTTTTCTGAAGAAGATTTTACGGATACATATAGCAGCCATGATGGTAGTGTCACGGGACAAGACTATTCCTCAAGGCGGCGATCAACGACGAGGCTTTCAGGAAGTAGGGTGTGGGAGAGGGCTAATGAGACTGACGTTGGAGGAGGATATGACGTTATATTGATGACTGATCTTCCAACTTCGGCAACTTCGTTAAAAAGGCTATATGCACTACTTAAAAAGGTCAGTCGTGTTCTATAACTTTATATTTGTTCACTGAGCGCTTTATATTCGTTCCCTTTCGTAATTGTGTTGGTTAATTTTATCATCAGTGCTTAAAGCCTCCATATGGAGTACTGTTCGTTGCCACAAGAAAACAATATATTGGATCCAACAGCGCAGCACGGCAATTGAAAAGCCTGGTAGACGAAGAAGGCCTTTTTGGAGCTAGCTTATTTAAAGAAATGACAGACACAGAAATTTGGAAGTTCTTTCTTAAATGAAACAAACAGTCAGTAAGACTACCGCTAAATTGTTAATCTTTCGTTTTTTAACCCCTATCGCCTTCGATGAAATAACATTTCTAGAGTTATGCGCATACGACTTCAAATCTCTTATAGTGAAAGAATAAATGAGTATACGGTAAATTTTGATCTGTACATTGTATTACTCGGTAATTTTGTTTGTTCTTTTTATAAACATACCATATATACAAATCTTCTTTTTTCTTATTTGTACAAATCTGATGTACTTTACGCCCCGAAGCTTACTGTTTATAAGGTTAACTAATTCTAGTTTGCGATATATGATAGTTGCATATGTGATAACTAGCAAACATAGGTTGATTGATAACGAACTCGTGCAAGTGAAGAAAACGTTAATTGCTGAAAATACAGAGCTACTACAGTTATACAAAACTAAAGTTACAAGTTCTTGGCACGCTTAATACGCTTCCATCCTGCGAGGAAGAGGGGTCTTGATGACGTGTAGTATCTGAATCACTTCCGCCATAGAAGGCCTGCTCGAAGGTATTTGAGAAGTGCATACCAGTGCTAGTTTAAGAACAGGCAAAACCTCTTCCTCGGGAAACTCGCCCATGCTTTGATCAACACAGTCGAGAACGTTTCCTTCTTCTAGCATGACCTTGACTTCTTCGTTAAGTATCAAAACATTGTCATCTCCATACTCAACTGGCCGTCTGCCAGTCACGAGCTCAAGTATCAAAACACCGAAACCATAAACATCACATTTCTCATTGACGCGTAGGCTCTGACAAGCTAACTCTGGAGCTACGTAACCTAATGCACTTTGAAACCTGTTACTCATTACTTTCTTGTCAAGCTTTGCCACGATTCTTGTCAATCCAAAATCGGATACTTTTGGATTGAAGTCGTCGTCTAGAAGAATGTTGCTAGGCTTGATATTATAGTGCACAATAGGTGGACGAAACGAATGGTGCAAGTGAGCCAGCCCCTTTGCGGTCCCTAGTAAAATCTTAAACCGTTTTGACCATGAAAGAAGTGGACCTGAAGTTGAGCTTTCTTGGAGTTTGTCTTGTAAGCTACCGTTAGGTGCATATTCCGTTACTAAAAGCTGCAACTCAGGAGTCCAGTAGTACCCTTTGACTGACACGAGATTAGGGTGTCTCGCTTTTCCCAAGACTCGAACCTCTCGATCAAAATCTTCTGGATGGTGGACGGTGTTTGAAACAAAAAGACTTTTGATTGCAAGATATCTTCCTTCGTCTCCTAATGAAGCCTTGTAGACGGTTCCAAATACGCCCTTCCCAATGTCAGCTGCCTTGTTTAGCAATGACTCGGGATTAACAACCCAACCAGGGGAAATCTTGGAATCGAACCAAACAAGCTTCCCAACTGATAATCTCCGTGTTGATCTAGATGAGCTTGAGCAACTCTCGAGCGCATTACTCACAAATTGCATCCGTCTTCTTGCTGAAATATTGAGTAAGCTTATAACTAGTACACCTACCGAGATCAAAACAGCTGCTAATATGGCAATAATGGCTGAAACACTAAGAAATTTATGATGCTTATAACGTTTTGACGATTGACTCCCTCCTTGATGGTTTCCCATCTGATCCCCGTAGGAATACGGGTCGAGAACCAAAGGCTTTGGCACGTTCATCTTACACGGTCCTTTCAAAAAGGGCGAGCAAATACCAAGATTACCCTCCAAAGAATTTTGTTGTAAGCTTGGAAATATGCCCCCGGAAGGAAGCCTTCCTTGTAGTCGGTTGTAGGATATGTTAACCGCTAGCAGATTCTCTAATTCACCTAGCTCCTGTGGTATCTCACCGCTTAGCTCGTTGTCGTCTAACTTCAGAATCTTTAGTTTTTTCAGAAGCGACATTGATCTTGGAATGAAACCTCGTAAATCATTGTGAGACATCGTCCTGCATACATCACAAACATACAGTTAAGTTACACCCTTTGGCGTTTACAATGAAAGTCCGGTTTAATGAACGTTACAGAAGAGACTTACAGCAAGTAGAGCGACGAACATTTCCCGATATCTTCAGGTATCGAGTCTGTCAAAGAATTACCATCAAGTTGCAGGATTTCGAGGCTACCAGAGTTGCATATATCACCAGGGATCGAACCGTGAAATGCTCCATTACGGAGATCTAACACGGTCAGATTCTCAAAATATCCAAGCTGCAAAGGCATCCTTGTCTCAAAGTTATTCCATGACAAGTTCAAATATTTCAACTTTGAGAAAAGTCCTATTTCAGCCGGAATGTCACCCGTAAGCCCGTTTGCAGATAGATCCAAAGACTCGAGAGTCTCGAATAGTCTGCTAGAGCCAGGAGGGATCGAACCATTAAGTTGGTTCCTCGAAAGATCAATCTGGGTCAATCCCAGCTCGAATAAACCCTCTGGTATGCTACCATTGAACCTATTTCCTCGTAACCTAACCACCGATAAGTTGCTCGAGTAGATCAATGACTCAGGAATCTTACCACTTAAACTATTACCCGAGAGACTTACATAAGACAGCGATACTAAATTACCAATTGATGTTGGGAGTATACCAGTCAAACCATTGCCCGAAACATCTAAGTACTCCAAACGGTTCAATTTTCCGACCCACTCAGGAAAATCACCGGTTAGTACATTGTTCGCCAGATTTAAATAACTCAAAGACAAAAGACCCGAGAACGAAACAGGAAGTGATTCCGTAAACAGATTATTGCTTAAATCCATCTTTACAAGGTGTGAGCATAGACCTATATCAAAAGGCAATGCTCCTGAGAAATGATTCCCTTGCAGGAAAAGCTCTTTCAAGTAAGGTAAACCCGACACACCATTTGGTAAACTACCCGACAGTACATTATGCGAAAGATCCAGTGTTCTGATCCGTGCCAAGGACCAAAGACTTGGAGTACCCGAGAAACGGTTTTTTGACAGATTAAGATGATTTAAGATGGTGCATTGAGAAAGTGAGTTAGGAATAGGACCTTGAAAGCTGTTTCCGGACAAAGAAAGTACTCTAAGCGACGAACAGCTGAAAAAAGTTTCTTCAGGAATTAGTCCTGATAACGCGTTTTTAGACAAATCAAGAAACTTTACACTGCCTGAGGTGATTAAAGACGAAGGAATGCCACCAGAAAGCTCATTACGCGAAAGGTTAACCTTTTTCAGATTGCTAAGAAATGACAATTCAGGATGAACTTTTCCTGTAAGATTATTATGAGCAAGATTTAGTACCTGCAAGTTCTGCACTTTCTCAAGACCTCTACCTATCTTTCCAGACAAACTCAAACCAACTAGAGCCAGCTCAGTAACTCTTCCTGTAGCCGGATTGCACGTAACGAACTTCCAAGAACACGGGGAGTTGTCGTCTTGATTCCATGATGACAGATGAGACAATGGGTCAATAACTTCTGCTTTAAAAGCTATAAGTCCTAAAACATCATCATCATTGCTTTTGCAATCTGTTAATGCAGAAACAAAGACTAATGCAAAGATGAAAAACTTAAGATAACACATTATCTTGTGTTCTTTTGTTACCCCTTTGTTGTTAGAAGTGCAGTATGAATACTGATATATGAGGATATAAGTGTCTGTTAAAAGAATGTTGCAGTAGTTTTTTAAGGTTAAAAAAACGGGACCCATATGACCACATTAACATTTGTTTAGTAACTGCACCGGTTCATCAAAATATGTTTCTAATACTACGGTTCAAAAGTTTCTGCTCGAAAATATTTAGTCCTGATTCCATCTTTTAGTGTCTGTTAAAAGAATGTTACAGTATATGTTTCTAATATTACGGTTCAAAAATTTATGTACACTCGACAATATTTAGTCCTTATTCCGTCCTTTAGTGTCTGTTACAAGAATGTTAAAGCAGTGTTTTTTGAGTATACCTAGGTTTCCGACTCGATATTGCGAGCTGACTAATCCCAGGGCGACTATTCTTTTGGATAGCCCGGAGTCGTCGCAGGTGAACCTCCGTAGCCACCCCAAATGTACACACCTAGTGAGGTTACAGTAGTTATTTAAGGTTAAAAGAAATGGGACCTACATGACCACATTAACATTTGTTTAGTAAGTACATCGGTCCATCAAAATATGTTTCTAATATTACGGTCAAAAGTTTCTGTATACCCGACAATATTTAGTCCTGATCCCGTCTTTAATTTCTGTTAAAAGAATGTTACTTACAGTAGTTTTTTAAGGTAAAAAGAAATGGGACCTACATGACCACATTTAGATTTGTTTAGTAAAAGATCTGGATTCTGGACCACATGTATTACTATTTAAACTTTGATGATCTGAGTATTTTGTTTCTAGCTTCATCATTATGCTAATGTGTTTTTCCTTAGTTTAAGTATCATCATTGGGTACTAGGAAATGCTGTCTTGTTCATAATGTACTTTTTACATAAGTTTTAAAATGACAGTAGTGCATATCTCACTGATGCAGCACTGCATGCCAAGTAGATTTTTTTTACTAGCTACTTGCATGGTTGGATTTACATGTTTGTCCTTTTTGGTTAACCAATGGTTTCCAACTTTTTTTACCGATTAATCCATGAGGTTTGAACCTATCGCCACAGACTCAAACCAGGTAAAATCTTCTTTTTCAGGAGGTTGGCGTGGATACTACAAGATTGTTTGCACCTATCAGAAATCGAACGTTTTCTAATTGATTTCTCACATAACATAAAACAATGCTCTAACGTTTTCTAATTAATTTCTCGTGTCTTAGATGTTATTGTCAATCTGTCTTGTCTAATAAAAGATTTCGTGAACCGAAGTCATATAGGGTCGAAATATAAAAATCCTATTATTACCATTCACAAACCACAAATTCCTACAGTAGGGAATGGTGCTATGCTAAACATGTACTGGGGGCAGGACTGGTGCTAAACATGTACTGGGGGCAGTGCTGGGGGCCAATTGGCAACATTCATTGCTTTGGTAAAAATGAGTTATTGTTTCTTACTCCATCTTTTTACTGGTGCATCTATCTCCGATTCAAATAGTATCATAGGGACAAAATGGCCATAAGTGATTTATGAAGCATAGTGTTATGTGTCTTGAATTTATTGTATCTTCAGTGTCTAATTGCATTTGGTTTGGTGATTAGGGATCATTGTTCTAGCTTCATGTTTATACTAATGTTTACTTGTTAAGTATGATTATAGGACGAAATCCGAATATAAAACGACTAAGTGCACTTACATAAACTAAACAATACTACAAACACAATTTTTAAAAGTCATGTGCATTTAGCACAAATCTAACAAAAATCATAGTTTTTTAACAAATTTTACGTAAAAAATTCATGAATGTTCTGATACTACCCGGGACTTCCGTCCCTGCGGGAACATGTTGGTTTGTGAACATGAAAACTTTGGTACTCATTCTAAGTAACATACTAGCCACTTTTTTCACTTTAGTTTCTGACTCGATATTGTGAGACGACTATGAGTCGAGACAGATGAACCTCCTGTTGGAGTTTACTTCGTACTAACCAGGGTAAGATAATCAATCCTAACTACGTACCAAAACAATGGTTACCGGATATCAATTGGAATCGTGTAATCACTTTCCAAAGTAAATTATTCGACCCTAATGCCTGGGTATCACGAATACCTACTTGGGATAAGACCAAATGTTGTTAGAGATTTAGGCACAAATCTGTAACCCTGTTGTTGTTATGTGTTTATGTTTTCTGTCTCTCTCTTCATGAAAGTATGATATCCTATTTATAGGTGGAGCACTCAAACCCTAGTCAATGGAATTAAAAGGAATTAACGGCCAATTAAGTTCCTCTTTATGTACTCCATAATACCAGGATAGTGGTTATAAGACCAATTAAACGTGGTCATTAACTCCACTTGAATTGGTCAAAAGACCGTTACAAGTGTACAAGTTCAGCTCCAGCATTTGTCTATTCTTCAGTCCCACTGAAGCATCAGCAAACACTGAAGGGTGTTACCGCTGAAGCCTTCAGTACTGAAAAGGACTTGCAGATGAGTAAACACTGAAGACTAGCATTCAGTGAAATACTCCCTGATGAATACATTCAGTCCAGAGTTCAACTCACTGAAGATCATCAGCAATGCTGAACAACTTTAACCACAATATGAGTCAGGATGTTCAGGGACTTATGGGTGTACACTCCGTACCTCCTTACCCATTCACCAGTATGAACTGACCCACAATTAAACTATATTTTCCAACAATCCTCTCCAATATAGTACAATTCCTTTTGCATGAAAATTAACATTAACAAAATCAGTGCATCAATGAAAATATCCTAAGGATTGAATTTTCATCTTAGTACAATACTTCAAACATTCGAGAATTAGGGTGTTCTAAGAATTGAACCCTTTAACTACTCTGAATACCTGAAGATAGAATACACACAAGTTTTCAAATACATAACAACTCCTGACACTACTAGCCATGTGTCCATATCCAAATTCATAAATGTTGTAAGAGCCAAGTCCATGCTCCCTGAGGCGGCGAAACCTCAACATTTGCATAGGTGATTCCTCTTTAGATCATGCTCCTGCTTCAGCATTTTTTTTCAAAGACTTTAACCATTGAGAATTTTATAACTTCATCCTCCTTCAGCAGGTACAAGCACATCCTTGGGATGATAGACATGTGCTTCAGTCCCCTGAATGTTCAGCTTTCCACATTGAACTCAGCTCCCAAGTTTCCTCAAGAGGGAGTTGGGTGTCCTAGCATTCAGTGACTAGAGTGGACTTTTAAACCCATCCCTTCAGCAGACTTTATAACCAAGTCTCTAGCCAATCCCTTTGTCAAGTGATCAGCTAATTTTTGTTGAGACCTCACAAACTCTATTGAAATCACCCCATTCATGATTAGTTCACGAATCATGCTATGTCTAACACCTAAGTGTCTAGACTTACCATTTTGCATTTGGCTATATGCCTTAGCCAATGTAGTTGCACTATCACAACAGATAGAAATGGGTGTCATAGGTTTGACCCACAATAGAATCTCAAGAAGCAAGTTTCTCAACCATTCAGCTTCTTTGCCAGCAGCTACTAGAGCCACAAACTCAGATTCCATGGTAGAACCAGTAATGCAAGTTTGCTTCTTGGATGCCCAAGAAATTGCACCACCACCAAGTAGGAATACCCAGCCACCGGTGGATGAATTATCCTCGGTATTGCTGATCCAACTTGCATCAGTGTAACCTTCCAACACTGATGGATATCCAGTATATGACAAACAATAATCCATTGTTCCTTTCAAATACTTCAGTACCCTCTGAATTGCTTGCCAATGCTCAGTACTAGGATTACTAGTGTACCTACTCAGTTTACCTACAGCAAATGCAATGCCAGGCCTCGTACTAGTCATGGCATACATCAAGCAACCAATCACCCTAGAATACTCAAGCTGGGAGACAGCCTGACCATTGTTAGGCATCAGTTTCTCACTTGTATCTATTGGTGTACTCACTGGAGTACAATCAAAGTGATTGAATTTCTTCAGTACCTTCTCAATATAATGAGACTGAGAAATTACAATACCATCACTTTCATGTTTGATCCTTATGCCAAGGATAACATCAGCCTCCCCCATGTCTTTCATGGAGAACTTTGATGACAAAAATTCCTTTGTCCGATCAACCTTAGCTTGGTCAGTACCAAATATTAACATGTCAGCAACATATAGGCAAATGATGACTCCTTTACCAGATTCATCAAATTTTCTATATACACATTTGTCAGCTTGGTTAAGTGAATAACCATTAGACGAAACCACTTCATCAAATTTCTGGTGCCATTGCTTAGGTGCTTGCTTTAGTCCATATAAGGACTTAATCAGTTTACACACCTTGCCTTCATGACCAGGCATGATGAAACCAAGAGGTTGGTTCATGTAAACCTCCTCATCTAAATCACCATTCAAGAATGTTGTCTTCACATCCATCTGATGAATAATCAAATTGTGAATACTTGCTAGAGGAATCAGCATTCTTATGGTACTGATACGTGCTACTGGAGCATAAGTATTAAAATAGTCTATCCGTGACTTTTGTTTAAAGCCTTGAATGACTAACCTTGCCTTGAACTTCTCAACAGTTCCATCTACCTTCATTTTCCTTTTGAAAATCCATTTGTTACCAAGTGGATTGCAACCTGGAGGTAGATCAACCAACACCCAAGTGTTGTTGCCCATGATGGATTTCATCTCATCATTGATTGCTTCTTTCCAGAAAGCAACATCCTGAGACTTCATTGCTTCATCAAATGTTTTGGGATCATCCTCAACATTAAAGCAATAGGAGTATTGTCTGAGACCTCATCCTTTGTACCTTCAACCAAGTATAGTTGAAACTCAGGCCCAAAATTCCTTGGAGTCCTATGTCTTGTGCTCTTCTAAGCTCAGGCACAAGTTGTTGAATCACAACCTCATCAGTGACCCTTTCAGGTTCCACTAAAGCACCAATGTCCTTAGCTCCAGTAGGGGTCCTAAGGTTTGGTCTAGGGACTGATGAGAATCTAGTCTCATCAAAGTTAGCATCTCTTGATTCAATGATTGAGTTTATAGAAACTGAATCATTATGTTCAATAACATAGAACCTATAAGCCTTGGAATGCTCAGCATATCCAACAAAGATGCACTCAATGCCTCTTTCCCCTAAGGTTTTCACCTTTGGATCAGGGAGTCTTACAACTGCCCTACAACCCCAAACTTTGAGGTAGTTCAAGTTTGGTTTCCTTTTAGTCTAGAGTTCATAAGGGGTAATTCTGTTGCTTTTGTTGGGAACCCTATTTAGCAAATAGCAAGCTGTTAACATAGCTTCACCCCAAAACCCTTGACTCAATCCTTAATAGGATAACATGGAGTTAACCATTTCCTTCAGTACTCTATTTTTCCTTTCAGATATATCATTTTGCTGAGGGGTATAGGGGGCAGTCGTTTCATGGATTATTCCAACAGACTGAAAGTACAAACTATCCATGTACTCACCTCCCCTATCAGTCCTTAATCTTTTGATTGGACTCCTTGTTGTAATTCAACTTCAGTCTTAAATACTTTAAATTTATCTAATGCTTCATCCTTAGTATGTAACAAGTAAACATAACAAAACCTAGAAGCATCATCAATAAATGTTACCAAGTATTTCTTATTTCTTAATGAATGAGTAGAATGCAAATCACATAGGTCACTGTGGATTAGCTCCAAGACTTTAGTTTCACGTTTTACATCTTGAAATGGTTTCTTAGTTATTTTGTTCAGCATGCAAGTCTGACACTTTTCAGTATCCATGTCAAATATTGGGATTAACCCATCCTTAGACATATTTTTCATCCTATTAAAGTGGACATGGCCCAGTCTAGCATGCCATAGTGAAAAATCCTTCAGTTTACTGGTGGACGCTGAGGCTGAACAAATGTTTACACTACCAGTACCAACTGAGTCAATGCTGGTGGTATTTTCACAAACAATATTAAGCCTGAACATTTGATTACTCAAATAACCAAAACAAATAAACACACCATGTTTGGATAAAACAAATTTATTAGATTCAATCACTTGTTTATAACCACAATTATTCAAAACACTACTAGAAACCAAATTCTTCCTAATATTAGGAACATGCAAAACATTAAACAAGCTAACAATATTTCCAGAACTAAACTTAAGATCTACACAACCACGTCCATGCACTAGGGTTGTTGATTCATTTCCCATGTGAAGAACAGATCCATCATTCAGTGACTCATAAGTCTTGAACCAACATCTATCTTTACACACATGAACATTTGCTCCAGAATCAACCCACCACGCAACATCATCATCCTGCACAAAATAAGCTTCAAATACATATGTAACATAATAAATCTGGTGAGATCCATTAAACATATTCTGACCTTTCAGTGTTGTGTTGTTAGAACCAATCACTGAACCATTTGTGCCTGATCCACTAGCTTTGTTGCCAGTACCAACACCTTTGCAATCCCTTTTGAAGTGTCCAGGTTTCCCACACTTCCAACAAGCCACTGAGGACTTCTTGTTAGGATTACTTTTGGTGTTATCCTGATGCTTACGTTTGCCCTTGTTGTCATTGTACCTGATGGAGTTGTTATGCTCCACCATGTTGACAACTGATGAACCAGCAACATTGTTGCTCTTTGGCTTATCATTTTCATGCACCCTGAGAGATTACTCAATGCGCAAATGACTGCCCAACTCAACAAGAGTTAATTCCTCCTTCTTATGTTTCAAGGTATGCTTGAAATCTTTCCAAGAAGGAGGTAATTTGTCAATGACACAAGAGACCTGAATGGTCTCATCCATGTTTATTTTATGTTGTGTAAATCTACCAAGTATTCCAAGAAGTTTATTGTATTGTTCCATGACTGGTCTTGAATCAATCATTTTGTAATTTGTGAAATCACTCACAAGGAACTTCTTACTTGATGCATCCTCAGCCATATATTTGACTTCCAAGGAATCCCATAGTTCTTTACCAGATTCAGAGTTTTGGTAACTATCAAATAAGGAATCATACATACCATTGAGAATTATACCACGACACACATAGTCATCATTCTCCCATTTGCTCCTTTTCCTCAGTTCCTCCAAAGTAGCATCATCACCACCATCAGGAATAGGAGTAGTCAGCACATACACCACGCTCATGGTAGAAAGAAGAAAGTGCATCTTCTTTTGCCATCTTCTGAAATCCACCCCTTCAAACTTATCCAGCTTGGAGAAGTTAGCCACCATATGCTTCATAGAAGCCGCCATTGATTATCACACAATAATTTACTTTTCTTGTTGGAGTTTACTTCATCCCAACCAGGGTAAGATAATCAATCCTAACTACGTACCAAAACAATGGTTACCGGATATCACTTGGAATCGTGTAATCACTTTTCAAAGTAAATTATTTGACCCTAATGCGTGGGTATCACGAATACCTACTTGGGATAAGACCAAATGTTGTTAGAGATTTAGGCACAAATTTGTAACCCTGTTGTTGTTATGTGTTTATGTTTTCTGTCTCTCTCTTCATGAAAGTATGATCTCCTATTTATAGGTGGAGCACTCAAACCCTAGTCAATGGAATTAAGAGGAATTAACGGTCAATTAAGTTCCTCTTAATGTGCTCCATAATACCTGGAAAGTGGTTACAAGACCAATTAAACGTGGTCATTAACTCCACTTGAATTGGTCAAAAGACCGTTATAAGTGTATAAGTTCAGCTCCAGCATTTGTCTATTCTTCAGTCCCACTGAAGCATCAGCAAACACTGAAGGGTGTTACCGCTGAAGCCTTCAGTACTGAAAAGGACTTATAGATGAGTAAACACTGAAGACTAGTATTCAATGAAATACTCCCTGATGAATACATTCAGTCCAGAGTTCAACTCACTGAAAATCATCAGCAAGGCTGAACAACTTTAACCATAATATGAGTCAGAGTGTTCATGAACTTATGGATGTACACTTCGTACCTCTTTACCCATTCACCAGTATGAACTGACTCACAATTAAACTATATTTCCAATATGTCCGTGACCACAAAAAATTTGATTTTCTTCCTGTTAGATTCAAACTCTTAACTTTCTCTATGTCATAGCAGACAATGTCCAAACAAATTGTCAAAATCAAATCACAATCATAAATTTATCAAAAATTAAATGTCATTACTGCAAATCTATTTAAGCTCCAACACAATGAAAGTCAAATGAAAATGATGTTACAATATGTGGATGAATATGAGCATAGTATAGTTATGATTCCATTGAGGCCCACTAGGCACATGTATCTGGTTGTGTATTCAAAGTTGTTTGTCTTTACCATCAAACTTGTACTTTTGTATTTTTCCTAAATTTATAGCATCAAAATCTAACACGATCAAATGTTGCATTGCATGGATACTCCTCATATATTGTGCACTTAACAGAGAATAATTAGCTGACTACTAATGACAAGTTAAGGATTTTCTTTGAAAAACTCTACATTTCCATGCAATGTAATGTTGGAATTTGTGGACTAATTTTGTTTTGATTAGTATGGAATCACATACTTTCTTTTACATGTAAAGGTATTGATATACCTATTATTTCACATTTACGATCGATGACAAACATAGAAAACTAAACTGAGTGACAAAAAAGGAAATTGAGCAATAGCAACTTAATAAAAATTAAAAAAAAATATCGAATATTTGTAACTTAAAATTTGAGAATTTTCATATTTAAGAGTGTTAAATGTTAAATTTTAATATATGTCACGAGATTAATTTACAAACCGTTTATGACTATTTTTGGTTACTTTTAAATGTAATGAGAGGTTTGAAGTTAAGATTAATATAAATTTATAAATTAATACAAGTTTAATAAATCAATATTCATCTATTTTTTTATTAAAATAAAGAAAAATCAAATTTTCCTCATTTAAAAAAAATATATTATAAATAGTTAATAGTCAAATGATAATAAATACATTATCGTGATAAAAATTAAATCAACTTTCTATAGAAAAGACATATGTATATTTTTCACGATTTTAATTTCGTATCACAAATCATAT
Organism: Glebionis coronaria; assembly: GCA_025667525.1. Classification (NCBI taxonomy): domain Eukaryota; kingdom Viridiplantae; phylum Streptophyta; class Magnoliopsida; order Asterales; family Asteraceae; genus Glebionis; species Glebionis coronaria. Next base: position 582,670,894 of record CM046878.1, on the reverse strand, counting down.
ATGATTTCATAGAATCATATATGATTTTATTGTACCAAATATGATTTTGATAAAACTATATATGATTTTATAAAATTATATATAATTTCGATACAAATTATATGTTTTTTTAGATAAAAATTAGAAAAAAAAATCGTCGAAAGTATATATGTGTTTTTCTATAAAAAGATGATTTAATTCTCATTATGATTGTATTTTTTGTTTTGTATAACGGTTAACGGTTTGTGAGATATGTAATTTTTTTTTTAAAATGAAATTTGAATTTTTTTTATTTTGATAAAAAAAAATATGAGTAATTAGGATTGATTTTATTATTTTTCGAGGAAAGGTTAAATATTTCTCACGGGTTTCTTGGACATCCCATGTCTTGTGGTCAAGCCCAATAAATAACCATTTTCAAATATGTTTTTTTGTTATCATTCAAATCAATTATTCTATACCATTTTCAAAGGTATATGAGATTCAAATTTCGAATAATTTCTCTCAAGTCTTAACTAGTACATCTTTTATATAACCGAAACGGCGTAATTTTCAAGTTTCCCGGCCCCGGGGAGGCGAATTTGATCGTATATCTATGTTTCGTGTTTGTCATGGCTAAAACAACGCAATCTCGAAACCAAAGTTCTCTTTAGCTCTATATGTTTGTATGTAGTTCGATATCGGCAATTAATGGAGAAAAAAATTATGAGAAACCCGTGGGAACCAACTTTTGTTTTGTCGATTAAATGATTAATTCTCTCACATGAAACCAACATACTTTTTTCATGAATCATTTTTATGTCTATGGGTCCTATAAGCCCATCACTCCATTACTAGATGATCACATCTCACTTATTATGAGATGAGCAAAATATCTTGTCAAGGCTTATTATTTTGTCGACCGAAATGGTCCAAAATCCCGGACAGAAATGGTTCAGTCCGGTCCTATTAGGCATAATCGACGGGTTTGATAGGACCGAACCGGCCCGAAAACCGAATTAGTCCAAAACCCTGGACCGGACCGAGGATTGGACCGAAATTGTCCGGTCCGGCCGAGGTCACCGGTCCAAATGCTCAGCCCTAGTAACGCCTCTGGCTTTCCTAAGAGGTCACGGGTTGAAATCTCACAAATGGGTTCTACTGCATATAAGTTCTTGATATGGTATGTGAAAAGCAGTCATTTTATATCAATGACTTGCCTTATGTATACTCTTATGACTCGTTCGGGTAACCAATTAGGTTGTCGTTAGAGCATCACTTGGAGGGCGTAGCGTCCAGTTTGGTTAAAAGCTATAGATATATACTATATGTCCGTGACAGCGTGCAGTCATCCGGTAAACTGTATATATATGTCATTCTATATGGCTTAAGTTTATATAAAATACTGTTTTGTCCATATCCGGTTCAAAATCGATTGCATGACCAGAGGAGGATCAAGGCGACAGATCCGTTCAGAACCTCAACAAAAGCCCAGAAATACCATACAACAGAAACCAGTTTGGAAGATTTACAAGTCCAATCGAAAACCGTACCATGGACCGTATGCAACCTCAGAATTCTAGTTTATGAATAGTAAATATAGCGGGAACATTAAGAAAAACAGAAATATGTATCGGTTCAGGAAACTGAGAACGCAACGAATATAGCCATTTCCATTCTCATTAGAATTTTCCATCTTTTTAGTCCATCGCACACCCCAAGTGGCGGTGGGAGAATTAGTAATGAACAGGGGACGTCAAGAAAGATTATTAACCATAACCACCATAATATGACATCGTAGAAGCAACACAACCCATTTGTCCTAAGTTACACGACATAGTTAACAAACCTTTCTTAACTTCCGAGATTTTTGCTATACATTTTCTTTCTAGGGACTGGCTCTAGATAGTACACGTGTAAGGCACCAGGCCTCTTCCAAGTTCCAACCCGACAAAGAAAAACAAGCAACTCAACTGATTATTTCGAATTATTATCAGGAACTACACGAAGGAGTCGAGATACCCATACTTATGTCGTTTGTTGAACTGTAGCAAGCTGGCATAAGTCCGGTCCCACACTCCTATGTAAAGCGTCTCGTCATCGGGACTAAGAGAAACACCAGATATTTCACCAAAGAAATCAATCTCTTGCCTTTTTTCGTAGTTTAAGTTGGTATTATAAACATGAACAAAATCTGCAGGCTCTGCCACCACCAAAAACTGGCCATCTGATGAAAAACGAACTGACCTAACTGCACCCATGTTCCCCTTTAAAACTGAAACTGGGTTTGAAAGATTTCTTAAATCCCATACTCTGCAAGTTTTGTCTTGATTTCCAGTTGCAAAGATTTTCCCATCGGGGTGCCACGCAGAGGCAAATGAGTAGTCCAGGTGGCCATCCACTGTGGCAACCGTCTGTAAAAATTTAAGAGATGCAATTTCACGAGAAAGATGTCATTATCAAAATTAAAAAGTACGAACAACAGAAACAACGAATATTCATTATTATATTTAGATCTACGAGTTCTTGCCTTTCCGCTTGCAGAGTCGACAAGTAATCCATCAAGATGATCTCCAACTACAGTTATGAGTTTGCGATTTGGGCTCAAGGATGTATGCTGACATAAGAAACAGCGCTCACTCGTTAGTATGAAAACTGATTTTTCAGCAGCATCTTCGTTTTTCTAATCTTATCCCTATTTAAGTAAAGGTGGCGAAATGGGCCAGTCATAAACTCATAGTAGGTACATACCCGAACTGACCCTTTCATAAGTATATGGGTTAAAATTGCCAGATGTTGACTAGTAGGAAATTAGACCCTAACATCTCTTTTCGAATGCAGAGACGGTTTTTGAAATAACACAATAACGTAAAGTATTTTGCTATAGTGAATTTTTTAAGGAACTTACATTCACCGGCCAAGGAAACCGGAAGTGATTCACGAGCTGAAATCCCTCCATATCATATTCTCTCACACCACAATCGTTATTTGATGCCATAAAATGCATTCCACCACTACAAAGTAACGATAATCAATATCTCGACACTCTAAAAAGGACACAGTTGAAGCGAATATGTACATCATGAGTCATAACTACCTAACGTTATCGTAGATCTCAATAGCATTTGTTATGGCGTTGTCTTCATAAGTCGTTTTTGTACAAAAGCTAACTCCCTGTTTATCCAATTTCTGCAAACAAATTAAGATTTCACATTAGAGACATTATCTTCAAATAAAAATAATCCTATTTCAATAAGTGGGGCATCCTTCCGTTAATAGCAAGGAAAGTGGTGTCAACTATGCATAATAACAAATTTCCATTTTCTTTCTGATGTTAAATACTTGAATGCACTGCATTTCATACTCTACTATAAGGACTATAAAGTTTTAAATTATCGAGCGTTATTTAAATACAATTCATAGTTAATGCAGAAAACTAATCAATTCTTGTAGAACAACAACCGTACCCAATCCCGCAGGAGCGAGGTATGAGGGAGGTAGGATGTAGACAGTCACTCCTCTACCCGAGGGTAAAGGGACTGCTTCCAAAATGATTTTGTGGTGTAGTTGGTTATCACGTCAGTCTTAACACACGGAAGGTCTCCTGTTCGAACTCGGGCGAAGCCGAATCCTTATATCAATGTCTTGTATACATCTATATTCTATGAAACTCACTCTCAATTGATTCAAACATTGACAGGGATACATCATAATTACCGTTCCAGAAAAGATAAAATGTCATGTTGGCTCATTCCTTACACAAAGTCAAACGCACGCAATCTTCTTCTGGTAGTGGTTAAGCCTGAATGTAATTCAAGGCAGTTCAAGTCCAAGACAAATAATCCTTAAACTAAAAACTTGTCTTTTCATAATTGCATCTGAAGTAACACATGAAGAATCGTATCGCTAGTAGCTTCCCAAAAGAATATAAAAAAAGTTAACTCAGTTTTTAGCCTAAATTTATACATAGTGAAAACGTGCTTTGGAATGAAGGCCCTCGAGGCCTCGACAGTATAAAGACTCGTATAGTTTTAGAAAAGGATTCCTTTAGTGTGGAGCATACATAGAGTTTTGTTTGAACTGTGAAGACCACTATAATCTGGGGTGAGCATGGTGCAGGGCGGTGCGGTTTTTGGCAAAAACCACACGTCCACACCGCATCCGCAATTGCGGTTTTTCAAAAAGTATGAATCCGCACCGCGCGGTTTTTGCGGTTTCGGTTTTGCGGATTTTTAGCGTTTTTTGCGGGTTTTGCGGATTGTAACCGCACCGCGCCACGTCTTATAATTTATAAAATTTATGTGGGTTTTTGCGGTTTTTGGTTCACAATGTTGGTATTTTCGGTTATAATTATGCATATAGTTATTGACAACGCACAAATTACTTAGAATATTACTGATAATATGCACTAGAACCCTTATAAAACACATTAAATACTCGATGTGTCATTTTTCGGGTTATATAACTAGTGTGCGGTGCGGTGCGGATTTTGTGGTGCGGTTTTATGGGTAAAACCACAACCGCACCGCATTTTGCGGTTTTTCTTTTTCTTAAAATCGATCCTCCGGTTTTTGCCGTGGTGCAGTTTTTGTGGTGCGGTTTTTTGCGTTGGTTTTGCGGTTTGCGGTGCGGTTTCTGCTCACCCCCAACTATAAGATAAATTCAGATACTTTAAATACAAATCGACCAGGTTTATAGTTCATGTTTATGTCCTAATACAGCTAAACATCCAAAAACACTATCACGAGGTACAAGTTCCAGATCTCAGAAAATTGGATAAAAAGACCCTATGATACATTCCAACTAAATATACTTCATGGAAGAAAAAATGGAACTTTAAGCAAACACAATTCTCGAATAATCAAATTACCTTGCAAGCAAGCTCTCCTTGAAATCCTCCTGCGACCAGAAAACCATCACTGACTGCTAGAGTACTAATCTGAGTTTGGGTAAAGCCTTCCAACAAACTTCCAGCATATTTCTGTATCCCGAAACGATGATCAGCACAACAGAATCTCATATAAAATTTATAATATAGGATTGACGAGTTATAATGAGTATCCCATTATGACTGAAGTAAAGTACCTCAGTAGGTGCCACGTGCCCAGAGAAGTTAAGGATCTCGTCCAAGTTTTGTGTTAAAGATGACCAGTGCATGATCGAGTAGTTAGACATGAGATACACGTCATGTTTTGAGGTAGCCCAAACCAAGTTCCTTAGCTGTACAAAGCACATAGATATCAAATTTGGTATACAAACGAGTCAACAGCACACACAGTTATCGCATCCTTCACGTAATGAACATTGTTTCAAAATAGGAAACACGCTATTGAATCACTTTCGAATTAAAACAGTATCAATCTAATAGCAAAAGTGCTTGAGTGAATATAATGTAAGGGTATAAACCTGAAAATGAAGGATTGTTGGCTTCACTGATCTTGTATTATGAAAAAACTCATAGTAGTTTCCACCTTTCGACTTTTGTTTAAATTTCTGCACATGCCAACAGAGTTGCCATTACATCCAAACTGGAGAAAGAAACCATTCTCACAAAGCTTAAGCAACAAATCTATACCTTATCAACATCATCACCCGACATGGGAATGTTCTCATAGTTTCTATACTGTTCAAGCCTCGTTCTCCTATAACTCTCCCTCGTTATATTCAATCTTTCCCACGGAATCCCCTGAATATCTTTCCCGGTCCTTGCTTGAGCAGAGGACGTATCCGTCACCTTTGTAAGCTACTCAACATTAAAACTTGCACAATACCATATCAAGTATGCTAAACTAAACCTATCGCTACATTCTCAAATAAACTCTGGGGGTCTTTGTTTCGGCTTATTATGCGCGCTCATAAGCTTATTTGATTTCGACTTATATTTCATAAGCCCTAATTTTCATAAGCCCACAAGTATCAAAAGAAGCCGGAAATTTGGGGCTTACAAAATACAAGCCGAAATCAAATAAGCCCATAAGTCCACACATAAACAGAAACAAACACCCCCGCTAAACCCAAAAAACAGACTAACCATATCATAATCATCGATATTTTGATCCCCAACGCCGTTTTCGTCTCCGTCAACATCGTCCACAAAATCCGACATATACCCTTCTTCCGCCATGTAATCTATATTGTCAGCTTCATTAGGCGGCATCCTAACTCCTACTTCCTACATCATAACAAAATTTAAGGTAACTAAGGTATCTAACAAACCTTAAAATTAACAACAAATCCTAAAATTAACCTAGTACCTAACAAAAAAAAAAAAACATATTTTCCAGTGAGGCATAAAAACAAACACCTGGTATGCATAAACACAAAACAACGTAATTAACACCTTAAATCATGGAATTAACTAACGAAATTAAAAACCCACATCACAAATCACGGATTACACAAAACCCATATCTTGGATTTTTATAAAATCAAACATAAATTAAGCAAGAATTAAATAAAAGGGGTTTTTTAATTTTTATTACCTGATAAAATTAAATAAAAATAAAAAGATTTATTTTTCTTGATATTTGGAGTAGATTTAGATGGATCAAATCATGAGATGATGAATAATATATCTTTTTTTATTTTTAATTTATTTTTTAAAATTAAATTTAAAAAAAAGAAAAGAAAAATAAAATGTTGTAAGTCTATGTCTATCTTGTTGTTTGTAATTAAAGAGTCTCATCTACTTTTTAATTAAAATACATTACATTCATGTGCTTTTTTTTTTAATATTTGTTGTGTAAATGATATTTTTTTTATAGATTATGTGATTTAAAAATATTGATGATGTTATATAGACTATTATAATATATAAATAAAATGGTTTTTTATTTGAGTATTAAAATATATATATGATAAGATAGAAAAAAAAATATAAAAAGTACCAACAAGTTTAGAGTAATGTACAGAAAAGTACACAGAGTAAGGGTTTTTTTTTTAACTTTAACTTTTTATCTTGTGCAGCCTGTAAGGCACAAGTTAAATTTTTTTTAATTAAAATAGAATGTAACACACATTTGTCATGGTATATAATGTTTTTTATCGGTTTGGTTGTTTGGTTTATTTGATTCGATTAGTATTCTTTTAAGTACAACTGAAAATTAAATTTAAAATTAGAAGAAATTAAATCTTTTATAATAAAAAAAGAACAAAATAATCTCATTTACATAATTTTAATTAGTTACTCATTTTGTATGTATATTCTTTAGACAAACTTTTCTAAATTATGTGTAATTTATATTAAAAAAAGAGATTTAATAGCTTTCTTATTATATAAAAAATATATATAACATATACAAAATATATATACTTATATGAATCTCGTGATCGGTTTAGATTCTCAATGAAACGCTTTTTTCCCGACTCTAAAATTGATCAAAATAAAAGTTTTTTCTCAAAAATCATGACCGGAGATGACGTTCTGTCACTCTTTAAAAATCTGACCAAAATATATAAACAATCAGACCTGTACTCTAAAATTTGACCCAAATAAAAGTCTTTTCTCAAAAATTATGATCGGAGATGACCTTCTGTCACTCTTTAAAAAATTGACCAAAATATATAAACAATCAGACCTGTATTTTTAAATTAAACTAGACTCGGTTACCTTTTCAACAATATAAAGAACGACTTTTAACTCTTTACGGATGAAAAGATATGATTTTTCAAAGTTCGACAAATACCGAAAACACCTTCTGATAGACTTAGCCGCAGGTCGGGCTTCCTAGCAGCAGCCAAATCTTCACAGAGAGTTTTAGGCTGTTGGTCAAGGGTCACGGCCGTAGACCGAGCCTAGTTTCCACCCTTGTATGGCCTTTAGCCGCTGGCCGAGTAGCCACTGGCTTAGGCCGAGTCAAGATTTTCTCATTTTAACATATTTCACATGTCCTTTTAAAAATGACTTCCATAAATCGATACTTTACAAAAATTTTCAGGACTTTTAAAACATTAAAATACATCATTCTCATAAACAATAGCGGTCTAAGAGACCCGTAACCATGTACTTTTTAGGGTATTCCAAACGCTCTTTTTGACCCATTTACATTCATCTTTTCACCCATTCACATACTTTGTAAGACTAGACTATAACAAAAGACATTACCAATTTACCACAACTTTTACAAACAACTTCACGACACTTGGGGATTCAAATGTTTTGGCTATATAATTGTTCATTGGTATCATTTTTTCACCTTTCACCTACCTTTTCACACACACACACACACACACACATATCTCTCTCTCTCTCTCTCTCTCTCTCTCTCTCTCATATCATTCAAACCCCTCACTGGATCATCATCATTATAAATGGCAGTCGCAGCACCTAAAGCGTCCAACGTATCTTTTGGAATCAACGGAAACATTCTACCCTCCAACAACTCGGTTGGATGGCTAAAATCACCACACCATTCGTATGACGATCTAGTATACTTTATGAAGAATTGTGATGTTGGCACGACATTCACCAAGTCTCCACTCATCTTATATCAAGAATATCTTCGAGAATTCTGGTACTTTGTTGAAGTCTTCGATGATAATACATCACTTTCAACCTTTCATGTGCCGAAAATCCCTTCCTTGTCATTGTAGATGATTTTTCCTCAATTGTGGGATTGAAGCATGGAGAAGACTGTCTTAAGTCAGTTGACAAAAAGACAGTCAAAGAAGCCCTAGCCACTCTCTATCATGTGAATGATACCAACCCTGCTCTCACTTCAATTGAAGTGATGAACAAATCTCCTTTGAAGATCAAGTACTTTTCCCATCTATGGAGAGTGTTATTTGTCCACATGGTTAAGAGCCTTGGAGGGATGCAAAGATCCCAAAAGCAACTGACCCTCAATCATCAAACCATTGCCTATGGGCTCATTTGGGGAATTAATATGGATGTGGGAAGCCTGCTATTTGCTAATCTAGTAGATAAGCTAAAAGAAACCAAGGATGGGTCTAGAGACAAGAACATCTGCTATACCCGCTTTCTTTCTCTCATCTTTCAATATCTCTTAGGAGATAAATACATCAACTTGGAACTCATCTCCCTAAAGCCTTATCATATTATCGGAGATGTGTACAAGACTATAAGATCAAATGATGTGTCGATTATAGCCCACTTGAAGGAGGTAGCTGACAGAGATTCCTCTGTCCATAACTCTTTGATCCCTTCCTCTAAGAAGGTGAATACTGTTTGAGTGTCTGATAAGTCAGTGTCTTTGACCTCTTTGCAACACTCCAAGCCGTCCAAAGCAACAACTGACAAGAAGGCAAAGGAGAATTCAATCCCCACTTCCTCCCTATCCATAGACTCCAAATTTGTGAGGAAAAATAAGACAAAAGTTCAAAAGACACTCTCTGTTCCAAATCTTGTTGTGGAACAAGAGAAGCCAACTGGAACTCAACTTGAGTCTAGTGTCTTCATTTCAGCAGAGACAACAAGAATCCAGTCAAAGATAGTTAATATCTCAAAGGTAATCAGTCTTACATTTTTCAACGAGTTAACAAGCAGCCACTCTCAAAACATTTGTAGGTGAGAGTGGTGAAGTTTAGGGTTATCCTCGACCCATAAAGTGTCTGTGTTTGCACCTAGAAATCTATAGAATACCTCTTGTACACTCTGCCTCTACACCATGGAGTGATTCATTTGTGTTTATAAAGCACCCGATGACCCTGCACACTCTAGACAGTACACAGGCAAATAACAACCTGTGTACATATATGTCCTAACCTAGAGTGCCTGAACTTCACTCAACCTCTAGGTTCCATCATTTTAAAAATCCCAAGAATTTTATTCTTTGGAAGGCTGAATAATCATCCTCAGCCTTCTAGGGGCAGCGTAACAAGCAATCATCACCTTTAATCATTTCACACTTAAAAGAGTCCAAAAGGATTTATCCTTTTGGGGGGCTGAATAATCACACTCAGCTTTCCTATGGGAGCGTAAAAGGCGATCATCAACCTTGTATATTTCACACATAGAATCCCAAGGATTTATCCTTTGGAGAGGCTGAATAATCACCCTCAACCTCTTTGGAACAACAAAATGGCGACCATTCCCTTTATCATTTTCACCCATTACTAACTTAAACCCAATGCAGGGTTCCAACATTTCCATCTCACTTACAACACCTGTTGATGATGCATCCAAGATGATTGATGCCACTCTCATTACTAAGGATGACCAAGATGGGACTTCTTAGGAACAACCTTCTACTAATAACGACATCCCAAATGAAGAAATTCTGGATGGTGTAGATGATATTGTGGAAGTTGTTAATGAATGGTGAGACCCAAAGTTTATGCCAGATAATGAGATCCTCTCTGGTGATGAAATGTAGGAAAGTGATGATAATGTGTCACGTGGGGTACAATTTCAAAATCCCCATTTCCTCCTAAAATCTTTGAGGCTGACAAGGCTAATGACACTGCCACAGGTACCCTCATTGTCACACAGGTACCTAGCACTACCACAGGGGATGTTGCTCTGCCTGTTTAAACAGAGACTGTTGACTCACCCAAGGCACCAGAAACAACCGTTGCTAAGAAGTGTGTCTATGATCTAAGTACGGAGTTTCTTTTCCTTGATCAGCCCCAACAATTCTCAGTTGAAGTAATCCCAATGGAGAATGGTTATCAACTTCAAGCACTAAACGTTTTGAACCTTCGACCATCTTATCACCAATCTCTTTTGGAAAGGATCTCTAGAAAGCTTGATAGGATTGGTTATGAAATAAAGACATTTACAACAAATTTTCCCTCTATCATGGATAAGGATGTTAAGGACACTATTGACGAACCCATCACTAAGGGTGCAAAGAAGGGGGTCCGATAGGGACTCAGACACATGACCTCGAGGGTCAAAAAGGCAATCACAGCTGAGGTTCCCCATATGTTTCAGGCACACGAAATTGTTCTGCACAAGGAGTTTGCCAAAATTCAGAAACAAAATAGTAAGCACCTAGATCTCATGGCAGGGCATGTCAGCCGAACCACCAATAGAAACTGCAAAAGACTCTTGAAAATATCTCGTAGATCTAGGAATGGAAAAAAAGAAATGGAGGTCACAGTGGACGATGTTGTCAGGCGTCTTCAATCACGTTCAGCTAAAAAAAAGTCAAAGAAAGTTGAACATGAGGGGGAGAAATTACTTATGAAAGTTGAGCCTGTCAACACGGAGGGTGACACAGTTGAAACCACCCTTATCACACCCTCCCCACTACAAGTAATTATACCAACTCTTCAGCCTGAGAATGTTGATACTTAGGGGGAGCAACACATTACAAAGAATGTCGATAACTCAAGGGCTCTAACCTTAGTAAATACCAATGAGTCTAAGGAATCTAATCTACCTCCACCAAAGAAACTTGAGTTTCATGTTGATACTCTACCCAAAGAGGTACAACAACAAGCTCAGTTTTCATACATAAAGTTTGCTGATAGCCTGTTCAAAGGGACAATAACTTCATTTTCACTAGTCTCTTCAGCAAAATCTAAAGTAAAAGAGGTACTTATTGTTGATACTGAAGCAAAGCTGAAGAAGGTAGCTGCTATGATGGAGACAGGTGGTTCCACAACTAATATGTCACAATTTCCCACTTTTAAGGCTGCTGGTGAAAAGCCATTAACACCTGAAAAAAATGAAGTCCAAATGTTGGAAATGAAAAGGCTGAAATATATCAAACATGCCCAAGAATTAAATGAGGCCAAGATCAGGAAAATGACTCATCAACAAAGAGAAGAATAGAGGAAAACCTTGAAGAAACTTGAGCTACAACGAGCAGAGGCATATAAGAAAATTAAAGCTGACTATGATGCCTGTGTCAACAACAAACTTCATCCTAATGAAATTACAAAGTTCAAGTACTCAGTTCACAACGTATCAAAGAAAGCACAAATGGTTCTTTGAAGAAATAATCAACAGGAAAACATGCACACACATGAAGACTTCATACTAAAAATGCTTGGATAATCTGAATGTTTTGAATTGGAAAGGTTGGCTGCTAAGAGGGCTGGATAGGCTAATTTTTCTTTGCTTAAAACTTTGAGAGCAAAATGCAACCGGGTATAAGAAACAACTACTAAGCTCAAGATTGATCCCCCACCACAGTTGTTTGAGAAAGAAATGACCAAGGATGAAAAGAAAAGGAAAATATTTTAGAGCTTCATCAAAGAACAATTAGTCACTGAAGACATTCAAGTTGATGGTATGTATAGGAACTTGGTACTACTCAAAGAGATAATAGGTCCTTTTGATGGATAGACCTACACAGAGCTTGAGAGAGGAATGATATACCTCAACAAAGGATGCTAATATTGTTTTCAGAAGGAAATTGAACTTCACCTAGCATATACTATCCAGCTGTTGTGCCTAAGAATTGTCTGAAGATTAACATAGAGTAATCTAAAGTGTTGTACCATAAAATTCCACGTAGTTCTGGAAACAAGAAATGACATTTCATAAGTTGTTGAAAAAAATCAAGAATGATGGCTACTGAAGTAGAGACCAGAAGAAAGCAAACAAGAAAGAATCATAATTTTAATTTTGTATCATTGTACTTGTAATGCTTTTAGTATGAATAAAATTATGTTATGTGTTATGTTAGATCTGTTATGTGTAAGAAGAAGATGTATACTCACTTACTATAACTAGTTTAAATCTAGCTTTATCTATGTTTAAATAGGGGGGATTGTTGGGAAACTAAGTCTGTTAGTTTTCCCTTATTCAGAGATTTAAGCATAAATATGTTGTGTATCGTATAACTTGCATGTGTCTAGGAGACAGGCAAGTATCGCAAGAATCACAGAGGTTTTAACCCATGTGAGCATCCACAGAGAAGTTCAAGTTAAAGACATTGTCAACGAAGTCGAAGATTACTTGAAGACATACTTATTAGTTATGATGGATAACAGCTAAGATGTATCAGGGACTCTCATTGGTTGAGTGTTGACAGGGGTGACAGTACTCTGTCAACACTTTGTGCCCTTTGGATATCTCTATGTATTTAGGCGGGAAAATATTTGAGCGGGATAAATAGTAGCTTTGAAGTAAAGCAGCCTAAAGTACGAGAATATGAAGAAAAGGGAAATTGTGTCAGCTCTGTTTCCCCTAAAGTGTTGTAGCAGCTTACCAAGAATAGAAGAGTGTCTTATGACATATGTCTGACCTCACATGTCTTGCTAAGTCGCGATCAACTCAGTCCATCATGTCAAACTCGTACCACTATAAATAGAGAATGTAGCATAGAGTTAAAGTTGTTCAGTTCGTCAGTATTAGTGCATTAACTCTCTCGAACTTGTTGAAGAACAGTTGTGCATGTGTTCTTAAGGTCACTTGTAAAATTATATCTTGATCAAGTTTACCTGTCCAAAGGGTACACTACACATTGTCACTCAAACCGTGTGATCCATAACACATTGTAATACTTGTTATACAACAATAAAATCTTACGTTTGATAAGTATTTCTTGTGTTATTAATATACTAGATTGTCGTTTTAGTCACGATTTAGGGACTTTCAAAGGCCTTATCGGGCTCCTACTTTATGCCTTTTGAAAGGTTACATCTTCATCAAATCTAAACCTACAAAAAGGTTAAACAACTAAACCATAAGCGAAATGCTTAGTAAGTAACACAACATATAACACGAATCATATACACATTATCACATAAGTATTACAATCATCTCATCACTTGAAATCCATAGCATTCGATCCATACAAAAAGGTACATTCATAAAATAACAATTCATCAAGGCTTAACAACATAATCACGCACATACCTTAACTAAAATATTGTCAATAAGCTAACATAAATCTTAGGCTCCTTATAATAGTAACCAACGTATAGCTTTCATCAGTTACTAACTTATAAGAACGAGTTCTTATGATCTTAGCACCTTAAAATCATAACACATACATGATAGCCCATATATACAAAACATGTTATAGTTCGAGTCACTTACCATAACTCCATAACCCAGTAACCAAAACAAGCCCCATCAACCTTATTTGATTCTTGGTGTAGAATTACTATTATGACTTAACCCTTGAATTAGAACCATAATCCAGCCATTGATAACCAAGACTCCATATATTCCCTCCTTTTTCTTTCTGGCTCGTAACACTATTGTGTAACATTTTTGGAAAGCCAGCGAAATGTCTAGGATCAAGTATAAAATTAATATAACGTTGGCCATATGACACACCAGGTCCCTAAAGTTAAATTCTCTTCTATTTGTGACACATAATATTTCTAAAACCATTTATATAACATATTTGACAATTAGTTTGACTATCGGGTTTGACTAGTCATCACGTAAGGTGTTCAACCTTAAAAAGTCCGAGTTAAACTTATCCAATAGCATTTAGTAATAAAATACTTAAAACCGATTTTTGGGTGTTACAAATCTATCCCTCTTATTTTGATTTCGTCATCGAAATCTTGTTTGCTTAACACTTGTGACCATTCGCAAACTTTTTTTAGACGTAAGGCCCATTAAATAATAGTTACATCAATTACTATCCATTCATTTGTTATAAAACGAATAGCTTAACAAGCACAAATCACTAAGACAAAAGTCTAAATAATAAAAACTTCACTTAAACATATAATTACCACAATATTTCAATTATTCCTAATGATTCCACGTCATTAGCATCATAACACGTTATTGAAAATTTCTCCACTAGCATCCTATAAAAGATAACATTTTACATCACATACTTAATAAATTTTTTAACAATGACGACTTGTCATTTAAAAGTATTTACCATTTTAACTTTAAATAAGTTAAAGTTTGACATTCATTCTCAATGGACTAATGTGACGTAAGTCACACATCGATCTATATCACAATCTACTTAATACTAACATCCATTTTCTAAAGTTCTCTCTATTCTCTTCAAGACTTATACTTAAAAAATTTATATCACATTTTCAACTTATAATAAATACCTTCCATACGATAAAATATTCAACCCTCAAATATTACTTAAGCATTTACCTTCTAAAATTTTAGGAGTTAACTACCTGATCACCTTTACGACTCAACATAAAACTTCATTCTAAGTTTCTTTCTTTAAGATTTCACGCATAACCTTAATGCCATCATAAATTTTCCATTTTTAGATAATCTCTTTTTCTTACAATGTCTAACTTGTTTTAGTTTTCATTTTCCCGTTATTTGATGCTCGTACTCATGTAATATCGGATACACAGAAGCCCCCTCATTTATAAACCACCACTTACATAACTAGGCGTCCTAGTTTATGTAAGTAATGAATTATAAACTTATGGTTCGACGATTTATAACTTCCTTATTTAAATGAAAATACGTCCTAATCCGTTTAAATAAGGAGATTATAAAGCATCCTACTTAAGCATGCCCAACACCACACTCATACTCGCTTACTATTTCATTGCTTTTCATTCATCACAAATTGATAGCACATTCATTTTTAATCTCATCTTTTACAACCTTGGATATAATCTTATTAACTTTCTCTCAAAGGAAACTTGACGCTCTCCCCATAGGGATTTGCTCTTTACACATACCTTACGGTGTCACCAACCTTACATTGATCTATACATGTTATCATTTAGCAATATCCCAGTAAGGATTCACCCATTAAGCATACCCTTACGATATCATTATATTCTTAAGCTATCCCGAACGATACCATCACATTAGGCTATCCCGAAGGATACCATCACATTAGACTATCTCGAAGGATACCCTCACCATGAAGGATACCATTACGTTAGGCTATCCCGGAGGATACCATTTCATTAATCATTGGATCCAATCTAAATTTAAATTTATCATTCTCTACCCTTTCCTGTTATTTACGTACTTTTCTGATCAAATATTTTTTCATTTTGTTTCTTATTGCTTTACGCAATTTCAACACACCTTTTATCATCCTTCATTATATTTTACAAGATCCATATTGTTAATGTTGGGAATTATTTGTAATATTACCAAGTACCATTAGTATGTAACCAAGTACCGCTAATATAGTTAGTATTGTTAGTGTATGCGCGGTATATGAGTAAATACCGTTAGGCTTATTGTAAGTACTGCTAGTTAAGATAAGAACATATGTATCTTAAGTAAGGATATGTTCTAGTTATATTGAGAGTATATCATATGTGATATACTTATCTTAATAGAATATTCTAGGTGTTCCTTGCACTATAAAAGGAATATAGGTACGATAAGTTTATTGTATCTCAACACATCGATTAATAAAAATCGAATAGTTAGCTTATATCTCTGTTCTTTTTTTGCTTAATTAAGTTAGATACCGCATAACTTCTTTGAGTTGAGTAAGAGTCTCTCAAGTGCTCTAGTTTGTTTGCAAGCTATTGTGCAATCCCTAACGAGATCTCGATCTATTCAAAGGGATCAACAAGTAGCATCAGAGCTTGTTGAGAAACTCTTAATAAGAAGAACAAAAACCTTAAACCTACGCTCTCACAAAATCCACAATGTCTCAGAATGGTGATCAACCTCTCTTTGGAGATGATTTCCAAAACGGCGAGCCTATACCTCAAGGAAAACCACATGTGCAAGCTGCAACAGTTGTGCAAGATGCACCAGTTGTGCAACCTGTACCACCTGTGCAAACTGCACCAGTTGTAACTGCAACACCAACAGCTACAAAAACTCCCCATACTCTATTTGCTATAAAGCTTCCCATCCTAAAAACGACAACTATGAAACATGGGCTATGCAGGTGGAACATTACTTAAATCACACAGATTACACTCTGTGGGAAGTTATCAAGAATGGAAACACTACTAAAAGGCTGAATTGGCTAGCTGATGGTACCTATTATGCTCTACCTGTTGTAATTGATGCTGAAATTCGGGCTGATATTAGAGAGAGAAATGCCAGAACTACTTTGGCTGTGGCACTCTCAGAAGATATCCTACCTAGCTTTCATCATTATAAAGAGGCAAAGGTTATGTGGGATGCAATCAAGCTTAGATTTTGTGGAAACGACAAGTCTAAGAAGATGAAGAAAACTGTGTTGAAGCAAGAGTTTGATAGCTTCATGATTTAAAGTGAATAAGGGATTCGTAAAGGATTTGGAAGGTTCAGTAAGCTGCTTATTCAACTAGCAGTTAATGAACTTGATATCCACAATGATGAAGCAAATCAAAAGTTCTTGAGAGGGGTTTCACCAGAACGGAGAGCAATGGCTATGCACTTCCTTACAAGAGATGATCTAGATGTCACACCATTTTGATCATCTCTACAATAATCTCAGGGTATATGAGATGGTTGTTAAAGGTATTACACTACCTGTGGCACCCTCATAAAAGCCTAACTTGGCTTTTGTATCTGAAGGAACAAGTGGTACATACTTCCAAGGTACCGATAGTAGTTCAACTAGCAGTACTTACTTTCAAAATACCGCTGGTAACCCAACTAACAGTACATACTTCCAAGGTACTGCTAGTAATCCTTCAAGCTTACAAGAAAGACCTCCATCATAATTTAATGAGAATGACGTATTCTCATTCTTTATTGGTCAAGACAATAGACCAAGGTTAACTCTTGATGATCTTTTCTAGATGGAAGATGCTGACATAGAAGAGATGGATCTGAAGTGGCAAGCAGCTATGATATCTGTCAGATCCAAAAGGCTCTACAAAAGAATTGGCAGAAAAATGGTTGTTGACTATAACAAACCATTAGGATATGACAGTCAAAGGTTGAATGCTATAATTGTGGAAATCTTGGACACTTTGCCAGGAAATGCAAAAGGGAGAAAGTTGAAGGAAGCAACCAAAAGTCCAAGAATAACAACAGATCCAACATTAGAGACATTGAAAGTGTTCCAAAAGGTGATAGCAGAAGTCCATAGAGTTCAAAAGGTTCCAAGGCAATGATATTATTAGATGGGACAATCAATTGGGCTCAAGCACATGAAGAAGAGCATGGTCTAATGGTTCTTTCTTAAGGAGATAGTGAGGTACACCCTTGTTCTAAAGATTATGTTCTTAAGTTTAATAGTCTTAAAGTAGAACTAGAAGAACAATATCAAAAGGTTAACACATGGACTGTAAAAGTAAATGCTTTTAAACAAGGTGTTAACAGATTAGAGGCCAATATAGTTTTGTACCAAAATGGTCAGCAAAACTATGAAGAGAAAATTATAATTTTGACTCTTCAAATGAGAGAGAAACATGCAGCTATCCAAGCCTTTGTTAGACGATTTTTAAACGTTTCAACTATGAATGAAGTATTAAAACTAATTTATTTAATGAAAGAAAAACTATTAAAAAATAGCAAAACTCTTCAAAAGGTATTGGAAAGCTGATAAACTCTCAAATGGGATATTATGAGAAGACTAGGTTGGGGTACATAGATGAACAACCTGTGATAACATTGTCTGATAAGGATTTGTCAAGAAGTATTTTTTATAGTTCTAGTGGTAACTTAGAGGATGTTTCTGAGAATGATAGGTATGCTGAAGGAATGAAAGTTGTTCCTCCACTGTTATCTGGAATTTACATGCCCTGAAATAATGACAGTAGTGTAGAATTAGATGAATCAAAAGTTGTGTATGGCAAAATTCAAGTGATTTAGACACAGATTCTAGTAACTACACCTCATGCACCTCTAATTCTAGTATACTGACCTAGGGAGAACCAACAGTGACTAAAAAGGTTGTCTATCCACCCTTAATGAGAAACTTTCTACCTAAGGGATATATGTCTCCACCTAGTACTGCTCCCAAGCAAGTAAAAACTCCTAGGAAGACAATGGATAGTAATCCTAAACATCATGGTAGTATCAAAAGGGGTGGACTAGGTTTTGAGAACACTAGTACAAACTTACCCTTTGGATCTGTTTTAAAAAAGAAGAGGATGTTTTGTATGTGGTAGCTTAAGTCATTTTATTAAAGACTGTACTGTGCATGATTATAAAATAGCTAGACAACAAGGTGCTAGAAAAGTCACTATGAGAAGTCATGATAAAGGTGCACAGTAAAAGTGCACAAGGTAAAGGGCAAATGTGACCAAGGGATGTCAAACCTAAGTGGGGTTATGCACAAACGGTGAATAAATAAAATCAGAGCAATAAAGTAAGTCACCGGCATGCCAATAGAGACTTTATACCCATAACAATGCTTATGAAAAAAGGCTTAGTACCTTTAAAGTCTAGTTTTCCAAGTACCGGCAGACCAAAATCTGCTAGTACCACTAGTCTAAAGTCTAGGAGTCCCAAGTCTCACTGTAAAACCCGCATACTTTTACCATGAACAGTACACTTAGTAAACATACGAACCAATTAAAACTTTCCTTTTATATCACGAACACGTGTCACGAATAGTAAATTCAGAAACTACGTACGTGTTACACGATAATTAATTAGGTACGTATTAATACACAATAATTATTAACCATAATAATTATAATCACGAACATGAAATCATGAACATTTAATCACGAACATGTATCTACGTATATATTTATTATTATACGATAAATATCGTTTACGTACAAGTATTTTTATAACACGAATAACTAATTACGATATAACACGAAAACACTAACGAATGAACACGTAAATTAGAAAACATGAAAATTGAACGGGTTTCCCTCGTGGGCTCTTATAGCCGCGGACACAAGAGAAGGGAAGGGCCAAGCCCATGTTGATTTTGTCTATTTTGGGGAAAAGGTAAACACAAGAAAAACAAAACACAATTTTTACAAAATAAACCCTAGCTCCATTTGCCTCTCCCTTTGCCGCCAGCTACCAAGAACACCAAAGGTGGTGTTGGTTGATTTTGATTATTGATATTCGGGTATTCATGTTAGTGTTCTTAGCCTCGTTTGATTCACGCATTTGGCAACCCCTTGATCTTTTCTTTTTAATATTTTAATTGGAATTAAGAACACATGATTATGCCAATATTAAAAACATGCTAGATGAATCATAAAAACATAAAAAGAATGGTTTTGTTGGGGGCTTTTGTTTGACCGAATCACACGAACCGAGAGCCTTATGGCTCTCGGCTTGGCTTGTTGTACACCCATAGCCGAGACATCATGTCTCGGCGTGGTTGTGTTTGGTTCGACAGCAAGAAACAAGGACCCCGACTCACGTCGGGGTGGCCTTGTGGTTTGTTGGTCTCGGCGCAGCAGCAACAACACCACCGGTCCAAGACCGGTGGCTGTTTGGTTCAAGCAGGGGAACACGGCGCAGCAGGGGGAACCACCGGCCTACTAACGGTGCGAACCTTGTTGTGTGCAGTGGCTAGCCGAGACAGCAGGGGAAACCACCAACTGCAGCCGGTGGTGTATTACTTCGAGCAGTGGCAACCAGCTAGTCGGGTAGCCACTTCTAGGGTGTGTTTGGTTCGATCCGGTTCATGTTTTAGTCTAATTAAAACACGGGTACACTCACGGGATGAGTTTTGCAAGCTTTATATTTTTACAAGTTACATTTTCTACAAGTTATATTACAAGGCAAATTAAATTAATTAACCATGCTATTATAATTAATTTAATTAATCACGGACTTAGGTTATATTAATTATTATAATAATACATGTTGTATTTTACCATTTAAAATAGACTATAGTATTAATTACTCCCTCCGTCCCAAAATTATTGTCACCAGACAAGAATCTTACAGTTTAAGAAAAATATAATTATTACAGCTTTCTCTCTTATACTTTTTGCAGAATGATAGTTTTACCCTTAACTAATTAATTTAAAACTTATTTAATATTTGTAATAATAACCACAAGTGAGGGTAACATGGTAAACTTGTTGATCCCAAACTTAGATCGATTTAGCTTTATGTATACGAGATTAGATTAAGTAATACACTTAGAGAAACCTTTGTATATGTATATGACATTCTAAGTGTTATGCGGAATTAACACTTAAACAAGAACACACAAGATGTAAACAAACTTTCACTTTTATTAATGATATCAAACTTGCTTACAATGAAAGTAGTTTACGTATGAAAACTTATATTGAACATTAACCTAAAGGTCTT
The DNA here is from genome assembly GCA_025667525.1 of Glebionis coronaria. NCBI lineage: Eukaryota > Viridiplantae > Streptophyta > Magnoliopsida > Asterales > Asteraceae > Glebionis > Glebionis coronaria. The sequence continues at coordinate 582,649,914 of CM046878.1, read as the reverse complement.
CTTTTATAGACATAAGAAGCCTTGTACAATAATCTACGTATCAACTATTCTAGGTAAAGATAAATATAGAAAATACATTGTTGTTCCTATCTTTACTAGAAGTAATCTAGAATACAATAAACGCGTAGAGTATATCTTTCCATCAGTGCTTGTCTTCAATGTATCAACGCTTGACATTGTCTTGTCAACGCTTGAGCTGTCAGCGTTTGTTTTACTCCTGTCAATGCTTGTTTTACTCTTGTCAGCGCTCAAGTAGACTGGCTATAATTTATTCCCAACAATCCTCCCCTAAACTTGATATCTACTCCAGTGATCAAGTTTCTAAATAAACATTTAAGAACTAGGAGGAATCTTACAAACCTTCTCATATTGGTAATAAATAAATCTGATCAAGTCTTTTGCCACGTCACTTGAATAATCAATTTCCAGCTGAGTGTTCTTCATCTTCTCCAAGACTTCCTTGGACATGAAGTACTGACCATCCACAAGTAGATACTCAGCAAACTTTGTAGAACTCAAATAATAAACACCAGCAGCTGAATTCAATCTCCATTGAAGACCACTGAGATCATCTTCAAGATCCTTCCAAATAGAAGGATCTTCATCAATTGGTCCATACATTCTCTTGTATGTGGACCACAATATTCCATTGACTGAAGATGGTGCTTCAGTCACATACTTGGCTTCTAATAACCTCCATAGGTCTACCAAGTCTTCTCTGTCAAAACTTGCAAACAAAGATATAAGGCGGTAAAAGTGTGAAACTCTTTTCCATACCTGCCAATCTTCCAAAACCCACATTCATCTTCTTCATAGCTTACAATTGGGTTTCTGGAATCAAGTGGTAACACTTGTACCATATCTGAAGCTTCTAATGGTGTGAGCTTGAGGCTCTTTCTTATGACAGCTTCACTTGGATGTAATGGATCCATATCTTTGGGAAACTCAAGAGGAACTCCCTTTTTCACTGGTCTGGGAACAAACATTGCCTTCTTGAGCTCCATTTCCTCTGCAAGTTCTTCTTTTTTTTCATCAGAAAGAAGTCTTAGAGTGTTTGCTTCCTGCACTCTAACCCAAATGGGATAAGCTCTACATTCCAACTCTTCAAATGTCAATCCAGTCAATTTCTTGTAAGTCCACCATGTTCCATGACATCTGAGAAGCATGAAGTACAACTCCTTTCTATCCCTATTCAAATTTGAGAGAACATTGCTTGCTTTATGTTTCAGAATGACCTTGCAATCCTTTTGTACTCTGAGAAGAATCTCCAAACCCCATATCTGATCTGAAATGGTCAAATGTGGATTTTCCATACACCTATCTTCCCAGGCATGGTACATCTGAACAACCTCTGGCATATCAAAATCAACCTGCAATTTCAACTCATTCAATTTCTCCTTGGCCAACTCATCTCCATACTCAAGTCTTTCTGGCTGTTCTATGATCATAACACTTGAGTCTGAACTAGCTTCATCACTTCCTTCTTGCTCTTCTGAAGTGACAACAAAAGGTGACTCTCTCACCTCCTTTCTTTCTTGTTCCACAATTTGTGCAGCCAACTTTCTATCAAACTCAATCTGTGCTGCATTCTTTGGAACAACCTCTTCTACCATAATACCCTTACCCTTATCTAATGGATCAATTGTTGGTAAGGTAGATGGTAATACCTGTGAAGAAACCTCTTTGATGATGGATGATGACTGGGATACATCAACCTCATTTGTAGGTCTATCAACGCCCAATTCTGCTTTGTCAGCGCCCAAGAAACTCATGTCAGCGTTCAGATTCTCCTTGTCAATGCTCAAATTTCCTGCCTCAGCACCTTTTGCAATTTCCTCCAACATGGCTGTAAATGATAACTTTAAGTTTGTAGGAGAGACTAGAGACGTATCAAAACCTGTCTGTTTCTTCAAACTTGTTAGGGCCTCAGCAACATCCAAAGATTGACCATCATGGCTGCCCTTATCACTCACATTTATTTGTTCATCCTCCCCTTTGGAAGATTCCTCCATCCCTCTCCTTGTACTAGCAGTCTCCAAAATAACAATCCTCTCCCTCAATTGCTTGAGTTCAAGGCCTTGTGTGTTGACAACTTGTACCAAGTCTGCATTTTGCTTTTGCAAGCTCATGCAGACAGCCTTCAATTCCATTAGGGTCATTGGTTCCAATCTGCCCTCTTCTAAAATGGGTATTTGACCTCCCAAGTTAGATTCATTGGGCATGGATGAGGTCTTAATGATGGTAGGACTGTCTTGGCCAGCTTCTAAGCCAGAACCAATAGTCCCAGCCTCATCCATAACACCAACCACACTTGTGGTGGTGGTTCTCTCTGCTACATGGCTAGTACCACTAGAGGAGAACACTCCAGTAGTCCTTTGGCGTTTTTGTAACCTATATTGTGTTGGTGGAGATGATGATGTGGATTGGGTGGACGTGGGTTGGTTAAGGGGTGTTTGGGTCTGTGAAGGTTGAGTGTCAACGTTTGAAATAGGCACATCAACGCCAACATTTAACGTGTCAGCGTGGAAGGGTTCTTGGTCAATTTGCATATGTTGTGGTGAAGGTAAAGGTTCAGGTATTGGGTCAATTTGGGGTTGAGGGTCTGGTTGGGGTTGTGCTGCATCAATGACAGCAAGCATAGCTTGGGTTAGGGGTAGGTCACGATGTGGGGGTGAGTTCATCTTCATAAAAATTGCTTTCTTTTGCACAAGGATCTCATAAAAATCATCATGATCCCTTGTGCAGTATCCTTGGACATCAAAAACCATTTGTAAAAATCCGGGATAAGCTAAAGTCATTTTGTTCCCTTTATTTTTACACATGCCCTCAAAAATCATTTTGGAATAATTAAATTTTTGCCCAGTAGCAATGCACACAATAGCACTTGCAATAGATCTATTGATCTCATTGTGTGCAGTGCACTTGGGACTCAAACATTGTAGGAGGACATGTATTAGGTACTTCCAGGCTGGGGGAAACTCCTATTTATGATATTTATTTAAAGTTCCTTCATCAGGAAAAGGATAACCCAAAGCCCTTAGTCCTTGTTCTATTTCACTAATAGGAAGGGTGGTTATACCATCAGCATCATCAAGATGCAAAGCTTGGCGTACCAAAGCTTCAGTAACCACCCAAGTTCTCCCATGAACAATAGAAGATAATGTAGTCACTCTATTAACTGTTAAGGAGATAACATTGTTCCAAAACTGTTTAATATGTGTGACGGGAATGAGTGGTGCATGAGAAAGAGCATACCTAAAAGGAGATGCGTGCAAATACGCCACCATTTGTGTGTATTGGGGAAACAGAGCATCATCAGGTTCAAGATACGCGATCATGTTGTGTTGACTTCTGAACCCCAATTCCAAATCTGATGGTTTAAACTTTGGTGCCATTGTTGAAAGCTGATAAAATGATTGATAAAGATGAAGTTGATAAGAGAAAATTGTGTTAGACAAGAATAATAGGTACCCTGTTTAAAAAGAGGAGCCAAATATATGGGAGAAGAAAATGCATGTGATTGGCCCAAAAATAGGCAAGTATTTTCAAAATGTAATCATGAAAATATTGAAAAAGAATAAGTTTATCTCATGCATTAAATGAAGGTTATCAGCTCCCAAAATTACGGCCTAAAAATATGTCAAAAAGTAACAACTGGGTAGGTCCCATTGAGTGTCAACGGTCAAAAATAACCTATCAACGCCCAACGGCTATATTCTTGTCAACGTTTGCCATAGCCATGTCAGCGTCTAAATTGGTCACAACAACGCTTGGAAAAATACTTGTCAGCGTCCAAAAATAAAAATGTTTGAAAATGAAAAAAGACCTTAACAAAGTAATTTATCCTAGAGAAGATAACCAAAAAGCTGATAATTAGTATAGGGCGGCAAGCACTGTCCAGTTATGCACACTTGCTTATGCAAGATAGACATAACAGTCCTCTAGTGTCCCTTGCTAACCAAAACTCTTAACAACTAAGTTACCTTATAAAATCCATTGTTACTCCCAGGTAAATCCCATGACAAAATCATTCCCAAGTCTCCCAACAGACCACAACCAATTCTAGGCCAAAAATGTCTTGGAGCATGCATAGTATATCAACTTTGCATGCTACAGTGCCTCATGATTTAGTAAAACTAACTCATAATCACCTGTGGACACAATCTAGAATTGTGATAAGAGTATCATATGGATACCCAAACATCCTAAAGGTTCCTAAAACCTCCCTTTAAACTATGATACATATGTTGCTAAAAATATGCATGAACATAAAAAATTTATGTCAAGATAGGAATTAAAAATTCCAACCATCATCCATAAACAAAACATGCCCAAATGCTTCTCCAATGATCCATAAGCAACTCTGTATCCATTGGTATACTGCTAACACCACCTACACATTTAGATTGAAAACCACAAAACTAACATTGTTGCTGACAACGCCCCGATAACACATAACAGCGTTGAGGGAAGCTTTGTCAGCGTTAGACAAATATATTGCTGACAACGTCACAAAAACACTTATCAGCGTTCAAGCAACCTTTGTCAGTGTTAGAAAAATATAGTGGAAAATCGAAATCCTCAAAAAGATCAATAACAATGCATTATCCTGTACATACTTTTACAAAAGGACTCCAAAACACATATTATGTGAGATTGATCATTCCAATACTTGTTACCAAGTGTTGAAACCTCCCAGCATCAAAAGGTTTAGTTAGTAAATCTGACACATTCTCTTCTGTGTCAACCCTATCTGGCTGTATTAAACCTTTTTCAAAACAATCTCTTATAAAATGGTGTCTAATTTCTATGTGTTTAGTTTTAGAATGATGTACAGGATTCTTAATAATGCATAAAGTGCTGTTATTGTCAACAAATATCTTGGTATGCATGAAATTATACCCATAGTCCAACAGCTGGTTCTGAATCCACAAAACTTGTCCACAACAAGCAGCTGCAGCCACATACTCAGCTTCAGTTGTAGAATTAGCCACCACTGTTTGTTTCTTGCATTGCCAAGATATCAACCTGCTCCCAAGAAACTGACATCCACCAGTTGTGGATTTTCTATCAAACTTATCACCTCCATAGTCACTGTCTGAATATGAAATCAGCTCCAATGGTGAATCCTTTGGGTACCATAAACCAAGACTAGGATAGCATCTTAGGTACCTAAAGATCCTCTTCACAGCATAGAGGTGACATTCCTTAGGAGTCACTTGATGGCGTGCACAAGTACACACAACAAACATGATGTCAGGTCTGGAGGCTGTAAGATACATCAATGATCCAATCATGGATCTATAGTGCCTGACATCAACATCTTTCCCATCTCCAATCTTTCCCCAAGGGTTTTCTCTATCCATAGGAGTAGTAGCCCTCTTTTCATGTGGAGAAAAGCCAAACTTCTTCAAGATCTCTGCCACATACTTATCCTGGGAGATGAAGATACCATCTTCTTTCTGCTGAACTTGTAAACCAAGAAAGAAGTTCATCTCCCCCATAGCACTCATCTTGAATTTGTCTGTCATAAGCTTGGAGAGATCCTCACTCATCTTTGGATCAGTAGACCCAAAAATGATATCATCAACATAGACCTGAACAAGCAACACATCCTTACCTTTCTTCTTTGTAAATAGTATCTGATATATGGTGCCCCTTTTGAATCCATTGTCCACTAAGTAAGTAGACAAAGTACCATACCAGGCTCTTGGGGCTTGATGAAGTCTATACATAGCCTTTTTGACTCTATACACCTTGTCTGGATTCTCTGGATCCTCAAAACCAGGAGGCTGCATCACATATACCTCCTCAACAATTGTTCCATAGAGGAAGGCACTCTTGACATCCATTGGATAGACAGTGAAGCCCATGCAGGATGCATAGGCTAAAAAGTTCCTAATAGCTTCAATCCTTGCAACTGGTGCAAAGACCTCCTCATAGTCTATCCCTGAGCCACTAATCTTGCCTTGTTTCTGACCACAATACCTCTTTCATCTCTCTTGTTTCTTAGAACCCATCTTGTCCCTATAGGTCTGACATATCTGGGACAATCAACCAGCTCCCAAACATCCTGAATTGCAAATTGGTGAAGCTCATCCTGCATTGCTTCCACCCAACTTGGTTCTTTGAGAGCATCAAATATCTTCTTGGGTTCCTGTTGTGACAGAAAACAGGCAAACAAACATGCTTGCACAAGAGGGGTATCAACCTTCTTGTGAATATTGGCAATAAACCCACCAAGACCTTGATGAGATCTTCTAGTCTGAACAGGAGTCATAATATCACCAATGATTTGAGAAGTGGGGTGATTCTTCATGGTAGAAGTGAGAACTCCTCCTTCAAACAGTCTGGTGTCTTCAACCTCATTTTCCAAGTTACCAATATCTTCTTCATCAGACTCTCTTTCATCAACATGAGGATGAACCTCTTCATATAGATTGGAAGGTTCACCTTGTTCAAAAGTGAAAAAGAAAAAATGTGCATAAGTGTTGTCAACGCCTGAACCTTGGTTGTCAGCGGATGGGCTAACAACGCTTGAACTGTTGTTGTCAACGTCTGAGCCATCAACGTTTGAATTGGTCTTGTCAGCGCTAGATTTTCCTTTGTCAGCGCCTGAAGGACCATGCATGTTTGTATCTGGTGGTACTTGGGGACCATCATTATGTTTTCCAGCAGCAGCAACAGCAAAAGCATCTGTCCATATGGGGATTGTAACATATTCTTGTATATGAGATGACTTTTCTGCTTGTGATCCAACCTTTTCATGAACCTGTGTACCTGAAACATCAACAACTTGTTCTTCCACAACATTTAAAGTTACCTTCACAATGTCTGGATTAGTGACAGGCATATAATTTAAAGTCCTAGATAAAGGTTCCAAGTCAAACAACCAATTTGGACCACTTTCAGGATCACTAGGTTTATTCTCTAAAGACCTAACATGTACTCTTTCAAGTATACGTTTTTCCTTTTTAAGATAAACCCTATATCCCTTGCTCTGCACTGAATACCCCATGAAGTAGCCTTCATCACCTTTTGCACTAAATTTACCTAAGGCATCACTAGTATCTAAAACTACTACATGACAACCAAAAGGTCTAAGAAAACCAATATTAGGTTTTCTTCCCCAAAGTAACTCATAAGGTGTTTTGTTCTGTATTTTGTTGACCAATGCTCTATTTTTAACATAGCAAGCTGTATTAACAGCCTCAACCCAAAAGGCTATTGGGAAATGAGCATCAGCCAACATGGTTCTGGCTGCTTCAATTAGGGTTCTATTTTTCCTTTCTGCAACCCCATTTTGCTGAGGGGTTCTGGCAACACTAAATTGCCTAGTAATTCCTTTCCTGGCACAAAAATCATCTAACACTTTATTCCTAAATTCACCACCATTATCACTCCTAAGCATTTTAACTTCATTGCCTGTTTTCTTCTCAATCTGAGTGATAAAATCAATTAAAGTGTCAGCTGTGTCACTCTTCATAGCTAGAAAGAAGGTCCAAGTAAACCTAGAAAAGTCATCTGTGATAACAAAGCAGTATGACTTACCATTCAAACTTTTTATATTGGTTGGACCAAAGAGGTCCATATAAAGCAAGTGAAGAGGTCTAGTACTAAAGTGCACCTGTTTGGACTTGAATGAGACCTTGTGCTGCTTGCCTTTAAGACATGCAACACAAGAGTGGTCATTGTGGAAGGCCTTTTCAGGCAAACCATCAACCAAGCCAAGTCTCACCAGCCTGTTTATATTCTTAAAATTTATGTGCCCTAGTCTCCTGTGCCATAAATTACTTTCATCTACTGAAGCTTTAGCATAAAAACAAGACATATTGTTATTCATTCTAATCCCATTCAGATTCACATTGTATATGTCTTTATGCCTAGGTGTTCTATAGTCAATATATTTCTCATCAGGGATCTTATAATCCTTGCTTAACACCAAACATTCAGTATCGGTAAACAGAACTTTATTTTTGTTATCACAAACTTGTGATACACTAAAAATATTGTAATCAAGTTCCTTTACCAGAAATACGTTCTCAAAACGCAAGTTCTTGGTGAGAAGTGTTCCTTTTCCTGTGATAGTACCATAACCGCCTCCAAAGTAAACCTTATCACCATCCTTAATGGGAGTGAAGTTAGTTAGATAATCTTCCTTCCCTGTCATGTGCCTTGAGCATCCACTATCCCAATATCCAAAATCATTGACCTGTCTTTGAATGCCCTGCACATAAAGAAAACAAGTTAGTTTTCTTTGGGAACCCAAGCCTTAGCAGACTTGGATTCATCTGGTTGTTCAATAAGAACAGACTTAGTTCTCATAACAACCCCATTTTCATCCTTCTTAGGATGAAATACCCAGTTAACCCCAATAGGTTTTGTAATGACCTTTGAAATGTAATTAAATCTGTTGCAGGTCATTGAAATCCCATTATCATTAGGGTTTTGATCTTTCTTTGGTCTCCATGTTAAGCTTGAAGAAGCTTTAGACCCCTTACCCTGTGGTTGAAAATATTTAGGTCTGGTCACGTTTCTGTCAGCGTTGGATTTGGTCTTGTCAACGCTGACGTTTCCCTTGTCAGCGTTGAACCTAGGGTTTGCTACAGAAACCCATTGCCTATTAGACCAAGTATTTGTCTTTTGTAATGGTCTTTGTCCATGAGTGTTAGACCCTCTAATGAAGAATGGGGCAGGTCTAACAACTTGTGGACTTTGCTGCACACAAGGTTTGGGTCTGACAACGTTTGACTTTCTAACAAGGTTGACTTTGGGAGCGTTGACACACTTATATGCTAAATGTGAAAAGCTACCACAAGTGTAACAGGCTTTTCTAGACACAACCCTAGGTCTAGAAGAGAAGAAGCGTGCTCCATCATTGCTAACTTGGCTCTTAGGTGACCTAGTATTCCTATACATCTCTGCATACTTAATGCTAGGTTTTCTAACAGTATTTGAGCCAAGGTCAACAGCTTTACCAGTGATTGGGTTTGTAATTTTAATGGGAGTTGACTCATTAGGACTTTCACATAGCAAGCCACCCTTAACAAATAAGGTAGGGTTAGCTTTCTTCCATTCATTCAAGTCAGTCAACTTTTGTTGATACTCTTCAACTGGGGTGACAACTCTTGGTGGAGGAATGAATTCCTCCTCTTGGAGTTCTGGCAAACCAGTTCAAGATAGGTCCTTTTGTTGGACACCATAGAAGTCACCAGCTGGTGGTGGAACCACTGAGTAGTCTTTCATCCCAATCCCAGTCATGTCCTTAGGATCCTTTTGTTTACTCACACATTCTCCTAGGGTTTGTGTGGCCTTATCAAATCTTTGAATTTTAAGGCCAACATTATCTTTATTCTTAATGGCCTCATCTAACTTAGCCTGTAACTCACCATTAACCCTTTCCATGATGTTTCTAATATCCATACTAGCATTTAACTCATGTTTTAAGATATTTATTTTATCTTTTAAGTCAAATTCCATTTTCTTGTATTCAGAAACTGTCTTCTCAGTTTGAGTGAGAGCTAGTTGGTAATTAGACAGTTTGCATCTTTCAGTACTCACATCATCAAATAATAATCTTAACACCTCTTTGTTAAGTTTCTCAGTGTTTAACCTACAACCCTTACTACAAAAAGCATCATCGTATACCTCATTATCAGATGAAGAGGAGGAGTGTGCCATGAGAGAATATTGAACATGCTCTTCTTCTTCTATCTCAGCAACCAAAGCTTTATCCTCTTCCACATCCTTAGCCAGATAGCTCCAATCCCATCCCATACCATCAATTCCTTGAACTGCAACCATGGCTTTAGGATCCTGAGCCTTAACAATTTGGCTTGAAGGTTTGCCAGCATCAGATCTTCTAGGAGATCTGCATTCCCTCATGAAGTGCCCCATACGATGACAGTTGTAGCACTCAACTTTGGATTTATCAAATCCAGCTGTGTCCTTTGCATTGAAGGTCATCTTCTTCTTAAACCTTCTGTTCCACCTGTTTGCTCTTATACTAGCAAGAGCCATGTTCCACTTAATGTCTATCTCTTCCAAGTGCTCATCACTTATCTGCTCAAGGTCCTCATATGTAATCACTGAACCATTGGGCAAAGAAGCAATATAAGCACATACAGTATCCAGATCCAAACCAGCAGGTTTAACTCTTGGTGAGTCACTTTTGAATGTGTCAGCGTCTGAAAAGGAGACGTTGACAGGACATGTTCCAGCGCTGACACATGATGATCCAGTAACTGGATGCATGTAAGAGTCCTTCTGATTGAATTGACTTTCACTATGAGAAAAGAAGGCCATGTTACTGTTGGTGGACTTGCTTACATGCTCTAAAAGAGTTTCATCTTCCAACAGCCTCAGTTTGTTGTAGATATCATCAAACGTGGAACTTTTGTGAGTATTATTGGCAAGAATAGATCTTGCCTCAATCTTCCATGCCTCACCAAGACTTTTAAGAAAAGTAGCATTAATGTCAACATCACCAAGTTGTGTCCCCATGAAAGACAATTTGCTAGTAATATCAAGCAATCTGCTTCTCACACTACTAAGCTTTTCATTAGGTTGAGCCTTGAAGACAGCATAATCATGCATGAGTTGCTTCTTCTTCTCTTCCTTAGTATCTTCATTGCCACCATATGCAACTTCAAGAGCTGCCCAAAGGTCCTTAGCAGATTCATAACCTCTGTATTTATGCTGGTTCTCTTGTCCCAAAGAGAGTTTCAGAATATTAGGGTTTTCATGTCAACCCTTTTCTTTGGTATGTCTTCAGCAGACACAGCTCTGCCATCATCAGGCTTTTCTTTCTTATATGCTTCAGAACATCCAGCAACAGCTGCTCTTCCAGCAATAACATCAGCAATATTTTGGGCTTTATTGAATGTGTTTCCATATTCAATAATCTCCCAGAGTGTGTAGTCATAGATCCCTAGATATTGCTCAAAGTTTAATTTCCACAATTCAAAGTTGGTTGCATCAAGCATGGGAATCTTGATGTTTGGTAAAGGTGAGGAGGAGGAGGTTATTTCTGGATTTGACATGATGTTGTTAGGGTTTTGAGAAAATTAGGGTTTTGGTGATTTTTAGGGTTCTTGTGTTCTTTAAGATCAAAAGTTCCTCAACAAGCTCTGATACCACTTGTTGATCCCAAACTTAGATCGATTTAGCTTTATGTATACGAGATTAGATCAAGTAATACACTTAGAGAAACCTTTGTATATGTATATGACAATCTAAGTGTTATGCGGAATTAACACTTAAACAAGAACACACAAGATGTAAACAAACTTTCAGTTTATTAATGATATCAAACTTGCTTACAATGAAAGTAGTTTACGTATGAAAACTTATATTGAACATTAACCTAAAGGTCTTCTTTTATTGACATAAGAAGCCTTGTACAATAATCTACGTATCAACAATTCTAGGTAAAGATAAATATAGAAAATACATTGTTGTTCCTATCTTTACTAGAAGTAATCTAGAATACAATAAACGCGTAGAGTATATCTTTCCATCAGTGCTTGTCTTCAATGTATCAACGCTTGACATTGTCTTGTCAACGCTTGAGCTGTCAGCGTTTGTTTTACTCCTGTCAACGCTTGTTTTACTCTTGTCAGCGCTCAAGTAGACTGGCTATAATTTATTCCCAACAAAACTCGAACTAAATTCCCAATCTATTTTTAGAAGTGGACAATAATTTTGGGACAATCGGAAAAGAAAAGGTGGATAATAATTTTGGGACGGAGGGAGTAATTATTTAAAACATGGAATATAATTAATTAATAAACATGACTTAGGTTATAATTAATAAATATTAATACATGTTTAACCTAAGTATTTGATATGCTTTAATTTAATTAAATCATGCTTATATTTAATTAAATCGTATAACCTATAGTTTATTTAATTAACATGGTATTATTAATAAACTATACAAATAATTACATGACTTATGATATTTAACCAGTAAACTTAAGCTTATATTATTAGCTTATTAATCCAGCTTATTTCTAAATATGGAAACTTTCTATTTTTAGAAACTGATCTATTTTTAGAAGCTAATCTATTTTTGGAAACTTTCTCTTTTTGGAAACTTTCTATTTTTGGAAACTTTCTATTTTATGAAACCTGCTATTTTTAGAAAGTTACTTATTATTATGCAACATGTATAATAATACAAGAATACAAGTTAATACTTAACCAAAATACATAGAATACATGATAAACACAACATAACATTAAAATTAGTAAAATAAGACAAGAACATATAAAATAAGCTAAGACATGATATAATTAGTTACGTACTCAGTAATCATAGTACTTATACATGTTCCCCCATTTATGTAGAATTAGTGAGGTCGGAGTAGGACTTTCATCCTTTCGTCTTTCCTCGTTCACTGGACACAAGGTACGGATTTCCCGTCCCTTCAGTATGGACATTCTTTCCTTATTAGGATTCCCCGTTTGAACCAACTATTTTCCCAGTATTGTTTTATATGTTTGATTACTTATGTTAGTTAAGAGCCTAAGCCATATACATGCATGACCAGTGTCACCTAGTTATGGAGGTACCATAACCATAACACTAGAGGAACCAGTGTTATGACTTCCCCACAACGGAGTGATTGCTCGTGGCGTCCCTTTACAGTTTTGGACATTATATTATATTATCATGTAGGGCGTATGGGTGTATCCTAGTTACATGTTTTACCAGAATTACCATAGTGAATGCGATGTGTGCCTTGCATCCTTCACAAGGAGTTGATCCCTCCTACCCAAACTATTTAATTAGAGGCAACCCCTCTAATTGCATGACGAGATCTCCCCTCCAAGTATTCATGCACGGTGGAACCTCATGACCTATATGGGCTATTGGCTAATTAATACAAATTTTACCTAAAATCATAAGTCTTTCCAAACTATAAAACCAGTTTTATGAACATGTTCCAGGTTTTCCAGGACTTATAAATTTCCCCTGCTATTAGTCTTATTTGTGTTTCAGCCATTCATACTATGTCATATATCCGTTCACTGAGCGTATTGCTCAGCCGTAACCAACGTATAGCTTTCATCAGTTACTAACTTATAAGAACGAGTTCTTATGATCTTAGCACCTTAAAATCATAACACATACATGATAGCCCATATATACAAAACATGTTATAGTTCGATTCACTTACCATAGCTCCATAACCCAGTAACCAAAACAAGCCCCATCAACCTTATTTGATTCTTGGTGTAGAATTACTATTATGACTTAACCCTTAAATTAGAACCATAATCCAACCATTGATAACCAAGACTCCATATATTCCCTCCTTTTTCTTTCTGGCTCGTAACACTATTGTGTAACATTTTTGGAAAGCCAGCGAAATGTCTAGGATCAAGTATAAAATTAATATAACGTTGGTCATATGACACACCAGGTCCATAAAGTTAAATTCTCTTCTATTTGTGACACATAATATTTCTAAAACCATTTATATAACATATTTGACAATTAGTTTGACTATCGGGTTTGACTAGTCATCACGTAAGGTGTTCAACCTTAAAAAGTCCGAGTTAAACTTATCCAATATCATTTAGTAATAAAATACTTAAAAACCGATTTTTGGGTGTTACAAATCTATCCCTCTTATTTTGATTTCGTCATCGAAATCTTGTTTGCTTAACACTCGTGACCATTCGCAAACTTTTTTTAGACGTAAGGCCCATTTAATAATAGTTACATCAATTACTATCCATTCATTTGTTATAAAACGAATAGCTTAACAAGCACAAATCACTAAGACAAAAGTCTAAATAATAAAAACTTCACTTAAACATATAATTACCACAATATTTCAATTATTCCTAATGATGCCACGTCATTAGCATCATAACACGTTATTGAAAATTTCTCCACTAGCATCCTGTAAAAGATAACATTTTACATCACATACTTAATAAATTTTTAAACAGTGACGACTTGTCATTTAAAAGTATTTACCATTTTAACTTTAAATAAGTTAAAGTTTGACATTCATTCTCAATGGACTAATGTGACGTAAGTCACACATCGATCTATATCACAATCTACTTAATACTAACATCCATTTTCTAAAGTTCTCTCTATTCTCTTCAAGACTTATACTTAAAAAATTTATATCACATTTTCAACTTATAATAAATACCTCCCATACGATAAAATATTCAACCCTCAAATATTACTTAAGCATTTACCTTCTAAAATTTTAGGAGTTAACTACCTGATCACCTTTACGACTCAACGTAAAACTTCATTCTAAGTTTCTTTCTTTAAGATTTCACGCATAACCTTAATGCCATCATAAACTTTTCATTTTTAGATAATCTCTTTTTCTTACAATATCTAACTTGCTTTAGTTTTCATTTTCCCGTTATCTGATACCCGTACTCATGTAATATCGGATATACATAAGCCCCCTCATTTATAAACCACCACTTACATAACTAGGCGTCCTAGTTTATGTAAGTAATGAATTATAAACTTAAGGTTCGACGATTTACAACTTCCTTATTTAAATGAAAAGACGTCCCAATCCGTTTAAATAAGGAGATTATAAACCATCCTACTTAAGCATGCCCAACACCACACTCATACCCGCTTACTATTTCATTGCTTTTCATTCATCACAAATTGATAGCACATTCATTTTTAATCTCATCTTTTACAGCCTTGGATATAATCTTATTAACTTTCTCTCAAAGGAAACTTGGCGCTCTCCCCACAGGGATTTGCTCTTTACACATACCTTACGGTGTCACCAACCTTACGTTGGTCTATACATGTTATCATTTAGCTATATCCCGTAAGGATTCACCCGTTAAGCATACCCTTACGATATCATTATATTCTTAAGCTCTCTCGAAGGATACCATCACATTAGGCTATCCTAAAGGATACCATCACATTAGACTATCTCGAAGGATACCCTCACCATGAAGGATACCATTACGTTAGGCTATCCCGGAGGATATCATTTCATTAATCACTGGATCCAGTCTAAATTTAAATTTACCATTCTCTACCCTTTCTTGTTATTTACGTACTTTTCTGATCAAATATTTTTTCATTTTGTTTCTTATTGCTTTACGCAATTTCAACACACCTTTTATCATCCTTCATTATATTTTACAAGATCCATATTGTTAATGTTGGGAATTATTTGTAATATTACCAAGTACCGTTAGTATGTAACCAAGTACCGCTAGTATAGTTAGTATTGTTAGTGTATGCGCGGTATATGAGTAAATATCGTTAGGCTTATTGTAAGTACTGCTAGTTAAGATAAGAACATATGTATCTTAAGTAAGGATATGTTCTAGTTATATTGAGAGTATATCGTATGTGATATACTTATCTTAATAGAATATTCTAGGTGTGCCTTGAACTATAAAAGGAATATAGGTACGATAAGTTTATTGTATCTCAACACATCGATTAATAAAAATCGAATAGTTAGCTTATATCTCTGTTCTTGTTTTGCTTAATTAAGTTAGATACCGCATAACTTCTTTGAGTTGAGTAAGAGTCTATCAAGTGCTCTAGTTTGTTTGCAAGCTATTGTGCAATCCTTAACGAGATCTCGATCTATTCAAAGGGATCAACAAGTAGCATCAGAGCTTGTTGAGAAACTCTTAATAAGAAGAACAAAAACCTTAAACCTACACTCTCACAAAATCCACAATGTCTCAGAATGGTGATCAACCTATCTTTGGAGATGATTTCC
This sequence comes from Glebionis coronaria, assembly GCA_025667525.1. Classification (NCBI taxonomy): domain Eukaryota; kingdom Viridiplantae; phylum Streptophyta; class Magnoliopsida; order Asterales; family Asteraceae; genus Glebionis; species Glebionis coronaria. The sequence continues at coordinate 582,634,159 of CM046878.1, read as the reverse complement.
AAAACGATGAGCCTATACCTCAAAGAAAACCACATGCGCAAGCTACAACAGTTATGCAAGATGCACCCGTTGTGCAACCTGTACCACCTGTGCAAACTGCACCAGTTGTAACTGCAACACCAACAGCTACAACAACTCCCCATACTCTATTTGCTGTAAAGCTTCCCATCCTAAAAAACGACAACTATGAAACATGGGCTATGCAGATGGAACATAACTTGAATCACACAGATTACACTCTGTGGGAAGTGATCAAGAATAGAAACACTACTAAAAGGCTGAATTGGCTAGCTGATGGTACCTATTATGCTCTACCTGTTGTAACTGCTGTTGAAATTCGGGCTGATATTAGAGAGAGAAATGCCAGAACTGCTTTGGCTATGGCACTCTCAGAAGATATCCTACCTAGCTTTCATCATTATAAAGAGGCAAAGGTTATGTGGGATGCAATCAAGCTTAGATTTGGTGGAAACGACAAATCTAAGAAGATGAAGAAAAATGTGTTGAAGCAAGAGTTTGATAGCTTCAAGATTTCAAGTGAATAAGGAATTCGTAAAGGATTTGGAAGGTTTAGTAAGCTGCTTATTCAACTAGCAGTTAATGAACTTGATATCCCCAATGATGAAGCAAATCAAAAGTTCTTGAGAGGGGTTTCACCAGAACGGAGAGCAATGGCTATGCACTTCCTTACAAGAGATGATCTAGATGTCATACCATTTTGATCATCTCTACAACAATCTCAGGGTATATGAGATGGTTGTTAAAGGTATTACACTACCTGTGACACCCTCATAAAAGCCTAACTTGGCTTTTGTATCTGAAGGAACAAGCGGTACATACTTCCAATGTACCGCTAGCAGTTCAACTAGCGGTACTTACTTTCAAAATACCGCTGGTAACCCAACTAACAGTACATACTTCCAAGTTACTGCTAGTAATCCTTCAAGCTTACAAGAAAGACCTCCATCATAATTTAATGAGAATGACGCATTCTCATTCTTTATTGGTCAAGACAACAGACCAAGGTTAACTCTTGATGATCTTTCATAGATGGATGATGCTGACATAGAAGAGATGGATCTGAAGTGGCAAGCAGCTATGATATCTGTTAGATCCAAAAGGCTCTACAAAAGAATTGGCAGAAAAATGGTTGTTGACCCTAACGAACCATTAGGATACGACAGTCAAAGGTTGAATGCTATAATTGTGGAAATCTTAGACACTTTGCCAAGAAATGCAATAGGGAGAAAGTTGAAGGAAGCAACCAGAAGTCCAAGAATAACAACAGATCCAACATTAGAGACATTGAAAGTGTTCCAAAAGGTGATAGCAGAAGTCCATAGAGTCCAAAAGGTTCCAAGGCAATGATATTATTAGATGGGACAGTCAATTGGGCTCAAGCACATGAAGAAGAGCATGGTCTAATGGTTCATTCTTAAGGAGATAGTGAGGTACACCCTTGTTCTAAAGATTATGTTCTTAAGTTTAATAGTCTTAAAGTAGAACTAGAAGAACAATATCAAAAGGTTAACACATGCACTATAAAAGTAAATGCTTTTAAACAAGGTGTTAACAGATTAGAGGCCAATATAGTTTTGTACCAAAATGGTCAGCAAAACTATGAAGAGAAAATTAGAATTTTGACTCTTCAAATGAGAGAGAAAGATGCAGCTATCCAAGCCTTTGTAAGACGATTTTTAAAAGTTTCAACTATGAATGAAGTATTAAAACTAATTTATTTAATGAAAGAAAAACTATTAAAAAATAGCAAAACTCTTCAAAAGGCATTGGAAAGCTGATAAACTCTCAAATGGGATATTATGAGAAGACTAGGTTGGGGTACATAAATGAACAACCTGGGAAAACATTGTCTGATAAGGATTTGTCAAGAATTATTTTTATAGTTCTAGTGGTAATTTAGAGGATGTTCCTGAGAATGATAGGTATGCTGAAGGAATGAAAGTTGTTCCTCCACCATTATCTGGAATTTACATGCCCCCAAATAATGACAGTAGTGTAGAATTAGATGAATCAAAAGTTGTGTATGGCAAAAGTCAAGTGATTTAGACACAGATTCTAGTAACTACACCTCATGCACCTCTAATTCTAGTATACTGACCTAGGGAGAACCAATAGTGACTAAAAAGGTTGTCTATCCACCCTTAATGAGAAACTTTCTACCTAAGGGATATATGTCTCCACCTAGTTTTGCTCCCAAGCAAGTAAAAACTCCTAGGAAGACAATGGATAGTAATCCAAAACATCATGGTAGTATCAAAAGGGGTGGACTAGGTTTTGAGAACACTAGTACAAACTTACCCTTTGGATCTGTTTTAAAAAAGAAGAGGATGTTTTGTATGTGGTAGCTTAAGTCATTTTATTAAAGACTGTAATGTGCATGAGTATAAAATAGCTAGACAACAAGGTGCTAGAAAAGTTACTATGAGAAGTCATGATAAAGGTGCACAAGGTAAAAGTGCACAAGGTAAAGGTGCACAAGGTAAAGGGAAAATGTGACCAAGGGATGTCAAACCTAAGTGGGTTATGCACAAACGGTGAATAAATAAAATCAGACAAATAAAGTAAGTCACCGTCATGCCAATAGAGACTTTATACGCATAACAATGATTATGAAAAAAAAGGCTTAGTACCTTTAAAGTCTAGTTTTCCAAGTACCGGCAGACCAAAATCTGCTAGTACCACTAGTCTAAAGTCTAGGAGTCCCAAGTCTCATTGTAAAACCCGCATACTTTTACCATGAACAGTACACTTAGTAAACATACGAACCAATTAAAACTTTCCTTTTATATCACGAACACGTGTCACGAATAGTAAATTCAGAAACTACGTACGTGTTATTACACGATAATTAATTAGGTACGTATTAATACACAATAACTATTAACCATAATAATTATAATCACGAACATGAAATCATGAACATTTAATCACGAACATGTATCTACGTATATATTTATTATTATACGATAAATATCTTTTACGTACAAGTATTTTTATAACACGAATAACTAATTACGATATAACATGAAAACACTAACGAATGAACACGTAAATTAGTAAACATGAAAATTAAACGGGTTTCCCTCGTGGGCCCTTATAGCCGCGGACACAAGAGAAGGGAAGGGCCAAGCCCATGTTGATTTTGTCTATTTTGGGGAAAAGGTAAACACAAGAAAAACATAACACAATTTTTACAAAAAAACCCTAGCTCCATTTGCCTCTCCCTTTGCCGCCGGCTACCAAGAATACCAAAGGTGGTGTTGGTTGATTTTGGTTATTGATATTCGGGTATTCGTGTTAGTGTTCTTAGCCTCGTTTGATTCACGCATTCGGTAACCCCTTGATCTTTTCTTTTTAATATTTTAATTGGAATCAAGAACACATGATTATGACAATATTAAAAACATGCTAGATGAATCATAAAAACATAAAAAGAATGGTTTGGTTGGGGGGTTTTGTTTGACCAAATCACACAAACCGAGAGCCCCATGGCTCTCGGCTTGGCTCGTTGTACACCCACAGCCGAGACATCATGTCTCGGCGTGGTTGTGTTTGGTTCGGCAGCAAGAAACAAGGACCCCGACTCACGTCGGGGTGGCTTTGTGGTTTGTTGGTCTCGGCGCAGCAGCAACAACACCACCGGTCCAACACCGGTGGCTGTTTTGTTCAAGCAGGGGAACACGGCGCAGCAGGGGGAACCACCGGCCTACTACCAGTGGGAACCTTGTTGTGTGCAGTGGCTAGCCGAGACAGCAGAGGAAACCACCAACTGCAGCCGGTGGTGTATTACTTCGAGCAGTGGCAACCAGCTAGGTCGGGTAGCCACTGCTAGGGTGTGTTTGGTTCGATCCAGTTCATGTTTTAGTCTAATTAAAACACGGGTATACTCACGGGATGAGTTTTGCAAGCTTTATATTTTTACAAGTTACATTACTACAAGTTATATTATTTTTACAAGGCAAATTAAATTACTTAACCATGCTATTATAATTAATTTAATTAATCACGGACTTAGGTTATATTAATTATTAGAATACTACATGTTGTATTTTACCTAGAGGTGTGCACGGTTCGATTTGGGCCGGTTCTTGGCTTAAAACCGAAACCGAACCGATATATTCGGTTTTTAAAAAACCAAAAACCGAAACCGTTCGGTTTTGGGATGTTCGGTTTTTTCGGTTTGTAATCGGTTTCGGTTCGTTTTTCGGTTTTTTCGGTTTTAAAACAGTTTATATTTGGGTACGTCCGATTTAGATTAAAAACTTGTTTTGCGTGTAAAAATAGATTTTTTATTTTCAATCTAAGCCTAATAATGTTTATCTCAAATTTCTAATCTATAATTACACACATATTTTTAAGATAAACACACATGCAAATAAATATGCGTACAAACGATTACTGTCACATATGTAATTATATATTGTCAACTAAGCACAAATATATATTAAACACGCGTATAAACAATGAAATAAATATATTACTCCTATTTCCCTAAAAGAACAAATATTAATTTATAATTTTGATATATTAGTTATTTATTTATATTATATTATATTTGTATTTTTATATAATAAAATGGTTCGGTTCGGTTCGGTTTTTGGATGAAAACCGAAACCGAACCGAAACTTTTCGATTTTTGAAAACGTAGAAACCGAACCATCGGTTTTTATATTCGGTTGGTTTTTTCGGTTCGGTTTTTTTGGTTTTTCGGTTCGGTTTCGGTTTTTCGGTTTTTTTTGCTAACACCTAATTTTACCATTTAAATTAAACCATAGTATTAATTACTCCCTCCGTCCCAAAATTATTGTCACCAGACAAGAATCTTACAGTTTAAGAAAAACATAATTATTACAGCTTTCTCTCTTATACTTTTTGCAGAATGATAGTTTTACCCTTAACTAATTAATTTAAAACTTATTTAAAATTTGTAATAATAACCACAAGTGAGGGTAACATGGTAAACTCGAACTAAATTCCCTATCTATTTTTAGAAGTGGATAATAATTTTGGGACAATCGGAAAAGGAAAGGTGGACAATAATTTTGGGACGCAGGGAGTATTTATTTAAAACATGGAATATAATTACTTAATAAACATGACTTAGGTTATAATTAATAAATATTAATACATGTTTAACCTAAGTATTTCATATGCTTTAATTTAATTAAATCATGCTTATATTTAATTAGATCGTATAACCTATAGTTTATTTAATTAACATGGTATTATTAATAAACTATACAAATATTTACATGACTTATGATATTTAACCCGTAAACTTAAGCTTATATTATTAGCTTATTAGTCCAGCTTATTTCTAAATATGGAAACTTTCTATTTCAGGAAACTTACTATTTTGGAAACTTTCTATTTTTTGAAACTGATCTATTTTTAGAAGCTAATCTATTTTTGGAAACTTTCTATTTTGGAAACTTTCTATTTTTGGAAACTTTCTATTTTTGGAAACTTTCTATTTTAGGAAACCTGCTATTTTTAGAAAGTTACTTATTATATGCAACACGTATAATAATACAAGAATACAAGTTAATACTTAACCAAAATACATAGAATACATGATAAACACAACATAACATTAAAATTAGTAAAATAAGACAAGAACATATAAAACAAGCTAAGACATGATATAATCAGTTACGTACTCAGTAATCAGAATACTTATACATGTTCCCCATTTATGTAGCATTAGTGAGGTCGGAGTAGGACTTTCATCCTTTCGTCTTTCCTCGTTCACTGGACACAAGGTACGGATTTCCCGTCCCTTCAGTATGGACATTCTTTCCTTATTAGGATTCCCCGTTTGCAACCATCTGTTTTCCCAGTATTGTTTTATATGTTTGAGTACATATGTTAGTTAAGAGCCTAAGCCATATACATGCATGACCAGTGTCACCTAGTTATGGAGGTACCATAACCATAACACTAGAGGAACCAGTGTTATGACTTCCCCACGACGGAGTGATTGCTCGTGGCGTCCCTTTACAGTTTTGGACATTATATTATATTATCATGTGGGGCGTATGGGTGTATCCTAGTTACATTTTTACCAGTATTACCATAGTGAATGCGATGTGTGCCTTGCATCCTTCACAAGGAGTTGATCCCTCCTACCCAGACTATTTAATTAGAGGCAACCCCTCTAATTGCATGACGAGGTCTCCCCTCCAAGTATTCATGCACGATGGAACCTCATGACCTATATGGGCTATTGGCTAATTAATACAAATTTTACCTAAAATCATAAGTCTTTCCAAACTCTAAAGCCAGTTTTATGAACATGTTCCAGGTTTTCCAGGACTTATACATTTCCGCTGCTATTAGTCTTATTTGTGTTTCAGCCATTCATACTATGTCATATATTCATGCACGATGGAACCTCATGACCTATATGGGCTATTGGCTAATTAATACAAATTTTACCTAAAATCATAAGTCTTTCCAAACTCTAAAGCCAGTTTTATGAACATGTTCCAGGTTTTCCAGGACTTATACATTTCCGCTGCTATTAGTCTTATTTGTGTTTCAGCCATTCATACTATGTCATATATCCGTTCACTGAGCGTATTGCTCAGCCGTTACTTTCCTTTCCATGTCCCAAAACGGCAGGTACCCAAGGACAGACTTGAGCATTGGAGGACGTGCATAGGATGGAAGTTGCCTTAGACTTTTTCTCCTTTTTGCCTTCATATACTTATGCTTGTTTGGACACTTGTCCTGTCCTCCTAGTTCATTTATTTTATTTATGTTTTGGGCTTATGTTTGGGAACCGATGTTTGATTCCGGTTTTTCCCTATGGTCATGTATGTTTTAGTAAATATTACCTTGCATGCTTTGATGACACGCCATAAATACCCGTAACGGTCCACTTATCAAAGTGGGGTGTTACAATTATGGTATCAGAGCTAAGGTTTCGACCTGTAGGCTCTAAAACTCGACTTGTGACTAGTAGGTAGTCACCAGAGTTATCCTAAATCAACGTTTGTTATTCCATGTATTGACGCTTTTAAGCACCTTGTTGTTTTAACCATGATGTTTTCATCGGTATTCTTTTACTAGTATGGATGGACAACCGTCATTCATACTTAGTTATGTGTCATTGTTTCATGCATGATATTCCTTGTGAACTGTGGCTAATGTGGACTGAACCCCAGTAGTTCATAATTGGTCACATAAATATTTTTTCTGTTAAGTCTTGATAGCTGATTTGCACTCATTTATTCCATGTATTATTATTGCAGGTATTTTGACTAAGTAATGGTTGGTACAGGACTGGCTATATTTAGTCGCATGTGCTTTTAATCGAATAATTTTGTTTTGATGAACCGACCCATAGGCGTTCATCCTCACCATTTCATTTTGTTTAGGTGAACCGACCCATAGGCGTTCACCTAAAGCCATGTAATTTTCATTATCATGCATCCATACACTGTTTTCATGCATAAATTCTTCATGTTTACATGCATAATTTTTTTTCTTCATGATCATGTATTATGTCCTAATCAAATAAATCATGTCAAATTTTATTTTATGAACCGACCCATGGTCGTCCACACCAGCGATCTTCGGATTCACTTCATTACAGTCATAAATATTTTTTTTCATGTCCCCTCATTAGTTACTATGTCTCTTTATGTCAAGTATGTATTCATACTATCATGGTTAACTTCGTTTTCATGCTGATTATGTTGTATACTCCTTCATGTTAAGTTTGTTCCATGTTTCTTCATGATGAATTCGTCTTCATGCTAATTATGTCTTATGTTTCTTATGTGGATTATGTTTTGATCATGTTGATTATGCTTTCATGCAAGACATTGATGGATTTCATGTAATCCTACTTTCATGATAGTCATGGTTGGTTTCCATTAATCATGCTTTCATGCAGATCATCGTTGAATTTCGTTTAACCACACTTTTAGCTTTTCTCTATGCAACCTGAATGATGTCTAGGCTGGCATTGCCAGGTTATCATGATGGTTTTCTAACCGTTTAACCCATTTATTTTTCCTTTAAAATCATGTCAGATGATCGACCCCATACCGATCATTTCATGTGCATTCCACGTGTACTCCATGTACCATATCCCATGCGTATTACACGTACCTTAATTCATGTGTATTTCACTTGCAATACTCCACGAGTATTCGCTAATCGATTTTAAATCATCTCGGGCGTATTCCACTTGTTGATCTGCCACCAGATGCTGATGTCGCTCACAACTGGAAGATGTTACTAAAGGTTGATGCTGCTGATATTTTTAGAGACGCTACGAGATGCTGATGATGTTCACAACCTAGAGATCTTACAACACGAAGACAAAGGCGTTAGATCAAAGCGATCGGACGAGAAGATGCTTCACCACCAGACGATTTCCATCAATCATTGTCCCTAACTCTTAGTTACATGTCACACGTCATTATTGTCTTTTCAGTCATATGAGTGAGAACCGGTACTAGCGGACCACTCAGCTGAATGGTTACATGAATCACAGTCATGAGAATGACCGTCATGGAACTGACAGACAAGACGATAGTAACCACTATTGTGACAGCAACTATCCTAGCAATCACAACAGAAGCTCCGGCTACGAACGTGATCAGAAATACAAGGGTCAGCAGTCCAACCGATCCGCCAATTCTGGCATGACAACCTAAGATTTGCAGTTTTATTTGTTTCACACCTCAAGACACATGTCACGTATATTTTCTGAAGACACATGTCAAGACACCAGTCAAGACACATGTCATACGTATATTTCCCAAGACACGAGTCAATACACATGACTCACGTCTATTTTTGGAACATCCCTAAGAAATTCAGGGTATCCTCCAAGGGGTATATCCATTGTGTATGCTATCTACTAATCTGGACACAAGAATTTCAATGCCATCATCGGCGTATTAGTTGCGTTTCGACACGCAGGGTTCGTTCTGTGTGAGACATGCAAAATACATCCAGTGAGATCTGTCACGTTTGCTTCATGACACTTTCATTTCTTGATTTCATATTTCATATATCCATGACCATAAAGTACGTCATTCGTATCACCCATGTATACGGAGGTTTTCCTTCAGTCTAATGATATGATCCAATCTGCTAACGCACTTACCTCAGACTGATGCGAGTTAATATGATTTTAATAATGGACTAAGAACAGCAGCCCATGCTACGTTTAGTCACCATTCATAACAGAGTATGTACAACGATGTTCAAGCTACTGAATACATTTAACATGATTTTCCATCAGGAAAATCTGTACAATAATTATGCTTTACAAGCACGTATTTGTTGTTCCATGGCCGCGAAGATTCCAGCTATCATTGATGACACGATTCCTGAAGTCCCTTACTCATAACCAGCCGATTTAAACAAATCACCCTTCATAACTGTTATCCTTCTCCACGTATTGAAAAATGTGTGTGAGCGACTATAGAGTGATAAACCTTTTCCAAGATCGACTCATGATCATGCTGCCAGCCTTGGCGAGTGAAAGAGCAGGACATTTCCATGACTGCTATTCGTACACGACTTGGTCATGCTAAATTCATGATTTTGTATTAGTCTCATAAATGATCCAACAACATTATGGACTTAATAAATTGAGTTCCATGAACTCATATACAAATTCATCAGTGTTTTCATCGAGGACAACCTGATTTTCTCTAAGTCTAGAGAAGAGCAGGAAGACCACATTTGCAATATGTTGTAAATTCTACGACAGGAGAAATTTCATCCTGAAAATTTCTAATATAAATTCTGGTTGATTACAGTGACACGCTGAATCACATGGATTCTCACGGTTAATTTTACCATGACTCACCTTATGCGTGAAGGTGAGAACCCTACACTACATTAGGTGTTCCAGAAAATCCTACGCTAAGAGAAGTCTAATTTCGGAGACTCATACTTTCGCAAAATCATATGTATCAAGTTTCTATGAAGCAAGATACAGTTACGTTCATATCTAAGTACCTGTCATACCAACAGGCTAAGATAGAACACCAACAGACTGGGATGTTTATCCACCATCAGAAATTGTGATCAGAAATGGGACAAGATCTCCATGGATTTTGGTTACCAGATTACCACAAACTCAGAAGAAGCATGAAGCTATCTGGGTTATTGTCAATAGTTTGACCAAGTCTGCAGAATCCTTACATCCGCAAGGATTCCAGAGTCAGCAGATTTTCAGACATTTTCCAGCCAAGGATCATCCGATCACTTGGTACTCCCTCAGCTATCGGACCAGACAAAGATTCACATTGTGTTCCAAAATTACGTTCATGTCCTTTGTCCAAATTTTACGACTTGCTTTCACACTCACGTTCATGAAACTATTCACGTTCATGATCGTATCATGGCTTACGATTTTACGTTCATTTTCGTTCTGGGAAGTTTTGCAAAAGATTGAGAGACCAGACTCACGTTTAGTATAATTATCTTTCCTCAGACAGACGTTTCACGTCACATTCCACGTCTCACCTTATAGCGTTTGGCGTTACCGCCGCTGTTATTCCATGTTCACGATATGTTTCACATGTCATGTTCATTCGACGTTTCTCATATCACATTCACGATATGTTACACGTATCATTGAACAACATATGTTTTCTCATATTACACTCACCATATCTCCAAGTATCACGTTCACAATTGTTCACGTATCACGTTCACAATTGTTCACGTACTACGCTTCAGTATGTCTCACTCATCATTGCTAAGACGTTACTAATATCAGTTGGTCTAGGTTATTTTGCATCGTAATGTTTCATTTATCCTTGCATGTTAATTCTTATCCACTAGATCGAATTCAGGAGGATCGGTCTTACGTTGATAACCAGGAACTTCTACGTATTGTCAAGTCAGGGTCATAAGGACCAAGATTTATCATTTGTGTCGAGATCTTGTGGAGGAACCGTTCCGAGAAGGAAGCCAGTTGGAAACGGACGTGTCCATCCGATTTTTATCCTCTCATCATTCCATAATTCGGTTATGTTCTTTTCAGGCACGTCACGTTCCATGTCCTTGTCAGTCATGTCGCATTCATGTTCTTTTCAAATTATCTTATCTATAATTCAGGGACGAATTATTCTTTTTAGGGGGGAAGAGTTGTAAAACTCGCATACTTTTACCATGAACAATACACTTAGTAAACATACGAACCAATTAAAACTTTCCTTTTATATCACGAACACGTGTCATGAATAGTAAATTCAGAAATTACGTACGTGTTATTACACGATAATTAATTAGGTACGTATTAATACACAATAATTATAAACCATAATAATTATAATCACGAACATGAAATCATGAACATTTAATCACGAACATGTATCTACGTATATATTTATTATTATACGATAAATATCGTTTACGTACAAGTATTTTTATAACACGAATAAATAATTACGATATAACATGAAAACACTAATGAATGAACACGTAAATTAGTAAACATGAAAATTGAACGGGTTTCCCTCGTGGGCCCTTATAGTCGCGGACACAAGAGAAGGGAAGGGCCAAGCCCATGTTGATTTTGTCTATTTTGGGAAAAAGGTAAACACAGAAAAAACATAACACAATTTTTACAAAATAATTAAAAACCCTAGCTCGCTTTGCCTCTCCCTTTGCCGCCGGCTACCAAGAACACCAAAGGTGGTGTTGGTTGATTTTGATTATTGATATTCAGGTATTCATGTTAGTGTTCTTAGCCTCGTTTGATTCACGCATTCGGTAACCCCTTGATCTTTTCTTTTTAATATTTTAATTGGAATCAAGAACACATGATTATGCCAATATTAAAAACATGCTAGATGAATCATAAAAACATAAAAAGAATGGTTTGGTTAGGGGGTTTTGTTTGACCGAATCACACGAACCGAGAGCCCCATGGCTCTCGGCTTGGCTCGTTGTACACCCACATCCGAGACATCATGTCTCGGCGTGGTTATGTTTGGTTCGGTAGCAAGAAACAAGGACCCCGACTCATGTCGGGGTGGCCTTGTGGTTTGTTGGTCTCGGCGCAGCAGCAACAACACCAATGGTCCAAGACCGATGGCTGTTTGGTTCAAGCAGGGGGACACGACGAAGCAGTGGGAACCACCGGCCTACTGCCGATGGGAACCTTGTTGTGTGCAGTGGCTAGCCGAGACAGCAGGGGAAACCACCGGCTATTGCCGGTGGTGAATTAGTTCTAGCAGTGGCAACCGGCTACCGGGTAGGGTGTGTTTGGTTCGATCTAGTTCATGTTTTAGTCTAATTAAAAAACGGGTACACTCACGGGATTAGTTTTGCAAGCTTTACATTTTTACAAGTTACATTTTCTACAAGTTATATTTTTTTTACAAGTATATTTTTACAAGGCAAATTAAATTAATTAAGCATGCTATTATAATTAATTTAATTAATCACGGACTTAGGTTTTATTAATTATTAGAATAATACATGTTGTAACCTAAGTATTTTACCATTTAAATTAGACTATAGTATTAATTAATTATTTAAAACATGGAATATAATTAATTAATAAACATGACTTAGGTTATAATTAATAAAGATTAATACATGTTTAACCTAAGTATTTGATATGCTTTAATTTAATTAAATCATGCTTATATTTAATTAAATTGTATAACCTATAGTTTATTTAATTAACATGATATTATTAATAAACTATACATATAATTACATGACTTATGATATTTAACCAATAAACTTAAGCTTATATTATTAGCTTACTAATCCTGCTTATTTCTAGATATGGAAACTTTTTATTTCGGGAAACTTACTATTTTTGGAAACTTTCTATTTTTAAAATCTGATATATTTTTAGAATCTAATCTATTTTTAGAAACTTTCTATTTTTGGAAACTTTCTATTTTAGGAAACCTACCATTTTTAGAAAGTTACTTATTATTACGCAACAAGTATAATAATACAAGAATACAAGTTAATACTTAACCAGAATACATAGAATACATGATAAACACAGCATAACATTAAAATCAGTAAAATAAGACAAGAACATATAAAACAAGCTAAGACATGATATAATCGGTTACGTACTCAGTAATCAGAATACTTATACATGTTCCCCATTTATGTAGCATTAGTGAGGTCGGAGTAGGACTTTCATCCTTTCGTCTTTCCTCGTTCACTGGACACAAGGTATGGATTTCCCGTCCCTTCAGTATGGACATTCTTTCCTTATTATGATTCCCCGTTTGCAGCCAACTGTTTTCCCAGTATTGCTTTATATGTTTGATTACTTATGTTAGTTAAGAGCCTAAGCCATATACATGCATGACCAGTGTCACCTAGTTATGGAGGTACCATAACCATAACACTGGAGGCACCAGTGTTATGACTTCCCCACGACGGAGTGATTGCTCGTGGCATCCCTTTACAGTTTGGCCATTATATTATATTATCATGTGGGGTGTATGGGTGCATCCTAGTTACATGTTTTACCAGTATTACCAGAGTGAATGCCATGTGTGCCTTGCATCCTTCACAAGGAGTTGATCCCTCCTACCCAAACTATTTAATTAGAGGTAACCCCTTTAATTGCATGACGAGGTCTCTCCTCCAAGTATTCATGCACGATGGAACCTCATGACCTATATGGGCTATTGGCTAATTAATACAGATTTTACATAAAATCATAAGTCTTTCCAAACTATAAAACCAGTTTTATGAACATGTTCTAGGGTTTCCATGACTTATACATTTCCGCTGCTATTAGTCTTATTTGTGTTTCAGCCATTCATACTATGTCATATATTCGTTCACTGAGCGTATTGCTCAGCCGTTACTTTCCTTTCCATGTCCCAAAATAGCAGGTACCCAAGGACAGACTTGAGCATTGGAGGACGTGTATAGGATGGAAGATGTCTTTAACTTCTTCTCCTTTTTGCCTTCATATACTCATGCTTGTTTGGACACTTGTCTTGTCCTCCTAGTTCATTTACTTTATTTATGTTTTGGGCTTATGTTTGGGAACGGATGTTTGATTCTGGTTTTTCCCTATGGTCATGTATGTTTTAGTACATATTACCTTGCATGCTTTGATGACACGCCATAAATACGCGTAACGGTCCACTTATCAAAGTGGGCTGTTATACTCACACACCTTTGAGAAGCTTGTTTGAATTCACTAAGTCACCTAGAAACAAGTTTCATGAAAAATCAGTGCAAATGTGGGTACCAAAAGGGCAAAAACCAAGTGTCAATACAAGTACTGTTAAAATGGTATATAAACTTGTTCAAAGAAAGACTAAGGAAATAGAGTCTCCCTATGTCTTTGATGGTCTACTAAGACTATGAAGCATAGGAGTGTGTGTAGTTTAACAGGAAGGACCACTTATCAGACACTTAAGTATGTTGGTCCTACTAGATCCAAGCCTAATGTGGCTTGGGTTCCTGTTGACAACTAATATGGTTTTCGTTTGTGCAGGAACATCTAATCAATGAATTGAAAGATAAAAGAATAGTGGATAGTGGATGCTTAAGGCACATGACAGGGAAAAAAGATTATCTAGCTGAGTTTGAAGATTTCAAAGGTGGTCCTATTGCCTTTGGTGCAAGTAAAGGCAGAATCACTGGAAAAAGGAAAGATAAATATAAGAAAATTAGAGTTTGAAGAAGTGTTCTTTGTGAAGGAACTGAATGACTTCATTCTCTTTTCTATATCATAGATGTGTGATAAAAAAGGTACTATTTTCTGATACAGACTGTATGGTAGTCTCTCCAGACTTTGAGATGCCAAAAGAGTCTTAAATCTTACTAAAGGTACCAAGGCAAGAAAACATGTACACTTTTAATCTCCATACTATTTTTCCAACAGGTGGTATTGCATGTTTATTAGCTAAAGCTTCTGTTGATGAGTCTAATTTATGGCATAGGAGGTTAGGTCATATAAATTTCAAAGATCTTAATAAACTTGTTAAGGGCAATCTTGTCAGAGGAATCCCTTTCAAGTCTTTTCAAAATGACCTTACATGTGTTGCTTGTAAAAACGGTAAGCAACACAGGGCCTCTTGTAAGTCCAAGACCATGAATTATGTGACTAAACACTTGCAAGTCTTGCATATGGACCTTTTTGGACCAGTGTCTGTTAGGAGTATTAGTCATAAGACCTTTGCTTGGCTATCACTGATGATTTTAGCATGTTTAGTTGGTTTTTCTTTATGGCTCATAAGAGTGAAAACAATGAATTGCTTAGACTTTGTAACATTAGTTGAAAAAACAGTTCACTAAACAGGTTATGATCATTAGAACTGATAATGGGACATAATTTAAGAATGCTGAATTTGATGAATTATGTAGGTCAAAGGGGATCAAGAGACAATTTAGTAATACTAGGACTCCACAACAAAATAGAGTAGCTGAAAGGAAAAATAGGACACTTATTGAGGCTACTAGGACTATGCTGGTTGATTCTCTTTTGCCTAATACCTTTTGGGCAGAAGCAATCAACACAGCATGTTATGTACTTAATAGAGTCTTAGTGACCAAGCCTCATAAAAAGACCCCTTATGAACTTCTGACTGGTATTAAGCCTACCATAAGTTATATAAGACCTTTTGGATGTCATGTCACTGTTTTGAACACTCTTGATCATTTGGGAAAGTTTGATGGCAAGTCTGATGCAGGATACCTAGTTGGATATTCAGTGCAAAGTAGAGCCTTTAGGGTCTACAATTTAGCATCAGGCAAGGTAGAACAAAATGCTCATGTAAATTTCTTGGAAAATAAGCCTAATGTTCCAGGAATTGGTTATGCTTGGATGTTTGTTTTAGACTATCTAAGTAACTCCATGAACTACTATGCCATGCAAAAGGATTGTCAAATTAACAATGCAGGCGAAGAAGAATCAACTACTAACACAAGTACACAACAGAAGTATCCTTCTACCTCAGACTCTTAGGATGATGATGTTGGTGGAAATATTTTTGTACATGTCTTACCTCCTGTCTCACCTACATTTCCCAACCTAACACATAAGCTACCTGAGATACCAAGGAATGATGAAGCTTCATATAATGAACTTCAGAAGCTTGTTGATCAAGAACAAAGAGCTACAGCCGAAGCTGAGCTAATGAGAGAAGAACCTTTGGAATCACAAGGCTCAACGGTACATGTAAATGAAAACGGTACTTCACATCCAAGTACCGCTTAGCAAAATCTTCCAAGTAATGCTGACTCATTAGAAGACATTCTTCAATTAATGGATGATGAAGACATTTATTCCAGTCCGAAAGAAGGAATCTTCTCCAAATCTTCCTATATGGAAAGGGTGAAAAAGCTGATTTTAACAACTTGGAATCAACAATTCCAGTCAATTCTATTCCCACTCATAGAGTAAACACTAGTCATCCTATAGATCAAATTATTGGTGATCCTAAACCAGCTGTTCAGAATATAAGACAAGCTAAAGCTATCACAAAAGCTCATGCGCTTATTAGTTATGTCAAGAAACAACAGAGAATAAACCACAAGGATACACAACACTGTTTGTTTGCTTGATTTTTTTTTATCAAAGATAGAGTCTAAGAACATTTCTCAAGCTCTTGAAGATGAAAGTTGGGTGTATGCTATGCAAGATGAGCTGACGTAATTTGAACTACAAAAGGTTTGGATTTTTGTTGACCTACCATCTGGAAAAAGAGTAATTAGTACTAGGTTGGTTTTCAAAAACAAAAAGGATAAAAGAGGTGTTGTAGCAAGAAATAAGGCAAGACTTGTTGCTCAAGGCTACAAACAGGAAGAAGGGATAGACTATGATGAAGTTTTTGCACCAGTGGCAAGAATAGAAGCCATTAGGTTATTTTTGGCCTTTGTATATGTTAATGCAAGTAATGCCTAAAAACATTATTAGTGTTAACTAATATTTCTTAGTTTTGATCACAACAAACCATACAACACATTTAGTGTAAAACATAAAATGAATTATTTAACTAACACTATCATCAAGGTAATAATCATATCACTAACCTTTCTTAATCATACTTAGTGATCATCAAAATGATTATCCTTAAAACTCACTTTTGTTAATAAGACAAAAGACTTTTTAATAAACTTTCTTTTTTAGAAAATGTTTTATTAAAATGGAAAATGAAAATTTGAAAATGGCATATTCCAAATGCTGTTAGAATATCCTTTGAAGGGTTCAAATACCTCAGATATTCCCACGCCACTAAAAGACAAAAAACGGAGCAGAGTCTAGTGGAGGTACCTTAAGTACCTACGCGGTACCTTAGCGATATGGTACCGCGGGGTGAGATAAGGTACCGCGCACAATAGCCATTATAGATCCGTTGTAACTTTGTCTCCTTTAAATAGTGGGTCAAATCTCATTTTCCAGCAAGCCTCTTGGACGTTTTTCTCAGCCCTCTTTCTATTTTCTATAGCATAATCATTAGTAAATGATCACTTAAATTGTTAAGGATGTTTACATATGATTATCCTCTTGATCCCCTCCTTTACCATGTCCAATGAGAAGATAACTCACTCACTAGTGTAGTGATAAACATGAATCTATGAGCTAGTCATATTCATCATGATATCCCTTTTTGTTTTAGGTAAATCCAATGTATTTATGAATACTTGGACTAGTTGTGTTCATCCAAGTTATTTGTGGATACTTAGATTTGTTGTGTACATCCATTGCATATGTGTTTGCTTGGATTTGTGTTGTGTAAATCCAAGCTACATGTGTGTACTTGGATAAGTCTAGTTGAGTTGTAATAGATTTGATTAGGAGTTCTCACTAAACTATAAAGTGATGTGGTTGTGTCTTGTGAGTTCTCACTAAACTTTAAAGTGATTAGTAGTTGTGTTGTGTGAAGTTCTCACTTAGCTTCAAAGTGAAGAGTCGTGAAGATTGGTTCTAGCTTTCGATTAGAACTCGACATCTAGCCTTGTGTCGTAAAATGGTGAAGTAGGCAACGTCGTGAAGATTGGTTCTACCTTAAGATTAGAACTCGACATCTAGCCTTGTGTCGTTAAATTGTGAAGTAGGCAACGTCGTGTAGATTGGTCCTAGCTAAAGATTAGGTCTCGAAATTTAGCTTAGTGTCAGAAAATAATGTAAGCAACGATGTAAGATTTTCTCCGCCGATAACGGAGCTTGTGGATATAGTGGAAATCTCGAGTAGGTGTACTCGAGGAGTGGAGTAGAAACGAGGATAGAGCCTCGTTGTCGAACCACTATAAATCTTGGTGTCTTCCCACTAGGTTGTCTCCTTCCTTATTCTTTACTTATTTCATTATCATTATACTTGCTTATTATCCTTGCTAGTGCATTTCAATTGAACCTAATCACTATGTAACTTAGTCTCAAGTAAAAGATAGTTTTGATACAAACCACATTAAAAGTAATTTTAATTTGGTCACCAATCGAAGAGAAACTATTCAACCCCCCCCCCCCCCCCTTCTAGTTTCTACAATTGGTACCAGAGCGATGGTCACTCAAGATCTTTGAAGTATATTGTACTTTGAAACTTGGATCGATCCATTGTCTCCTCAAATTAGAAGGTCTAGTTGTACTAAAGTTTCTCTTTGGTCAAAACTATGTTTTATTTGAAAATAGGTCTTTTAATTGATAATATTGCATCCCACTTAAGATTAGTAGCCTTTATGCATTTTAGATATACTCTTAAAATATATCTACTAGTTTGCATCTTGCTTTGTGTAGGTACTCATGAAGATCAATCAATTAATTGATTATGGATTGAGTCACTTGCACTCTAAGAAGAATCATCTTCATTGATCTTTAACATCTTTGAAGAATGATACGAAGATGATTGGGAATGATACTAGTCCTTGAAGACTTAGTACTCATCATAGTCATTGATTGGGCATAGCACTTATTCCTTCATGGATTGCTCTTTGTGGCCAAGGTACGCTTTCGTTCTTCCACACGCCCTTTGATCATTCTTTTGATCATTACTTGACTATGTGCTTGTTCTCGGCATCCTTGCCTTGACATTTATTTGTGGTTTGTGTTTCTTTTCTTTTATCCTCTCAAACCTTCATTGCTTGGATACTTGACTCACTATGGTGATGTAGAGTGAGTTAGTAGAATCTTAAAGTATCAAGCATGATTTCATGGTTTGCACCCATACGGTTAGTAGGCCCTTTGTGGGAGAGAAAGTGAATTAATACCTTGCTCATATTTTAGTTTAGACTAAGACTATTATTGAAAGTGATCTTAGTCTATACTTGAATAATTGCTTTGTGCTTATTCATTACCAAAGCCGTTTATCGTTTCGCCGGAAAGGCACGTCTTAAACCACTATATATGACACAAGCTCTTCGTTACAACTACTTGAAGATTGTCATTAATCCCTTGAGCATTGATCCTAATCTTGATTCACTTCTCTTGACTTCTCTCCACTTAGTCGTTTTGCTACGAGTAGTCGTTTGTCCGTTTCGGTTCTTTTCGATCTTGATTTAACTCGTAATCCTTCATTAAGGCATATTGCTTAGTGTTATGATGATCCAATGATATTTTAAAAGGCTCATGATTAAATTTTAAGCATTTTAGAAAAACTGGATTTTCAAAATTTGTCGTCTTTCAGAGATAAAAACCTGCCTCTGTAGGCGGTTCCTTATCTCCGCGGCTCAAACCCGCGGTTCCTTATCGATAAGGTACCGCGGGCAGTAACTTTTGTCAGAGCGCCAGTTTGAGTTTTTTATTCTTTTTCAAACCAAACTCTCTCTCTCCCAAAAACACACAGCCGACGGGTTTTACCTTTTCCACCATTGATGAAGCTTCCAAAACCTTCAATCACTTAAATTAATTGATTCCAAGTTGTGGGTTTCACTCATCCTTCATCTAACATAAATTAATTGTAAGTATTTTCTTTCAATTTCATCTATTTTGTTCTAGGGTTCATCCTTTCATAATTGGGGATTTTTAAAATTGAAATTGAATTAAAACCTTAATAGGAATGTGGGTTGACATGGTAATCTTACTATGATTCCTTAGGTTGATATTCATTAAGATTTCACTAAAACCCACTTGTAGAACAAATCCAAATTTAGGCTAAATGATTTTGGTTGAATGATGGATTTGAGATGAACCCATGAACAAGTAGGTAATGACATTGTTAATGCTTACCTAAAAACCTTGTTTTGAAAAACCAATGTTCTAATCCATTGTTGATCTAACATAGATCATGTGTTCTTGGTTAATGATTGAATAGACACATTGTGAACATGAAAATGATATGGATTCAATCCTATGTTTGTCAAGAAATTGATATAACACATTTTCATTTTTCGTTTTCCTTTTTGATTCTCATATGAGTGATTGGAGAAATATTGTCTTGTGTTTGTATTTAGGTACTTAATCATGCCTTCACAATATCAAAAAGATCATCAATTCACTAAAGATTATATGCCCGACATCTCCCAAACCTATGCTTCCCCTCAACTCCAAAACGCTTTTCCATCCCTTTCCTCTCGTTGTTTCCATGAGGGTAGGATTGTAGATTCAAGAATAGCGGGAGATAATTATATCAACTCTATGTTCGAGCTTATTAGGTTTGATTGTTTGCTTTACATAGACGAGGTAATTTATCCCTTGTTCCTTCTTGAGTTCTTCAGTACCTACTCCATGCTTGAAATCAACGACCAAATCTTTATCCGTTTCTTGTTGAATAGTCAAATCATTCAATATTCCCTCGATGACTTTGGTGATATTCTTGGTGTGCCATTTGAAGGCACTTGTCGTTTCACGGATAAGTGGAGACTAGATGCTCTCTTGGGGTCAAACGATAAACCTCCAAATGACACCACCGAAGTTGATCTAAATTTCATCCTTGAAATCATCACGAAAGAGCGTAGTGGAAACGTTGTGAGAAGCCTTCATACAAATGTGCAAAATGTGAATAGGTATGAAGTGCTCTCAAGCGACCTTAAGGATTACATGCTCCAATGGGCAAACATCCTTAGGGAAAATGTGTTTTGTCTTGGTAGGAACCGAGATCATATCCCGGCTTGCATGGGGCATATGTTGTTTTGCCTATTTACTTCCACCAAGTACAATCTTGCATATTACATCACTCGACGTATAAATTATGCTCTTTCCAAACCCAAAACAAACCTCCCTTATGCTATGCTTCTTACTCGCCTCTTTAGAAGGGTTGGTCAAGATTTTCCTCAACTCGATCTTTCTCGCTTTCACCCGGTTCAACGGGTTATGTTGCCTATTCAAGAGGCGTATCAACGAAAGCCAAGAAGTGACCGTGGTTCGAGAAAATCCGACCATCAAGAGCCGGATGAGGAGGACACCGATATGCCACCAAGTGATGGTGATGGCATCGGTCCTAGTTCTCATTTTGACTATTCGAGTAACTCCCATCCATCCTCAAATCAATTCGAGGATGATTTTAAAGACTTAGCTCCTCCTCCTCACCCTTCTAGTGATGTTCCCGAAGATCTCAATATGGAGCATCTTTATCGTGAGAATCTTAGAACTCGGGGAGAATTACATGAACACCGAGTGGAGTCAAGAAAAGGGTTCAAGTATTTGGGAAAGATGATCAAGGGTTTAGGAAAGAAAAGGAGGTGAAGACTTTGAAGTTATGTCAAAGTTTGGATTTGATGGTTAAACATTTGGTTATTAACACTTTGGTTTAGTTGTTTATTAACTTGTGTTGCATGCTTGGATCACTATTTATTTTGATCCTTATTGTTGCTTATGTCATCATGTTAGTGTTTTACATAGCTTTGTGCATGCCTTATGATAGTTAGCTTATTAGATTATGATCTGTAGTTAACTTTGGCTTGTGAAACTTTTGGGAAAAATATGGGTTTATCAAAAACTGGGAAGGGAAATTTTTGAAAACCTTCTGGTCGCGGTTCCATATCGACCTGCGGTTCCTTATCAATAAGGTACCGCCGGTCCTAGATAAGGAACCGCCGATCACTGTGCACGACAGCATCTTTGCTTTACACTGTTTTCTTAATTTTGTGTAAACCTTGCATGATTTTCAGTAATAAACTGTGTATTTCCTAAACTAGGGTATCTAAATTCATTATTCACCTAAAATGATTTTAACCCATTACTAGTTTGGATCATCCCCTCACCCATTTAAACCCACCTTGTTTGCCATGTTCTTCACACATCAAACATACTTCCCTAAACCTTAAACCACCCTAATCAACCATGGTGTGTACCAAAACCTCAAACACTTCCAAGACCTCCACCCCAAGGAAAACACTCAAAATAAGAGTTAAGGTAGCTAAGACTAACTCCTCATCTTTCCTCACACCCAAGAATGAGAATGCTCCTATCCTCATTTCTTCATCACCTTCCCCAGCTCTTGCACCATGCAAGACTTCATCCACCCATGGTACTAACCACTCCATTGGTTCTACCTCCTCTTCATTCAACTCTAGAATAAATGAGCTTTCTTCACCCTTCACTCCAAGTGCACCCTTGGAAGTGACCACACAACCTCAACCAATCAAAAGCATTCCTTTTGGGAATGACTTTGATGACATTTTGGTGACTTCACCATTTACCCCTCACAACTCACCAATTTCACCAACCTTGGAGGATTTACCTCCACACTCACCCATTTCCCCTTTGGGGAATATGCCTCCACTTTAACCCACTTCACCCTTGGAGAACTTTCCTCCTCCACCTCCACCCAACTCAAACATCCCAATTTTGGGTGTCCCTCTTTCCCTCCTCTTGGGTGATCCTTACTTTGGGTTTCAACAAACTCATGGTCCTAGTTGCCCATGTTGTCTTTACAATCACTACATCATCCATAACCTTAGGATAGACATGTATGAGCTACATAGGAGGTTGCAAAACTTCTTGCTTGCTTTGTTCTCCATGCCTCCTCCTAGGAGATGAATGATGGAGTTCTTTTAATAAGATTTTTCAACAACAACAAGCCAAAGAAAACCACTTATCTAGATTTAATGATAAGCTAGCTATGTATTAGTTAGTTTTACTTGTCTTTGTACTTGCCTCATTAATGAATGTTTTATGTTGTTGACTTATGGATTTAGCTTTGTGTGATTCTATCCTTTTGTGCACACTAATCAACTTTAATTTGAAATTAAAATTGAACCTAAATCTATCACAACCCCTAAACTTGACTAAAATTGGTTCAAAATGATATCTAAATTATTTTGTCACCCTTTGTCAAGACATTCTTTGTGAATGTGTTGCTTTATGCAACCCTAGCATATTTTGGTTCTAATAGAGGTAAAATTCCAAGATTTGCAACTTTCTGAAAAAGTCTCAGTTTTTCCCAAAACCCAGGAAAAACATGGTTTAAAGTCCTCTGGACGCGGTTCCTTAAAGACCCGCGGTTCCTTAGTGATATGGAACCGCCGGCCCCTATAAGGTACCGCGGCCAGAAAGTGACTTTTGACGAATTTTTGGTCAAAACCTTTAAAACCCTATTCCCAGTCAAGATTCCTTGTTTACTCAAATTGACTAAACATTCCTTGACACTACACATTTTGTATTCAAATTCTTACCTTGATCACATTTTACTTATACCCCAACCTTAAGATTTCATTCTCACACCTTCCCAACCTTGAGAATTCATTCTCACATAACCTTGAGATATCTTCTCACACTCTCACAATGCCTAACTCCTACATTCCTAACCTTGACATTTCTTTGTCACAACCCCTCTCACCCAAAGCTTCTTCATCCAAGCTTTCAAAGAAACCGAAAATCTCGGTTCGACCCATTTGGGTTAAGAAGAATGAACCATCTTCGTCCAAACCACCCAAAAACCCTACCTTCTCTCCAATCAAGTATTGGAATGAGACTTACACCATAAACCCCATCACCGGAGCAAAAGAACATGTACCACCACCACCACAATCCTTCAATACCCCCCAACTCAATGACCTTGCAACCTTCCCAAACCTCACAAGGCATTGTGAAAACATTCCCAAACCCTTTACCCCACCACCACCAAACCCTAAGTTTGATGCCATACCCCCATCAAACGATTTTGTGTTGCATCATGGATCCTCGTGTGATTGTTGCCCGATTTCAACAAATTGAACTTGCTCATGTGTATGAGAAGTTAAATTTTCTTGAATTCCTCCTCACTCGACCTCCTATTCAAGTTTTCGTTCCGGTGGACAAAACTTCGAATGATGCATCATCGTCTTTTTAGTTTTATTTTATTTTTAGAAATCTTGGAAAATATCACTATTAGACTAGCTTATGCTTAGTGGTTTATTTTCCATATTTATTTCTTTTAGATACTCATACTATGTGTATGACTATCTTCTTTGTTGTATTTTTTTTGTAACCTTTGTGTTATTTGTGTGCTATCTAATTTGTTCTACTTTGAGTTGATCTTGGTTAATTTTTTACAATTGCTTATGGGTGATTCCATCAATTCTAAAGCTTTAACCCATTGACAAGCTTATCATCTTCATTGGATTGAAGTCTGATTTTGTCAATTACCTCTTTGGACATACTTAGAAAAATACTTGCTTCTAATTTGAGATTTCTTCTCTTTCTCCCTCTCAAGTTACTTAGTAGGTAGTGATCATATATACATTGGTGTTTCTTTCCTTTCTACTAACCTTTGTGTAGCATGTCACCTTAGCTCACAAACTTGGTGCCCCAAGCAAGGGGGATCAACCACCAAGGGGGAGCTACTAGCAAAGTTCGATGCTCTTCAAAGACTTATGCTAACCTTTTTGCTACGACAAAGGGGGAGAAATGATAGTGATAAACTAGTTAATAATTCCATAGTTTGTGTTTCTACGTAAATGAGTTTATCGTTTGTCGTAATCAAAAAGGGGGAGATTGTTAATGCAAGTAATGCCTAAAAACATTATTAGTGTTAACTAATCTTTCTTAGTTTTGATCACAACAAACCATACAACACATTTAGTGTAAAACACAAAATGAATTATTTAACTAACACTATCATCAAGGTAATAATCATATCACTAACCTTTCTTAATCATACTTAGTGATCATCAAAATGATTATCCTTAAAACTCACTTTTGTTAATAAGACAAAAGACTTTTTAATAAACTTTCTTTTTTAGAAAATGTTTTATTAAAATGGAAAATGAAAATTTGAAAATGGCATATTCCAAATGCTGTTAGAATATCCTTTGAAGGGTTCAAATACCTCAGATATTCCCACCCTACTAAAAGACAAAAAACAGAGCGGAGTCTAGTGGCGGTACCTTAAGTACCTACGCGGTACCTTAGCGATATGGTACCGCGGGGTGAGATAAGGTACCGCGCACAGTAGCCGTTATAGATCCGTTGTAACTTTGTCTCCTTTAAATAGTGGGTCAAATCTCATTTTCCAACAAGCCTCTTGGACGTTTTTCTCAGCCCTCTTTCTATTTTCTATAGCATAATCATTAGTAAATGATCACTTAAATTGTTAAGGATGTTTACATATGATTATCCTCTTGATCCCCTCCTTTACCATATCTAATGAGAAGATCACTCACTCACTAGTGTAGTGATAAAGATGAATCTATGAGCTAGTCATATTCATCATGATATCCCTTTTTGTTTTAGGTAAATCCAATGTATTTATGAATACTTGGACTAGTTGTGTTCATCCAAGTTATTTGTGGATACTTGGATTTGTTGTGTACATCCATTGCATATGTGTTTGCTTGGATTTATGTTGTGTAAATCCAAGCTACATGTGTGTACTTGGATAAGTCTAGTTGAGTTGTAATAGATTTGATTAGGAGTTCTCACTAAACTATAAAGTGATGTGGTTGTGTCTTGTGAGTTCTCACTAAACTTTAAAGTGATTAGTAGTTGTGTTGTGTGAAGTTATCACTTAGCTTCAAAGTGAAGAGTCGTGAAGATTGGTTCTAGCTTTCGATTAGAACTCGACATCTAGCCTTGTGTCGTAAAATGGTGAAGTAGGCAACGTCGTGAAGATTGGTTCTACCTTAAGATTAGAACTCGACATCTAGCCTTGTGTCGTTAAATTGTGAAGTAGGCAACGTCGTGTAGATTGGTCCTAGCTAAAGATTAGGTCTCGACATTTAGCTTAGTGTCGGAAAATAATGTAAGCAACGATGTAAGGTTTTCTCCGCCGAGAAGGGAGCTTGTGGATATAGTGGAAATCTCGAGTAGGTGTACTCGAGGAGTGGAGTAGAAACGAGGATAGAGCCTCGTTGTCGAACCACTATAAATCTTGGTATCTTCCCACTAGGTTGTCTCCTTCCTTATTCTTTACTTATTTCATTATCATTATACTTGCTTATTATCGTTGCTAGTGCATTTCAATTGAACCTAATCACTATGCAACTTAGCCTCAAGTAAAAGATAGTTTTGATACAAACCAAATTGAAAGTAATTTTAATTTGGTCACCAATCGAAGAGAAACTATTCAACCCCCCCCCCCCCTTCTAGTTTCTACAGTATCATATATGGGGTTTATTGTCTATCAGATGGATATGAAAAGTGCTTTTTTATATGACACTATAACAGAGGAAGTGTATGTTGCACAACCTCCAGGTTTTGTAGATCCTAAGTTCCCACACATAGTCTACAAAGTAATCAAAGCTCTTTATGGTCTTCATCAAGCTCCTAGAGCTTGTTATGCTACACTTTCAAGTTTTCTCTTAAAACATGGATATAGAAGAGGGACCATTGATAAAACTCTTTTCATCAAGAAAGATAAACAAGATATCATCTTAGTTCAAGTGTATGTAGATGATATTATCTTTGGCTCAACCAGAAAGAAATGGTGCGAAGAGTTTGAAACTTTAATGAAAGGAAGATTTCAGATGAGTTTTATGGGAGAGCTTACTTTTTTCATAGGACTTCAAGTCAAACAAAGGGAAGATGGAATATTTATCAGTCAAGATAAATATGTTGCTGAAATCTTGAAGAAATTTTCAAGTATGAATACAAGGAGTACAAGTACACCTTTTGAAGCCAAGAAGTCTTTGTCAAAAGATGAACATGGTGCAGATGTGGATCTCCACTTATACAGGTCCATGATTGGTTCACTTACATATCTAACTGCTTCTAGGCCAGATATTATGTTTGTAGTGTGTGTTTGTTCAAGGTTTCAAGTCAATCCCAAAGTTTCACATCTATAAGTTGTGAAAAGGATTTTCAAGTATCTCAAAGGTCAGCCTAATTTGGGATTATGGTACCCTAGAGAGTCAACGTTTGACTTGGAAGCTTACTTAGATAGTGATTATGCTGGATCTAATCATGATAGAAAGTCCACAACAGGAGGTTGTCAATTTCTAGGAAGAATACTTATTTCTTTGCAATTTAAGAAGCAAACAATTGTTGCAACTTCAACTACTGAAGCTGAATATGTGGTTGATGCTCATTGTTGTGAACAAGTGCTTTGGATTAAGAACTAGTTTTTTAGATTATGGTTTCAATTTTATGAATACCAAAATCTACATTGATAATGAAAGCACTATATGCATTGTTAAAAATCCAGTGTTTCACTCTAAAACCAAGCATATTGAAATAAGGCATCACTTCAACAGAGATGCTTATGACAAAAATCTTATTCAGGTTTTGAAGATTCATACAGATAACAATGTAGCTGATTTGTTGACCAAGGCATTTGAAACAAATAGTTTTGAGTTCTTGGTAACACATATTGGTATGCTCAATCAATAATTGCTGCATTTGTTAAGGGGAGGATATGACTATACAATATATGTGATTATTAGTTTGCAGTTGTTTGTGATGTGATTACAGGTTAGATGGATCAAGGAACAGGAGATTACAACGATATTGAGATACATGTACCGGTGGTTATTTATAAGGTACCTTTTAAAGAACCATGTACCGTTAGGCTAATTCGATCTACCGCTAGTAAACCATGTACCGCTATATTACCGTTGTTGGATGTACCATTGGAAGGTCTATTATGTAAAATTGGTGATTTCTTCGCGCTTAGGTTTTCTTACCCTATTAAAGGAAATCTCAATTACATAATTGATTTACCATATCTCTTAATTATTTACCTTGATGAAGAGTAAAACTCACTTTTTAATGGAAAGCGTGAATCACGGTAAGTATTAGGTAAATACGTGAGGAAACGTAAAAACCAACAATCGAGTTCGTTCTCGAGGAGGTATATGTGTTTATGCCAAATAAATATATGTTATTTAATGAGTATTACGCTTTTGGAAAGTAGGAAAGAAAAGAAAACGGGAACGGATTACGCTAAAACAAGACGAAAACGCGTAAACGTACGAACGTTAAAACGCGACTAAATTAAATTTTTTACCTAAAAAAATGCTAAAAATTAATAAAAATATCTAAAAAGTCTAATTAAGAAAAATATGTAAACCAAAAAATTTGAATTTTTTTTAATTAATTATTATTAACTTTTAAAGTTAAATAAAAACCGTAAAAATAAATAAAAATAAATAAAAGTCAAAACCTAATTTCTTTTTGTAAACCTAAAACCTATTTATCTAAACCTAAAAATCATTTTTTGAAAATTTTAAACTATTAATTTCTATTTTTAAATGACTTTACAAAACTCTAGAATTAAAATATCCCTAATAAATAAATAAACAAAAGGAAAAATCTAATTTTGGACAGAAATATCCTAAACTGAAAAAGGAACATAAGAAAAATGAAAGGAGTCAAAAAGCCCCAACCAATAAGCTAGAAACGAGGTGATAAGCTATGGCTTTTTTATAAAAATACAAAGCAAAGATGTGTTCAATACTACACACTCTACCCTTTGGACAGAAAAGTCCCTAGGGCAGAGTTGGCTAAGTGTGTGAGGTGTGAGGCTTTGAAAGGTTGAACGAGGGTAGAGGTCGAGGGTTCGAACATCACGGATCCCCTTGACCACCCCTTGTTCCCTTTTTCCTTTTTACTTGTTTTTTTGCTATTTTTGGTTACACGGTTAACAATTCTCAAACATAAATCATAAATACATAACCTCAATCCACAAATCACGCTTAAATTTATGCTTGTGTGCACAGTCAAGAACAAAACACAACAGCTGGCCACATTTTGCTTGTTTACTTTTGGTTCTTTTTTTTTGCTTTGTTTGGATTTTTTGTTTACACAGGTGACTTATAACCACGAAACACAAATACAATCAACAATTCATGCCATCATTTTACTTAGATTCAACCATGTTCAACCCATAAAAACAAGCAGGTGTCCATATATTGATTTGTTTGGTTTTTTTCTCTTTGTTTTTTTTTGTTTGCTTGGTTACAAGGGTCATCAAACACCAAACCAAATCACACAACACTAACTAGGGGTGTAATCGAGTCAAGCCGAGCTCCAGCTTGACAAGGCTTGAGCTTGGCTTGAAAGAAAAAATTTAGGCTTGAGCTTGGCTTGATAGCTTGTCAAGCTTTAACTATCAAAGCTTGAGCTTGGCTTGAATAAGTTTGACAAAGCTTGAGATCGGCTTGAAAAGCTTGAATAATACAAAATCATTGATTTTAATATCCAAACGCCCAAACTCTATGTATAAAGTAAAACAATCAAGAAACATAACTGAAAACCAACTCAAATTCATTGAGCATTAATTAAAAAAACAATAACATTCTCGTACTGGTGTACGTTAACATAAAAAATAAGCTACAGTGCTAATTAATGTTCAAAGATAAAAAATATTACAACAAAATGATCTAAAATGATCTTGAATTCTTGAGCAAAATGATCTTCATAACTTGATAAATTCTTGTACATTTTATTGTAGGACTTGATGGAAACGACCTGTATAACATTTCAATGTAATTATAGCAAGAAAAATAACACGAATTGTGCTAGCATAGAGGATTCAATATACCTTAAAGCACATTTCACGACAAATTATCACTTAGGATTGATCACGACGGACACTTTTGTTCCCTTCAAAACATTACAGTGAGTAGTCAATATACATAGATAGTAAATTCATAACTACTAGTCTACTACTATATATATATGTTGGAAAGATAACTTACTTGGCTTTTCTTTTTAACGCCGTGAAGGTTCCTTATCTAATTTCCTCCGCAAAGTAACGCTTGCACAGTATCAACTCCTAGTGATGCTCGATATTGGTCGATGACTCTACCTCCTGCACTAAATGTGGCTTTAGAAGCTACTGTAGTAATGGGGATTGCTAAAATATCACGAGCTAACTTGGATAATATACGATACTTTGACTCATGGCACTTCCACCAATCCAATATGTTAAAATTCTTGTCATCCTCTGGTCCACACATATGACAACCATCTTCAAAGTATACATCAAGATCGTTCTTTTGCATTGGAGCTGCTTCATTTTGCCTTACAAAATTTTGAAGTTCTTGAAATCCAGATCCTGAAGAAGTTTTTGATTGAGCCTTTGAAGATTCTGACATAAAATAACCATTTTGATCACTGGGCTGATTAGTAGATTCATTATAAATATCCACATACTCCGAATGTAAACTTCGTAAAGTACCTTCCACCATTTTCACAAGAGCATTTAAATCTGCAGGTGTGTATATATGGGGAAAATAATACTTAAGTGACCACATCTGCACCCTTGGATCTAAGACAGCAGCAATAGCCATTAGTAGATGGACCTCTATCCAATACTTATCAAACTTTTCTTTCATACTCTTCACCATTTCTCGAATGAATTCATTCTCATCATTTTTCTTGCCATCCAAAACTTTTTTAACCTTGTAAACTTCAGAAAGAAACATATTCGATGTTGGATAGTCGCTTCCAGATATTATATTAGTAACATTGTTAAACACCTCCACGATTTCACAAATCTGCTCCACCTTCACCCAATCATCCATTGAAGGGCATGTCTCATAATCAGTGTGTCTTTCTTCATATTTAGGGAAAACTTCTTTGAACTTATAAGTGCCAGAAAGCATCTCATATGTTGAATTCCAACAAGTCTTGCAATCTAAAATCAGCTTCTTGTTAGGTAATTTCATTTGTTGCGCAAGATCATTAAATGTCCTCGTCCGCCCTTCACTTGCATTGATGAAAGATATACTATCTCTCACATTTTTTTATCACCGATTTAATAGTTTCCAGACCCTCCTGGGCAATGAGATTAAGTATATGTGCACAACATCGCACATGAAATAATCTTCCATCACATAACAACTTCCTGTCTACTTCGAAAATTCTTCTTAGGTTTTGTATAGCATTATCATTAGCAGAAGCATTATCCATTGAAATGTTATAGATCTTCTTCTCAATGTCCCACTCTTGAAAACACTTGTATAAAGCATCTGAAATGTCAACCCCACGATGCGGAGGAGGAACGTGTACAAAATTAAGTACCCATTTGTTCAACTTCCAATTTTTATCTAAAAATGACCTGTAAGCACCATATACCCAATCTTCTGACATTTTGATTTCCACATATCAGTCGTCAAGCTAATCGAATCAACTTTTTTTAAGCATCGCTTTCAACTTCGTTTGTTGGTTCTCGTAAACTCTAAGACAATCACTCTTTGCTGATGCACGACACATTCTAGGCCATTGTGGTATCCCAACCTTCATCATAAAATCGAACCCTGCCTCCTCAACTATAGAAAAGCTATGCTCATGCATTAAAATCCAATGAGCAATAGATTCTCGCATCTTCATGTGATCATACTTCCCTTTTACAATGGCAGGTGAAAGGTGCGGTTGACTACTACTTACATTTGAACCATCCGGCTGGAAATTAAGCAAACCTTAACTTTTTAATACAAGTTTTCTTTTAAGACAATGCAAGTTCAGATGCCTATTTAGTGTGTTGGTGGTTCTAGCCTTGTTATATGCCAAGTGACTACCACAGTGATTACACCTCGCCTTATCTGCACCATTTTTCACGACTCTTGTGAATTCATTCCACACTTCAGTTGTTTTGGTCCTTTCAACCTTTGGCTGCTCTTCTGCTTTTTGCCTTTTATTTGCTTAAAATTCTTCATTGCTCGCATGTTCGTCATCAGTTATCTGATCATCTTGATGCACAAAATGGTTATTGGTTGAATCATCAACTACAATCGGATCTTGTGTGGTTGACATTGATAACCTAAATATTAACAAAAAAATAAAAACATAGTTTAGCGGATAAGTTTTATTCGTCCCTATTTAACAGAAAAAACATACTTTAGCGACTCACATGGCCTAAAACCTATTTAGCGAGTCACGCCACTAATAAAATGGAAATAATAGTTATGCTACTGAACTTGTAATCAATGAAAATGCAATACATATATACAAAAAACAAATGGTTAGTTTAATAATCAGCCTAATCAACAATTTACATTACAATGAAAATGCAATACGGTTGTGAAAATGCAATATCAAAAGTTCGATTAATGAATACCAAATCAACAATTTATCTACAATGTTTTTATACCCATATCAAAATGGTTAATTTAAAAATTAAAACACATACTTTGCAAAGATACATCTCCTATAAAAATACTAAGATAGTTATTTGAAGGAAAACAATTAATAACATCTTTTGATGCCATGTGATTCTTGAATTTGAAGGCAACAATTACTAACATCCTTTGTAGGAAAGATAAAAAATATAAACACATGCATAATCAAAACATACCGATGGAAGATGTTAATGGAGATAGTAATGAACTTACATTAAAAAAACTTGTCTTGGACTTACTGTTGATTCAAAGGAGATTGGAAAAGATCAAAAGACAATGCCAAAAAGTGTAAAGAATACAAAAGGGTAGAAGATAAATCGGAAGATCTTCTAGAGTACGATTGTACATAGTTTAGTTATTTGTAAGAAAGTCCTTTTAACTATTTTAATAATCAAAGTGTCCTAGTTAGTTATACAATTGTATAAAAATACATATCTATGAGGAAGCTCGATAATAAATCGAGCCGAGCCATTAAAAGCTCGAGCTAGGCTCGTTTTATTTTTCAAGCTATTTTTTAGGTTTGAGCTTGATAAAAGCTTGACTCGATCGAGCCAAGCTCGATCTCGAGCTCGAGTTGCTTGATAAAAGCTTGACTTGATTACACCCCTAGCACTAACACATATGAATCATAAACCACACCAAAATGCAAAAATCACACACATTCAAACAAGCAGACAAAAAAAACTTATGTTAGCTTTAAGGCGACTATGAATTACGAAGTAAGCTAAAGAGAGTACTTCAACCTTAAATGAAAAACACCATCAATCCTAAATCTAACCTATGTTCCTTTTGGCTAAGTCTCATGCTTCACATAACGTATCCAAACTCAAAACTTGGGGTCTGCTGGTTTAGTCAATAAGACTGAACAAAAAAAGGAACACGGTGGGCTATTTTGAAAAATGTAGTAAAAAAGCAGTGGGTTACAAGGACTTTTGCTTGCTTTTTGGTGATTTCTTTTTGGCATATAAGCTATAATAAGCCCAGTAAATACAAACTGACTACTAATAGAGGGTAAAAGCTATACAATACCAACGTACTTACTCAAATGTATCGACTTTAAATACTTACAAATTTATCGCTAGACATTACCAACGAACTTGTTTGTTTTGTGACAATGTTATCAAACTAACCGGATCTATTTCTGTCATTTTTTCATATCCAAAATGTACTTCTAAAATTCCACACGTGTAATTGTGCTTATGTAGGATTGTCTACTAATAACATAAAATGACTAATTTACCCTTATCTTCTTCCTATTAATTCAACTAAATTAAAAAAACATAAAAAAGATCGCTTTCATCAAATAAACAAGTTGGCACATTAGACCATGCATTTCAAATTAAAGATTTTATTTCCATCACAAAGCTCCTTCCCACTTGTCATACTTCCCTGATGCACATTCTCATCGACAGTCTTCCCCTAGCGGTGCCTTCATGAAGGTATTACAGAGTATGTTATTATATTTTGGATCTTCTAAAAAATTCATAATCTTTAATCTTTTTATTTTGTAGGATTAAGAATAGATGGGTTTGTGATGTGTCTTAATCTAATCTCAGATCTAAGTGAGTTTATATTATCATTTAAAGGATCGGGCTCGAGTCGAGCCGCTCGACGAATCATTGAGACAGAGAATTGGTGTGAGTTGACACATGATGATACTTGTGTTGTTGTTATCAGCTGTAACAGCTTAAAGATAATATCAACTCCTCTAAAATATAAACTCCACAACATGAACCTTTAACCACAACTCATCAAGTTATGGCTTCATATTCAAGGTTTTAATTTGTCACATACTTAATGGGTGGTTGTAATAGAGAAGATGATAGGCGGGCGCAACGATGGACCTGCATGGTTGGTGAGGTGAATGTGTGTGGTTGTGAATAATGATGGTGGCAGTCGGTTCTGGGTGAAATTCGATGGTGGGTATGGATCGTAGTGGTGGTGGTTGGCGCTAGATGGCAGTGGTGGTAAAGTTGCAGCAGTAAGTGTAGCGATGGTGTTCGTGACTTATGATTGAAAAGTGTTTCAAAAGAGTGATATTTGATTTATAACTTGTTGATAATCTCAGAAAAGAAATATAAAAGATGATAATGGTTTAGACATTGTCTTACAAAAAACATGGAAGATGAAAATGATACGTGAGAAAGTGGGTCAGTTAGGATTAAAAAAATTGAATATATAATAAATAAATAAGTAAATAAATAATTATTTGTACCATCTGCTACTAGAATAGACTAAATAATTGGTATTAAATAAAATAGATAATATATATGAAAAAAACTTGCTGACGTGTCAGTTACCGGTTAACATATTGGGATAGTCGAAACAAATTTTAAAGTTCATTGATAATATCTAGCGATAAATTAGTAAGTATTTAAAGTCGATACATTTGAATAAGTACGTTGGTATTATATATCTTTGACCCACTAAAAGACCTAAATTATACCTAAATTTAGTAGCCTACAAGACTTTTCAAACTAAAATGCACATTTGCCCCCCACTTGCCCCCTCTGTTGGTTTTGTGATGTTTTGGTGTTTAAAATTTCATACAAATGGTTTGAAACCTTTGTGCTTTGAGACCACCTTCACAACACCAACTCCACCATGTACAAATAGCAGCTATTAACTATCCAAAATTCAACTACATAAACCAAAAAAACTTAACAATGGCAGAATTTTATAAATCATACAAAATAATACTTTAAAAACAAACCTTAAATGTTTTGGCAAAAACCAAGTCTCCTAACCATATCAAGTATATGCAGAGCTAAGTGAGTCTTGGGGTTTATTCCTTCCCCAAGATCAGCACTGTCCCAAACACCCCTTAGTTAGAAAATTCAATTTTTGCAAAGAGATTGTGTTCAAATCTCAATTCTAACACAATTACACATTCGTATGAATACTCCAAATTTTGACAGAAAATTAAGATGGCATACCTTCAGGGACACACATCCATGCCCCTTGACATGAGCTTATGTACACGCACGTGTACAAGCTTCCAAACTCCTGTAAACACAAACACAAACAAATAGATACAAGGATGAAAGTATCAAACTGTCAAAAATCTGATTTCTTTCTTTCTTTTCTTAAAAACTTTTTAACACAATAAACTTTTATGACAAACTTTGAAATCATCAAAGTTAAAACTCCACAACATGAACGTTAACAGAATCTAAAATCAAGGTTCTCAATAAACACCAACAAGCAAAGCTTGACCAACTTTCCAAATTTTTGGAAAAGGAATTATGAGCTTAACAACTTGCATACAAATTACTTAATGGAACTCAGATTCTCTTAGGTGTTTTACCAGGTTTTAACCTAAATGAAAAGGAATTAATTTTTTAAAAAGAACAAATTTCATTAAAAATTAAAAAGGAATTACAAAATACTAAGAAAATCTAGAACAAGAGAAAATGTAAACCCTATGCAGCCTTATATAGTGGCCTACAGGTTCTAGAATCAAAAAGAAGAAAAGCTAAACCCTAATATGTTGATTTCCATGAATGCCCCTTTGTTCAAAATTTGAATCTTGCTCAATTGGCATCTTGTGATATCTGTTCAAACATGTGATGACCCAGCTATAGAAAATCAATCCACATCCTTCAAAATTGTGTAGGAGGGAAGGAAGTTACAAGAAACGTCGATCTTGTCCCCTGTTGGGAATTAGGGGAAAGGGACATGAGCAGGGGAGTGCTGGGGGTATCACATGGGTGACGTGGCAGCAAAACAATGGGTGGGGTTTTGTTAGTTTTTCACTTAATCAATATTCTGGATAATTGGGGGTTCCAATTATAGGTAATAAACATTATGGGTGATTAGGGTTCTAATGGGTATGAATGGTGAACAATGGGGTGTTGGATTGAGAAAGGGGGAAAAACAAGCTGTTAGACGCCTTATTTATTAATTAATCATATTTTTAAAAAGGTAATTAAATAATAATAATAAGTTGTGAGTGGGGTGATGTGGCGGATGAGGTGGATGGTATAGGTGAGGTGGTGGTTGATGATTGGTGGTCTAGGTTTTGTTGTCTTGCTAGAAAACCCTCTTATACTTCCAAAATCCTTGCACATAAAGCCTGGCCAACATTTTTTTCCCTTCTTCCTTTGATAACAAGAATGAGGTAATTACAATATTAGTCCTTTTATTTATTATGAATATTAACAAGGACTATGTTTGCAATATTTTAAACTTCAAGGACCAATTGTGGATAATGATCAGTCTTTGGGGACTATTCTTATGAAACTTGTTTCTTCAAGGAATAAAGTTGACATATATTCAAAGTATAGGGACCAAACTTGTCATTTCTTTAAACTTGAGGGTCTTTTTTGCAAATTCAACATTCGGGTCCGGTTCTTGGCGTCTTCGTTTCCCGTGTTCGTTTTTCCTTTGTTTCTTGTAATCTTTTTGTCTTTTTCTCGATATTCGTACCTAAAAGATACAACAAACGAATACAAGTATATTTTCCGATATTTTATGATATATTTTTAACCGTTTAAGCTTGATTTGGACGATGAGACCATGTATAATTACGGTCTCATCACTCCCCCATACTAAACCATTTTCATGCCCTCACACAATGCTAGAATAAAGTATCGTAACACTTCCAAAATTCATTTTTATTGACATTTATTGAAACGTAAACTTACTAAACTACTACTACGTGTGTTTTATACATAATGTATGATTTTCATCGAAAAATGGGACTTTAAGGTTCATAGAATAAGAACACGTGAATGCCTCATAGAGATAATTTCGTCATACTCGATTTTCACTCAATTTCATGCTAAGCGTGTAACGAGATCATTGTCATTATAAGTTAGTAATGCTAACACTACTCATATGTTCTAATCACGTACTTAGACTCCCTTAATCCTAAATAGTATCTCTTATATTTTATGTTTGTCTTGAATGATCATGATGATACATTTTTTATTTATGCGTGAATAGAGATTAAGGTCCAAAAATAGAAACGAAACGGTGTAATCAAAATCATTGAATTAATAAGCTCTCCTAATAGACAACGATGTCAAAAAATTAAGTCAACAAGAAGGATCGATAAACACGGTTATATAAAGGTTTTGAACATGAAACTTATTACCAATTTGTATTGGTTTACTGCCACCTTTTATTTAACTTTGCCATGAAGTGTTTATTATGACTTTGGTCTTGCCCTTGTCTTTTATTTAACCTCGTTGAGAGGTGTTTATTATGAATTGACGTATATCCTCACGCTAAGGCGAATTTTGGATCTTCAAGGCCTCAAGATTTAAGACATTCACTTTCAATTTTCGCATAGATTTTTCGGCCTTGTGAGCTTGAAATTTTTGCTTGATTTAGGTGAAGAGTAACTTAAAAATTATTATTGGGGAAGCCTTTGATTACTCGGGTGTCAATACTTCAAAATCGTGACGCTGGCGATACCTTAATGTTTTCCCAATTTAATTACATGGAAGCTATTAGAATCAATTAGAAACCAACAATTAAGACTAAACCGCTAAGTCAATATTTATTAGCAAAATTTATATTCAAGCGATGGGAGAATAAGCAAACAATTAGGGCACATGAGTTTTTGAAAGAATACGCCTATTCTACGTTTAACATAGTAACTTATAATTAACTCTATCATTTCTCATCCTCATTTAAGAGACTTAGCCTAATAAAGGTTAAGGAATCGAATCTAAGTGCTCAACACGCACGGTCGAGTCAAAAATTACTCTTATTCTCGCCATCAGAAAATCCACATTCGTGTCTTAAAAACTTACGAAAACATGAGAAAAATTTTAAAATTTGGCCATTTTTAGCCTTATTTGCAACAAAATGATAACAAAAAGATGAAAGTTGGAAAGCGTAAAGGTTTAGCAAGGTCGAGTATCTATTCACCCCCATACTAAAGTTAAACATTATCCTCAATGTTTTGAGTCTAAGGGTGGAACACCCCCATACTAGAGACAAAAAGTCGAATGCTTAGGATCTAGCATGGAAAGGGTATAACAATTAAATCTTATGCCATTTATGAATTGTGCTAAAAGACCTATTGTTAGAACAATAAAGGATATATCATCGGATATCGTAAAATTCTTCAAGCAAACGATCGAGGCTCACGTAAAACAAACACGAGAGGCTTTAATCGTGAAGATGATGATCTAATTAACCACAATTCACAAACAACCACGAAACAAAGGTTGGAAGGGCACAAATCCCCTCATTAGGTTAACTAAAAAGCAAAAATATTTACAAGGATAAGCATGAGAATTCCCCCACGAGGCACCTTGTTTTTTTATAACCGAGTCAAAATCCGGACTCGAATCCTCACAAATGTGATCATTTAGGGATTATCATGGTAATGGTCAAGTTGGGTCTTACATGAAAAGCATAAAACCCAAAGCAACCGATAATAAAGACAAAGCATTTATACCGGGATCAAAGATCGTATCCTCACATTTGGTGGAAAATAAAATACGCAAAGCCGAAGGATATGTCTTGTAAGGAAGAAAACTCCTCACAACGTGAGTAAATTCATCATATCCGAGGGGTTGGGCTGGTTCACTTTAAAACATGGGTGAAATTAAAAGAGAATTACCAAAAATAGGAGTTTCAAAGTCTCCCCCCGGATCGAAGGCAAAAGCCTCACTAAAATTCTCATTCTCATTGAGAGGCGGTCCATCGGTGAACCCCCAAGAATGGAAACATCACGAGTAGAAAGAGAAGTCTCATCCGTATGAGACTTCGGGAGGGTGACGAGCAAAGAGAGGATTTACGTCACAAAAATGAATGTGTCATCAAATTTGAATAAAGGGTTCGAAAAGATTTTAAAAACGTTAGCTTGAACGTCCTCGTCGATTAGTGACTCGTCATCACTAGTGGAAAAATCATCGTTATCGAAAATCGGGTTCGAAAAAGTCTTCAATCCTCTCCCCAAAGTGTCAACGGGAGAGACATCATCATAAGAAATCGATTTACACTCACTACCGTGATTTGACTCATTAGAATCTTCATGGAAAAATTCGTTGAGGGCAAAATCACTTACCTCATCTTCGGAGAATACCGTAGGCTCACTTTGAATTTGAATAGAGATCTCAACACTAGGATTTGTGCTAAGATTCGTCTCCCCCATACTTAGAGAGGCATCGGTTTCCGTAGTGGGTATAGGAGTAGTTTTTCCATGAGATGGGTCGAGATTGATAGCATCGCTATCATCATTGTCGTCATAATCATATGGAATCACAAGAGACGTAGAGGCATAAGTATTTAAATTTGACGCTTGCTCTCGTTGCTCTTCCATTTATCTCTCTTCCCTTATACTTCTAAAAATGTCCCTTACACCTTGCAAGAGTTCTTCTCCATGGTCTAGTAAGAAAGCGGCAAAGGAATTTTGTCTCTCGTTACTTGACTCATGAGAATTTTGGTGTTCGAGATCGTATGGTAGGGCCTCAAAATTATCAAAACTGTAATTATAGTATGAATTAGGTTCATATTAATCAATTGGTTGGCAAGAAAAAGTATCATGAGCCCCCCCCCCCCCCCACAATTTTCGCAATACGGATTTTGAGAAAAATCTGGTTCGTCGTATGGATAACCATCCCCATTATCGTAATTGTAACTCATGTCGTGTGATTCGTAAAATCCCGAAAAATTGATTGTCGAAAGACGCATTTTGATTCATCGGTTGACAATCATACCCATAGTGAGGTTCGTTTCCACAATACTCACATGACGGTGGGTATTGCGAAGATTGGTCAACGAAATTTGGATTCGGCTCGCAGTTGTGACCATTTGGGTATTGAATTGGACACTCATAATGCCAATGGGAAGGGCTTCCACAATATAGGCAATGGAGGTGATGTGGTTCATTAGAAGTATACGAATAATTGGTCGGATTACACGATGGACATGTTCTAAATTATGTATAGTCGATATCATTTACGCACCTCTCGCATACACACCATGGACATGATTCGGAATTAAACATTCGTCTCCCACAACCTAGGCAATGAAAATCCATGAAGAATGAAAAATTAGAGGGTTAAAGAAGAGAATTATGAAAATAGAAGGAAAGTCGAAGATTCTTTTTGTGTTTTTGGTTTTTAAATTTTTTTGTAATTTTTTTGTACTACGTAGAAATTAATCTACAAAAACTATCTACTAATCAAAGGTCTCGATTAATGAATCCAAACGGAGTGAAGGAAATTACGTGAAGTAAAAACCTTCGTTCGACTTTGAAATGTTGGAGGAACGCCAAAACGTTTCAAGGGTTCAATAACTTAAACTCACAAAAATAGATTAATAATACTGGATGTGGCAAACCCCTAATTAATCTTCACTTTCAAAATACGCACAAGCGAGCGGAGTAAACGAGGCGGCGCGAAGCACTTAAGAGGCTTTTTTCCTTAGGTCGTGAAATACAACCGCCTTATACCCACCTTACAGTTTGTATTTATCAAGATTAAATCAATTAAGAGTATTTATCTATTTTGCATTTGACTTTCGTTTGAATTCAATACGCTTAATAATGACCGGAACGCCCACTATTAAGGTGCGATTTCTCGCGTATTTGGATAATTATTGTGTATTAATTGTGATAAGTAAATACAATACATTATTCATAATAAAAACGAAAAACGATTTTGTGTTAATTGAGTTCAGTTTAACACATATTTATTTCTATGAATACTAATATAAAAAAATAAAAACGAGTATGTACGATAAAAATATAAATACTCAAATAAACACGATTATAAAATATGGCTAAAAACACCTCCCCAGCAGCGGCGCCATTTTGATGAAGAGTAAAACTCACACTTTTTTATGGAAAAGCGTGAATCGCGGTAAGTATTAGGTAAATACGTTAGGACACGTAAAAACCGACAATCAAGTTCGTTATCGAGGAGGTATATGTGTTTATGCCAAATAAATATACGTTGTTGAATGAGTATTACGTTTTTGGAAAGTAGGAAAGAAAAGAAAACGGGAACGGATTACGCT
Source organism: Glebionis coronaria (assembly GCA_025667525.1). Classification (NCBI taxonomy): domain Eukaryota; kingdom Viridiplantae; phylum Streptophyta; class Magnoliopsida; order Asterales; family Asteraceae; genus Glebionis; species Glebionis coronaria. Next base: position 582,592,759 of record CM046878.1, on the reverse strand, counting down.
AAAACAAGAAGAAAACGCGTAAACGTACATACGTTAAAACGCGACCAAATTAAAAATTTAACTTAACAAATATTAAAAATTACTAAAAATAGCTAAAAAGTCTAATTAAGAAAAATATGTAAACCAAAAAATTTGAAAATGTTTTAATTAATTATTATTAATTTCTAAAGTTAAATAAAAACCCTAAAAATAAATGAAATTAAATAAAAGTCAAAAACCAAAATTTTCTTTTTGTAAACCTAAAACCTATTTATCTAATCCTAAATATCATTTTTTGAAAATTTTAAACTATTAATTTCTATTTTTAAATGACTTTACAAAAATATAGAATTAAAATATTCCTAATAAATAAATAATGAAAAGGAAAAATCTAATTTTGGACAAAAAATCCTAAACTAAAAAAGAAACATAAGAAAAATGAAAGGAGTCAAAAATCCCCAACCAATAAGCTGGAAACGAGGTGATAAGCTACGACTTCTTTATGAAAAGACAAAACAAAGATGTGTTAAATACCACACACTCTACCCTATGGACAGAAAAGTCCCTAGGGCAGAGTTGGTTAAGTGTGTGGGGTGTGAGGCTTTGAAAGGTTGAACAAGGGTAAAGGTCGAGGGTTCGAACCTCACGGATCCCCTTGACCACCCCTTGTTCCATTTTTCCTTTTTTTACTTGTTTTTGGATACACAGTTAAAAATCTCAAACACAAATCATAAGTACATCTCAATCCACAAATCACGCTTAAATGTGTGCTTGTGTGCACAGTCAAGAACAAAACACAACAGCAGGCCACATTTTGCTTGTTTACTTTTGGTTATTTTTTTTGTTTTGTTTGGATTTCTTGTTACATAGGTAACTTATAACCACGAAACCATACAATCAACAATTCATGCCACCATTTTACTTAGTTTCAGCACATGTTCAGCCCATAAAAACAAGCAGGTGTCCATATTTTGATTTGTTTGGTTTTTTTCTCTTTGTTTTTTTTATTTGCTTGGGTACAAGGGTCACCAAACACCAAACCAAATCACACAGCACTAAAACATATGGATCATAAACCACACAAAAATGCAAAGATCACACAAAATTCAAACAAGCAGACAAAAAACTTATGTTAGCTTTAAGGCGACTACGAATTACCAAATAAGCTAAAGAGAGTACTTCAACCTTAAATGAAAACACCATCAATCCTAAATCTAACCTATGTTCTTGTTGGCCAAGTCTCATGCTTCACATAACATATCCAAACTCAAAACTTGGGGTCTGCTGGTTTAGTCAATAAGACGGACCAAAAAAAAGGAACACAGTGGGCTATTCTAAAAAATGCAGTCAAAAAGCAGTGGGTTACAAGGACTTTTTCTTGCTTTTTGGTGATTTCTTTTTGGCATATAAGCTATAATAAGCCCACTAAATACAAACTAACTACTAGAAGACCTAAATTATACCTAAATCTAGTAGCCTACAAGACTTTTCAAACTAAAATGCACATTTGCCCCACACTTGCCCCCTCTGTTGGTTTTGTGATGTTTTGGTGTTCAAAACTTCATACAAATGGTTTGAAACCTTTGTGCTTTGAAACCACCTTCACAACAACAACTCCACCATGTACAAATAGCGGCTATTAACTATCCAAAATTCAACTACACAAACAAAAAACACTTAACAATGGCAGGATTTTATAAATCATACAAAATAATACTTTCAAACATAAACCCTAAATCTTTTAGCAAAAACCAAGTCTCCCAACCATATCAAGTATATGAAAAGCTAAGTGAGTCTTGGGGGTTATTCCTTCCCTAAGATCAACACTGTCCCAAACACCCCTTCTTGGTTAGAAAATTCAAATTTTACAAAGAGATTGTGTTCAAATCAACTCAAACAAGCAAGATAACAACTCAAATAGGTCCCATACCTCTAGATAAAAAGATTTCAACAGAAAAGATACCAATTCTAACACAATCACACATTCATATGAATACTCCAAATTTTGACAGAAAATTTAGATGGCATACCTTCAGGGATACACATCCATGCCCCTTGACATGAGCCTATGTACACGCACGCGTAGAAGCTTACAAACTCCTGTAAACACAAACACAAACAAATAGATACAAGGATAAAAGTATCAAACTATCAAAAATCTGATTTTCTTTCTTTCTTTTCTTAAAAACTTTTTAACAAAATAAACTTTTAAGACAAACTTTGAAATCACCAAAGTTAAAACTCCACAACATGAACGTTAACAAAATCTAGAATCAAGGTTCTCAATAAACACCAACAAGCAAATCTTGACCGATTTTCCAAATTTTTGGAAAAGGAATTATGAGCTTAACAACTTGCATACAAATTACTTAATGGAACGCAGATTCTCTTAGGTGTTTTACCAGCTTTTAACCTAAATGAAAAGGAATTACTTTTTTAAAAGACCAACTTTTATTAATAATTAAAAAGGAATTACAAAAGCCTAAGAAAATCTGGAACAAGAGAAAATGTAAACCATATGCAGCCTTATATAGTGGCCTACATGTTCTAGAATCAAAAAGAAGAAAAGCTAAACCCTAATATGTTGATTTCCATGAATGCCTTTGTTCAAAATTCGAATTTTGGTCAATTGGCATATTGTGATCTCTGTTAAAACATGTGATGACCCAGCTGTAGAAAATCAATCCACACCCTTCAAAATTATGTAGGAGGAAAGGAAGTTACAAGAACGTCGATCTTGTCCCCTTTTGGGAATTGGGGAAAAGGGACATGAGCAGGGGATTGTTGGGGGTGTCACATGGGTGACGTGGTAGCAAAATAGTAGGTGGGGTTTTGTTAGTATTTCACTTAATCAATATTCTGGATAATTGGGGGTTCCAATCTTGGGTAATAAACATTATGGGTGATTAGGGTTCTAATGGGTATGAATCATGAACAGTGGGGTGTTGGATCGAGAAAGGGGCGAAACAAGCTATTAGGCGCCTTATTTATTAATTAATCATATTTTAGAAAAGGCAATTAATTAATAAGAATAAGCTGTGAGTGGGGTGATGTGGCGGATGAGGTGGATGGTATAGGTGAGGTGGTGGTCTAGGTTTTGTTGTCTTGGCAGAAAACCCCCTTATACTTCCTAAATCCTTGCACATAAAGTCTGGCCAGCATTTCTTCCCTTCTTCCTTTGATAACAAGAATGAGGTAATTACAATATTAGTCTTTGTCTTTATTATGAATATTAACAAGGACTATGTTTGCAATATTATAAACTTCAAGGACCAAATGTGGATAATAATCAATCTTTGGGGACTATTCTTTTGCAACTTGGTTCTTCAAGGACTAAAGTTGACAAATCTTCAAAGTATAGGGACCAAACTTGTCATTTATTCAAACTTGAGGGTCTTTTTTTGCAAATTCAACATTCGGGTCCGGTTCATTGTGCGGCTTCGTTTCTCGTGTTCTTTTTTCTTTGTTTCTTGTGATCTTTTTGTCTTTTTCTCGATATCCGTAGATAAAACATACAACAAACGAATACAAGTATATTTTCTGGTATTTTATGATATTTAACCGTTTTAAGCCCGATTTGGACGACGAGACCATGTATAGTTGTGGTCTCATCATACCTCAATTATATAACTCTAATTTTTCTTTGACAAACATATTCTAACATCAATGGCTGCTTTACAATTGGTCTCTCATCACATTCAAGTTGCGAATTTGATTCAAAATGCTAATAGTCAAGGATTTCATGAGATGATAGACTTCCTATTCCGAATTAACATTAATCGTGCTTTAACTGTAAGCCCTACTGTTAGAATATATGTGGTTGAACAATTTTGGGGGACTGCCTCTTCTATTCTTCGCCATGGAGCACCTTGTAAGAAAGGGTGCATCATAAGACTGTTTATGTGTCAGAAGTCCTTTTAAGAGCATCTTTAAGACTAAATGATGCTAATGGCATAGGAAATACATGATGTCTTAGCAGCCATGAGGTATAACGGGGGGGGGGGGGGGGGGGTGGGAATCACTTACTTTCTTTAAAGGTTTGTTTTCACCTCAGTGGAGAATCAGTTACTTTCTTTAAAGGTTTGTTTTCACCTCAGTGAAGACTTCTTTTTCATATTATTATTTATTGTTTAAGCCCTAAAAGTACCTCTTGGGATCAAATTTCTACAACTACAACAACTGCTGGTATTTGCTTGACTACCAACAGAGTTTTTAATTTTTCAAAAATGATTTTTGATGGAATGTTAAAATACTTAGAGGCCAAGAAGAAATTTTTAGTGTACCCTAGGTTTATTCAATACTTGGTAAGTGATCAAGTGCATGACCTACCCACTATCAGAACCATGGGAAGTTCCTACCTTTACATTTAGGACCTTTACCTTCCTAGCAAAGCAAGGTACTAACTGTACAGGAACTCTCACACTATTGTTTGCCCATATGTTGACTGAGGAAGCTGGTCAAGAGGGTGAGGATCCTAGTACTGCTAGTGAACCTCTGCAAAGTCCTAACCCTTCTAAGGAAGCTCAAACTTCTTCATCTCACCCAGACCAACCAGTCTCTAGTGAGATGATCCATACACCTGCTGCCTCTCAAAATGCTAGTGGTTCTCCATCAGCTATGGCAACAGAGGTAATGGATATTACTGCTTTGACTGCTTTGTGTAGCTCTTTGGCTAAATGATAGGTGTGTAAACACCCATCCTTTTACCACTTAATTACAATAATAACCAGGCCAAAACGTGTATTTTATGTCGTAAATGTCAGAATTATGCGTGGTTTGTGTTTTTGTTGTGATTTTAGGATCAAAATGTTAAAAGGGAAGAAAACACGGCTTTCACGGGCTTTTATCGAAGAAAAAGACAAAAGACGGAGTCAAGAAATCAAGAATTCAAAAAGAACGGAAGTCCAAGACCTATTCTGAAGATTTATCGAAGAACAAGTCTAAAGACGAAAGTTTAATAAAGCCGAGGAACTCAAGTCTTATTAATGAAGAATTTTCAAGACAAGTTTAATTAATCCCGATACAACGCCGAAAAAGTCGAAGAATTAAGGAGACAAAAAGACGGAAAGAAAGAAAGAAAGAAGGAAAGAAGGAAGCAACACATGCTCCCCTCTCCCTATAAATAGACGCCACACCTCTTCATTTGAGGTGTTGGCTAGAGTGACACTAGTTCTTCCATCTTCATTTCTTGCAAATTTACTTTTCATGTCATTTTAAATACATTGTCTTGCACTTTAATTTCTTTAATTCAAGTAAGTGTTCTTTATTTTGTTGTATGATCTTTATTTACTTTTAATCAAGTTTTCTTTCATCATTCTCCTTCTACTTTTCTTGTTTTTGGTTTATTTTAAATTCGGATTAAGCAAGAAATTGCTTAATCTCTTTGCTTATTTTACTAAAAAGTTTACCTTTTTACTTTTATCGAAGTTTTTGTATGAGATAAGCTATAAGTTTGACAATCTTATTGGCTTGTTTCATACTTAGCTTATTTGTTTTTCTTAGTTTTCTAAAAAGTTCTTCTTTCTAAAAGTTTGCTTATTGTGTTACTTGTTTCGTGTTTTGAAAAAGTCTTTAAATTTGTTGCTTATTGTCTTTGGTAAAGTTTTGATTTGTGCTTATTGTCGAATTTGGCTTATTTAGTTTAGCTTATTGGCTTACTGGTTTCCATTGTTCCGATCTTTAAGGTTTCTGTTTGTTACGATCCAACAAGTGCGATCGCATAAACCCTTAGGGTTTCTACTTGCGATCTAGTGTTGCGATCAAGGACTAAGATCATACCACGATCACTCATTGCGATCGTGGGTACGATCATAGAGTGCGATCTGTTGGTACGATCGTGGTCACGATCTCTACTGCAATCCACAAGTGCGATCGTGGTGGAGTTCGATCATAGAGTACGATCGCAGGTTGCGATCTAGACTCTGTTATAGAGTACGATCCTTTTGTTTCCATCGCATTGAGTGCGATCGGGGGCTACGATCACCAAGTGCGATCTAGGCTGCGATCAAGCTACGATCCGGGTACGATCCAACCACATTAGTTGGTTGCGATCGTAGTGCGATCGGACTCGTGTTCTCGTTTTATTTTGTTTTTATTTTAAATTTTGTTTTCCCGCATTTTTACTTTATTTATTTTTAAGTTTTCAAATTATATTACATTGTCAAGTTTAATTTTCGTCACGCTTTAATTTTTTTCATTTAATTAACTTTCTTTTCAACGTTTTTAACATTGCACCATTTACGTTTAATTAGTTTCAGATTTAAATTACCGTCATTTACTTTTAAGTCTTGCATTTTAATCACACTACAACGACAAACCTTTGTTCTCACCAAAATACGACTGAGTCGCACTTAAACCAGTAATCAATTCGATTAGACCACTTCAACGAACTTTAATTTTCATACTAGGTAAAAAGCCTTGTATTACTAAACAAGTTAAGGAGTTACAAACTGCAAAGATCAAACAAGATGAAAGAATAGCCAAGTTAGATGCCAAGATTAAAAAAATGAGGAGAAGAGCAAACCCTTGGATCAAGCATCACATGTATATTCATAAAGCTCAATTGAAGGAGCAAAAGCAGAAGCTAAGGAAGTTTAAGAGAGCTCATCTGAAAGCATCCAAACAAGGGAGGAAAAATGATGAAGCAGGACCTTCTTCTGATGTAGAAGATACGAGTGATGGATTTGAGCACTTTGTGGAAGAGACTTACATTGACAATCAACAAGAACAACCTCCACAACATAATCCATTAGTTGAAGAAGTGGTTACAACAACTGTGCCAACTCCACAAGAAAAAACTCATGATATAGAGATAGCAGTTGAGATAGAACAACCACAACAATCACCACCACCACAATAAGAGATTCCAGAAGCTAATTGGGAAAGATTCTATAGAGAGATTAAGAAAATTAATCAAACTTTTCCAATAAATACACTTCAACAACAGGAGACCCAGTCACAACCGAGAGATGAATCAAAGAAGGGTGATGGTTCAGACAAAACTGAAGAGGTGAATATTGAAGAATCAGCCTTTGTGGGACAAAAGGTATCTGAAGATACCATGGTGGTTAGTGAGAAGGACATCAATGTGTCTAATGCTGGTCACCAAGTGCGATCTAGGCTGCGATCAAGCTACGATCCGGGTACGATCCAACCACATTAGTTGGTTGCGATCATAGTGCGATCGGACTCGTGTTCTCGTTTTGTTTTGTTTTTATTTTAAATTTTGTTTTCCCGCATATTTACTTTATTTGTTTTTTAAGTTTTCAAATTATATTACATTGTCAAGTTTAATTTTCATCACGCTTTAGTTTTTGTCATTTAATTAACTTTCTTTTCAACGTTTTTAACATTGCACCATTTACGTTTAATTAGTTTTAGATTTAAATTACCGTCATTTACTTTTAAGTCTTGCATTTTAATAACACTACAACGACAAACCTTTGTTCTCACCAAAAGACGACTGAGTCGCACTTAAGCCAGTAATCAATTCGATTAGACCACTTCAACGAACTTTAATTTTCATACTAGGTAAAAAGCCTTGTATTAAATGGCGCCGCTGCCGGCTCTTTTCGTGAAGATTAACGGTTTTCTGTGAGAGACGCGTTGCTTTTTGGGATCCGTTCATTCGTGAGCGTTATTTTCTTGCTCAAAAATTTTAATAAAAATACATAAAAATTAAAAATTGTTAAAAATCCATAAAAATTAAAAAAAATTTCAAAAATCCAAAAAGACTTTATTTTTATAGTGTATATATATTGTCTATTGCTTTGGTATCTTTTTCTTTTGTTTTCGCAGGTGTATGCGTACTAGATCTTCAACTTATCCAGAGCCCGAGACTCGTGAAGATTTAGCTATGGCAGGTGTGAACAACAACAATAACCAACAGCACCTCAACAATAACAACAACAATGTTCTTCCATAGCCCGATCTTCGGACAATGGAGGAGCTTTGTCAACCCACAATGTTTGGACGAGGAGGACCGATTGCGCCGATGCAAATCACGGCTCCGGAGTTTTCGTTGAAGCATCACATGATCCAACAAGTGCAAACTAATCCATTCCGTGGATTGCCGGATGATGATGCCAACAAACACCTCGACAAATTCATTACTATTACCCAAAGCATGAAGTTGCCCGGTGCTACAATGGATATTCTTCGCCTTCAACTCTTCCCACATACTTTATCACACCACGCCAAGAAATGGTTTGATCGTCTCCCGAAGAACTCCATTCATACTTGGGATGACATGACTCAACGATTTTTTTCGCGCTACTTTCCACCATCCATGGTCACGAGCCTTCGAAATCAAATCAGCGGTTTCATGCAAGAACCCGATGAATCTCTCTTTGATGCTTGGGAAAGATATAATGTTTTGATCGATCGATGTCCAAACCACAACATGCTCCCCGTGACTTTAATTGATACTTTCTACAACGGTTTGACTTTTCATGATCGTGATACGATTAATGCAGCCGCCGGTGGCACATTTATGAAAAGAAGACCCGAGGAGTGTAGAGAGCTTATTGAAAACATGACTACTCATCACAAAAATTGGGATTCCTCCGCTTCTTCAAGGAACAACCCGAGAGTCAATGTTTCTTCTACTTTAGCAAACCCCGACATGACCGAATTCACCCGCATGATGGCCGAAATGAACAAAAATATCTTGCTCATCGCTTCAAACCAACAACAACAAGTTAAAGCGGTAGCTAATCCTTGTGAGACATGCGGCGGTCCTCACTCATACACTGATTGTCCTTCCACTCAAGGCAATCCGGAAAACGTGTATGCGGCTTATGGTAATTACTCACCGGAAAATTACCAAGCCCGACCTCAAGTGGATCGAAATTTGCTAAGTTACCGGTCCAACAACTATCTTTCATCCGGTTTTTATCCTCAAAACCACAACCCCAACAACAACTACACTAGAAGCAACCAAATCCCACCTCGAGCTTCTAATCCTTATCACCCACCCGCTCAACAAGCCCCACCCATCAATCAAGATGTTGAAGCTTTAATGAGAACCCAAGGTGAGCAAATCAAGAATCAACAAAGCCAAATTATCGATTTGAAAGGGGATATCACTAAGCAAGGTAATGACATTAGATCCGAGCTTCGAAATGATATACAATCCTCCTTCAGCACTCAAACGAATGATATAAAGAATATGCTGGCTAGTTTCTTACCCACCTCTCAACCCTCTACTTCGGGCTCTCTACCTTCAAACACCGTCACCAACCCGAGAGCGAATGTGAGTGCTATTACTACCCGTAGTGGAGCAACTTTAGTAGGACCATCTATCCCACCCCTAGTTACACCAACTACACCTCCTCCACCACCATTTATCCCTACTACTCCCACACCTAGTATTAGTTCACCATTACCGTCTCTGCCTCGTCATGAAGAAGAACCCAAGCAGAACCCTTCAACATCTCAACCGTCACCAACCCCACCTTCCACCTATAACCCCAACATTTCTTACCCTTCTCGACTCAACAAGGCTAGAATTTTGACGAAGAATGATATTCAAGTCTCTAACTTTTTGGAAAAGATTGCCGGCATGAAAATCACCTTCACCCTTGTTGAAGCTCTTGCCCATATGCCACAATTTGTCAAGATGTTTAAGGAATTGCTTAGTAAGAAGGAGAAGATGGTCGAGTTTGTTAATACTCGCTTGAATGAAAATTGCTCTGCAATCCTTCTTAAAGAACTTCCGGAAAAACTTGGAGATCCCGGTCGTTTTGTGCTACCTTGTACTTTTAACCAAACCGACGAATTTACTGCCTTAGCCGATCTCGGGGCAAGTATTAATTTGATGCCTTTCAGCGTTTGGAAAAAGTTATCATTGCCGGACCTTTCACCCACCAAGATGACTCTTGAGCTAGCCAATCGCACTCTCGCTTACCCCGTTGGTATTGCCGAAGATGTGTTCATTAAAGTTGGCACATTCACTTTTCCGGTCGACTTTGTCGTTGTTGATTATGAAATGGACCCTCGTATTCCGTTAATACTTGGACGCCCATTTTTGAGAACCGGTAGAGCTTTAATAGATGTGGATAAGTGTGAACTCATCTTAAGAGTGGGGGATGATGCACAAGTTTTTGAAATGGGGAAGCTTACAAGCAAATCCTATGGAAGAGAATCGGCGAATATGATTAATGTGCTTGATGATTTTGTCGTCTACAACAATCCTCTATTCGATTCTTGCTTTGATAATCCACTGTTCCAAGACGATGTGGATGATTCTCTCTCTAATTCTGATCCTCCACCCATGTATGATTCTCCACCGATATTTGATGCTTATGATGATGATTCTAGCTCCGTTGGGGATGATTATGATGATTTTACTTCTGAGTATCCAGACATGCCCACTTATGATGATTTTGATGAGGCTGATACTCTTTCGAGCGATTCTTCACACGATGAAGATCCTCCGCCAACCATGCTTGATCCTACTTTGGATGACTACTCATTTGAGGAAGACTTTTCTACTTTTCTCAATACATACTTCCCTCATGAGAGTGATGCTCCTCCTTTGGACTTTGATGATTATGGTCTTTATCCTACTTCGGATATGAAGAAATCTGTTTCCAAGGAGAAGAAGCCGGCCGACACCGATATCAGCAGCACTTATGTCTTAACTCCTCTCTACCCTCCGTCTGAGGATGAGATTGCGAGATTTATGATCGGATCCTCTTCAAGGTCTGCTGAGCCTGAGTGTTATTTTCCCCTAAAGGAAAAGGTGTTCGACCCCGACATTGCAATTTTCAAGCCATCTCAGTATCCATCTGATGAAATAAAAGGAAAAATCTTTGGAACTTTTGAAGATATGCTTGCTCCTCTTCACCCTTGCTCCCATCATGCTCCATCTTTGCTTAAGGGAACCTTGCCTACTCTTCTTTGGCTTGCCTTGTTCGCCTTAAGCTTGTGTTATTTGATGGACGAAAACCATGTCTTTGATCCCGGTGGATGTGTTTCACACTTCTTCCTATGCTAATCTAGGTCGAGTCAGGCTCACGAATCGGTTATAAAAAACATGCGCTTTTTGGGAGGCAACCCAATTATCTATCCCTTTCCTCTGTTTTCATAATAAGTGTAGGGGGAGACCCTAGTATGTGTTTGTTGTCTTCTTTCTAGTCATGTGCAGGGATTCGAGCTTTCCAAGATCCATTCTTGATGACTTTTCACGAACCGTGATTTCGTGTTCCCTTCTTCCCGGTTCTATCCTAAACTCTTTTCGATTCACTATTTTATATTTCTCAATATTAAAATAGGAATCTCGTTAGTTGTCTTTTTCTTAGCGAGATTTAAACAAAGTGCACAATGTCCTAAGTGTAGGGGAGTTTACTCCCACATGCTTAAACATTGAGGACAATGTTTATATCAAGTGTAGGGGGGACTTCTATCGAAGTTAAGTGGCCTTTTCCTTGTATTTGTCCTTATTTTAACCGGAAAATCAAGTTTTCGACATTTTTCAAAAATTTTAATCTATTTTGGCCTAGTAGTTTTACCTTTGTATAGTTATTTCCTTTCTTTACTAGAATAAATTTTAATAAAGTGGTTTTAATTTTCAAACGTTGTGAATCTTTTGACTCAACCCGAGTTTACTTATCTAAGTTTACTCTAGCTAGTATCCTTAACGTGTTTAAGTCAAATTTTGCTAAGCTTTTATATAGGGAGCTTTATAACGCGAAAGTCTTAACTCTCACGGGTTAAGAACAAGAACTTTTCGCAAGTTCCTATAATTGATCCTAGAGAGTCGTTTATCAAGGGAACTTTAAAATGCGATTTCTAAACTTGAAAAAGTCTAAGAATTTGCAAGATCCTATAGATGACTCGAAAACCCAAAACTTTGATTTGATAGGCTAAGCATCCACGAGTCTCATTCCTTGAGATTTTAAATTGTGGAGAACCAGAGATGATAGAGTCAATTATAAGTTTGGTATTCTTTCGTGAATTTATGTGAGTTAATTATAAGGCTATTCTCCCGTCGATTGTTAATAAATTTATCTGCAATAAATAAGGTTGTACGATTTGAAAATTTACTTAGCTTCTAGCCCAAGATCGTTTAAAAGTTGCTCGGTATTGATTAGAGTTCATAGCCAAGGCATAACTTATTGAAGCGGGATGCGAAGATTGGCGAGTCCAAAAAGGTCCTAACAAGACATGAGGGCTACAGTTTGTTGCTAAAGATCCAAAGTGATGTGAAGAGTCATTTATCAAAAATCAATATGAAGGATCGAGACACACGACGAAAAGCAAATACTCCCGTAAAGATCATGGAGAAGTCTATCCAAAAAAGGCCCTAACAAGGTATGAGGATAAATAGATCCAAGTCCTAAAAGGAGGCGGATCGTGGTATATCAAAATCCCAAATAAAGATTGGAGAAAAATGAAGAAGTCGTGGTCCAAATATGAAGAATCTCTCCAAACTTCAAGTGAAGAAATTCCTATTATGAAGAGAAGACCATTATTTCATGAACGTCTCTCAAGATTTGAAGTATGAAGTTGCTGCCAAATATCGGTTCGAGAAAGGTCTCAAATCGTGAAGCGAGTTATGCCAAGATATGAACTTTATGAGGTCCCGAGAAGCAGTTTTAAAAGATTTTGTCCTTTAGCTAACTATTGATTAAATCGTCCCACTTTATTTTCAGCCTTAATAACTATCGAAATAAGTCAACAATGCATCCTCGTGATCATTCAAGACAATAATAAAATGTAAGAGATACACCTAGGAATAAGGGAGTCTAAGTAAATAATTGGCCCACATGAGTTCGTGTTAGTTTGCTAACTTATAATAATAATGATCTCGTTTTTAAGCTTGGTTTGGAGAATGTGAAAACTTGAAGATGATGATCATTCATGACAAAACCCTAAGGTAAGTTTTTGATTTCTTTACTTGTTTTGTATTTTCTATCTCTTTGATAAAGGCCAAGGTGGATTGATTGTGATGAAAAATGTAAAACGAGCTTTGTAACTAATTGCATTGCATGAGGACATTGCAATGGTCAAGTGTAAGGGATTTGATAGGTGTGTAAACACCCATCCTTTTACCACTTAATTACAATAATAACCAGGCCAAAACGTGTATTTTATGTCGTAAATGTCAGAATTATACGTGGTTTGTGTTTTTGTTGTGATTTTAGGATCAAAATGTTAAAAGGGAAGAAAACACGGCTTTCACGGGCTTTTATCGAAGAAAAAGACAAAAGACGGAGTCAAGAAATCAAGAATGCAAAAAGAACGGAATTCCAAGACCTATTCTGAAGATTTATCGAAGAACAAGTCTAAAGACGAAAGTTTAATAAAGCCGAGGAACTCAAGTCTTATTAATGAAGAATTTTCAAGACGAGTTTAATTAATCCTGAGACAACGTCGAAAAAGTCGAAGAATTAAGGAGACGGAAAGAAAGAAAGAAAGAAGGAAAGAAGGAAGCAACACATGCTCCCCTCTCCCTATAAATAGACGTCACACCTCTTCGTTTGAGGTGTTGGCTAGAGTGACACTAGTTCTTCCATCTTCATTTCTTGCAAATTTACTTTTCATGTCATTTTAAATACATTGTCTTGCACTTTAATTTCTTTAATTCAAGTAAGTGTTCTTTATTTTGTTGTATGATCTTTATTTACTTTTAATCAAGTTTTCTTTCATCATTCTCCTTCTACTTTTCTTGTTTTTGGTTTATTTTAAATTCGGATTAAGCAAGAAATTGCTTAATCTCTTTGCTTATTTTACTAAAAAGTTTACCTTTTTACTTTTATCCAAGTTTTTGTATGAGATAAGTTATAAGTTTGACAATCTTATTGGCTTGTTTCATACTTAGCTTATTTGTTTTTCTTAGTTTTCTAAAAAGTTCTTCTTTCTAAAAGTTTGCTTATTGTGTTACTTGTTTCGTGTTTTGAAAAAGTCTTTAAATTTGTTGCTTATTGTCTCGTCTCCTTATTGTCTTTGGTAAAGTTTTGATTTGTGCTTATTGTCGAAGTTGGCTTATTTAGTTTAGCTTATTGGCTTACTGGTTTCCATTGTTCCGATCTTTAAGGTTTCTGTTTGTTACGATCCAACAAGTGCGATCGCATAAACCCTTAGGGTTTCTACTTGCGATCTAGTGTTGCGATCAAGGACTAAGATTATACCACGATCACACTCCATAATCCACACCACGATCACTCATTGCGATCGTGGGTACGATCATAGAGTGCGATCTGTTGGTACGATCGTGGTCACGATCTCTACTGCAATCCACAAGTGCGATCGTGGTGGAGTTCGATCATAGAGTATGATCGCAGGTTGCGATCTAGACTCTGTTATAGAGTACGATCCTTTTGTTTCCATCGCATTGAGTGCGATCGGGGGCTACGATCACCTTGTGCGATCTAGGCTGCGATCAAGCTACGATCCGGGTACGATCCAACCACATTAGTTGGTTGCGATCGTAGTGCGATCGAACTCGTGTTCTCGTTTTATTTTGTTTTTATTTTAAATTTTGTTTTCCCGCATTTTTGCTTTATTTATTTTTAAGTTTTCAAATTATATTACATTGTCAAGTTTAATTTTCGTCACGCTTTAATTTTTTTCATTTAATTAACTTTCTTTTCAACGTTTTTAACATTGCACCATTTACGTTTAATTAGTTTTAGATTTAAATTACCGTCATTTACTTTTAAGTCTTGCATTTTAATCACACTACAACGACAAACCTTTGTTCTCACCAAAATACGAATGAGTCGCACTTAAACCAGTAATCAATTCGATTAGACCACTTCAACGAACTTTAATTTTCATACTAGGTAAAAAGCCTTGTATTACTAAACAAGTTAAGGAGTTACAAACTGCAAAGATAAAACAAGATGAAAGAATAGCCAAGTTAGATGCCAAGATTAAAAAAATGAGGAGAAGAGCAAACCCTTGGATCAAGCATCACAGGTATATTCATAAAGCTCAATTGAAGGAGCAAAAGCAGAAGCTAAAGAAGTTTAAGAGAGCTCATCTGAAAGCATCCAAACAAGGGAGGAAAAATGATGAAGCAGGACCTTCTTCTGATGTAGAAGATACGAGTGATGGATTTGAGCACTTTGTGGAAGAGACTTACATTGACAATCAACAAGAACAACCTCCACAACATAATCCATTAGTTGAAGAAATGGTTACAACAACTGTGCCAACTCCACAAGAAAAAACTCATGATATAGAGATAGCAGTTGAGATAGAACAACCACAACAATCACCACCACCATAATAAGAGATTCCAGAAGCTAATTGGGAAAGATTCTATAGAGAGCTTAAGAAAATTAATCAAACTTTTCCAATAAATACACTTCAACAACAGGAGACCCAGTCACAACCGAGAGATGAATCAAAGAAGGGTGATGGTTCAGACAAAACTGAAGAGGTGAATATTGAAGAATCAGCTGTTGGGAATCTAAACTTATTAGATTCCCTGATCATTGATTTAAACATAATTAGGCTGATAGATAGTCCCTTGCCTGTGCCTAGGAGGCAGGCAAGTTTCGCAAGACTCACAGAGATCCAAGTATCTGTGAGAAACCTCAGAGGAGTCCATGTCAGAGACATTGTCAGGGAAGTCGAAGATTACCTGAAGACATACTCCTTGGTTGTGATGGATAACAGCCAAGATGTATCAGGGACTCTGAGGGGTTGAGAGTTAACAGGGGTGGCAATACCCTGATAACTCTCAGCACACTTTGGACATGCCATTTGTGTGTTCGAGACTATGAAGAATAAGGAAACTGTTTTTGACAACTGTTCCTTAAAGCATAATGGAAGACTACCAAGAATAGAAGGACATCATGTGACTGATGTGGGAACTTGTAAAAGCTTGTGTATTCGACATCAAGTACTGTTTAAGTCAAACTCGTAACACTATAAATAGGATATGTATCCATGCATTAATGCTTAACACTTTGAGATATTAAGAACATTAGTGCGTATAACTTAGTGAATCAAACATCTACGACTGTATTCATAAGTTAGGATTTGTTGTTGTTCAAAGTGTGCACAACACATTGTCATCAAACGGTGTTATCCATAACACTTGTAATTCTTTATTATACAATAATAAGATTACGTTTGAAAAGTAATACCTTGTGTTAATTAAGTTAAGATTAGGGTTTCTTGCATTGATTAGGGACTTACAATTGGTATCAGAGCGGTGTTTGATATTAAAACCTTCAAGAAACATCGTTCTTAGTTTTATAATCAAGATCCACCATGCCGGAAACTTCTAGCCCACAATCACCTTCCACAAACCCATCTTCACCAAGACTTAACCCTCCAGCCAATGACGATGATCTACCCCAACTTCTTGACTCAAGAGGTGGATCACACGTAACCAGTATACCAGTCTTTGATGAAGAAGACTTTGCTAGTTGGAAGAGTCAATTTCTTGTTTACCTTGATGGACTTGAACCTTTTCTCTTATAAATTTTAGAAAATAGTCCATATATTCCCATGGCGCTTACATCCACTGAAGAAAACCCTCTTCCCAAACCCATCAAACAATGGACTTCAGCTGATAGGAAATTAGCAAACCAAGATAAACGTCTCAAAAGCATCATAATTTCCTGTCTTCCCAAGCATATCATGAAGTCTGTCATTCAGTGTCCCACAGCTAAACAAATGTGGACAGACCTTATTCTTGGCCATGAAGGACCCTCTGAAACAAGAGAGACAAAGATTCAGGCACTCAGACTTCAGTTTAATGCCTTTAAGTCACTTGAAGGTGAAAAGGTTCAGCAAACCTATACTAGGCTGAAGATTCTTCTAAATGACCTGGCTATGAATGATGTCACTATTGGTCAAGCTGAGATCAATGCTACTTTTGTCAACAGCCTTCCAAGAAAGTGGCTGAGCATGAATCAGACTCAGAGAGCTAACAACTCAATCAAAAATGATACCCTTGCTCAGCTCTATGGTAAGTACAATTATGAAGAAGGGCTGAT
The DNA here is from genome assembly GCA_025667525.1 of Glebionis coronaria. NCBI lineage: Eukaryota > Viridiplantae > Streptophyta > Magnoliopsida > Asterales > Asteraceae > Glebionis > Glebionis coronaria. The sequence continues at coordinate 582,575,819 of CM046878.1, read as the reverse complement.
CGATACTATCTACAAATCAGAGACTGAAAGATTTGTAGTCCAAGAAGCATCTTCCAAAGCTTTGATCTCTGCAACACATCCTCGTGAACAACAGGTATGCTGCTGGCAAGATAACCAAGTTCAAATACACCATTCATAAATCCACAAACACCCCACAAATGATTTTATGGAGGGAAAACCAACAGAGAAATATGGATGTGTTTGACAACTTCAGGTTAAAGACACTTGGGTTATCAGAATGGTTTGAACTCGAAGCCTTAGCTGCCAAAAAGTCTGGACAGGCAAATTTCCTTCTGCTTAAAACTCTTAAGGCTAAGTTTAACTGGATCAAGGAAACATCAGCCAAACTCAAGATTGATCCCCCACCACGGCTTTTTGAACAAGAACCCCCAAAGACAGACAACAAAAGAAGAAGAATTTCACAAATTGTTAATGAAACTTTTGTTACTGAAGATGTTCATGTGGATGGTATGCACAGGGATTTGATCCTTCCAAATGGTATTGTTGGCCCTGTTGATGGTCAGACATACTCAGAGCCTGAAAGAGGAATGGCATTTATGAACAAGGCTTGCCAGTATGCTTTTCAGAGGGAAGATGAGCCGTGCTTGGCTTCAACTATTCAGCTACTCTGTCACAAGAAGTGTCTCAAGATCAACACAGAGTATTCCAAGAAGTTTGCAAATACTTTGCATGATGAAATTGATAACAGATTAGACGTGGCCGAAGCTGAAGAAAGAATAAAAAATGATGACTATTGAAAATGGTCTCAGCCCTTTTTACCTTCATCTTTTATTTTACTTATGTAATGAACTTGTAATTTTCTTTAAGTCTTAATAAAATCATGAGGTATGTTTGTTTAGATCTGTTATGTGTAAGAAGAAGCTGTTAAACTCACTTACCTTAACTTAGTTAGATCTAGCATTATTTATGTTTAAATAGGGGGAGATTGTTGGGAATCTAAACTTATTAGATTCCCTGATCATTGATTTAAACATAATTAGGCTGATAGATAGTCCCTTTCCTGTGCCTAGGAGGCAGGCAAGTTTCGCAAGACTCACAGAGATCCAAGTCTCTGTGAGCAACCTCAGAGGAGTCCATGTCAGAGACATTGTCAGGGAAGTCAAAGATTACCTGAAGACATACTCCTTGGCTGTGATGGATAACAGCCAAGATGTATCAGGGACTCTGAGGGGTTGAGAGTTAACAGGGGTGGCAATACCCTGATAACTCTCAGCACACTTTGGACATGCCATTTGTGTGTTCGAGACTATGAAGAATAAGGAAACTGTTTTTGACAACTGTTCCTTAAAGCATAATGGAAGACTACCAAGAATAGAAGGACATCATGTGACTGATGTGGGAACTTGTAAAAGCTTGTGTAGTCGACATCAAGTACTATTTAAGTCAAACTCGTAACACTATAAATAGGATATGTATCCATGCATTAATGCTTAACACTTTGAGATATTAAGAACATTAGTGCGTATAACTTAGTGAATCAAACAGCTACGACTGTATTCATAAGTTAGGATTTGTTGTTGTTCAAAGTGTGCACAACACATTGTCATCAAACGGTGTTATCCATAACACTTGTAATTCTTTATTATACAATAATAAGATTACGTTTGAAAAGTAATACCTTGTGTTAATTAAGTTAAGATTAGGGTTTCTTGCATTGATTAGGGACTTACATCAGCCTTTGTGGGACAAAAGGTATCTGAAGATACCATGGTGGTTAGTGAGAAGGACATCAATGTGTCTAATGCTGGTGATGCAAGTACTACTGGACCAAATATCGTCAAGCCTAGTGCAAGTACCGTTCCAGGTGCAGGTACCGTTGGTCAAGAGGCTTCACAACCAACTTCTGAAGAGAGTGTGTAACACCCCACTTGGATAAGTGGACCGTTACGTGTATTTATGGCGTGTCATCAAAGCATAAGGTAAATGTCCTAAAACATTAACTGACCATAAAGGAATACCGGAATCGAACATCGGTAATCCAAACACAAGCCCAAAACATGAAAAGTAAAATACTGAAGGAAAGGACTAAACAATGTCCAAATAAGCAGAATAATGTAAGAAATGCATAAAGTAAGAAGCCTGGATAGCTTCCATCCAAATGCATATGCTCCCAGAATCCTAAGAGCGTCCTGGTGTACCTGTCGTTAGAACATGAAAGGAACTATGGCTGAGCATAACGCTCAGTGAACGGATATCAAGCATGATAAGAATATACTGAATGAAACAGGCGATAGAATACTGAAGCTGTAAGACTGATATGTAACATGTGGTAGAACTCTGCATAAAATCTGAGAAACCTGGATCATATAAACTGATACTGAAATATAACTATTAATTCTAAAAACATGCATTTACTGTATTTTAATTGCCAGAGCTTATATAGGTCACGTGCTGTAACAACCGTGCATGAATAACTAGAGGGGTGACCTCGTCATGCTATAGAGGGGTGACCTCTAAACAACTGTGCTGGGTGGAGGGATCAGCTCCAATGTGAAGGATGTAGAGCACACACCACATTCACCCTGATAACTTGTAACACATATAAGCCTAGGATGCATCCATACGCCCCACTAATAATACTGATAAAATGGCTAAGCTGAGCTGAGTGGGACGATGCAGGATATCACTCTCCTGCATGTGAGTCACGACACCGGTGCCTCTAGTGCCGTGGTTACGGTACCTCCGTAACTAGTACATAAACTGGTCGTGCTTGTATATAATGCTCAGGCAATTTATTTAGTTGTTAACGTGATTACTGATAAACTTAAACATATATTGAGGAAAACATTTGGCTGAAGACGGGGAATCCTAATCATGCATAGAAAGGAAGTCCTTACTGAAAGGACAGGAAATCCGTACCTCGTGTCCAGTAATGAAACAAGTATGAAAGCTGAAAGGTCTACTCCGACTTCACGTGAGCTACATAATAAAGGACGTCTATGAGTTACTTGTTCATGATTTATCTTGTCGTTACTTCTTTAGTATTTTTTTTTCTTACATTAGTAGCCTTTCTTAATGTTATATGATCATGTTTTCTTGATAGTATATTTCATGGTTCGTGTATTGTTATACTTGCTATTTTCACAAATAGTAACTTTTCCAAAATATCAGGTTTCCATAAATAGTAAGTTTACATAATTAGTAATAAGCTCATTAGTATACATAAGTAATTTAACTGGTTTTACCGTATGACGACTTTAATTACTTAAATTGAATTTAATTTAGCCGAAAATAAGCCGAAATCAATTAGTCAATTTTAATTAAACCTAACTTTAATAAGCCAATATATTTTTCGTCAACGATCTACATAGTAAATCATTTACTTAAACTTCACTATCAATAATTATATAAATCATAGATTGAACATATATGCGCATGCTTAACATTTGTTACATTTATTTCCAAAAACTCGTATAGTTCGATTCTCAATTGTTAATTTGGTCTAGTGTGACATATTAAGTATTAACATAACATTTTCATTAAAATTAGAACCAGTGCTACTAACAGTAGGCAAAGTAGTACAACTACTGCAAGGAATACTTTAAAACATCATATGACTAGTTCCATTTAAGATAGTGAAAACATATGAAATTTTGACGACGGTGGTAACATTCTCAAAGTGCAAAAGTAGACAGTTCGACTCATATTAAAACGTTTTATTAGAATACCAAAATTAGTGATTGTAAATCATAAATTATGAAACGCTCTTTACGTAATGTAGTTTTATGCATGAAATAATTTGATCAAATGACGTTAGTAGTTGTAGGTAAAAATATGGTTATCATATAACAAAGACTTAAGATTTACCTCAAAAATGGATCAACACAATTCGAAACTAGGACTCGAATATGAACTAAAATTCCACCCGTTCAAACTGTAGACCTCGACCAAACGAAACCGAAACAAGCACATAAACGCTAGGAATAAATGAGGCATGGCCGAAATGAAACACACCGATACATGTTCGGCTACCCTCGTACCATTGTCGAACTATACTCTTCCAACGAATGATACCCAAAACGAAAAATCGGATCACAACCAAATTGTCACTATGCGTGAAACCAAGCCCTTAGAACCTTCAACTTACTGGGTTTGTTGTCCTTCTACGCTTTGTATGCATGCACACACGAATCTTAATTAATTCAAAACTTGTGATTTGTTTTAAAGAGATTATAATAAACATGCGGTTTATATGGCTATCATGGAATTGTGATTTAAGGATTACCTATAATGAGTTACTGATTCCATTTAAATAATTAATGCCCAAGATATTCGCTGTTTAGAGGCGTTTATTTACATGATTTCCGTTGACAAATTCTAAACGTCAAACAATTTCCTTTTTCTTTGCATTGACACATTTAAAACTTCAAATAATTGGAGAACAAACTTAGTACAACAACGTAAATCGAACACTTATTATTTAAACTTTATGTTATATTTAAAATGATGAAATAAAATACAAATCAAATTTTTGGGTTTTACAACTCTTTCCCTCTAAAAGAATAATTCGTCCCCGAATTAACGATACGACCGTACTGGGTTTTACAATTCTTCCTCTCTAAAAAGGAGAATTCGTCCTCGAATTAAAGGTATTTAAACGGATTGGGTAAAAACTAAAAATGCTAATAAGCTAAAAAAACGTATAAGTTGAAAAGACATATAAGCTGGAAGGACACATAGGCTGAAAGAACATGAAAGCTGAAAAGGACATATAAATTGAAAGGATGATTCGTCTTCTAAATTAAGACATAATGCTGCTAAAAGTATAAACATGATATGACTGAAGTGATCATCTAACATGACATGTCTAAAGAGGACATGGAAACACAACATGACTGAAGAACTTAACTGAATTTATTGAAGGACAAGGGATGAGAGGTCCAGATGGTCTCCTCCGTTTCGAGTGGCTTCCTGCTCGAAACGATTCCTTAAAAGGTTTAAGCATAATGACAATCTTGGTCCTGATGACCCTGTCCTGATGATGCTGATTAGTTTCTCGTTCCATACTTAAGATGGATTTTCTGAATCTGATAGAATGAATAAGCTATAACATGTAGTATACATGAAACGGTACATACAATTATCCTGAAAAGATAACATTTATATTTCTGGGCAAGCTGCTGAAAATATATATAGGGACAAACTACGTGAACAATTGTGAACGTGTTACGTGTGAAATTGTGAACGTGGCTCGCGGTTATATGAGGAACGTTGAGCATGAAGATATCGTGAACATGCTCTGTGGAATATACTGTGAACGTGATACTAGGCATATCATGAACGTATGCTGATTGATGAAGGATTGCCAAACGATACGGCCTGAGACTGAAACATCTGCCTGAGTATGGAAACGTTGTGCTAAACTTCAGTCTGGTTTCTTAAGCTTCTGTAACCGCATTCGATAGTAACTGTGAAACGTGTATCGCGGAATGGAACACGAACTTGAACGTGAACAATGTTATGAAAACGTACGTGAGCTTAAATCATGAGATAACATAAAAACATGAACTGAAACAACATCATACTGTGAATGAGACGTAAACGTGAAAGTGAAAATAAACATGAACGTAAACATACACGTGATCGTGAACATGAATTTTCTGTCTGATATGATTATTGATGGAATATCGAGAAATCGTACGGTCTATTGCTGAATTTCCTACAGATCTGCTACTGTGTAATCCTTCCGGATGAAAGGAAACGCGTAGGTTGATTACATGGTCGACAATGACTTAGATAGTATTATACTTTTTCTGAGTCTGTGGTAACTGATAACAATCTCCATTGAGTCTTGTCTCTTTTCGGTCCAGAATTCCTACTGGTAGTAATAACTCGATAGCATGACGGCGTTCTATCTTAAACCTGCTGGAATGGCAGGCATTAGATATGAACATAGCTGCCTCAACATGTTATACTGTTTCTATCAAAATCCTGCCTGGAATTTTGGTACATTCTGGTGGAAATCTGGTTGAATAGTTATGGAAGAATTTTTAGTGAGAACTGTCAGCAATTTCTGTGGTAGCAGTCATTTACGTTCTAGAAATTTTGGTACTTCGTTCACAGGCGTCGGTCGGGATCATCAGGTGATGGCCTTCACCTTCGCAGGATTGTCTGAAATTTCTTTCTGCTGAAATAGGGTGGCTCAAAAATGTCACTTTGTTCATCTGGGATATACATCTGGAAAACTGCTCATAAAATTTTCTCCTGTCGGAGAATCTGCGGGGTCGTGAAAATATGCTTCTCATGTTCTTCTCTAGAATTTAGGAGATCAATATGTTATCAAAGAACATACTGACGATTTTGTTTGTGAAGTCATGAAAAAAAAATTATTCGTAAATTTCATACTATAGCTGGAGCATTAGGGAGTTGAGAAGTATAAAAATCAAAATCTTTAGAGAGACTGTAATATGTGCAACAGTAGTCTGGAAAACATCATGTTCTTTCTCTCACCACTGATGGTAGCATGATCGGAAATTGTTCTGGAAAATGTTTAAGACATCGTAGCAGATCAGATAAACCTGATATTTATGGAATGAACATTGATTAAGAAAGTTGATCTTGTAAAAATTTTCAGTAGTCGATACATGATCTCATGATACCGGCCTTCTTCCTGATAGATAGAAACGGTGCACTTCATGGTGGTGCCAGGGCGAATAAAGCCTCTTTCCGGTAATTCCTGCGGCAAATACTGCAACTCTTTTAACTTAGCTACAACCTTGCAACAAGGAGTTTTGAAAACAGGTTCTGTTCTTAGGACAAGATCGATGTAGAATTCTGTCCTGTGGTTAGAAATGAATTTTTGAATTTTTTTTTGAAATTATGCCTGGGAACTCTGGAGTAATCCGCTGGTCATGAATTTAAGGAATTTCAGAAGTGAATCTATAACTGGTGGCTAGAAAGTCTTCGTATCTATGGACTGCTAAGTCAGGCGCTTGTAAGGCAGAAACAATTTGTACTGATTTTTCTGGGAGAAATATAATGAATATATTTGGATTTAGTAAGATGGATCTCGTCGTTAACTGAAAGGAGAACCTTAATAAACATGGGTGTGGAGTCTTTTCTGGCTGGGAGGTTGGTAAATACCTATTTTAAAATAAAACCGTCATAGGAATACGCGAAGTAAACATGGCGATTTTCACTGAATGTGTTCGTCTTGTAACCTCACAGAACGAACACTACATGTCTACCCAGGCAATACTCCCGTGGTGGTAACTGAATTTTAATTATCTGATTTAGGCGTGTCATGACAAAAACGGTATACTCCCTTGGAGGGTACCCTGAATTTCTGAGAGCCTCGTATGACGTGTATCATGACTGGTGTCCTGATATGTGTCTTCTGAAATGATACATGAGACCTGTGTCTTAACTGTTGTCTGGACATGTGTTTTAATTGCGAGTCTGAATAAGGTTAAGAATTTCTGGTAACTGCTAGGATTGGCGAACCGGCTAGACTACTGACCTCTGTATTTCTGGTCACGTCCGTTATCGAGTTTCGATGGTTACTGACTGATTAGTTTTAAGCACGGTGGTTGTCATTACCGCCTTGTCTGTCAGTTTCAAGACGGTCACTATTTCTAACATGATTCCTCTAGCTATTCTGTTGAGTGGCCGGCTGGGTTCCGGTTCACACTCTTCTGAATGAAAGGTTAGCTGAGTGAAGTGCAACATCTAGCTAAGAAAGTGAAAGCATGAAATGGAGTGGTAGTGTCTGATGGTTGAAATTTATTCTTCTCAGAATTTCAAATTTATAATTTTCGTCCTTGTTCTGCAGAGTCTTCATAGTATAAACAACATCAGCATCTTGAGAAATCTCTAAAGTATCAGCAGCATCAGCATTTGTGAGGTGTTCAAAGTGTTAGCAGCATCAGCATCTGGCAAAATCTTCAACTCACGAGCAGCATCAGCACGTGGTAGAATATCGACAAGTGGAAACGCCTGGGATGATTGAGGATCGTTTAGCAATATCCATGGAGTAGGGTACCTAGAGTACACCTGGACTACTTTACAAGAAGTACAAAATGAATATTGCACATGGAGCATATCTGAGGCACTGTACGTGGAGTACACATGAAATACTATACATGGCACTGGTGGAAATTTTATGGGATGATCGATAATGGTGTCGCTTTCTGACATGATCAATGAAATAAATTGATTTAAACTGTAGTAAACTGATCTGAAATAAGTAACATGATAGGCTGACAATTCATGCGTCGACTTACTGCTGGTTGTATCGAGGCAGAAAAGTATGATTAAACGGAGTTTCATCAATATTCAGTATAAGGACATGATTGATAAAGACCAGAACATGATTTATCATGAAATAGGATTTTACTGTAATTCTTCTGTATCTTAGCATGAAAACATCATCACCTTGCTAAAAACGTAATCCTCATAAAGAGACATGAACTTAATCAGCATGAAAACGACATACACTTGGGAGTACAAACTTGACTGATACAAAGAACATAGAAGAATAATCAACTGAGGTTTAACATCAACTGATGTGGATAGTTATGGTTTAGTTCACAGTATTCATAGTAGGAAGCATGTGACTAAGTATGGGTGATTCTGGTTCGATCCATACTTGTCAAAATTTCATGAGAACTGTCATGTATAGAATTTATGATATGGGACTAAATATGGATGGCGGTAGTCCAATCCATACTTGTCAAAATTTTATAAAATGCCAAGATATGAGCAAAGGTGAACAACTAAAACATCATTTTACTGAAAAGCATGAAATTTGACTTGAGAATGGTGAACGTTTATGGCTGGTTCACCAAGTAATATTTGACTGAAAACATGAATCTGTCATGAGTAAGGGTAAACTCCTATGGTCGGTTTACCAATACAAAATCTGAACAGCAAGGGTGAACGCCTATGGGTCGGTTCACCAAAACTAAATTCGCAGAAAAGCACATGCGACTAAATATGGCCAGTCCTGTACCAACCTTTTACTTAGTAAAAAACTTTAAGAAAACCGACTGATAACTGAAGAAAAATGACTGATAAATGCATGAGAAACATGAAAGATAACAACGCAAAATCTAGGAAGTTCCTGGTGACTACCCACTAGTCACAGGTCAAGTTTTAGAGCCTACAGGTCGAACCTATAGCTCTGATACCATAATTGTAACACCCCACTTGGATAAGTGGACCGTTACGTGTATTTATGGCGTGTCATCAAAGCATAAGGTAAATGTCCTAAAACATTAACTGACCATAAAGGAATACCGGAATCGAACATCGGTAATCCAAACACAAGCCCAAAACATGAAAAGTAAAATACTGAAGGAAAGGACTAAACAATGTCCAAATAAGCAGAATAATGTAAGAAATGCATAAAGTAAGAAGCCTGGATAGCTTCCATCCAAATGCATATGCTCCCAGAATCCTAAGAGCGTCCTGGTGTACCTGTCGTTAGAACATGAAAGGAACTATGGCTGAGCATAACGCTCAGTGAACGGATATCAAGCATGATAAGAATATACTGAATGAAACAGGCGATAGAATACTGAAGCTGTAAGACTGATATGTAACATGTGGTAGAACTCTGCATAAAATCTGAGAAACCTGGATCATATAAACTGATACTGAAATATAACTATTAATTCTAAAAACATGCATTTACTGTATTTTAATTGCCAGAGCTTATATAGGTCACGTGCTGTAACAACCGTGCATGAATAACTAGAGGGGTGACCTCGTCATGCTATAGAGGGGTGACCTCTAAACAACTGTGCTGGGTGGAGGGATCAGCTCCAATGTGAAGGATGTAGAGCACACACCACATTCACCCTGATAACTTGTAACACATATAAGCCTAGGATGCATCCATACGCCCCACTAATAATACTGATAAAATGGCTAAGCTGAGCTGAGTGGGACGATGCAGGATATCACTCTCCTGCATGTGAGTCACGACACCGGTGCCTCTAGTGCCGTGGTTACGGTACCTCCGTAACTAGTACATAAACTGGTCGTGCTTGTATATAATGCTCAGGCAATTTATTTAGTTGTTAACGTGATTACTGATAAACTTAAACATATATTGAGGAAAACATTTGGCTGAAGACGGGGAATCCTAATCATGCATAGAAAGGAAGTCCTTACTGAAAGGACAGGAAATCCGTACCTCGTGTCCAGTAATGAAACAAGTATGAAAGCTGAAAGGTCTACTCCGACTTCACGTGAGCTACATAATAAAGGACGTCTATGAGTTACTTGTTCATGATTTATCTTGTCGTTACTTCTTTAGTATTTTTTTTTCTTACATTAGTAGCCTTTCTTAATGTTATATGATCATGTTTTCTTGATAGTATATTTCATGGTTCGTGTATTGTTATACTTGCTATTTTCACAAATAGTAACTTTTCCAAAATATCAGGTTTCCATAAATAGTAAGTTTACATAATTAGTAATAAGCTCATTAGTATACATAAGTAATTTAACTGGTTTTACCGTATGACGACTTTAATTACTTAAATTGAATTTAATTTAGCCGAAAATAAGCCGAAATCAATTAGTCAATTTTAATTAAACCTAACTTTAATAAGCCAATATATTTTTCGTCAACGATCTACATAGTAAATCATTTACTTAAACTTCACTATCAATAATTATATAAATCATAGATTGAACATATATGCGCATGCTTAACATTTGTTACATTTATTTCCAAAAACTCGTATAGTTCGATTCTCAATTGTTAATTTGGTCTAGTGTGACATATTAAGTATTAACATAACATTTTCATTAAAATTAGAACCAGTGCTACTAACAGTAGGCAAAGTAGTACAACTACTGCAAGGAATACTTTAAAACATCATATGACTAGTTCCATTTAAGATAGTGAAAACATATGAAATTTTGACGACGGTGGTAACATTCTCAAAGTGCAAAAGTAGACAGTTCGACTCATATTAAAACGTTTTATTAGAATACCAAAATTAGTGATTGTAAATCATAAATTATGAAACGCTCTTTACGTAATGTAGTTTTATGCATGAAATAATTTGATCAAATGACGTTAGTAGTTGTAGGTAAAAATATGGTTATCATATAACAAAGACTTAAGATTTACCTCAAAAATGGATCAACACAATTCGAAACTAGGACTCGAATATGAACTAAAATTCCACCCGTTCAAACTGTAGACCTCGACCAAACGAAACCGAAACAAGCACATAAACGCTAGGAATAAATGAGGCATGGCCGAAATGAAACACACCGATACATGTTCGGCTACCCTCGTACCATTGTCGAACTATACTCTTCCAACGAATGATACCCAAAACGAAAAATCGGATCACAACCAAATTGTCACTATGCGTGAAACCAAGCCCTTAGAACCTTCAACTTACTGGGTTTGTTGTCCTTCTACGCTTTGTATGCATGCACACACGAATCTTAATTAATTCAAAACTTGTGATTTGTTTTAAAGAGATTATAATAAACATGCGGTTTATATGGCTATCATGGAATTGTGATTTAAGGATTACCTATAATGAGTTACTGATTCCATTTAAATAATTAATGCCCAAGATATTCGCTGTTTAGAGGCGTTTATTTACATGATTTCCGTTGACAAATTCTAAACGTCAAACAATTTCCTTTTTCTTTGCATTGACACATTTAAAACTTCAAATAATTGGAGAACAAACTTAGTACAACAACGTAAATCGAACACTTATTATTTAAACTTTATGTTATATTTAAAATGATGAAATAAAATACAAATCAAATTTTTGGGTTTTACAGAGTGCCACTCCATCTTTTGGAGAAGATGAGACTCTAGCAAACTTATTGCTTAGTCTAAGGGAAAAAACTTCAACAAAAAAAGCTAAGCAAGCAGAAGTTAAAAAGAAGGCACAAGTTGATGTTGTGATATCTCAAGAACAAAGAATTATTGAGCCACAACAAGAAGAACAAGTTATAGGTCTACAAGTATAAGAAGATATTCAACAACAACCAGTGGAACAACCTGTTGTTGCTAGTAAAGTTCAAGAACCAAAAGATAAAGGTAAAAAGGTTCAGAGTCTACAGCCTGCTACAAAGGGAGTTATCATACAGGGTCAGAAACCTCAGGAGAGTGAAGATGAAAGACCTCTTAGGTTCAAAAGGAAATTACCTAAGATTGACCTAAAGGATAAAGGCAAGAAGCCACTTCAGTCTGAATCTGAAGATGAAGACAATGATTCATATAGTGTAGAAGAAGCCTTAAAGAAATTTCATGAACTTGAGCATGATGAGGAAGTAGCTTGGAGAATGCAAGCTCAGATTCATGAAGAACAACAACAAGAAGCTCTTGCAGTAGAGAAAGAACTTCTTGAAGCCAAAAGACTACAACAAGAATGGTATATTGAAGAATATGATAGAATCCAAGCTGAATTGAAGGCAAGTGAAATCTTAGCTGAGTCCATGATAGCAGAATAAAAAGATGCTTATGATGAAGAAGAAAAGGATAAGTTGATTGATGATATAGTAAGAGAACATAAAAGGTTCTTTGTAGAGAAAAAGATAATAGAAAAGATCGAACCTCCTATAACAAATCAATTAAGAACTCAGACGATGGCTTATCTGAAAAAGGCAAAGCATTTCTCACATAAACAACCAAGAAGAAAGAGTTTTGATGAGATTAAGGCTCTCTATGAGAAGCACAATAGGAATGACCCGAACCTTGGTTCATAGATTGATCTTGACTTGGACCGTGCCCTGAACCTTGACCTACAAAGTACTTTTGATTATACATCATTTGATAAAAATCAACATTAGTATTAAAACGATTAACCGGATAATACGACGGATTGACATGCGAAGAGGTGGACGAATCAATATTAGGGTGATACAAACCCATTAGAGATCCAAAGAAAGCTTGTTGGTTGTTATTATACGGAGGAGAGAACAAATGGTTTTGATAGTACATGTTGGAGTTTTGTGGTTGTGGTAAATGATATTCAAATCCGGTGGGTCTAAACCGGATGTTTGGTGACACATCGAATAATCAAAAACTCAAATTCGGCGTCACATGGGAACACTTTCTTGAGGAACTCGGGATTTCAGGGTTTTCTTTTTGGGGGTTCTCTTGCTAGACATGTTGGGATGGTTAATTTTTTGGTTTAGTAATTTGAATGTCTGAAAAAATTAGTAAAATTGATTGAGTATTTATAAGGGTATAGGGTTTAAATTTTAAATTAAAAAAAGTATTTTTTTAAAGTATGTAACAATCAAAAAATGAAAAAAAGAAAAAGTTTTTTTAAAGTTTGACCTTGGGATCGATTCGTAGTCGACGACCGATTCTAGTCGGTCGTCGCTGCCACATCGATCATTCAATACACGACTGATACTGTTGTGGGCAGTCTTAGGCTACATACAACGCAATTGGATTTTTTCGGTCGCCGGTGGGTCGCGACCGATTCGCTGAGTTGCGGCGATTCGGTCGTCGAACTCGGTCACACTTAAATCGATCCTACCCACGACCTGTTTGAGTTTGTGTTTATGTTGGGTTGTGTTTTGTGTTTGTGTTATCTGCTTGTGTATAATTTTTTTTTTAATTTAAAATTTAAACCATATACCGTAAACGGAAACGTAAACAATTTTTATTGGAAAATTTAAAAATTTATTCCATACTTAAAACATGAAAACACTGAAATTGGAATATAATAGGAAATAAAATACACTACTAAATAGATAAAATAAAATTACATAATACGATTAGTCAGTTCCCGGATCTGAATCCGAAAACTGACCAGGTAACTCCCAACGCATTGTTTCTTCTTCATCTTCTTCGGCCATAATTTGTGCCTCCCATTTCCTTCGTGCCATTTCTTCTTCTTCCAGACTTTCCCTCAATGCTTTTTGATCTAAGTATAGTTGATACACTTCATTGTCAGTCATTCTGCCATCTGATTCGTTTTCAATTGGAAAGGGTAGATCGGGCGACACATTTTAGCGTCGGTGTTGTTGCGACGAAGAACCGATATGAGTTGTTTGAGATCGGGATGAAGAACCGATATGAGTTTGGGATGGATAACCCAAGTTATTCAACCATTCGGTTTTTTTTCAATTCTAGCCTCCAACTTTACCGACTTTCTAAACAAAGATCTCTGGACGTTGAAATCGATATCAGATTGATTACTAAGATACGTGTCGATTAAATGATGCTTCAGTGGGGAGAGATCACGACATTTCTCACATGTCGTGTACAATTTCGTATTTTCTTCGGACGCAGCATCGAAATCATTAGCTAACTTTGTAAGCTCATCGTAACGACGTTGTTGTTGAATTATTTGTTTCTGAATCATAGCCTTAATCTCGGTTTCGGTATGTGGGAATGAGCATGCCATTTTTAATTTCTGAATGTGTGTGTGAAAAAAGAGTGTTGTGTGAGAAAATATTGAGTTGTGTGTGAAAAAATTGTGGTATTTATAAAGAGAAAATAATGATTTAAAAAAAAAAAAAAAATTTTTTCAATTAGGTCGCACTAGTTCACCCAATTATAACAAATAAGTCGTACTAAGTAACAAGAGAGAGAAAACTGAAAAAACTAGATCGCGATCTAGTTAGCGTTGTGAGTAGACTTATACTCTCATCCTCATATTTCGAGTAAAATGAATGTTATCATCATCATCGCTTACTATTTGAGAAAACAAAGTTTTGTACCATAAATAATTAAATATGGTTTTAGCATGTGTGTCATGTATCCTTTTTACGTAATCTATAATGTCTCTTTGTGACAAGATGTGAAAATGTCCAACGACAAGAACATGAAGCCATTATTGCACGGAAATTGATTGGCATATTCAATTTTTTTATTAAGACACTCTAATATACAAACTATCAAAGCTAAAGTACAATGTTCGATGTACAGTTTGGAGTGTACCAATAACTCTATAAAGTGTGCAAATCATTAGCCTTATTGCACCTTGTGTATCTTTCACTACATGTTATATTTCGGGTTACATGTCGCAAAAATGAGTTGCATTTTGAACAACTTTAGAAGTCTAACCATCTACATGAGGTTTAAAAAGTGATTAGTATCGTGTTAGAGTTGTTTGTTTTCTAAGAGAGTGAACATAATAGGTGTGTTTGTTGAAACTAACGTTAACAATAGTAGTTAGCAAAAACAGTACTACGTTGTACCGGTTCAATTTATAAAAATGTTGCTCTAAGTGTAAATTTAATGTATAAAATGATATTATATGCAATAGAAAAAAAAAATCGACAAGTTAGATCTACACAATGTTTGTATAACAAATCGCTGCAATTAAAACATGAATCCATAGGTTAAAACTGATACATGAGTATCTATAAGAAATGTTTGTGAAATCATGTTTTTACGTAAACTCTTGTGCTGCGACCACATCGAAGCGTGGGTAAAAAGCACAAATCAGTGAGATTAGAGGCATTAGGCCGGCCGCTATAAGGATCAAGGCGACTTTCATTTTTTCTTGTCACATCAACTTTATATTTTTTACAATTTACATACAACTTTTTATCACACTAATTCGACATACCCTATAAAAACACATTATAATTTGATTAACACACATAAACACAAATGACCCTCATTTACTTTGGTCGTCTGCTCGACCCAAATAGCCCAAAAAAATCAACCATGACCATACTAGCAAATCTTGCCAATTTTGATAAATATGAGAATTTTTGATATTTAAAAAAAAGGATACTTTTTGTTCATTCTTTATTATTAATGGGCTAAACGAACGCACAAATAAAATTTAAATGAGTTTAATAGGCGCACATGTAAAATACTAATTAAACTACCTCTAGATATTTTATATTTAATTTTTTTATTCTCGGATTTTAAACAAGTATTTTTATTTTTCTATATGTTTTTTTCCTGTTTTAGCTAGCGTTCGTTTAAACCGTCCGTTTCGCCCGTACCGGTTTAACCCGCCGTCCACCCGCTTTGCCACCTCTAACATCACACGACCAACATTGCACTACATAGGCAACATAGCACTACAAAGGCGACCTAGTTAACCCGTTGGTCGCCCAACATCATTGCTACCAGCCTTAAATCCTTAGGGGCTGTTTGGTACGCAGAATGTTATTAAAGGAATTTTAATCTTTTGAATGAATTGTTATTTAATGTAATAGTAATTGAAAGAATATGAATTTGTTGGAATTGTAATGTTGTGGAATTGTAATGGATTAAATCTGAGATATATTTGGTTGAGTTTCAACGTAATGTAATTCAAATTTTTTTTTATAAAACTTAAAAAATTAATAAAAAATAATTGTTAAAAAAAAAAATAGTAATAATAATACAAATATAAATAAATTAAAATTAAATAAAATTATTATTTTAATAAAAAATATTATTATTGTTATTAAAATAAAGTAATAATAATTAATTTTATTTTAATATTTCAAAAGTATAATAATAAAAAATATTATAATTAATAAAATATTAAAAAAAATAATATTAACAATAATTAAAAAATAAAAATAAAAAAAATAAAAATAAATACAAAATAAAATAAATATTATATAAAATAAACTTAATTATTTTTTTTAAAAAGAAAAAAAATATAAATTAAAAATTAATAAATTTATAAATAATAATATAAAAATAATAATAAATAATATTAATATAATAATAATAATAAAATTATTATTATTAATTTTTTAATATTTTATTATATAATAGTAAAAATAAATTTTATTTTTATTATATTATTTTAATATATTAATAATAATAATAATATAAATAAAAAAACTAATATATAATAAAAATATTAAATATTAATAAAATAATAGTAATGTATTATTATTATTATTGTTATTATTATTTTTATAAATAATAATACTAATAATAATAATGACTATTATTATAATTAGAAATATGATTATTTTAATTATTTTTTATTTTTTATTATAAAATCGCTTAAATAGAATAGTTATTTTTATTATATTTATTTAATTATTTATTAGAGTTATTTTTATTTATTTTTTATTTATTATATTATATTATATTTTTAATTTAATTATTTTATTTTTATTTTTATTTTGATTATTATTATTATTTTTTATTATTATTATAACATCACTTCATTAATAAAAAGATTTACAAAAAGTTAGTGGGAAGCCGAGATACTAACTGGACCCCCGCTCTTTTTTGAATATAAAAGCTAACTCTATGAAAGATAAAAGTACAACTCTTAACATTATTTGAGTGACTAATAGAAATAAACTTAACACGTGAAAGTGTGTTCAAAGCCTCCGTATCGAACTCCCCAAAAGTAGAGAAGGCGAATGGTATGAACTTGTATCCGTTGTCCTCGCATATAGATGCATACTTTCTCTTTTTCTTCTCCACGACATTTTGCAAAGCTACCCCTGAAGCCCATGAAGTCGCCCCCATACCAGCAAAGGGAGAGATGCATGTCACATCCAAGCACGCGTCTTTACCTTGGAGCCAATTAAACAATAAAAGGTCTGCAGGTCGTAGATCTTTCCCGTCATCCGAGACGAAACCCATTGGAGCCTCCTTTCGCACCATGATCCCGGGAGCATATATCAATAAGAATATCACGTACCAAATTATGTCTAAACTTTACACCCACTTCACTAGAACAATGGACAACATGATCTTCCCATTGGTCCATCCGATGTGAATTACAGCTCGGGCATAAGCTACAATTTATTATTATTCTTTATTATAAACACCCAATTTATTTGTATAATAAGATTTATAAAAAGTTAGTGAGAAGCCGAGATAGAATCTGAGCTCCCACTCCTTTAACTATACCGATTATTATTATTATTATTATTCAATTATATTTTATATTATTAACATTTATACCGATAATTAAAATTGTAAACAATCTTAAATTACAACGTAATTCAAAATATTCTATCTGATTTGCTATGTAATCTGAATTCCCTTATACTTACATTATATTACGAGTGAACCAAACGGCCCCTTAATGTCTCAATAATCGATTGGGCATTAATAGCATGATTTTGGGACCAGCCTGATAAAGCTTCATTAGTATTTGGGTCCACATTTACATCACCACAACTTTTACATGGACTTATCCTATGCCCAAAATTGTGGGATTTTTTTTTCTAGTCTTTTTTTCTCCATTGTCTGATGTCGTCTACTACAAATACAGTTTATTCTAAGTTTTTTTTTTTTTTTTTTTTTTTTTTTCTTTCAGTTTTTGAGGTGACTAATGGTTTTCTACCATAGCAGTGGTGTAAGAGAAAGAAAAGAATGATTTCTTGCATTTTTATTGGTCGAAGAAAATGATGTAATGAGAGTTTTGAATGAAGTCTCAGATTGAAGTTGGCTTGATCAAGTTCATATGAAATTTACCGGTAAAGTTGTTTCACAAACATAACCACGTGGCCTACCGAGGACCCGGTTACTTTATTTTACCGGTAGAACTTTAGAGGTCTCAATATGATACATTTTTCTGCTGTTGCGAGGGTGATTTGTAACTGTTTAGGTCCCATTGTGCCGTTGGTTAAATTGTAGCAAGCTGGCATAAGTCCGATCCCACACTCCTATGTAAAGCGTCTCATCATCGGGACTAAGTGAAACACCAGATATTTCACCAAAGAAGTCGATCTCTTGCCTTTTTTCGTAGTTTAAGTTGGTGTTATAAACATGAACAAAATCTGCAGGCTCTGCCACCACCAAAAACTGCCCGTCTGATGAAAAACGAACCGACCTAACTGCACCCATGTTGCCTTTTAAAACTGAAACCGGGTTTGAAAGATTTCTTAAATCCCATACTCTGCAAGTTTTGTCTTGATTTCCAGTTGCAAATAGTTTCCCATCAGGGTGCCACGCAGAGGCGAATGAGTAGTCCCGGTGACCTTCAATTGTGGCAACCGTCTGCCAAAATTATAGTTGCAACATGATAAGAATGATATCATCATCCAAATTACATACATATAAATCAGAATCTAAGATTTATAGTTATATCCATAAGATCTTGCCTTTCCACTTGCAGAGTCGACAAGTAATCCATCAAGATGATCTCCGACTACAGTTATAAGTTTGCGATCTGGGCTCATGGATGTATGCTGCCACAAGAAAAAGTTTATTCGTTAATGCGGAAACAGAAATTTCCAACATGTTCCTCACTTATCCCTTTCTAAGAGCAGGTCAAAATGGGTGAATCGGTCAGGGTTGAGTTGATCAGAAAACTTTGGGCGATAACTGATATACTGGAGTGCAAAATACTATATTAATACAACGTTGCAGGTATTAAGGAACACTTTGGGCGACTTTTGTCCCTTTTGAGATCATTCATAACCCAAACTAGCCCATTTATTAGAAAACGGGTTGAAATTGCTACATGTATAACAAGTTTTTAATTACATCAAACTGTACAATATATGCTAGAATGATTAACGAAACAGCGCTGGTAAAGGAGCTTACATTCACTGGCCAAGGAAAGCGGAAGTCATTCACGAGCTGAAATCCTTCCATTTCATATTCTCGCACACCACAATCGTTGCATGATGCCATAAAATGCATTCCACCACTACAAAGTGACAGTGATCAATACATCAACACTTCAAAATATAATTATGACATCGCAATTCCTAAGTACCTCGAGTTATTGTATATCTCAATAGCATTTGTTATGGCATTTTCTTCGTTACTTGTCCTTGTACAAAAGCTTACGCCCTCTTCATCCAATCTCTGCATGCACATGAAGATTTTAAATAAGAGACGAGACATTATCAGAAAAAAAACTTGCATTATTTAAGTTCCCGTTATCTTACATTTACAACAAACTATACGCCATATCAGAAAAAAACCCCCGAAACTTTTAACTATAGATACGTAAGTCTTGAATGATCAATTACCTTACAAACAAGCTCCCCTTGAAATCCTCCTGCTACCAGAAAATTATCATTGACTGCTATAGAACTGATCGCAGTGTGTGTAAACCCTTCCAACAAACTTCCAGCATGTTTCTGTAGACCCGTATAAAACAAGATTAAAAACTAGTGATTGTACGTTCACAATGAAGAGCTGGAAAGTAAAGTACCCCCGTAGGTGCTACGTTCCCGCAGACATTAAGGATCTCGTTCGCGGTCTGTGATAACGAGGACCAATGCATGATCGAAAAATGAGAGGCGACATACACGTCATGCTTTGAGGTAGCCCAAACCAGGTTCCTTAGCTGTACGCATCACTTTCTTAGGACGTACAATTTACAAAACTCTAATAGCAATCAAACGCTGAAACAAACAAAACGTAACGGTATAAACCTGAAAATGAAGAATTGTAGGCCTCACTAATCTTGTACTATGGAAGAACTCATAGTAGTTCCCATCTTTCGACTTTGGTTTGTTTTCCTGCACACGGCAACAAAATAACCATTATACTAAAAGTGAAAAGAAAACCGAGAGCCATATTCACGATTGTTTGGCAACAAAATTATACCTCGTGAACAGAATCACCCGATAGGGGAATGTTCTCATAGTTTCTGTACTGTTCAACCCTCGTACGCCTATAACTTTCCCTTGTTATAGGCAATTGTTCCCATGGAATCCCCTGGATATCTTTTCCGGCCCTTGCTTGAGCAGAAGACGTATCACCACCCACCTTTGTATAAAACATAATACAATTATACTAAACTCAAGGCTAGATTCTGTAGTTAGTGTACAAGTAATCACATACGAACAAAAAATAACAAATTCGACTAACCATATCATAATCATTAATATTTTGATCACCATCCAGATTGTCGTTAAGATTCAACATGAACACTTCTTCTGCCATGTTATCTATTTGGTCAAGTTCATTAAGCGGCATCCTATCAAACACAAATTAAGATGCTCCTATTTCCTGACGTCCAAAAGGTCATAGTTTAAGGTATTTGTCAAACAAAGCAATCCAAATCCCAAGTATAGTTAAGGGATTGTTTGTTTAAGCTTATTTTGGGCTTACAAACTTATCTGATATTTCGTAAGCTCATTTTTTACGGCTTATTTTGGAATCTATGGGCTTATGCAAGCTTATTATTGTGGTGTTTATTTAAGCTTATTTTTAGGCTTATGAAATATAAGCCCAAACAAGATAAACTCGTAAGCCCAAAAATAAGGACCTCAATAATAAGCTTTGTATAAGCCCATAGATTCCAAAATAAGCCATAAAATAAACTTAAATAAAGACCCTAATAATAAGCTGGTATAAGCCCATAGATTCCAAAACACCCCAATCATAAGCTTATGAGCTTATCTTATTTCGGCTTATATTTCATAAGCCCAATTTTCTGGCTTATTTTGAAAGTTATGGGCTTACATCAGCTTCTTATATCATTACAGTATAAGTTTGTATAACCCCATAGATTCCAAAACACCCTTATCATAAGCTTACGAGATAATCATGTTTCGGCTTATATTTCATAAGTCTAATTTTCTGGCTTATTTTGAAACTTATCAGCTTATATGAGCTTGTTATATCATACTAATAACCTTGTATAAGCCCATAATTTTGAAAATACGCCACTAAAACCGAGGTTATGAAATATATTTCAAAATTCCAGTTTTCTGGCTTATTTTGAAACTTATCGTCTTATATAAACAAAATAAGCTCACTTTTTGTGGCTTATTTTGAAACTTTCCGGCTTATACTGTATAAGTTTATTATGCCATTACGAAACTATATAAGCCGAAAAGTTTCAAAACAAGCCCAAAACTAAATAAGCTTTAACCGCCTATATAAGCCGAAACAAACACCCCTTAAGCTTATATACCATGAGTTTCAAAATAAGCTGAAAAGGGTGAGCTTATGGAACATAAGTCGAAATCACATAAGCTCATAAGCCCAAAAATAAGCTATTTTTTCACTAAGGTATAAAAAGAAACACATATACATACTAAAACAACATATTTAACAGCTTAATTCATCAAATAAGCTAACAAAATCAGAAACCAACATCATAAACTACATTATCATAGATTTTTTAGTACCTGATAATTTTTTGCGATATATTTAGAGTAATGTTTTTTTTATGGAAGATTTAAGTCAACCCTCTAATTAAACATGATCTATTTGTTATCATTAAATGGGTTACTATCAAACACGTCAAATTCGAGTTGAGTTAATTTAAATGGAGGTGATTTGCACACTCCACAAAATGATTAGCATATTTAAAATACGTGTGTATTGCTATTTGTACCTTTAATACTTGTGTTAAAAGTTGCTCACATTATTTAATAGAAGAGTACAAATGGCAAAACACACACATTTTGAGTGTGTCAAACATTTTGTGGATTGTGCAAATCATCTCCCGTTGTGGAGATTTGCACACTCCTCATATTGATCGGTACACTCAAAAGTAGTGTTTTGACACATATACCCTTATAAAAGTAAATATGATGAGAAGTGAACTAAGGGCATATGTGTCAAAACACACTACTTTTGAGGGTATTAATCAATTTGAGAAGTGTGCAAATCACTTCCGTAAGGAAAATGATAAAGAGCAACGATTGAATATACTTGCTGGCTTAGGAACTTAGAAAGTTTATAAACGAAAGAAATTTAAGAAAAGCCAAATGAAAGGTTAAAAATGCAGAGGGTTGTTATCATGATAAAAAAGAGAAATAATATATATATATATATATATATATATATATATATATATATATATATATATATATATATATATATGCTCATAGGTTATGGTGTGAGCATGTCTTTTAGTGATTGTTCTTAATTCGGCTTAATAGCTTGGGCAACGAGAATTACATCTGGTTGGATTCTCTACTGAGTTTGTATTTTTATATTTCTAGTTAAATAAATCAACCACTTATCGAGTTGCAATTACTTTTTGTGTTCTGAGCATTTATCTTAACAATTTGGTTCCATTGCCGGGAAAGCGAACCATGGTGCAACCTGTTGAGCCTCAAGTGGGAAGTTCTCTCTACCTAGATGAAAGAATTACCGGAAACAGTTCTATCGATGATGGAAGTTCTCAACGAACTGCCTAAATCGTTGGAGAAAGTGATGTCTGGATACCAAAAGCAACAAGAAAAGCGCTCTTTTTTCAAGGTATGATGATGATGCCTCGCCTTTCACATGGGCTGTTGATGACGCCTCTACATCAAGGGTCAAATTCACTCATGATTTGGATGGCTTGTTTCGTAATGATCATTTTAGTTAATCTTGTGAATCCCTTTTTTTCATTGCCGAAGGTCAAACTACTCATAATTGAAGGCATCGATCCTAGAGGGTGGATCACCAAGGCTGAGTTGTATTATCAGGTACATAAAACCCCTTTGGATCAGAAATTAATTCTTGTTCAAATGTATATGGATGGGCATGGGCCAGTTCTTAACTGGTACACAATTTGATGATTAAACACCGAATACCACATTGGATTTATTAAGAAACAAATTGATGGTTAGATTTAGTGGCTCCAAGTTTCGAAATACCCACGAAGCTTTAGGATCCCTTTACAAGGATGAGGGAATCGATGAATATATTGAGGAGTTTGAAGCTCTATCAGCTCTAATTCCGAACCAATCTGAAGAACAAGCAATTGGGATGTTTCTAATGGGCTTGAAAAATGACATACACAGTTGGGTAAGAACATTAAATCCACTTACATGTGATCAAGCCATGGAGTTTGCCCGGAATGTGGAAATTGCTACTACACTCAACGAGAGTAATTTAGGCACACGTGTAAAATCAGGTCCGTTATCATGCACAAAGGGTATTACCAGACCCAATCTTGGAAGATCAACCCGCACGAAATAAGCTTAAGGTCTGACAAGACAACACAATCTTATTCATAATTTGGAGTGTCAGTTAAGGCCGCTCAACAACTTGGCGCTAGTCAAACTGTACATTCAAGTGATGGGCCTAACTCTTGTTTTCGCCACTCTGGAATTCGTCACCTTACTGAAATTGTATATAATGCAGTTCGTTTTTCTCAGTTCTTGCTAATTGAAAGTCCAACCAATATCGGGTTTTTAACTGTTTTTGGTTGTTAATCTTTTTTGGATATTCTATTTGCTAATTCAACAAAGCCTTGCAAAAATGAAAAATATTACCTACTTATATGTAAAACATAGTGCACTTACCAAATTTTTATTCAAGTAATATTCAAAATGTAAATTTTTAAATTAGAAGGACTAAAAATGTAAATTCTAGGAAATTTAAATGCTTGAAATGAAAATTCTAACAAGTCTAGGGACTTAAAATGCAAATCAGTTAAACTAAAAGGATCAAAAATGTAAAACTAGTAACCAACTAACCAATTTGTAACAAAATTCCAAACTTACTAACTGATTTTAAACAACTCCAAAACTAAAAGGACCAATATTTGAAAACCCTAAAAAGAATGAAAATTAGCCAGTATTTAAAACTGCTTGAAACAAGGAGGACCTAAATGCAATTGTTGAAACTTGTTAAGCCAAAAACGGGTTATAGAGACAAATAAGCTCGTGTGAGCTTATTACTGAACCAAATTGGTTCAAACCAGTTTCAAAACACTTAAAATCCAAAATAAGATAGATCTCTAAAAGGATTTTGACTGAAAGTTCAAAATAAGCAAATAAGCACTCCAAGATAAGCCCAAAATAAGCTATAGAACAATCCAGACAAGCACAACTTGATTTTCTTGCCCAAACTGATTAAACAACTCAAATGATGAACGGGAAATCAAGTTAGAACGAATTTCATCAAGAAATAAGCTAGAAATTTGAATTAAGCTAAAATGTGCTTATCGTTGACCAAGCGTTGACCAAGAATTTTGTCAAAAAGTTGAAACTTTCAAAAATCATGTAATTCCATATTCTAAGTGGTTTTGTGAAAGAAATTGACTTAGTTAATGAAGAGAATCAAGAGATCTAAAAATTGAGTTTCAAGTTACAGAAACTTGGCTTAACTCAGCTTTTCATGATTTTGCTTATTTCTCTTTGCTGAATGAAAACTGTGTAAAAAGCTTTTGGAATCTGAAACTTTATATATTGAACTACAAATGAGAGCTAGTTTGACAAGATTTCATCAAGAAACCAGTAATTGCTAGCTAAATGAAATTGAGAACTTTTTGAAAGCTAAACTGCATGAAAATCAACCCACACCTTTTATAGCCAATTGCCTTTTTGACCAGTTATTTGACCTGAAACTTACTCAAAACACTTTGTAAAGACCTTATGACTGAATTTGAGCACTAACTTGCAAAAAACCAGTACTTGAAATTCAATAACCAACTAGTACCAAACACTCCTTATCTGAGATTAATGAGAATTTTCAAAGACTTTTAAAGAGCTGGTTTAAACTGAATCAAATCCTTTATCAAACCAAACTAAAGACTCAAAATGAGATAGTTTTAAGCTGCAAGAAAGCAATGAGAACAACTTTTACTCAATTGAATGGCAAAGACTAAAAGTGACTGAAATAAGGCTAATACTAGAAAATAATCAAAAACCTATAAGCAGTAAACAAGATTAAGCTACAAACAAGTATACAATCAATCAATCAGCCAACTAAACAACTTTGATCATGCATTCATTAACTTTTACACTAGGAAAATAGCATGCCATTGACTTATTAAGTGGAACAAAAATCAGAACTTTTGGAACCTTTTGTAGAAACCATTGGGAAGAAGAGGAGTGCTGAACTCTCTTATCCTAGTGATAACCACCACCTTATCACTAGCTCAATCAATCAATCATCAAAAACAGCTACACATCTACTAAAATCATCATCATGGCATGAAAACTTCAAATAGGCTAAGGTTTGAACTGAAATCTCAACAACATCTACCAATCTTCTTCAAAGTCAGTTATGATCATTCAATGATCATAACAAACTCAATTCAGCAACACAATGATCAAATAGGAGCAAGGTATGAACAGTAGGATGAATATGAGATTTGGCGGGAAAAAGAGAATTCAAATTTTATTCATGGAAAGTTGTTACAAAGTTGTTGTAAAGCTGCTAACTAACTAACTAACTCAATAGTTTGTTAGACTCTTGAGTAGTTAAGCTAAAAAGGAAGAAAGTTGAAAGGAAAATGTAAAGTGTGTGTTTTTACAATTTTTTAACTCCCCTTACAAATGAGGACTAGCAGGCTATTTATAGACATGAAGAGGAAGTTTGTTGGGGATGATGACGTGTTGAGACCAATCCCATGTCTCCATGTGGCAAGATTTTGCAAAACTGATCTTCAAGGTAAGAACACAAATTGGGGCTTTCTTCTTGAGTGGATTTCATGTTAATTGATGTTTACCAATGGATTCGTCTCTAAAAAATAAGCATTTTTGGTGTTTACAACTTTTCATGATATTCAGTCTAGCTCAAAAACGATCCTGGAAATATTTTGGTTTCTTGAAGAAGACACGTGGCACGTTCTAATTGGTTGAAATGAAGTCACACGGATCAAACTGTTTAGATTTGGTTATTAATTGTGACGGCTGAGTGGGTATTAAATGCACATTGAGTTGGAAATCCGTGTGTCCTTTTCTCTTGCTTCTCATTGGCTGGAATTGTGACACATGGATTAAACTTGTTTTAATTTCCAATGTTGGCAGATTTAGCCCCTCTACTTTGGCAGATTATACTTTAAGGCTTGTAACTTCATTTCTTTGACACTTTTAGTCCTCTAAACTTCATCTTTGAGCAGAATTGATCCTTTGACTTTGTTGACTTGATAGTTGACCAATTTTGACTTTGATCTTGACTTTGTTCAATATTTACACTTTAGTCCTTCAACTTTGGCAATTTGTCAAGATAGGTCCTTGTACTTCAAAGTCTTGTCACTTTTGATCCTTCTTTGTCTTTTTCATCCATTTAAGCTTGATTTTCCCTTGTTTGCTTGAAAATGTATCTTTTTACCTACACAAGTGTACACAAACACAAACATGCCACATAATACTGTTTTTGCAAGATAAATTGGTATTTTGCTTCATGTTTTAGGGTTATTTGTTGATAAAAGGATATGAGTTTAAGCTCATATCAAATCCCCTACACTTGAACATTGTCATGTCCTCATGCAATTATATATTAAAGCTCAAATTTACATTCTCCTCCTAATTAACCCACCTTGGCCACATGAGATGCATCTACACTACTCTAAACTACATGATGCATGATTTTGACTTTTAATAATGCAATGAACAAAATACAATTCTATCTATATCTTTTTGATTTTTCTTGAAATGGTTTTGATGGAAATAACTCATAAAGAATTCAATGGCTTAGATTAGGGCTTGGGTACCATGGACATTTATCACCCTCAAGTTTCACTTTCCCCATACCAAGCTTAAAAATGGGATCATTGCATTCACAAGTAAAAAGTGCATCAACTTATTCATGACAATTAAATGTGGAACCGGTTATTATTTGAGCAAATTGCTTGTAGGCAAATTTGTCATTTATTCAAGTGTGAAGTATAAGAAATGTAAAATCTAAAAATAAGGAAGCACGGTTTTAATCCTAAGTAATCCTCTCATCCATTACTTGAAAAACCGCTCACAATTAATACAAGTCCGTTTCAAGAGTAATAAGTCATTCGCCTTATGTGTAAAATCCTCATGTCATGCTTTCATAAGTAGCTACACACTCGCTAGGGAAAGAAAAATAAAACTCACGCAATAATTTACATCCGCCATCTTTTTGAGACTTTGGATCTTCAACCCCGCAACCCGTCAAGGTAATATTGGATTGGAGCAATCTATTGAATCCCTGCAACCCGTCAAGGTAATATTGGAACTCAATAGTCACTATAATTAACACCACACTGCCCCTCTTGGAAGTCTTGTATAATTATTTTTTTATTTTTTTTTCTTTTTTTTTTCTTTTTTTTCTCTTTTTTTTCTAGCCACTCTTTTTTTATAAGCCGCTCTTATTTTTCTTTATTCCTCACAAAGAAAGTTTAAAAGAATAAAAGGAAAAACACCCGCTAAATATTGAGCATGACATAAGTCTAGTACACATAAAACGTTCTAACTTAGAATATTAAAACGTACTCATACCAACCATGAATGATTAGCCAAAAATGCATAAGAGATTACAAACCAATTAAAATTGTTCTTGATTATTTATTAACAATTATATACATGCGAAGAAAATAGAGGTTAAGAAGAGAAAGGTTTAGCCACAAGTAATTATCATGAAGTTTATCTAGCCCTTTTACACTTGCTTCAACTCTATCATTTCCCATTCTCCACAAATTAAAAATCTCAAATAATGAAATTGGTGGATGCTTAGCCTAATAGACCAATGAAGGACTACATGGTTAAGGATACTAGCTAGAGAATGCTAAGATAAGCAATCTCGGGTTGAGTCAAAATATCCATGGCGGGCCTAATATGTCAAAGAAATCTAAACTTGTTAAAACCATGTTTTATTTTATTTTTTTTTCTTTTTATATATTTTTGATGAAAAACAAAAGAAGAAATATATACAATGCAAATGTGTATGCAAAATGATTGATGCAAAAATTATGAATGTATATTTTTGTTGGCCAAAATAGATCAAAAATTTGAAAAATGTTGAAAAATCAATTTTCCATGTTATCATGCAAGACAATGACAAGTTCTAGGTAAGGTCACTTCGATAGAAGACCCCCCTACACTTAAGCTAAACATTGTCCTCAATGTTTAAGAGCATGGAAATATAAAAACTTCCCATACACTTATGACAATGAATAGACTTTGCTTAACCCAAGTTAAGGAAAGGACAACTATTAGTGAAATCATGTTTAAGCACAATGTGTCAATGAAAAAAATCACTATAGTAACGAAGTGAACCGGATACAAGGGCCTCCTCCATAAGCTCCAAAGCATGAGATGAGTGAGCAACCCTACAAACAATCATGAAGACAAAAGAAGGTCCCCCCTACACTTATCTCCAAGTCTATACCTTTATTTCTAACCTACAACACTCTAAACCTAGTTATACGATGCTTGAGTTAATGAGTCTCTAGCTCGACTCATCCCTCAATGAATTAATTCATGGGGAAAATGGGGATCTCTTGGACCATTTCAACGGAAATGTCCTCCCCAAAGTAATGCTTAACACGGTGGCCATTCACTTTAAAATTTGGACCATCGGGTTGTGACAACTCAAGAGTTCCATATGGAAACACTTGAGTAATAGTGAATGGACCGGACCATCTCGACTTAAGCTTGCCCGCAAAAAGTTTCAATCTTGAGTTAAAGAGGAGAACCGGCTCTCCAACTTTGAACTCACGATTCTTGATCTTAGCATCATGCAATTTCTTAGTCTTTTCCTTGTAAAGCAAAGAATTTTCATAGGCATTGGCTCTCAATTCATCCATCTCATTGAGTTGATCTTTCCTATGTGAACCTGCTTAGTTTAAATCAAAGTTAGCCCACTTGAGAGCCCAAGATGCCTTGTGTTCTAACTCGAATGGGAGGTGGCACGCTTTTCCATAGACAAGCCTATAAGGAGTACAACCAATTGGTGTTTTAAAAGCCGTCCTAAACGCCCACAAAGCATCATCAAGCTTATCCGACCAAGAAGCTCGATGCTCTCCCACCGTTCTCTCTAAAATCCTCTTTAAACCACGATTTGTGACCTCGGTTTGACCATTTGTTTGAGGGTGATACGCGGTAGAAAGTCTATGATTCACTCCATATTTCTTCATAACTCTCGTGAATTGATCATTACAAAAGTGCGTACCACGATCACTTATGATGGCCCGAGGTACACCAAATCTAGCAAACAATTGTTTCAAAAACTTCACAACAACTCTAGCATCATTAGTAGGTAAGGCTTTAGCCTCCACCCATTTAGACACATAATCCACCGCCACAAGTATATACTTGTTTCCCTTAGAGGATGGAAAAGGTCCCATGAAATCAATGCCCCACACATCAAATATCTCACACTCTTGGATAAAATTTTGTGGCATCTCATCACGTAGTGTAATTTTTCCTTGTCTTTGACACACATCACAAAATTTCACCATTTCATGGGCATCTTTGTAAATGGAAGGCCAATAGTAACCTGAATCAAAGACTTTCTTGGCGGTATAGTTAGGCCCAAAATGTCCACCCGTAGGTCCTTTATGACACGCTTCTAAGATCTTAAATGCCTCGGGCCCATCTACACACCGTCTAATGATTTGGTCCGCACATTGCCTAAAAAGATATGGATCATCCCAAAAGTAATACTTAACTTCCTTAAGAAACTTCTTCTTTTGTTGATAAGTAAGACACTCAATAAGCACATTGCCCACAAGATAGTTTGCGATATCCGCAAACCAAGGAGTGGCATCCTCGTGGGAAGAGATAGACATGAGCTCCTCTAATGGAAAGGATTCATTGATTTCTTGGTGTGGTAAATCTCCTTGAAAAGGATGCTCAAGTCTACTCAAGTGATCCGCCGCTAAATTCTCGGCCCCTTTCTTATCACGAATCTCTATCTTAAACTCTTGAAGCAACAAAACCCATCTCAAAATCCTAGGCTTAGCATCTTGTTTTGTCGTAAGATACTTGAGAGCGGAATGGTCCGTATACACTATGGTTTTGGAAAGCACAAGATATGGTCTAAACTTCTCAAAAGCATATACTATAGCAAGCAACTCTTTTTCCGTGGTAGTGTAATGAAGTTGTGCACCGGTCATGGTTTTACTCGCATAGTGTATAGGTTGAAAGTGCTTATTAACTCGTTGTCCTAAGACGGCCCCCACCGCATAATCACTAGCGTCACACATAAGCTCAAAAGGTAATTCCCAATTTGGAGAAACCAAAACGGGAGCCTTAGTCAATTTTTCCTTAAGGGTCTCAAAAGAGTCCAAATAATCTTGGTTAAAAATGAAAGGAGCCTCTTTCTCTAAGAGGTGGGTCATAGGTCTAGCTATCTTAGAAAAATCTTGTATAAAGCGCCTATAAAATCCCGCATGACCTAAGAAACTCCTCACACCTTTAACCGAGGTGGGTGGGGGAAGCTTAGCAATCACATCAATTTTAGCTCGATCAACTTCTAATCCCTTGTTGGATATCTTGTGTCCTAAAACAATCCCATCTTTCACCATAAAGTGACATTTCACCCAATTAAGCACCAAACGTGTTTCCTCACAACGCTTAAGCATTCTTTCAAGATTGGTGAGACATGAGCTAAATGAATTTCCAAAGACGGAAAAATCATCCATAAAAACCTCCATGGTTTGCTCTATCATGTCATGGAAAATCGCCATCATGCACCTTTGAAACGTCCCCGGTGCATTACATAAGACAAAAGGCATCCTCTTGTAAGCAAATGTACCGTATGGACAAGTGAATGTGGTCTTTTCTTGATCCTTAGGGTCAATGGGTATTTGGAAATAACCCGAAAAGCCATCAAGAAAACAATAGTACTCATTTCCCGCTAAGCGTTCAAGCATTTGATCCATAAAGGGAAGCGGGAAATGGTCTTTCCTAGTTGCCTCATTGAGTTTTCTATAATCAATGCAAACTCTCCAACCGGTCACAAGTCTCGTGGGAATAAGCTCATTGTTCTCATTAGGCACCACGGTGATTTTGGAACACAATGAACCGGGCTAACCCATGGAGAGTCGGAAATGGGATAAATCATACCCGCATCTAAGAGTTTAATCACTTCCTTCTTAATAACCTCATGGATTTTTGGGTTAACTCTCCTTTGGTTTTGAATGGCGGGTTTATAGTCATCCTCCATAAGGATTTTGTGTGTACAAAAATGTGGATCAATTCCCCTTATGTCGGATATTTTCCATGCTAAAGCTTTCTTATGTTTCTTAAGAACTTCAATAGGTTGCTCCTTCTCATCCTCTTTCAATTCTTTAGCAATGATCATCGGTAATTGGTCTTTGCCCTCTAAGAAAGCATACTCTAAGTAGGATGGAAGGTCCTTAAGTTCAATAGGAGGTGGACTCTCTATGGAAGGTTTTACTATGGAAGGTTCCTCAATGGTAATCTCTTATGGAATAGGAGAAGGAATAGGGTCCTCATTGAGCAACTTTTGGATTGTAAGAATATCTTCTTCCCAATTGATGGGAGAATCATCATCACCAAGAAAGTTTGACTCAAATTCCTCCAAGAGGAAATCACTCTCTCCAAAAGGTGTTAAAGAGGGAGCAATTGAGGCCACGGTTTCAACATGGGGTCTCATCACTAACACTCTTACAAGCATCATGAAAGTGTTCATTACACACTTCATCTAGCACATCAACAATGTTAATAGTCTCACAAGGTCTAGACTCCTTAACCTCTTTCCTATCACAAACTTTCCCTAGCTTAAACACCACTCTCTCATCTTCTACTCTCATAATTAATTCTCCTTCCGCCACATCTATCAAGGTACGACCCGTTCTCAAAAATGGTCTACCAACAATCCAAGGCACTCTAGGATCCATGTCATAATCAACCACTACAAAGTCGGCCGGAAAGGTAAACTTATCCACACCTACAAACACATCTTCCGCTATACCTACGGGGTGAGCTATGGTTCGGTTGGCTAGTTCAAGAGTCATCCTAGTGGGAGTGAGCTCGGGAAGAGAGAGTTGTTTCCAAACCGATAAAGGCATGAGGTTTATGCTTGCCCATAGATCCGCCAAAGCCATGCAATTTTCAACACCGGGAAAATTACAAGGTATCAAGAAGCGCCCCGGATCTCCAAGTTTTGTTGGTAAGGTTTTAAGTAACACCGCGGAACAATTTTCATTAAGGGATGTGTTGGGCAAATCAACCAATTTTTCTTTGTTTGAGAGCAAATCCTTGAACATCTTAGCAAACTTTGGCATATAAGCAAGAGCTTCCGCAAAGGATATATTGATGTTGAGTTGCTTGAACATCCTTAAGAAATTGGAGACTTGGATGTCATCCTTGTTCTTTAACTTGTCCTTTTTCAACCTTGAAGGATATGGAAGAGTAGGTTTTGGTGTAGGTGGAATAGGTGTTGTGGTGGAAGATTTGTCTTTGTTAGCTTCTTCATTGGGAAGTGTGGAAGGTAAAGTAGAAGTATGAATAGGTTGAGAAGGTGTGTTTGAGTGAATAGGAGCATTTTGAGGAGGTGAAGTAGAGGTAGAAGGCTTGTCACAAGTAGGAGCACAAGTGGGTTGAACAATAGTAGGTTTGGGAGGTGAAGGATCCTTTGTTGTTGTTCCACTCCTTGTTGTAATGGCATTGACATTGGCCCTTGGATTAGTTTGTGTGTTGGAAGGTAAAGCCCCTTGTGGTCTTTGATTTAATGCTATTAAAACCCTATTGGTTTGTTCCTCCAATGTACGTTTCATTTGATCATTCATTCTCTTCTCAATTTCACGCATTTTCTTGTCAACATACTCTTGAGTCTCTTGCATCCCATATCCTTGATTTTGAAGTTGAGGGTAACCTTGATTTGGTATTGGAGCATATGCTTGATTGGGGAAAAGTGGAAGTGGTTGATTAAATCCTTGTTGTGGTGGATAAAAGGTATTTCCTTGATGTTGAACATTGTTGGGTGCCTTGTAGTTATTTCCTTGGTAAGGTGGTCTTTGCCCTTGATTCCTTGGTAAAATTTGAGGTGGATTTTGTTGAATTTGGGTGGTTGGGTGGGGTGGGAATCCGGGTGGAGTAAGGTAGTTTTGGGATTTGTAAGAAAGGTTATTTGGATTGATATTTGGCTTGAAGTGTTCACGATGTTCCTCTTGGTAAGCATAGCATTCCCCTTGATACACTTGCACCTTATCACATTGTTCATAAGAATGGGGACCTCCATAAGTAACACAAGAAAGAGTGATGGCATTCACATTATTTGAAGAATTGTTCAATGACATGGTCTTAAAAGCTTGAAGTACTTCTTGTTGTCCTTGTTTGACTTGTTGAAGGATCTCTTGTTGAAATTTGAGGAGTTGGTTGTCACAAGGATTTTGAGAATTGTTTTGGATAACATGAACCCTTTCTTCAAATTGATTGTTGTTTGAACCATCGCTTTAGTCTCAATGATGTCCAAAGCCTCTTGGTAGGTTTTAAGAAGAATATTCCCTCCCGCGGAAGCATTGAGTGAATCTTGGTGGTGAGATTTAAGGCCATTATAGAAGATATTGATTTGGTGAACATCATCCAATCCATGATTAGGGCATCTCCTCAATAACTCACTATACTCTTCCCAAGCATCACTAAAGGATTGACTAGGTTTTTGTTGAAAGCCTATAATTAAAGTCCTCAAAGCCATAGTCTTATGTGGAGGAAAGAACTTGTTCAAAAACTTAGTAGTGAAACCATCCCATGTGGTGATACTATCGGGTGGTTGGGTGTCTAACCAATGCTTAGCGAGTCCCTCTAGGGAAAATGACACCAACATCATCCTAATAACCTCATGTGGAACTCCATTATGCTTAATGGTATTGCAAAGAGAAAGGAATCTCTTAAGGTGAGCATGAGGATCCTCATTCTTGTTACCATAGAAAGGTGATTGTGAAACCATAGTGATCATAGATGTATGTAGCTCAAATGTGTTTGCGGGAAAGTCGGGAATCTTAATAGCACTAGCATATCCATGAATATTGGTTTGCATACGTTCCAACAAAGAGCGATTATCAATAGCCATGGCTTCTTGTGGTGGAGGAGTCAAAGCACGATTCTCGTGATCGGCTTGGTGGACGGTGGTGGTCTTACTCTTTCTCTTTTTCTTCCTTTTCGGAGGAAGAGGTTGTACACCAATCGGTATTTGTGCACGCCCGCGAGTGAGCATGCAACTCAATACGAGGAATGAGAGAGAAGCTCTCGTGTGACTTTGAAGAGAAATGGATTATCCTCTTCGAGTTTCAATATTAAATATCCACAAGAAAATAACAATATACGTATGTACTACTTGGGTGCAAGACCCTCAATGAAGCCTTCCTTCTTAGAATATGTGACATTCGTCAAATTTCCATCATTTAATTATTCATGTAGTATGAGCATTTTAACTGTTATTCGACTAGTTGTCGTCGTGAACATGTTAATTGTTTTGCTTTGCGGACAAAGCCCTTTTTAGGGAGAGCATATGTAACATCTCTATGTTTCGCGATTTTTAAGTCGAGTGCTATACGCAAGTTGTGAGCGTGTTATGTTGTGCCGTACGTTTTATTTGTTCTATTTATTAAGTTTTTCGTGACGTCTCGCACAATTGTTTGTTTTGGGATCGTACGCTAAACAGTTTTGCTGTCGTGTTATGTCAGTCGCGTCTAAACCTAAACATATTAAACCCGAGCCGAGTTTATCACTATCACAGCATGTGTATATACTGAATATAAAACCTTCAATTTTATTGTCAAACTTGTCATACAAGGGTCTCAAAAATCAGTCACAAGTCTACATTACACTTATAAACTTTATAGTTATTTGCCCCACTAAAGGACAACACATTTGCCTAGTTTACCCCTTTTGGGTATATCACAAGCAAACATTTCCAGATTTACACTAACCCTAGGCTAATTATACAAGTTTATATACAAGTCCAAAGTAATGTCCAATGTCCAAATACAAGTTATCACAAGTTATCACAGTCCAAAAATACAAACATCAAAATCTGCACAAGTCTTCACAATACAACTCCTGGGTAGAAGTTTTGGTCCAGCCAACCTACGCGTCTCGTCCGAACCTGCACAACCAAGGGTCTTCATTCTGTCCGAACCTGCAAAACCGAACGTAGCATCCCCATTGTGAGTCTTTTGTCTTTTCGTCTTTCTTTCGAAGTCTAGATGTGCTTGTTGTGTACGAACCTACGAATAAACGAAACCGTGGTTAGTCATTGAAATGAACTTATACTTTTAACCAAAAACTGAAAATTTCTAAACTTTTAAATACAAACATGTTTATGTTATCATTTTGCTGTCAACCAAACCGAGACCCATTTTAGACCAAACCGAGACCCGATTGAGACCAAACCAAGACTCGATTTTGAAACCAAACCGAGACCCAACTTAGAACCAAACCGAGACCATGTCCAACCAAATCAAGACTTCAATCATGAACCAAACCGAGACCCATGTTTAACCAAACCGAGACCCAATCAAGGACCAAACCGAGCATCAAAACAAACCAACCAAAGTTCTATTTTCTGCTAAATTATTAACCATTCTTACCAACCAATCCAAAAATCTTAATCAAGCTTTCTTTTACAGAAAACCTTAACCATGCCGCGAGTATATAGAAACCCCCAATCGAAACCCTAATCATGTAACACTTTTTTTTTAAAACATCTAATTAACATTGCCACATTTCAGAAACATTATATAGACACGAATAACATTCGAATATATAAAAACCCCCAATTTTTATGAAACCCTAGATTTACTTTTTATTAATTAAAATGCTAATTAAACCTAATCTAAACTCAAACCCCTTAATTAATTTAATTGAAAGTGAATTATACAAAAACCCCCAAATTAACCGAAACCCTAATTCTTATAAATCGACTTTATATTAAAATTAGTTTGATTTTATGAATGAAAACACCAATTAATTATGTTTTAAACCGATTTTGATGAAAACCCCCAAATATTTCAAAACCCTAATTTTTGTTTATTTTCAATCCGAGAATCATATGATTCATAACAAGTATATACAAATAAATTAACCCACTGATATTTATTAAATCAAAGATCAATTAATCTTTTTAAAAGGAATAAAGGAAAATAAACTTATCTTGATTTTGGTTATGGATTCACGAACCGCAAAGGATGAACACCATCAGAAAAACCCAAACGGTTTGATGTGGGGATTAACCCACATCTCACGCGATATAAGAACCTCAGACCACCCATATTTGATGCTATAACACAAACTGATTAGATGATAACCCTAGAAATGGATAGAACCGATCTAGGTTTAGAGAGAGAGAGTTGTTGGGACGGTGGAGGTAATATCGAGAGAGGAGAGAGAAATAAACTCTCAGATATGGGGTTGTGTGTGTAAACACACGTGATATACTCCTCTCGTCCTTGTTTAATCCGCCAGTGGACCGGGCCGGGTCAATGACCCTTGGGCCGGTTGCTGGGTAAATGTTTTGGACCCCCCAATTTGGGCCTTGTGAGTTTAAATTAGTTTGGTTAAAGCCCAAACGAAATTTGTTAAATTTAAGTTATGTTTTGACCCGTGAAACCCGACCCGTTAATAAACCGATTTCATTTATCGTACTTTTCCGTAAAATCGTATTCTTCATAAACGTATGGTTTCGTCAAGCACAACTAGGGTGTCGAGTCATTTAATCATACAAGTATTCGTATCGTAACTCGATCCTTAAATTAATTAGGTCGCAGCTAGCGTAACCGTACTCTCGAGCTATTTTATCTTCGTTCTCTTTGCTGAATTTACGAGGTGAGTTTGTAGCCCCATACTTTACTATTTTCACTGCTTTTTGGGGTGAGACATTGCTTGATTTTAACGTTTGAACACAAGTGCATTTACTGATTTATCTATTAGTCTAAGTCCCACTAAAAACCCAGTTGCTTTGGCCCGTGAATCGTAAACCGTTAATTACTTTGTGTAAGCGCGAATGTAATGGATAGATCTATCGGGATTGACGTCCCTGTCTGTCTTGTCCAACAAGGGGACAAGCGGGCACAGTTTCATTTGAATCTGATATAGGATGTCGTGGGTTTAGGCATCTAGTTTGGGCTACATTTATATGGATATACTGCCGGTGTTGTTAACGCTTCGGTGTCACGAGCTTAGACTGTAATAAATACTTTTGGGATGACTTTGTATATGTTATATTGTCATCACATTTGGGAAAATCTTGTGGTTCATTAAACATTTCAAACTAACTAAACCTATGAACTCACCAACTTTATGTTGACACTTTAGCAATGTTTTTCTCAGGTATTAAGAAGGAAGATGCTAAATGAGGTCTCATGCATTGCCGTCATTTCTTTGAAACAACGATCATTTGTACCATTTGAGAAAACTATGTTTTGTAACCATATCCAGTTTATGCTTCCGCACTTTGTTAAAACAATTTATTTTATTAATTACAAGTGATCTATTTTCCGAACGTCCCATTTAGAGGTCGTTCTTTGTGACTATGTGTGTATGATAATCATGACGTCACCACTCCCTTGTCGCCATTGAACTCTGATATTTTGGGAGTGTGACAGATTGGTATCAGAGCACTAGTTATAGAGAACTAGGTTGCATTTAGTAATTCTAGACTATAACTGCTCTATGTTTAATCGATTATCATGCAGATTGTAAGTATTAAGTATATGTAGATACATAAGTAATAAATGGGATACATGTGAATTAACAATTACGAGGTATATTTACATGGGTTACATGTGCAACAACAAAATCTGAATTATGTTATATGGGATACATGTGGATTCAACAATGATTGCTATGTTATGTTAATGTCCTTTTTACGGACTAATTTTATGAGATATTTACACACCTTTATTTTGTTTATGATTACAGCGATGTCTTCATCCGATGAGTCCACGTCTACAGGAGCGTACTACAACCGTAGTTCGCAGTCGACCATCAGTTCATCAGTAGGACTACCTAGGGGATCGCCGTCAGGATATCCGTGGTACCGGATGGTTTCAGATGATGATGTAGAGAAAGAGGCTGAGGAGGTTCGTCATTCACCGATTCGTATTCCTGACGCATCAGCTGACGATGTGCTTAGCCTAGAAGGCGGGGGAGAGGATGACTTAGACACTGACGTGGTGCAGTCACCAGGTCAGGCATCAGTGACTGGAGATGAGACGGTAGAGGAGACAGAGGATGATGGGATGGAGTTTACAGATGGGGAAGGAGAGCCTATGGAGGTCACAGACACTGAGAACCCTCCTACTGCATATGCCGCTACTCCTGAGGTTTCCCTAGCACACATCTCCTCATCTTCATCTGAAGACGAAGGAGAAAGGACTGCTATTCCTGCTCCAGCACCTGGTACTCTACCTTTCTACTATGTGAGACGACGTCTTCGGGGGAGAGCTGCTCGACCACCACTTTCACCTTACAGACCCTTCATACCTTTCACTGCCACTGACAGGCATGCAGCCCGCACACCTGCCAGTTCTGTCCCAGAGGCACCATTACTACTACCACCACCAGAGACTGTACCTGCAGTGTACCAGGAGATGCTTACTGATGCTGGTATCTCTACAGGACCGAGAGCTACGACTCCTCTTCCTAGGAGAGCTACGTCGACGGTGGTGATGCTTGGGGCGGCAGATGGTTGTGTGACGACACGGTTGAACAGGTTGGAGGATGCTGTAGAGGCTTTAGGTGAAGAGTACAATGAAGTGCAGGATAAGTTAGAAGCACAGGCGAAGAAGAGTCCAGTCAGGGATGAGACAGTGTTGACAGTATGTGCGACCCGTCTACGAGGACAGCTTCTTACTGTTCTTGATCAGATGGAATCCATGCCGAACACTCGTCTTGAGGAGATTGAGAGCCTGATGACCCGTTGGGGAGTAGAGCCATTGGTGGAGACAGGCGGACTAGAGGCACCAGTGGATGACCCTGTTGCAGACTTGGATAAGAGGTTTAGAGCCGCTTGTCATGACACCGATGTGAGATTGAGAGATTCCCAGGCTCGTGAGCTAGTGGTTGAGAGGAGATTAGCAGAGTTGGAGAAGGAGCTTCATCAGCGCCGTGAGGGCACTAGTTAGATTTATTTTGTACCGTCGACCTATCCCTGTATGACCACTAAGCTTTGAAGTTTGTCTTAGCTAGTTGGTATTTTATTTTCTCTTATTATGTTATGACAAACTATGATGTATTATCAAACGATTTCATGAATGATATTATGAGTTGCAAATTGAGAGATCATTATATATTGTGTATTATATCTTGGAGCATTTCATAATTGTGTTGTGTGTGCCTTGCATGTTATGTCTGGCAAAAACACATTATCCTATTACCTTGTTAGATTATGGCGCCAGTTAGAAGATCCGAAACGCAGAATCCGCCAGCCGCTACCGGTGGAATTGACACTGCCCTGTTAAGCCAAATGATAGCCGAACGAGTGGCCGAGGCACTCGCGACCGCTGAAGCAAACCGTACAGCTAGCACACAGGAGGAGACCAACCAAGGAGCTACAAATGCTATTGCACGTACTTGTACCTACAAGGAATTTCGTGCAGTTACGCAAGTAAGTTTCCGAGGTACTGAAGGAGCAGTAGGATTAACCAGATGGTTTGAGAAGCTAGAATCCCAATTTGGAATTAGCAATGTCGCTGAAGCCGACAAGGTGAAGTTTGCGTCAAGCACGTTAGTGGATGGTGCTTTGACTTGGTGGAACGTCTATGCTCGTGCAGTGACCATTGACGTTGCCCAAGCGACGCCCTGGAGTGAATTTAAAGCTATGTTCGTGAGGAAATACTGTCCCCGAAATGAAGTCAAGCAGATGGAAGTTGAGCTGTGGAACCTAAAGGTCAAGGGTACTGCTCTTACTGCTTACAATCAGCGCTTTCAGGAGCTGATTTTGTTATGTCCTGAAATGGTGCCCAACGATGACCGATTGTTGGAGCGCTACATTGAAGGACTACCTTTGAGCATCAAAGGGAATGTGACTTCATCTAAGCCGACTGATTTGCACGAGGCAATCGACATGGCTCAGAGTCTGATGTACCAAGTGGTACATGAGTTGGGAGAAAATACTGGGGATAAAAGAAAGTGGTCTGGCAACCACTACAACAACAATACCAACAACAACAACAACCCAAGCAACTACAACCAGAACAAGCGTCAAGAAGTAGCAAGAGTGTTCACTGCTGGACAAGGAAATACTGGGAACTACGCTGGGAGACTACCTTTCTGCGGAAAATGTGGTCGACACCACGAAGGAGCATGTCCCCCTACGTGCTACAATTGTGGGAAGGCGGGACATAAGGCAAAGGAATGCCGAGCACCACCTCGTTCTACTAGTCAAAGAGGACCTGGAACGCAGGGCGGCCAAGGAGCAAATATAACTTGCTTTGGATGTGGAGAGAAAGGTCACTACAAGAACAAATGTCCGAGCGGTGGAAACCAAGGTCGTAGTAACCAGATTCGAGGGAATCAAAATCAGAACCAAGGGAACCAGAAGCAGAATCAAGGGAACCGAGGAGGGAATAACCGAGCCACAACTAGTACTCCTGGAGGATTCACGGCACCTAGCAAAGTGTATCATCTCTGTGCTGAAGCTGCTGTGCAAGACAACAATGTTGTGACTGGTACGTTTCTAGTCAATAACAACTATGCTTCAGTACTATTTGATTCTGGTGCGGATAGGAGTTTTGTGTCGTCTATGTTTAGTGAACGCCTAAATGTTACCCCTACTGCGTTAGACGTTAAGTATAATGTAGAATTAGCCGATGGGAAGTCAGTAACCACCGACGTTATTCTGAAAGGATGTAGTGTAAGGCTACAAGGTCGTTCGTTTAGTATCGACCTACTCCCTATAGAATTGGGAAGTTTTGACGTCATCATTGGAATGGATTGGATGTCGAAGCATCACGCAGAGATTGTATGTCATGAGAAGTGTGTCCGTGTTCCTTATGGAAACGACGTACTCATCATACAAGGCGAAAGAAGTGGTGTGAAGAATGAATCAAGATTGGAAGTCATCTCATGTATCAGGACCCAAAGATACATTGAGAAGGGATGTCCGGTATTCTTGGTTCAAGTAACACAAAAAGAAGGAGAAGAAGATCGCGAGAAGAAGGTGGAAGATGTACCGATCGTTAGAGACTTTCCGGACGTATTTCCAGAGGATTTACCCGGACTACCACCAGCACGGCAAGTGGAGTTTCACATCGAGCTTACACCAGGAGCCGCGCCTGTTGCTAGAGCCCCATACCGCCTAGCACCGGCCGAGATGACAGAGTTAGCTGAACAGATAAAGGAACTTTCTGACAAAGGTTTCATTAGACCAAGTTCCTCACCCTGGGGAGCGCCGGTCTTATTTGTCAAAAAGAAAGATGGATCCTTTAGAATGTGTATCGATTACCGAGAATTGAATAAGCTAACGATAAAGAACCGCTACCCATTGCCGAGGATTGACGATCTTTTCGACCAATTGCAAGGGTCTAGCATATACTCGAAGATCGATTTAAGGTCAGGATATCATCAACTAAGGGTTAGAGAGGAAGACGTTCATAAAACGGCTTTTAGAACCCGGTACGGACACTACGAGTTCCAAGTTATGCCTTTTGGTTTGACGAACGCACCTGCGGTATTCATGGATCTCATGAACCGAGTTTGCAAACCATACTTGGACAAGTTTGTGATTGTATTTATCGATGACATCCTTATCTATTCTCGTAATGAAGAAGAGCACAAGGAGCATTTGAAGACCATATTAGAGCTGCTAAGGAAGGAGAAGTTATATGCAAAGTTTTCCAAATGTGAGTTTTGGATAAACACAGTGCAATTCCTTGGGCATGTGATCGACAGCAGTGGTATTCACGTTGATCCTGCTAAGATCGAGGCTGTAAAGGATTGGGCGACTCCAACAACACCCACGGAGATCCGTCAATTCTTAGGTCTTGCTGGTTACTATAGGAGATTCATTGAAGGTTTCTCTAAGATAGCTAAACCAATGACGGAATTGACTCAAAAGGATAAGAAGTTTGAGTGGAAGGAAGAGCAAGATTTGGCATTCCAGACGTTGAAGCAGATGTTGTGTGAAGCACCGATACTAGCCCTACCTGAGGGTAATGAAGACTTTGTGGTGTATTGTGATGCATCCATAAAAGGGTTAGGTGCAGTACTGATGCAAAGGACTAAGGTCATAGCTTACGCATCAAGACAACTAAAAGTGCACGAGAAGAACTACACAACTCATGACCTAGAGTTGGGAGCAGTGGTGTTTGCCTTGAAGATTTGGAGACACTACCTTTATGGTACTAAGTGTGTTGTATTCACTGACCATAAGAGTCTACAACATATTTTGAACCAAAAGGAACTCAACATGAGACAACGAAGTTGGCTAGAGTTGCTCAGTGATTATGATTGCGAGATCCGTTATCACCCAGGCAAGGCAAATGTCGTGGCCGACGCTTTGAGTCGAAAGGAGAGAGTTCTTAGGGTGAAGGCTTTAGTGATGACCATTGACTTAGACCTTCCATCCTTAATTCTCAAGGCTCAGAAAGAAGCAGTCGAGGAAGAAATGCTTAAGACTGAAGATGTTGGAGGAATGATGAAGAAGTTGGAAGCACGTTCGGATGGAACGTTATGCCTTGATAATAGGAGTTGGTTACCATGCCATGGCGACCTACGATCCTTGATTATGCATGAGTCGCATAAGTCAAAGTACTCCATACATCCGGGATCTGATAAGATGTATCATGATCTGAAGATGTTGTATTGGTGACCGAACATGAAGGCGGACATTGCTACATACGTTAGCAAGTGTTTGACTTGTGCCAAAGTCAAAGCCGAACATATGAAACCATCAGGATTATTGGTCCAACCCGAACTGCCAGAATGGAAGTGGGAAAGGATCACTATGGATTTCATTACCAAGCTACCAAAGACCGCAGCCGGAGTCGACACGATTTGGGTAATCGTCGACCGACTCACCAAATCGGCTCATTTCCTACCCATCAAGGAGACTGATGGAATGGATAAGTTAGCAAGGACATACTTGGAGGAAGTAGTCACGAAGCATGGTGTGCCTGTGTCTATAATCTCCGACCGAGACAGCCGATTTACTTCACAGTTTTGGAAGTCACTGCAGAAGGCATTGGGAACGCAGTTGGATATGAGCACTGCGTATCATCCCCAGACCGACGGTCAAAGTGAACGGACCATTCAAACCTTAGAAGATATGCTGAGAGCCTGTGTGATTGATTTTGGAAATAGATGGGATAGACACCTACCTTGGGTGGAATTCTCATATAACAATAGTTATCACACTAGCATAAAGGCAGCGCCGTTCGAGGCACTGTATGGTAGGAAGTGTCGTTCACCCGTGTGTTGGGCAGAGGTCGGTGAAGCACAACTCACTGGACCTGAGATCATACACGAGACTACTGAGAAGATCTTTAAGATTAAGAGCCGTATGCAAGCCGCAAGAGATCGACAGAAGAGTTATGCTGATATGCGACGCAAACCTCTTGAATTTGAAGTTGGTGACAAAGTCATGTTGAAGGTCTCACCTTGGAAAGGTGTGATTCGCTTTGGAAAGCGTGGAAAGTTAAACCCTCGTTACATTGGACCCTT
Organism: Glebionis coronaria; assembly: GCA_025667525.1. Classification (NCBI taxonomy): domain Eukaryota; kingdom Viridiplantae; phylum Streptophyta; class Magnoliopsida; order Asterales; family Asteraceae; genus Glebionis; species Glebionis coronaria. The sequence goes on along the minus strand of CM046878.1, from coordinate 582,531,686 downwards.
CAAGATCATAGAAAGGATTGGCCCCGTAGCCTATCGTTTGGAATTACCCCAAGAACTTAGCCGAGTGCATAATGTGTTCCACATTTGCAATCTGAAGAAATGCTTAGCCGACGAAGCACTCATTATCCCTTTGGAGGAGATTCAGCTCGACGAAAAACTCAACTTCGTAGAAGAACCCGTAGAAGTCATGGACCGTCAAGTTAAACAACTCAAGCAAAGCCGTATACCGATTGTGAAAATCCGATGGAACGCACGTAGAGGTCCAGAATACACGTGGGAACGTGAAGATCAATTCAAGAGCAAGTATCCTCATCTTTTCGTTAACCAACCTACTACAACAACGTCTTGATTTCGTGACGAAATCTCTAAAACATGGGAATACTGTGACATTCGTCAAATTTCCATCATTTAATTATTCATGTAGTATGAGCATTTTAACTGTTATTCGACTAGTTGTCGTCGTGAACATGTTAATTGTTTTGCTTTGCGGACAAAGCCCTTTTTAGGGAGAGCATATGTAACATCTCTATGTTTCGCGATTTTTAAGTCGAGTGCTATACGCAAGTTGTGAGCGTGTTATGTTGTGCCGTACGTTTTATTTGTTCTATTTATTAAGTTTTTCGTGACGTCTCGCACAATTGTTTGTTTTGGGATCGTACGCTAAACGGTTTTGCTGTCGTGTTATGTCAGTCGCGTCTAAACCTAAACATATTAAACCTGAGCCGAGTTTATCACTATCACAGCATGTGTATATACTGAATATAAAACCTTCAATTTTATTGTCAAACTTGTCATACAAGGGTCTCAAAAATCAGTCACAAGTCTACATTACACTTATAAACTTTATAGTTATTTGCCCCACTAAAGGACAACACATTTGCCTAGTTTACCCCTTTTGGGTATATCACAAGCAAACATTTCCAGATTTACACTAACCCTAGGCTAATTATACAAGTTTATATACAAGTCCAAAGTAATGTCCAATGTCCAAATACAAGTTATCACAAGTTATCACAGTCCAAAAATACAAACATCAAAATCTGCACAAGTCTTCACAATACAACTCCTGGGTAGAAGTTTTGGTCCAGCCAACCTACGCGTCTCGTCCGAACCTGCACAACCAAGGGTCTTCATTCTGTCCGAACCTGCAAAATCGAACGTAGCATCCCCATTGTGAGTCTTTTGTCTTTTCGTCTTTCTTTCGAAGTCTAGATGTGCTTGTTGTGTACGAACCTACGAATAAACGAAACCGTGGTTAGTCATTGAAATGAACTTATACTTTTAACCAAAAACTGAAAATTTCTAAACTTTTAAATACAAACATGTTTATGTTATCATTTTGCTGTCAACCAAACCGAGACCCATTTTAGACCAAACCGAGACCCGATTGAGACCAAACCAAGACTCGATTTTGAAACCAAACCGAGACCCAACTTAGAACCAAACCGAGACCATGTCCAACCAAATCAAGACTTCAATCATGAACCAAACCGAGACCCATGTTTAACCAAACCGAGACCCAATCAAGGACCAAACCGAGCATCAAAACAAACCAACCAAAGTTCTATTTTCTGCCAAATTATTAACCATTCTTACCAACCAATCCAAAAATCTTAATCAAGCTTTCTTTTACAGAAAACCTTAACCATGCCGCGAGTATATAGAAACCCCCAATCGAAACCCTAATCATGTAACACTTTTTTTTTAAAACATCTAATTAACATTGCCACATTTCAGAAACATTATATAGACACGAATAACATTCGAATATATAAAAACCCCCAATTTTTATGAAACCCTAGATTTACTTTTTATTAATTAAAATGCTAATTAAACCTAATCTAAACCCAAACCCCTTAATTAATTTAATTGAAAGTGAATTATACAAAAACCCCCAAATTAACCGAAACCCTAATTCTTATAAATCGACTTTATATTAAAATTAGTTTGATTTTATGAATGAAAACACCAATTAATTATGTTTTAAACCGATTTTGATGAAAACCCCCAAATATTTCAAAACCCTAATTTTTGTTTATTTTCAATCCGAGAATCATATGATTCATAACAAGTATATACAAATAAATTAACCCACTGATATTTATTAAATCAAAGATCAATTAATCTTTTTAAAAGGAATAAAGGAAAATAAACTTATCTTGATTTTGGTTATGGATTCACGAACCGCAAAGGATGAACACCATCAGAAAAACCCAAACGGTTTGATGTGGGGATTAACCCACATCTCACGCGATATAAGAACCTCAGACCACCCATATTTGATGCTATAACACAAACTGATTAGATGATAACCCTAGAAATGGATAGAACCGATCTAGGTTTAGAGAGAGAGAGTTGTTGGGACGGTGGAGGTAATATCGAGAGAGGAGAGAGAAATAAACTCTCAGATATGGGGTTGTGTGTGTAAACACACGTGATATACTCCTCTCGTCCTTGTTTAATCCGCCAGTGGACCGGGCCGGGTCAATGACCCTTGGGCCGGTTGCTGGGTAAATGTTTTGGACCCCCCAATTTGGGCCTTGTGAGTTTAAATTAGTTTGGTTAAAGCCCAAACGAAATTTGTTAAATTTAAGTTATGTTTTGACCCGTGAAACCCGACCCGTTAATAAACCGATTTCATTTATCGTACTTTTCCGTAAAATCGTATTCTTCATAAACGTATGGTTTCGTCAAGCACAACTAGGGTGTCGAGTCATTTAATCATACAAGTATTCGTATCGTAACTCGATCCTTAAATTAATTAGGTCGCAGCTAGCGTAACCGTACTCTCGAGCTATTTTATCTTCGTTCTCTTTGCTGAATTTACGAGGTGAGTTTGTAGCCCCATACTTTACTATTTTCACTGCTTTTTGGGGTGAGACATTGCTTGATTTTAACGTTTGAACACAAGTGCATTTACTGATTTATCTATTAGTCTAAGTCCCACTAAAAACCCAGTTGCTTTGGCCCGTGAATCGTGAACCGTTAATTACTTTGTGTAAGCGCGAATGTAATGGATAGATCTATCGGGATTGACGTCCCTGTCTGTCTTGTCCAACAAGGGGACAAGCGGGCACAGTTTCATTTGAATCTGATATAGGATGTCGTGGGTTTAGGCATCTAGTTTGGGCTACATTTATATGGATATACTGCCGGTGTTGTTAACGCTTCGGTGTCACGAGCTTAGACTGTAATAAATACTTTTGGGATGACTTTGTATATGTTATATTGTCATCACATTTGGGAAAATCTTGTGGTTCATTAAACATTTCAAACTAACTAAACCTATGAACTCACCAACTTTATGTTGACACTTTAGCAATGTTTTTCTCAGGTATTAAGAAGGAAGATGCTAAATGAGGTCTCATGCATTGCCGTCATTTCTTTGAAACAACGATCATTTGTACCATTTGAGAAAACTATGTTTTGTAACCATATCCAGTTTATGCTTCCGCACTTTGTTAAAACAATTTATTTTATTAATTACAAGTGATCTATTTTCCGAACGTCCCATTTAGAGGTCGTTCTTTGTGACTATGTGTGTATGATAATCATGACGTCACCACTCCCTTGTCGCCATTGAACTCTGATATTTTGGGAGTGTGACAGAATACTTACAAGTGAACGAGGGGTTAGGTGGCGCGAAGCACTTAAGTACCTATTGACCCTTAGATGGCATTTTATAGCACATCGCCTTTCTATTCACTTAAATGTTCGTATTCTTCGAATTGTTGCTTATTGAGAGTATTTATCTATTCTTGCTTTATTTTGTTTGATCGATACACGTGTCAAGGACCGGAACGCCCCTCAACACGGTGTATTGCCTTGGCAATACTTATGGAGAATATGTAGATTGGTTGTTCTTATACGTATACGTATTTACTTATAATAATATATGGAAAATATTTTTGTATTTATGAGTTTTTTAAGAGAAAATACTATATGTACATAAAAACCGAGAGAATCCAATAATATATATTTTTGGGTGCAATCTCTTAGGAAAAAGATTGCTTTTTGGATTTTTTAATTTTTTTGGTCAATTCTTTAGGAAAAGAATTGTTTTGTTAATTTTTTAGTTTTTATATATTTTTTTATTTTTGATTTTTTTTATTTGTTTTTTATTTATGATACGTAAAAATAACGTTCACAAGGTGAACGGATCCCAAAAGCCAATGAAAACCGTCAATCGATAGTCTCTCGTAAAGTCAAAGAACCAGCAGCGGCGCCATTTGAAATTGTATATAATGTAGTTCGTTTTTCTCAGTTCTTGCTAATTGAAAGTCCAACCAATATCGGGTTTTTAACTGTTTTTGGTTGTTAATTTTTTTTGGATATTCTATTTGCTAATTCAACAAAGCCTTGCAAAAATGAAAAATATTACCTACTTATATGTAAAACATAGTGCACTTACCAAATTTTTATTCAAGTAATATTCAAAATGTAAATTTTTAAATTAGAAGGACTGAAAATGTAAATTCTAGGAAATTTAAATACTTGAAATGAAAATTCTAACAAGTCTAGGGACTTAAAATGCAAATCATTTAAACTAAAAGGATCAAAAATGTAAAACTAGTAACCAACTAACCAATTTTTAACAAAATTCCAAACTTACTAACTGATTTTAAACAACTCCAAAACTAAAAGGACTAATATTTGAAAACCCTAAAAAGAATGAAAATTAGCCAGTATTTAAAACTTCTTGAAACAAGGAGGACCTAAATGCAATTGTTGAAACTTGTTAAGCCAAAAACGGGTTATAGAGACAAATAAGCTCGTGTGAGCTTATTACTGAACCAAATTGGTTCAAACCAGTTTCAAAACACTTAAAATCCAAAATAAGATAGATCTCTAAAAGGATTTTGACTGAAAGTTCAAAATAAGCAAATAAGCACTCCAAGATAAGCCCAAAATAAGCTATAGAACAATCCAGACAAGCACAACTTGATTTTCTTGCCCAAACTGATTAAACAACTCAAATGATGAACGGGAAATCAAGTTAGAACGAATTTCATCAAGAAATAAGCTAGAAATTTGAATTAAGCTAAAATGTGCTTATCGTTGACCAAGCGTTGACCAAGAATTTTGTCAAAAAGCTGAAACTTTCAAAAATCATGTAATTCCATATTCTAAGTGGTTTTGTGAAAGAAATTGACTTAGTTAATGAAGAGAATCAAGAGATCTAAAAATTGAGTTTCAAGTTACAGAAACTTGGCTTAACTCAGCTTTTCATGATTTTGCTTATTTCTCTTTGCTGAATGAAAACTGTGTAAAAAGCTTTTGGAATCTGAAACTTTATATATTGAACTACAAATGAGAGCTGGTTTGACAAGATTTCATCAAGAAACCAGTAATTGCTAGCTAAATGAAATTGAGAACTTTTTGAAAGCTAAACTGCATGAAAATCAACCCACACCTTTTATAGCCAATTGCCTTTTTGACCAGTTATTTGACCTGAAACTTACTCAAAACACTTTGTAAAGACCTTATGACTGAATTTGAGCACTAACTTGCAAAAAACCAGTACTTGAAATTCAATAACCAACTAGTACCAAACACTCCTTATCTGAGATTAATGAGAATTTTCAAAGACTTTTAAAGAGCTGGTTTAAACTGAATCAAATCCTTTATCAAACCAAACTAAAGACTCAAAATGAGATAGTTTTAAGCTGTAAGAAAGCAATGAGAACAACTTTTACTCAATTGAATGGCAAAGACTAAAAGTGACTGAAATAAGGCTAATACTAGAAAATAATCAAAAACCTATAAGCAGTAAACAAGATTAAGCTACAAACAAGTATACAATCAATCAATCAGCCAACTAAACAACTTTGATCATGCATTCATTAACTTTTACACTAGGAAAATAGCATGCCATTGACTTATTAAGTGGAACAAAAATCAGAACTTTTGGAACCTTTTGTAGAAACCATTGGGAAGAAGAGGAGTGCTGAACTCTCTTATCCTAGTGATAACCACCACCTTATCACTAGCTCAATCAATCAATCATCAAAAATAGCTACACATCTACTAAAATCATCATCATGGCATGAAAACTTCAAATAGGCTAAGGTTTGAACTGAAATCTCAACAACAGCTACCAAATCTTCTTCAAAGTCAGTTATGATCATTCAATGATCATAACAAACTCAATTCAGCAACACAATGATCAAATAGGAGCAAGGTATGAACAGTAGGATGAATATGAGATTTGGCGGGAAAAAGAGAATTCAAATTTTATTCATGGAAAGTTGTTACAAAGTTGTTGTAAAGCTGCTAACTAACTAACTAACTCAAGAGTTTGTCAGACTCTTGAGTAGTTAAGCTAAAAAGGAAGAAAGTTGAAAGGAAAATGTAAAGTGTGTGTTTTTACAATTTTTTAACTCCCCTTACAAATGAGGACTAGCAGGCTATTTATAGACATGAAGAGGAAGTTTGTTGGGGATGATGACGTGTTGAGACCAATCCCAGGTCTCCACGTGGCAAGATTCTGCAAAACTGATCTTCAAGGTAAGAACACAAATTGGGGCTTTCTTCTTGAGTGGATTTCATGTTAATTGATGTTTACCAATGGATTCGTCTCTAAAAAATAAGCACTTTTGGTGTTTACAACTTTTCATGATATTCAGTCTAGCTCAAAAACGATCCTGGAAATATTTTGGTTTCTTGAAGAAGACACGTGGCACGTTCTAATTGGTTGAAATGAAGTCACACGGATCAAACTGTTTAGATTTGGTTATTAATTGTGACGGCTGAGTGGGTATTAAATGCACATTGAGTTGGCAATCCGTGTGTCCTTTTCTCTTGCTTCTCATTGGCTGGAATTGTGACACATGGATTAAACTTGTTTTAATTTCCAATGTTGGCAGATTTAGCCCCTCTACTTTGGCAGATTATACTTTAAGGCTTGTAACTTCATTTCTTTGACACTTTTCGTCCTCCAAACTTCATCTTTGAGCAGAATTGATCCTTTGACTTTGTTGACTTGATAGTTGACCAATTTTGACTTTGATCTTGACTTTGTTCAATATTTACACTTTAGTCCTTCAACTTTAGCAATTTGTCAAGATAGGTCCTTGTACTTCAAAGTCTTGTCACTTTTGATCCTTCTTTGTCTTTTTCATCCATTTAAGCTTGATTTTCCCTTGTTTGCTTGAAAATGTATCTTTTTACCTACACAAGTGTACACAAACACAAACATGCCACATAATACTGTTTTTGCAAGATAAATTGGTATTTTGCTTCATGTTTTAGGGTTATTTGTTGATAAAAGGATATGAGTTTAAGCTCATATCACTTACAAAGCAAGATTGGGAAGACAAGAGACGTAAGGGTCTCTGTTTCAATTGAGGACAAAAGTACTCGCCTCAACACAAATTCTCAGAGGGAACGCTTCATATATTGTTGCTCGGTGAAGAAGAAGAGGTGGACGATAATGGTGAAATTCGGGTAGCACAAGCAATTTTAAAGGAAGAGGCTAATGGTGAGTGTTTGGCTCTAGAACTCAACACAAATTCTTCTAGTTTGAAGATTATTAAATTAGCAGGGGAACTAAATGGTATCCCAATTCTTATTTTAATAGACAGTAGGGCCTCACACAATTTTATCTTGAAGAAACTCGCAATTGCTCTAAGTCTAACCATCAAGCCAGTCAAAAGGCTGCAGATTAGTTTAGGAGACGGTTCTCGGGTGTAGATTGCAAAACAATGCGATAATGTTTCCATTCAGTTTGGATTGTACTCTTGTATTGTTGATGCTCTTGTTTATAATTTGGGGTCGTTGGACATGATATTGGGTATTGTTTGGCATGGAACTTGGGTGATGTTCTTTTCAATTGGCAAACTTGACAAGTTCGCTTCTGGAGCCAAGGTAATTATATTGAACTTCAAGGGGCGTCTTCTAGTCTCAGTAACCATGCCTCCTTGCATACTTGCCTCAACAGTCAAATAGATCATGGGTCAATCGAGCTTGATCCACCTTCCACCCTGAATTATGAACAACGTAATGATTTTAGTGCCCTTTTATCACGATTCTCCATGTTGTTCCAAACACCACAAGGTCTCCTACCACACCACCACCTTCTCTATTAAACATGCCATTAATCTCGTGGCATGCTAGGGACCAATTTGTGTTAGGCCTTATCAGTATCCTCATTTACATAAAGATGAAATTCAACGACAAGTAGAAGAAATTCTTGGTATTGGAATTATTCGTGTGAGCCAAAGTTCATATTCTAGTCCAGTAATCTTGGTTAAGAAGAAAGATTAATCGTGGCGATTGTGTATTGACTATCGAGCCCTTAATTGAGCCACTATCCCAGAAAAGTATCCCATACCAGTGGTGGACAAACTACTTGATGAACCCCACGGCTCTCGGTTCTTTTCTAAAATCGACTTAAAATCGACTTAAAATCAAGATTTTATCAAGTTCGTTTTCGTGAATCCGACATCGAGAAAACCGCATTTCGAACACACAATGGGCATTACGAGTTTTTGGTCATGCTATTTGGCTTGACTAATGCTCCTGCTACTTTTCAAGCATTGATGAACGATATTTTCCGACCATTATTACGAGCAAGTGTGTTAGTATTTTTGGATGACATTCTTGTTTATGGCCATACATGGGATCAACATATTGCACTCATGATTGAAGTACTCCAATTACTTCAGAAACATCAATTGGAATTGAAAAAAAAGAGTAGCTTTGGGACACAATCTGTGGAAACTCTTGGGCATATAATTGATGGCAGGGGAGTGTCTATGGATCCTGCCAAAATCGAGTCAATTACAAACTGGCCAACTCCTAAAAATGTGAAGGCTATTAGAGGGTTTTTGGGACTAACTGGTTACTTTCGTAAATTTATTGAAGGGTACGGAAAAATTGCTAAACCCTTGACCGAGCTCACAAAAAAAAGATGTATTCTTATGGTGTTCGAAAGCCCAGACAGCCTTTAAAAAATTAAATGAAATCATGTCTTCAGCTCATGTTCTTGCACCTCCTAACTTCTTGCAACCCTTTGTGATTGAATGTGATGCGTTGGGGTGTGGAATCGGAGCTGTGTTGATGCAATCACGATGGCCCATCGCGAACTTTAATAAGGCTTTATCAGACCAGAACTTAAACAAATCATCATATGAAGAAGAGACAATGGCCCTTATTTTGGCAATCCAACATTGGAGACCTTACCTACTCGGCAGATCGTTTAATGTTTTCGCCGACCAAAAAAGCCTCAAATTCCTTCTTGAGCAGCGTATTACTACTATAGACCAGCAGAATTGGGTTGCAAAGCTTTTGGGTTATGAGTTCACGATGTGTTATAAACCAAGCAAAGAGAACAGTGTGGCTGATGCGTTGTCTCGCATACCAGAAGTGGGAGAACTAAATTCCATAGTTTCTTATCCACAGTGGTTGGATGGAACTCGTTTGTCGGACAGTCTGAATGATGACTCTCAACTCCAAAAAACTATTCAAGAGCTAACAAACGATCCATAATCTCGCTCGGGCTTTTCCCTTGTTGATGGAAAATTGTATCACAAGGAGCGGTTGGTGATTCCAGCCACATCTCCTTTGATTCCACAATTTCTAGAGGAATTTCACTCAAGTCCTAACGGTGGTCACTCAGGGTTTTATAGGACGTATCGACGTTTAGCATCCAGAATTTATTGGTTGGGAAGACGAAGTCGGTGCGATAATTTGTTCGTGCATGCGACACATGTCAAAGGTATAAGTCTTCTACCTTATCCTCTGCTGGTCTCGTTCAGCCCTTGCCAATTTCAGATTCCGTATGAGAGGATATTTCAATAGATTTTATTACAGAGTTACCAAAATCAAAGGGTTATGAAGTCATATTAGTAGTAGTTGATCTACTCTCCAAATATTGTCACTTTATTCCCTTAAAGCACCCGTTTAATGCACGTTCCCTAGCTGAAGTTTTCTTGAAAGAGGTAATTCGTCTACACGGAATACCAAAGTCAGTGTTAAGTGATCGAGATCCATTGTTTTTAGCACATTCTGGAAGGAAATATTTTCACTCCAATACAGTAAGCTTAAGTTCAGCTATGCTTACCATCTTGAAACGGACGACCAAACCAAAGTAGTTAACCGGATCCTCAAAACATACTTACGTTGCTTTGCGGCTAAGTAACAAAAAAACTGGTCATTTTGGCTACCATGGGAGAGTTTTGGCACAACTCATCTTTTCACGTCTCTACGAACTTCACCCCTTTTGAAGTTGTTTACGAAAGAGCTCCACCCACAATCTTGAAGTATATTCTGAGAGAAATTCATTGTGAACCTGTGGCAAGTGATCTTCAAGACCGAGACGAGGCTTTAAAACAACTTAAGTATCATTTGGCTAGAGCTCAAGAGCGTATGAAAAAATCAGCTGACAAACACAGACGAGAGGTTTTATTTGCTATCGGAGATTGGGTATTCTTGAAACTAAGGCCGCGTCAACAACAATATGTTGTGCGACGCATCCACCAAAAGTTGGCAACTCGGTTTTATGGGCCATTCCTCATCATTGATAAAATTGGAAACATTGCTTATAAGCTCCTAATATTTTGTTTTTAGTGTAGTTGTCTCTCGGTCTTATCGAATTGATTAACAAGTATTCAAATTTGGCTTAATCGTTTTTGGTTAAAAGAATGTATTTGGTATTTATGTCTAATTGGCACAAAGCATTTAAAAAGTGTAAAATATTATTCTATATTACCTATACGTACTAATCTAAAACACCTTGCAATTACCACAATTAAGCTCAAAGTACAAGTAAAGTAAACAAATAACTAGCTAACAAATTTTATAACAAAAATAACAAGAATTTAACTACTCAACAAGATTTAACAAATTTAACAACTCTCAACCAACTAACCAATTTTAACTAACTCCTAACAAACTTTTTATAACGAACTTTTTATAGAAGTAAAAAAAAATGTAAAATGACAAATTCTTATTTTTATAAAAGTAAAATTGTAACTTTTTATAAAATCTAAAATCAAAACAATGAAATCACCTAAATCACGTCTATGACTAAATCCTAATTCATCAAATGTAAACTAGTTAAAACACAATTAAGCCCAACTAACTAAAATGACTTTCACAGAATCTTAAACCACCTAATGGGCTTCTAAATGACTTGCTTAGTAATAGAAAAATAATAGAAACTGATTTTAAAAAAAAAAAAAAAACAAAATCTTGAATGTAAATGGAACTTGTACTAATCGTCTAACCCTGTGTCAATCTCACAGTTAAAACAAATTGCATTTAGACTTTACACTAAAAAGCTATAAGATGTTTACACTATTAATCTGCTAGAAATATAAAAGCGCTTAACCGTAACATCCGACGTAAGTCCGTTGTCGAAGAAGCTCAGCGCTGCGCTGGCTCAGATCGAATGCCACCTAATGTTCTCGAACTCCAATCAATTGCTACTAGCGGCTGCTGCCTGATTTATCACAGCAACAAGCATCATCGATAACTCAAACTCAATCCATCTCGAACTCAATCATCGAAACTGTAGCTAATCCTTTGGTGACGATAACTGTGCTAGATATTGATCGAAAACTAGAACCGTAACTCATTGATCTACTACTACTGAATTCGACTCTCTCTGCTGTCAATCTCTACAAACTGAAATCTAATAACCAAATACCAATTGATATGATGTCCTATAACCTTCAAACCGAATGTTCTTTCACAAGTTATAAACAAGCTAAACTACTCGAATCATAGCTCATCCGACACCAAACGCTTAGCTTCTCAAAATGAACCTCTCGTCATGAATTTAGAACCAAATTCAAGACAAGAAAACTAATAATCAGCTTATCCAACGACTAATCCATTAAGTAGCTTCGAATAACCCACTCCCTACTGATCTTTGACTGAAATATCTATGAAACGATTACTGTTTTTCTATCAACTAATGCCACCGAGAATAATGACCACTGCTCCATCTCCTAACGCTATCATCACAATCTCAATCTAAAAAGCTATATCGAATTCAGAAACTGTAGCTACTAATGATCACCTAATTCGCGTCATAAACGATCCATTACAGCTACAACTCCTCTACTATAGTGATATCTGGTCACGGAATCTTGAATGATCGAGTAGACAAGAGTGAAAACAGATTGCTGAACTTGAACATATATGACTACAGTATCATAATGTCTCCAAAACTGAATCGATTATTTGTAGAAATTGAGAGTGAATAAGAAAGTAGTGAAGTAAAGAGTAACGAAATTGCATGAGAAAGTGACAGTTATTTGAATGATAGAAGTAGAAGTGCAAACTGAGTTTGTTATAACAGACTATAACAAACTAACATACTAACTAGCAATGGAGATTAAGTAGGAATGTGTAAAACTAATTCTGACTACTGTGTGAATTTTCACACACAAAGCCACCTACTAAATGAGAAAACAATAGGACTATATATAGCCGAGACATGCATGCAGGGGTGGTGAGGTGATGACTTATTCTCTCCAATGGGAATATGCCACGTGGCATGAGGTTATGGGTTGTGAGGGTTGTTGATCCGGATTAAGAAAACCGTGACTTGTGAATGGTTATTAGATGGTGGAGTGGGATTCGGTTTGTTTTGGCAAGTGGGATAAATATTCGTTTGTTGACTGCCTTAATACTCGTCCCATGTTTCTTCATTGGCTTCATCATTGCCTTGGTGATATTTTGGCCATAAATGGCTGTATTCTTGCCATTATTGCTGCTGACTTTGGGCTTTAATAAATGTGGGAAATTGGTGCCATAATACTGCCCTGTAACACATTGGACACATTTATTTTGGCTGCTAATTTGCCAAAATATCTTTACACTTTTGTCAAATCTAGCCCTTGAGTCTTGAAAATCAGCAACATTGGTCCTTCATTTCATTACTTGATCACCCTTTGTCTTGTAGAAATTGCAACTTAAGTCCTCGATCTTTGAAAGCTTGGCAAATAAGGTCCTTGAAAGCATCTTTCGTCTTTTTCTTCGTCTTTTGATCAAATAAGTCCTTGAAACCGCGTGATTGCTCAAAAATGTATCTTCTTACCTGAAAACACATGAAACGCAAATACCAACGTAGTTCTGATATTTTTAGTTAAATATTATGTATTTGACTGTGTTTTGAGTGGTTTTTGGATCACTATTGATGAGTGTTTTCACACTTATCAACTCCCCTCCACTTGACCATTGCCATGACCTCATGCAATGCAGCATTTTAAAGCTCTAGAATACACTTTTCTCATAATTAACCAACCTTGGCCATTTTATGATTTAATAAACTAAACTATACTACATGATGAATGATTTTGAATATTTACAATGCAATGCAAGGAAAACAATTTTATTTATATATTTTTGGATTTTCTTGAAATAGGTTTGATGGAAATAACTCATAAAGAAATCAATGACTTAGATTAGGGCTTTGGTACCATGGACACTTATCACCCTCAAGTTTCACTTTCCCCATACCAAGCTTAAAAATGGGATCATTGTATTCACAAGTAAAAAATGCATCAACTTATTCATGATAATTAAATGTGGAACCGGTTATTATTTGAGCAAATTGCTTGAGAGCAAATTTGTCATTATTTAAAGCGTGAAATATAAGAAATGTAAAATCCAAAAATAAGGAAGCACGGTTTTAATCCTAAGTAATCCTCTCATCCATTACTTGAAAAATCGCTCATAATTAATATAAGTCCGTTTCAAGAGTAATAAGTCATTCGCCTTATGTGTAAAATCCTCATGTCATGCTTTCATAAGTAGCTACACACTCGCTAAGGAAAGAAAAATAAAACTCACGCAATAATTTACATCCGCCGCCTTTTTGAGACTTTGGATCTTCAACCCCGCAACCCGTCAAGGTAATATTGGATTGGAGCAATCTATTGAATCCCCGCAACCCGTCAAGGTAATATTGGAACTCAATAGTCACTATAATTAACACCACACTGCCCCTCTTGGGAGTCTTGTATATATATTTTTTTTCTTTTTTTTTTTTTTTTCTAGCCACTCATTTTTTTTTCATAAGCCGCTCTTATTTTGCTTTATTCCTCACAAAGAAAGTAGAAAAGAATAAAAGGAAAAACACCCGCTAAATATTGAGCATGACATAAGTCTAGTACACATAAACCGTTCTAACTTAGAATCTTAAGACGTACTTATACCAACCGTGAATGATTAGACAAAAATGCATAAGAGATTACAAACCGATTAAAACCGTTCTAGATTATTTATTAACAATTATATACATGCGAAGAAAATAGAGGCAAAGAAGAAAAGGGTTTAGCCACAAGTAATTATCATGAAGTTTATCTAGCGCTTTTACACTTGCTTCAACTCTATCATTTCCCATTCTCCACAAATTTAAAATCTCAAATAATGAGAGTGGTGGATGCTTAGCCTAATAGACCAATGAAGGACTACATGGTTAAGGATACTAGCTAGAGAATGCTAAGATAAGCAAACTCGGGTTGAGTCAAAATATCCATGGCGGGCCTAATATGTCAAAGAAATCTAAATTTGTTAAACCATGTCCTTATTATATTTTTTCCTTTTTATATATTTTTGATGAAAGATAAAAGAAAAGATATATACAATGCAAATGTGTTATGAAAATGAAAAATGATTTATGCAAAAATTATGAATGCATATTTTTGGTGGCCAAAGTAGATCAAAAATTTGAAAAATGTTTGAAAAATTAATTTCCAAGTTATCATGAAGTTAAGGCAATGGTCTAGGTAAGGTCACTTCAATAGAAGTCTCCCCTACACTTAGGATAAACATTTTCCTCAATGTTTAAGAGTATTGGAGTGAACTCCCCTACACTTATGACATTGATTACTTTGCTTAAATCAAGTTAAGGAAGAGACAACTAAAGAATAGTCATTTTAAGCACAAGTGTTCAATATCACGATAGCAAAAACTAATCGAAGTGAACCAGATACACGGGCCTCCTCCATAAGCTCCAAGCATGAAATGTGAGAGAGAAACCCTTGAAGCAAACACCAAAACACGAAGAAAGGACACCCCTCCACTTCAACTCTACTATAATCATCCTTTTAATTAAACCTAACCTATTGAAAATCTACTCTATGTTTTCTAACCTAGTTATTCAATGCTTGAGTTTTTTTAACCCTAAGTCGCTAGCTCGACTCGGCCCCGAATTAGGTTGTCCTTGGGGAAACCATCATGGAGAGTAAAAGATTTACCCTCTTAGGAAAAACTCTCCATGATAAGGTAAAACAAGTTCTTAAGTACACAAAACCCCATAAATATCCACCAGGATCAAATACATAATTTCCCTCCCAAGAATAGCACATCCCAAAAGTAGACTTCTTAATCAATGGTGAGGTGGGTGAGGTTTCTTTGTTTATGATTCTTTCCCTTAAGTGTCCCATAAGATGATAAGGTGATACTTTAAAGTTTCCCACAAGTTTTCCTTTTAATGCATCAAGCGGATACTGAGTTGGCTCAACATTCTCTATACCAGGATCAAAAATCTTTTGCTTCATGGGAAAATAACAAGTGGTGGGAGCCTTTG
Organism: Glebionis coronaria; assembly: GCA_025667525.1. NCBI lineage: Eukaryota > Viridiplantae > Streptophyta > Magnoliopsida > Asterales > Asteraceae > Glebionis > Glebionis coronaria. The sequence continues at coordinate 582,516,142 of CM046878.1, read as the reverse complement.
AAGATTCTCCTTGATACTTCACATCATGAGAGAAAGGGTGTGTAGTAGTAAGTGTCATCACACTTGTAGAGGAAACCACCATTTCTTTCTTGTTCTTAGAAAACTCCTCATCAAAAACATCCTCATATGGTGACATAAAGAATCTCTCCATTTCAACATCCAAATGATATAAATCACTATCATCTTGAAACTTCTCAAATATTGGTTCATCAAGTGAAGGCTCAAAGAGATGGTGTGAATTGGTTTGTAAGAAAGGTGGTGAAATAAGTGAAGCATTTTGGTTTTGAGGTGTTCCACAAGGTGTGTAAGAAGGAGTAATATGTGAAGGTTCATGAGAAGGTTGAGTGGGAATGGAATCTCCATAAAGCAATCTTTCTATTTCACGAATATCCTCATCTCAATTAGAAGAAAATGTATCAACCACAATATCATCCCTCTTAAGATAAGCCCCAATCTCCTCATTAATCAACTCATCTTCACGAAGCATTCTTTCAATCTTTAGAACATCCTCTTCCCAATTTGAACTAGAGATATCAATCTCAATATCATCTCTCTTAAGATAATCTTCAATTTTTTTATCTATCAATTCATCCTCACTAAGCAATCTTTCAATCTCAAAAACCTTATCACTCTCATCAATGATAGAACCCTCCTCATCATGATAGTCATCATAGATTGGTAGGTCAAGGCTTGGTGTTTCAACAGGTATCTCCTCAAAACTCAAGGTAGTATGATCATCAAATAATGGAGGCTCAAAAATGGAGAACTCATCGTCACTATATTCATCATAAATTGGTGTATCAAAAAGAGGTGGTTCATCATAACTAGAATCCTCATTTGCTTCCTCATTTGTGTTGAAAATATGATTCAAATCTCCAAAATGAAATTGTTGGGGTTCATGAATATTCAATGAGGAAGTAATGGAGGCTATTGTCTCAACATAAGGAATATCATATTCACCACTCTTACAAGCTTCATGAAAGTATTCATTACACACTTCATCAAGAATATCAACGTGATTCACCTCTTTATCAAGAATATCAACATGCTTAACCGTCTCAGGCTCATCGGATTTCTTAGACAATTTTCCCATGTTAAACACATTCTTTTGATCTTCTACCCTCATAATAAGTTCCCCCTCCGCCACATCAATAAGAGTACGACCCGTCCTTAAAAAGGGTCTACCAACAATAAGAGGAACTCTCGGGTCCATATCATAATCAACCACTACAAAATCCGCGGGAAAGGTAAACTTGTCAACCCCTACAAACACATCCTCCGCTATGCCTACCGGATAAGCTATGGTACGGTTAGCTAACTCAAGTGTCATCCTAGTAGGCGTGAGCTCGGGAAGTGAAAGTCTTTTCCAAAGCGATAATGGCATGAGATTGATACTTGCCCCAAGATCCGCTAGTGCCATGCAATTTTCAACACCGGGAAAATTACAAGGTATCAAGAAACGCCCCGGATCTCCAAGTTTTGTTGGTAAGGTTTTAAGTAACACCGCGGAACAATTTTCATTAAGGGATGTGTTGGGCAAATCAACCAATTTTTCTTTGTTTGAGAGCAAATCCTTGAACATCTTAGCAAACTTTGGCATATAAGCAAGAGCTTCCGCAAAGGATATATTGATGTTGAGTTGCTTGAACATCCTTAAGAAATTGGAGACTTGGATGTCATCCTTGTTCTTTAACTTGTCCTTTTTCAACCTTGAAGGATATGGAAGAGTAGGTTTTGGTGTAGGTGGAATAGGTGTTGTAGTGGAAGATTTGTCTTTGTTAGCTTCTTCATTGGGAAGTGTGGAAGTATGAGGAGGTTGAGAAGGTGTGTTTGAGTGAATAGGAGCATTTTGAGGGGGTGAAGTAGAGGTAGAAGGCTTGTCACAAGTAGGAGCACAAGTGGGTGGAACAATAGGAGGTTTAGGAGGTGAAGGATCCTTTGTTGACTTTCCACTTCTTGTTGTAATAGCATTGACATTTGCCCTTGGATTTGTTTGTGTGTTGGAAGGTAAAGCCCCTTGTGGTCTTTGATTATACATAATTTGGTTTTGAAGAAGAGCAAATTTCTTGTTATTTTCCTCTTGATTATCTTTCAATTGTTTCTCAAAAGAAGTAAACTTTTGAAGCATCAAATCCATAGGGTTAAGTTGCACATTTCCTTGATAAAAACCTTGTTGTGGGAAAGATTGAGGTGGTGGATTAAACCCTTGGTTTGGTGGATAGAAGTTATTTCCTTGAGGTTGAAAATGATTGGGTGCTTTGTAATTGTTCCCTTGGTAAGCATAACACTCCCCTTGATAGCCTTGAACTTTATCACATTGTTGGTAGGAATGGGGACCTCCACAAGTCTCACATGAAAGAGCAATAGTATTCACATCATTGGTGGAATTCTTGTTCAAAAAGAGTTCACAAAATTTCATGAGTGTGTTGGTCATAGTATCAAGCTTTTGAGAGATCATGTTTTCGATTTGAGGAGTAACACTCTCTTGCACCACATGCACTCTCTCATCAAATTGTGTGTTATCTTGCACCATCGATTTGTTCTCAATAATGTCCCAAGCTTCTTGAAAGGATTTAGAGAAAATATTTCCACCCGCGGAAGAGTTGAGTGAATCTTGGTGGTGTGGTCTTAATCCATTATAGAAAGTGTTGAGTTGGTGAACCTCATCGAATCCATGATTTGGACATTTCCTCAATAACTCCTTGAAATTTTCCCAAGCCTCACTAAATGTTTGATCATTCCTTTGTTGAAAACCAATAATTAACTTTCTCAAAGCCGTAGTTCTTGATAGAGGAAAGAACTGGTTCAAAAACTTCTTCCTTAAATCCTCCTAGGTGAAGATGCTCATAGATGGTTGCCTATCATACCAATTTCTAGCAAGACCCTCTAAGGAGAATGGGAATAGGATCATCTTAATAGCATCAGGAGGGACCCCATTATACTTAAGTGTATTGCAAAGTAACAAGAACCTCTTAATATGGTCGTGGGGGTCATCTATGGATCTCCCTAAGAAGGGGCTAGAAGAAACAAAAGTGATCATGTGGGCATTAAGCTCAAAAGTCTGTGCGGTTATTTCAGGTATAACGATGGCGTCGGCATTTCCCTCTACTTTCGATTGGAGAATCTCCATAATAGGACGTTGATCCATGGCTACAAAATGGTCGAATGTATATACAAGTGAAATGACGTCTAAAAGCTTCCTCAGGGAAGGAAGTAATACACCAAAGGTGGTATGTTTACACGTGTGCGAGTACACGTGTAAGTAAACACGAGGAATGAGGGAGTAGCCCTCGGTCGACTTTTGAAGAGAAAAGAGATTATCTCCCTCGAGGTTCGATATGAAATATCCACAAGAAAGTATATATATAGTTACTACTTGGGTGCAAGACCCCCAATCAAGCCTTCCTTCTTAGAATACGCACTAGTGAACGGGGGGTTAGGTGGCGCGAAGCACTTAAGTACCTATTAACCCTTAGACGGCATTTTATAGCACGTCGCCTATCTATTCACTTTGTAGTTTGTATTCTTCGAATTATTGCCAATTGGAAGTATTTATCTATTCTTGCTTAATTTAATTGGATCGATACGCGTGTCAAGGACCGGAACGCCCCTCAACACGGTGTATTGCCTCGGCAATACTTATGGAGATAGGTAACTTGGTTGTTCGTATATGTATACGTATATACATATAATAATATATAGAAAATATTTTTGTATTTATTTGATTTTTTTAAGAAAAATACTATATGTACGTAAAAACCGATGAAAACGATATAATATATATTTTTTGGGTGTAATCTTTTAGGAAAAAGATTACTTTTTGTATTTTTTATTTTTTTTGGTTCAATTCTTTAGGAAAAGAATTGATTATTGTGATTTTTTATTTTTTTGTATTTTTATCTTTTTGATTTTTTTTTATCTTTTTGATTTATAATACGTAAAAATAACATTCACAAAGTGAACGGATCCCAAAATCCAATCGTCTCACTCGAAATCGTTAATCTTCACGAAAAGAACCGGCAGCGGCGCCATTTAATATTTCGTTTTTAGTGTAGTTGTCTCTCGGTCTTATCGAATTGATTAACAAGTATTCAAATTTGACTTAATCGTTTTTGGTTAAAAGAATGTATTTGGTATTTATGTCTAATTGGCACAAAGCATTTAAAAAGTGTAAAATATTATTCTATATTACCTATACGTACTAATCTAAAACACCTTGCAATTACCACAATTAAGCTCAAAGTACAAGTAAAGTAAACAAATAACTAGCTAACAAATTTTATAACAAAAATAACAAGAATTTAACTACTCAACAAGATTTAACAAATTTAACAACTCTCAACCAACTAACCAATTTTAACTAACTCCTAACAAACTTTTTATAACGAACTTTTTATAGAAGTAAAAAAAATTGTAAAATGACAAATTCTTATTTTTATAAAAGTAAAATTGTAACTTTTTATAAAATCTAAAATCAAAACAATGAAATCACCTAAATCACGTCTATGACTAAATCCTAATTCATCAAATGTAAACTAGTTAAAACACAATTAAGCCCAACTAACTAAAATGACTTTCACAGAATCTTAAACCACTTAATGGGCTTCTAAATGACTTGCTCAGTAATAGAAAAATAATAGAAACTGATTTTAAAAAAAAAAAAAAAAATCTTGAATGTAAATGGAACTTGTACTAATCGTCTAACCCTGTGTCAATCTCACAGTTAAAACAAATTGCATTTAGACTTTACACTAAAAAGCTATAAGATGTTTACACTATTAATCTGCTAGAAATATAAAAGCGCTTAACCGTAACATCCGACGTAAATCCGTTGTCGAAGAAGCTCAGCGCTGCGCTGGCTCAGATCGAATGCCACCTACTGTTCTCGAACTCCAATCAATTGCTACTAGCGGCTGCTGCCTGATTTATCACAGCAACAAGCATCATCGATAACTCAAACTCAATCCATCTCGAACTCAATCATCGAAACTGTAGCTAATCCTTTGGTGACGATAACTGTGCTAGACATTGATCGAAAACTAGAACCGTAACTCATTGATCTACTACTACTGAATTCGACTCTCTCTGCTGTCAATCTCTACAAACTGAAATCTAATAACCAAATACCAATTGATATGCTGTCCTATAACCTTCAAACCGAATGTTTTTTCACAATTTATAAACAAGCTAAACTACTCGAATCATAGCTCATCCGACACCAAACGCTTAGCTTCTCAAAATGAACCTCTCGTCATGAATTTAGAACCAAATTCAAGACAAGAAAACTAATAATCAGCTTATCCAACGACTAATCCATTAAGTAGCTTCGAATAACCCACTCCCTACTGATCTTTGACTGAAATATCTATGAAACGATTACTGTTTTTCTATCAACTAATGCCACCGAGAATAATGACCACTGCTCCATCTCCTAACGCTATCATCACAATCTCAATCTAAAAAGCTATATCGAATTCAGAAACTGTAGCTACTAATGATCACCTAATTCGCGTCATAAACGATCCATTACAGCTACAACTCCTCTACTATAGTGATATCTGGTCACAGAATCTTGAATGATCGAGTAGACAAGAGTGAAAACAGATTGCTGAACTTGAACATATATGACTACAGTATCATAATGTCTCCAAAACTGAATCGATTATTTGTAGAAATTGAGAGTGAATAAGAAAGTAGTGAAGTAAAGAGTAACGAAATTGCATGAGAAAGTTACAGTTATTTGAATGATAGAAGTAGAAGTGCAAACTGAGTTTGTTATAACAGACTATAACAAACTAACATACTAACTAGCAATGGAGATTAAGTAGGAAAGTGTAAAACTAATTCTGACTACTGTGTGAATTTTCACACACAAAGCCACCTACTAAATGAGAAAACAATAGGACTATATATAGCCGAGACATGCATGCAGGGGTGGTGAGGTGATGACTTATTCTCTCCAATGGGAATATGCCACGTGGCATGAGGTTATGGGTTGTGAGGGTTGTTGATCCGGATTAAGAAAACCGTGACTTGTGAATGGTTATTAGATGGTGGAGTGGGATTCGGTTTGTTTTGGCAAGTGGGATAAATATTCGTTTGTTGACTGCCTTAATACTCGTCCCATGTTTCTTCATTGGCTTCATCATTGCCTTGGTGATATTTTGGCCATAAATGGCTGTATTCTTGCCATTATTGCTGCTGACTTTGGGCTTTAATAAATGTGGGAAATTGGTGCCATAATACTGCCCTGTAACACATTGGACACATTTATTTTGGCTGCTAATTTGTCAAAATATCTTTACACTTTTGTCAAATCTAGCCCTTGAGTCTTGAAAATCAGCAACATTGGTCCTTCATTTCATTACTTGATCACCCTTTGTCTTGTAGAAATTGCAACTTAAGTCCTCGATCTTTGAAAGCTTGGCAAATAAGGTCCTTGAAAGCATCTTTCGTCTTTTTCTTCGTCTTTTGATCAAATAAGTCCTTGAAACCGCGTGATTGCTCAAAAATGTATCTTCTTACCTGAAAACACATGAAACGCAAATACCAACGTAGTTCTGATATTTTTAGTTAAATATTATGTATTTGACTGTGTTTTCAGTGGTTTTTGGATCACTATTGATGAGTGTTTTCACACTTATCAGCTCCAATTGCCTGAGTCAGCTAGAATTCATCCAGTTTTCCATGTTTCACTCCTCAAACAAGCTGTGGGCAATCATCCTGTAGAACCCACCTTGCCTCAAGGTCTTGAAATGGACCAGTCAACCCCATCCCTTCCAGAAAAGTGTTTGGCTGTTCGTGAGGTTACAAAGAAAGGAGAAAAGGTACCACAATGGTTGATCCAATGGCAACAAGGTATGATTGAGGATGCCACATGGGAAGATGCTTATGCTATCCAAAATCAGTTCCCAAACTTCAGGCTTGAGGACAAGCCTGATTTCTACGAGGCCAACATTGATAAGAAAAATGACAAGGAGCAACTGTTGGATATACCCGCTGGCCCAGGAACTTAGAAAGTTTATAAATGGAAGAAATTTAAGAAAGGCCAAACGAAGGGTTAGAAAGGCAGAGGGTTGTTATAATGATGAAAGAGAAAAGAGAAATAATATATATATGCTCACAGGTTTTTTTGATGTGAGCATGTCTTTTAGTGATTATTCTTGATTCGGCTTAATAGCTTGGGCAATGAGAATTTCATCTGGTTGGCTTCTCTACTGAGTTTGTATTTTCATATTTCCAGTTAAATAAATGAACCACTTATCGAGTTGCAATTACTTTTTGTGTTATGGGCATTTATCTTAACAAGTTAAATTTTTTTAAATGAGTCCACCTACAAACTCATTTAAAAAAAAGTATTTTCTGTTATATTATTAAGTGAAATTTTTTAGTACAGTCTCGTTTAATAAACAGGTTAAGTTCGAATTAGATATGAATTAAACATGTAAACTCGTTGTTTAAGATATTTTTTCTAATACTAAAATCTATTTATATTTTATATTTACATTATACATGTTAAATAAGTTAAAAGTTTTAAACGAGTCAACCTATAAACTCGTTTAACATATTTAATCTGAGTAATGTCCCAAAAACTCGTTTAGCATATTTAATTTGAGTAATGTGTCAACTATTATATATTATAATGGTTAAATGAATCAAATTAGAACTTATTTAACCTACTTCACTGTTGTAATATATTTAGCCCGTCAGCCTAAATATATATATATACAGGTCATCAAATTGAAACTTATTTAACCTACTTCACTGTTGTAATATATTTAGCCCGTCAACCTAAATATATATACAGGTCGAATGGGTCAAGTTTGAGTTATGTGTAAATGAGTTAGAATTGACATAAATTGGTCAAATTCAACTTAAGATTTTTTTAGACCGTCAACCTATCAACCGAATCTCACCCTAATTGTCACCCGCGACAATAAAGGCATAGCTCGAATCCGTTAAAATATATTATTTGTGAAAGTCATCTACTGTCTAGGTTATATGTTATAACTTATAAGTGTGTTTTTATTTGTTATTTTTTTAATTTCATAATCAGCGAGTAAATTTTTTTTGTTTAACGTAATTTTTTTACGTTAAACATCATCTCAAAAGAATTTTTGAAACTAGAATGGTCATTATTAGCTCTTTGATTATGTTTTTTTTAGCTTTTCCATGAAAAAGTTTTATAAAAAATAATTGAACTAGTATAAGAAAAGTTAACATGGGTGATAATTACAAAATGTGCAATAAAAATTTAATGTGTTTGATTTTTACTCACCATAAAATTGGTCATTAATAGTATCATCTGGGACCAGCCCATGATACCATTTCACAGGTCTTTGGACTCACATTTTCATCACCACAACTTTTACATTCACAGATTGACTTATCCTGTGCTCAAAATGGTAAAACTTATCTTGGCCTAATATACATCTGTGTGGCTTAAAATGAATGTATACTTTGTACATGATGTACACAAATCGAGGTTTGTAGTTTGCGTTTTGTTACGGGGCGCAAGAGACTAACCTTGTAAGGGTCGTCAACTCAAAGACAATTTTCGAAAATTATTGTTAATGTCTTTTTTCGAAAATTGTCTTTAAGTTAACATTTCATTGCAAAGTTAGTCATTAAAGTTTTACTTTGCAATAAACATATAACATAAAGGATCAGTTACGTAAAATATATGTTGAAATTACTGTAAAATATTTTTAAGTTAACAGTCGTTACTTAATAATCATTAATACTGTTTTTAACGACGAGTTAGGACAGTTACTAAGTTAGTTATTCAATTTCACAATACTTACCAAAAAGGCAGTATCTATCAGCCTCGGACAAATGATTCAATTTTACAGTATTTACTAAAAAAATAATCTCTGTCAACCTCGAAACTTTGACTAACTAATATACGAAGTTTGCATTCACTGTTATACAGACCCGATTCCCGAATCAAGTACCCAAATCAAGTAAAGTGTGACGCGTTATACTTTTTAATTTGGTCTGAGGAATAATGATAGACTAGCCAATCTCATACTCCCTTCGTCTCAAATTAATAGTCTCGACAAAAAATATACGGAGTATTGCTTTAGAAAATATCAATATCACTGCATTATTTCTCTTATTTTTTTTAAAATAACACTCTTATGCTTATGCAATTAATTAAAAATTTATATATAGTTTGTAATTTTTAATACCACTAGTTACAATATGATAAACTTGTTACATTATTTATATCTATTTTTAGAAGAAGATTATAATTTTGGAACAACAAAAAATGGTATAGAAGACTATAATTTTAAGACTGAAGTAATATATTTTGGATCAAAATCCTCTCAAGTTGAAAACAACTTTATATGTCATGTTGGCCAATTAGAATTTAGATAAATGTATAAAAGTTTTTTTTTAGTGAAATTCAGAGGATCCAGTTGTATTTATCTTCATTATAATTAACTAACTTTACCTATCAAGTTAACTCTAACTTGAAAGAATCCTGTTCCGTATATTTTTTACTGACTTTTAATATGAGGAAAAAGATTTTTTGCAGTGGTACAGTGCAGATTCTCCCCAGTTATATACATCCAAACAACAAAAATTTCGATACTCACGGGTTTCATATCTTCTCTTTGATTTTTTTTTACATAAAATAGAGTACTCTACACAATGCTTTATAAATCCATGCTAAAACTATTTTTGACATTACGAGCTAACTAATTTTAAAACGATTATTTTTTTGAATAACCCAAAGTTATTACAGGTGAACCTTCCGTAGATGCTAAAACTATTTTGTCCAAGTTAGTATTCGTAAATCGTACTTAAAGTTAAGGTATGTTGGCGCAATAGGCCGGAGCTAAGGCTTATATTATGTGTTAAAGCAAAAATTTATCTTTTTTATAAAGTTGTTTATGAATTATTCGGAGTTGATTCTTATTAATGTAAAATCGCATAAAACTACATAAAATTAAAATCATGTATATTTTCGGCATTTGCGTCATAATGTTGAATGATATTTTTGATTAATCATAAGTCCCCATAGGTCCCTCTTTACGGGATTGAGCTTATAACGGCTTATGACTTATAAGCTCGTCCGTAAGCCCGCCTGATAAATGAGAGTTATTTTATAAGCTAATTTATTTTAAAAGACCAACCTTATAAGCTCTATAAGGCTATGCTCCCCACCAAGTTGCAAGTCGTTACAGGTTCAAGTTGAGAACGAGACATGTGCATATAATTATAGTTCATATAATGTGAATCGTAGAACTGTTAGTCGTCGAAATAGAACTTGTAATACTAAAATAAGTGTTTAGTTTGATTTTTTAAAGTAAAACTGGTTAAACTTTCATCTTAACCATATTTCTGTGTTATATAATAGTTCATGTAAAAATATATAAATAAATTAGATTTAAGTATTATATAACATAAAAATATATATTTAAGATTAAAGTCGAACTAGTTTGTTTTTGAAGATTGAAAAGTTAAATTGAACACTTATTTTATGACGAAAAGAGTAATAATTTTTCGAAGGTTATTAGACGTGACATGTTCAAGTACTATTTTTGCCATGTGACTATGTGTGCATATCAAAAGCTCTTCTATTTAACCTCAACTCTAATCAGCTTGAGCTTTTGAACTTTTATTGCAAACATACATGGCAAGCAAACCAACATTCTCCAAGCTTTTATTCTGGGCTACTCTCTCACTGCCCTTTCTACTTCACACAGGTAATAATCTTTCTTTACACACCTTACGGCTTACGCGCACGCGTAAGTGAACTTATATATGCATGTTCTACGTGCAGGTCATGCTATAAACGGAGAAAAGTGCGAAAAGAACGGTCCAAGCCTAAAGCAGACACAAACCGGGTTCACCAAGCCGCCAACGTACACAGTGGAGGTTCAGAACACATGTCCAACATGCCCGGTAATCGATATTCACGTCAAATGTGGGAACTTCTCTCAAGGTCTAGTTAATCCAAGGCTTTTCAGAGTGTTGGGTCAAAACGACTGTGTGGTTAGCAATGGTTCGCCGTTGGAGCCTCTAGAAAAAATGTCGTTTAAATACTCTCATTCCATGTATGCATTAAACCCTTCCACTTGGTACTACCAATGCGAGTAAGAATTGTAACTGGGGCTCCTAAAAATGTATTTCCGGTTTCTAGGATTATATCTTGTTTAGCGATTTTATAAATTTGTAAGGTCAATTAGAACAATCAGATTGCTAGCAGATGATATTATATAAGAACCAACCAAATGTACCATTCCAGTAATTTCGTCCCTCAGTGTAATGCTTGAAGAGCCTGAGATAGAATTTAAGCCGAATTGGTTTATCGCTTAACGGGTCAAAATGGGCTAAAACAGAAACTTCAGTTAATTCAGCAAAGTGCAAACTGCTAACTTGTTCCAACTGTAAACATGGTTACATGATTTTAACAAGCTTGAATTAACGGATTAACAAGGAATCAAGAATATAGCAGTTCACACGATCAAAATAAACGCAGACTACAGAGGATTTTATCATTTACAAGCCAAGCCGGACAGTCATTTTAGCAACCATCAATCTCGACAAGCTCAGTATAACACATAATTAAAACTATCACGCCTGATAAAATATTTTGAACTTAAATTTTACATTAAAATAAATAAATGCAACAATTAATATACGTATATCAAGATCGACTCCATTTTTCATATAAATAAGTTGATCATTCATTCACAAACATAACGAATACCAATATGAAAAAACATTCGCTATGTACCGCATTTCTCTTGTTTCTTGTCGTCGTAGGTAATTATCTGTTTCCTTACACTAGCTCATTCAAACTTGTGTAAATTCTAATGGGCAAATAGTATAAAAAGGTATTCATCTTATGTTAAAATTCAATTAAATGTATTCAACTTTTTTTTTCTCAATTTAAGGTACCAATCTTTTTTCTTGTTGCAATGTTGGGACAATAACAAACTTAAAGGTTATATATTAACGACCGTTTACTTTATTATTGCATCGTTAGTCCTTTACACTAATAACACTTTATAATAAACTTAAAATTTATTTTTTTTTCAGTTTTAGACCGTTTTTCACCTTTTTCGTCTAATTTTTACCGTTTTCGTTTGTTTTTAATCAAACGAAAAAAACGGACTAAAACGATTAAAAACGGTAAAAATCAAACGAAAAAGATAGAAAACGGTCTAAAACTGAAAAAACCAAATTTTAAGTTTATTATAAAGTGTTATTACTGTAAATGACTAACGATGCAATAATAAAGTAAACGATCGTTAATATATAACCTTTAAACTTGTTATTGTCCCAACATTGCTACAAAAAAAAAGATCGGTACCTTAAATTGAGAAAAAAAAATTGGGTACCTTTAATTGAATTTTAACATAAGATGAGTACCTTTTTATGCTATTTGCCCAATTTTAATTGCATAGATTCCAATATGGTCCTGATAACATATCGAATAAATAACTTCAAACTTATTTATACTAGCTAACTTATGTCAAGGTTTCTCCGCCGATTTAAACCTTTTGAAGACTAGCTAACTTATGTGTGTGCTTTGAAATTTGCAGGTATGGAGGAGCTGGTGGTGTCCCAACCAGGAATATGCACTGACACTAATTTTGTCCCGCTTTGTAACGGAAGCTTATGTTTGCAAGTTTGTTTTAACAAACATGGAATTCATTCATGGGGAGAATGCAAAAACACAGTATCTTGTCGATGTCACTATAATTGCCCAGCAAAGGGTGAAAATGATAAGCCTAGTATCTCTTCATCTCCATCTACATGAGAACCCTAATCTTAAAGTTTAGAATTTGATAATAAACTGTGAAATTATGTTCTATTGTGTTTGGTTGTTAAATTCATAACATCTTTCATGTTCATTTCTATGCGAATAATTGTAAAAATTGCCTAACAATATATAGTTAACGATAGATAAATTAATAGTTCACGATATCTTAATTGATTCGGTAGTCGAACTGATAATTCGGTCACTCGACCAAGTTGATACAATGAGCGAATCAATCAACCCGTGGCTCAATCATATTGATTCGATGATCGAACATGTGTCACGATGACTCGATTGGGTTGATGCAATGATGAAATTTTTAACCAATAAAATTCTGTAAAAAAGACAACATTATTTATTTATAATAAAAATTATTAAGATTTTTAACAGTTTTATATATTTTTTATATACATATTAGAAGTTAAAGAAGAAATTATGATTACCAAAGACCTCCCTTAAAATCTCGTTGGGTTATATTTGTAGCATTGCAATTAGGATACAATAGAACTTGGTTTCTAATAGATGTCATACAAAAATCAAAACACAAATTTTTAAGTCAATTGTATGTTTTTGATCATAAGTCTTTGACCTAATTAAAATTTAATGTGTATGTCTTAACTAGTAGACATAATCGTTTAAATTCCTACTATTTGTTATAAGTTTTTGAACAAATTAATGATTGTATGTACACGTCTTAATCAATAAGACATTACAAGCTAACAATCTTAGTTTATGTTTAAAGTCTTTTGACATGTAAAAGACTCAATATTCATGTCTTAATATTGATACATAAATTTAGTATTAAACTAAATTAATATCAAGAACCATTCTGGGTTCCAATAGTAACTTTTAAGTTAATCATACACTTACCAATGTTTATCATTTTCTATGAAAACATAATCATATAGTTTATCTTTCTATCTTGACATTTCATATTGTCAAAGTTGTTTTTTTGCTCACGATTAAGATTTCTCTCACTTGGGTATGGAACTACTTATTATATAAACAACACTACACTTGTTAGTTTGTTTGTAACAACAATATGATATTGTCACATATAAATGGGATAATGATTACATTGTTGACCTATGTTGAGTTTCAAAAGAGTAGGTTACACATGAGATTTCACGTATCTTGGCGGGGTAATCTCTCAGTTTGCAGCCATGGCGTGCATGTCCTGTTCTTTCTGAATATTACCCTACTTGAGCTTGCCCACTTTTTAGGTATTGGTGGTGCTGAGCATAAGGCGCTCCATAGAGTTGAGACTGTTTGCACCTTGGCGACGTAGCTTATTATAGTTGCAGCCAAGGCTGGTGTATCTTCTTTGTGTAACTGCTTGCCCGTCTAAGCCTTCTATACTTTTCATTACTATACCGATCATATCGAGCTTTGTACAACGTACAACGGTGGAAGGGAAGTCTACTCGAATACTGGAACGTTTATTCAAAAAGCAGTATCATTTGAAAACATACTTTTTGATAACAGTAGGCAACCACCTTTTGGGTTGTGATGAGTTTGAACGAGTCGGCTAGTCCTTAGACTGCGCGTATCTTGAGGGTGGAGGCAACCTGTTGGTTTGCAGCCATGTCGTGTATGTCCTCTTCTTCCTTTGATAGTGTCGAATCTGAGCCTACCCCAAAATATATTACTACCATATTGACTATTATATGTTATTTGTTATATGTGTGGGTATGAAGCGATTGTAATAGGCTGTGATAAGCATGAGGCAATCAATACAGTTAAGATCGTCGCTTCTTGGCGAGGTAACTTACTACAGTTGAAGCCATGGCGGGTGTGCCTTACATACAACAAAGAAATAGATCTTAAAGGATCTGTTTACTTCCATTACAATGCTAGTCATACCAGCATAAGTTGCATAACTCGCATAAGGGATTTTGGGAAATTTTTATTTGGTTGATGCATTTTTAGAAAGTGAGTGCAACCTTAAGGCATTTCAAGAATTTTCCCATACATATTGGACAAGCTTGCATTTGATTCTAAACACCTCGTGGTGAAACGCGAGCTTGATTACTTGTTAACTTAAAGACCTTGCAACTCAAGATGTATTTTAATTTTTTTAAGAGTAATAAAAAATATGAAATAAATAATCGAGCGTAAACATGTTCTATTAATACATGAAATATAATGAGAAAAAACGTGAATTACTCGATACACATTTGCATTCGTAACAATTTTAATAATAAACATCTATACATTTTGTTTTTCACTTATGATGTTTTTGAATAGCCAATGACATGTGACAAGCGTGAAAAATAACATAGAATGTAATTTTATTGTGTAATGTTTGTGTTATTTAATAAAATGTAATTTTATTGTTTAAAGAAAATGATCGTTTTGTAGTGATAAAAAATCGTTTTGATAGTCACTAGAGAGAGGCGATATGACGAAAATACAGTGGGTAGCCAAACTTTTAATTTGAGAAAAAAGATTATTTTATAACGGTATGGACAGGGGCGAATCTAAGTGTTGGTCACTTGTGGCACGTGCCACACATAATTTTAGCCAACGAGTGTAATCTATACTACTTTATAAAACATTTACATCCTTTCTAAATAAAGAAGTCTTAAAATTTTAAGCCTCAAACATTTCCTATTAAAGAAAGCTTTAAAATCTGAAATTTATATATTAGTTTCAATGCATGATTATAGTATAAATAAAAATTATTGCATACATAAATATCTTTCAATTTTTTAACATTCTAACAGCAACACTAATACACACATTTAAGATTTTAAAGAAGATTTAATGGCCATTTTTAAAACGTGTCTAACCCATCTAAAATATAACAGTTAAGCATTTTGTAACAATTTAATCATAATAGCCTATTTATAAAGCCCATTTAATAACGTCTCCTCAAACCATATATAAGCTTAACCCATAAGAAAACGTCATTCACTCATTTCTTCTCTCTATGTTTTTCTTTTTTTCTCTCCAAAAAACACACACGAACCCTTCTTTGCTGCCACTGAAACTGCCGACATCATAACCAACCATTCTGTTGGTCATTAGGGTGGACTGGGTAGTTTTAGTAGGTGGTTTTGTTGTTGGTTCGTTAAGTATGTTCTTTCCTTTTTGCTCGGATCCCGTTGAGCGTTAAGACATTTGGTAATGTTTTCGGTTGTTTTGTTTGGTTTATTAACAGGCGTGAAGGTATTACCGTGTAAGCGTTATCAGTTTGTTTGTCCCGAAATATAGTTATTGGGTACCCGCCGCCGCATTGCGCGAGTACCCTGCTAGTATTTTGTAAAGTTCGTTGATTTCTTGAAAGTGTTACATGTAATTTAAAACCAGTTGTGTAGAAAATCTTGAGAACATATTTGGTTTTTAAGTTTTGAAGAAGAAAAAGAAAAAGAAAATGAGGTTTCCCCCCTATAATCTAGTGTTAATATTTTCGGTCTTAATTTTGCAACTTTGATCTTAAATATCCTTATTTGTGCTATATAATACTTGATACAAAATATATAAATGAATTTTCATTAGTATAATTTTCATCAAATGTCAGATAACACAAATAAAGTTACAAAATTAAACCGAAAAAATTAATAGTAAACTATTATTATAAGACAGAAGAAGTAATATTCATTTGTTTTTGTCCTTTAATTAATTAGCTTTTTGACTTATTTTTGTTTGACTGCACCAGTAATGAAAAATACTAAACTTGTGCTTTTAAAATCATATAGCTAATTTTTGGTTAAAGCCATTTAAAAGATATACACTCATGGGTATATTAAATGGGTTTACCCATTACGGATATCATGAGTTTACTCGTGACGGGTATACCATAATCGTCATTCATCCGTCACTCATCGATGAGTTTAAACATTTACCCAACACGCACTCACTGGTAAAAAATTAACGTGATTACACGCTAGTAACTTGTGGGTACCCGTGAGTTATCGATTTTTTCTCAACAATCGCCATCCCTCCACGTCCACTATTGCGTGTGCGAGTTCTAAACTATATAGCTACAAAACGATTATGCAGTATTTTCTCCCTTAACTTAAAACTTTAAAAGAACATTAACTTGCAGCCTACTTCACACAGGTAATAATCTCCCTTACACACTTCTCATACGCACGCGTAACTCAGCTTATATGCATGTTCATATGTGCAGGTCATGCTATTAACGAAGAAAGGTGACAAGAACGGTCACAAACCGGGTTCAACAAGCCACCAACGTACACCGTGGAGGTTCAAAACACAGATTTTCAGAGTGTTGGGTCACAATGACTGTGTGGTTAGCAATGGTTCGCCGTTGGAGCCTCTAGAAAAAATGTCGTTTAAATGTACTACCAATGCGAGTAAGAATTGTAACTGGGGCTCCTAAAAATGTATTTTCGGTTTCTAGGATTATATCTTGTTTAGCGATTTTATAAATTTGTAAGGTTCATTAGAACAATCAGTAGCAAGAATAATATATCCTTACGAATAATCAGATTGCAAGCAGATGATATCATATGAGAACCAACCAAATGTACCATTCCAGTAATTTCGTCCTTCAGTGCAATGCTTGAAGAGCCTGAAATAGACCAAAAAAAAAAGGTAAAAAAAATAAAAGATCTTAAAGATGACAGTTTCGATCATTTACTACAGTGATAAATAAGCCGAATTAGTTTAGCACTTAACGGGTCAAATGGACTATCTGATAATTCTGTTGTATATAACCTCGCACATAACTCTATGATAAGTGTTTTAGGACAATCCAACCCGACCCATTTACCATATATATTGTTATCCGTTTTGACCAACCCGTATGACCAAGTAACCAACCTGCCCATTGCCTATAGATGATTTCACCAAAACAGCGTTTTTCACAGGATTAAATTAAAGAAAACAGAAGACTCACAGTTGTACTCGGTCCATCCAATTGTCTGGTTTTCAAGATCATACAATACCAGTTTATTCGAGAGTACCAGATCTGCAAAATAAAGAAAGGAACGAATTAGTTACTCTTTCTTTTTTAGATGTGAAAATAGAGCATTTGTATTCCGAGTTACCTCCCAATATAATTAATTCCTTTGAGCTTAATGAATCCCTGCCATTGTTTTGCCAGCCGAAACACAAATTGTCTCCCTGCAAGATTATGACACAGTGGTAAACCTTAGCGGGATCTTAATAGCATGAGCTGAAGAAAATATGACAGATAATCAAGCTAAAATGGAATCGGAAGACAGAATATACTTACAAGGGGAAATAAATAATCACGAGGATAAACTTTCAAGAAAAGCGAATTTTCAAAATAGAATGTCACTGCAGGAAATCCATCATCAACACTGCACGCATAGCATCAAATATTTAGTACCCTCTCTACTTGTAACTTTTGTATAACATAAAAACGAAGGTTATCGAAAGCCTCGAGATTTACAAAGACTGTTTAGCTTAAACTATTTCATAACAAATAGTTACCTTCCAGAGTATTTGAAGCATGTATATCGGTCTTGAAGAAGAGTCAATTCTATATCAGAATGTCCTGCTATGATCTGTAGAGAACAAACGGATTATAAAAAACACATTGACGTCACAACTTCTACGTAAGTAATACTGTCCTATTAGAAAAAAGTTATCGAAAAGATTAACATATCAGTATCACCTTCTTCACCAGTGGCGTGTATATCGTTGCTGGGAGATAAGCCAATGTTGTACCACTATCTACTACAGTTTTTGTTTTCTTTGTTTTTCCATATTGATCTGTTGTAAGATTCAAAAACTCCGTACCAACTTTTATTCCCGTCATATTGACAGAGTAATAGGCCTGTAAAATTCAACAGATCCGACATACTAATAAGCAAAATTACAGATGCGCAGATCAGAATCCAAAAACAACCATTATGTGAAACAAAATCAATGTCATTCGAGAAGAGAAATTATTACTGACTGGTCTTGAATCAAGCGGGTTGAATTAACTTTTGGCTCAACGACATGCCCAATTGCAAAAATTCCGCCACCGTTTTTACCATCTAAACAATGTGCAAACATCTTTTTCACTTTCCCGTAAGAAGCCAGTTGTGATATGACAGATGCATTTGACTTTCCAAAGCCAATAATCCCATCAAGTGCGTCCTCAGGATTGCGTAGGTTGCCAGATTGGGTAGCACCACACCTAATGGAAAACATTATTAGTATGAATGAAGTAAGTTCGATGGGTGCAGCTAATACAAACACCGCCGGTAATAGGAATTTCAACTTTTACAGTTTAGAAGTACCCAAAAATGACACTTCCATTTGCCAACTTAGTTTCCAAGTCACCCGATACACTGTCATATTGGACAACATCCTTGATAAAGTACCCAAAACTGTTACTACCATCTTCATAATTCTCGTTGAACTTACAAGATACATTAGTACTGCAACGACCAACTGTACCCTGATTGATGTCTACGCAGAACTTTTGATCGCATGTCACTCTTGCACTAGTTAATGATTCATTTGGATTGTATCGTGTAAGGTCCAGCTGTCATATATAGAATCGTGCAAAATAGTTTCAGCACTTACGAGCCATACATATATAAAGTCATATATTACAAAGCAAGCGGAAAATCATGAAAACTAAGAAACAAATACCCCATGATAGCCTTTGTCTAGGCACGTTGTGCAATGTACGCAATTGACCCACATTATATCACTTCCGGTATCCACTTGGACATAGTAATCCCTCGGTGGTGTTCCTATTCCAATTTTGGCATAGTAAAGCCTGTAACAAGTAGATTCAAATATCACATACTTGCAGAACCACTCAACATACGAAGACACGTAAACATCACACCAAGCCCATTCTTTAAAAGGTGTTTCAAATCAATTCCTACGCCAACTATCACAAACATCCCGATACATAACTAATGACACATTATACACCTTTTTCAAGCCCTAACAATTTGCTATGTTTGGCAAAACTAAGAGTAGCTGCACGCAATATTAGTTAGCAGTAGTTGCTTTTATAAAAGCGTTCTGTAAGCTGTAATTATAAGGTGTAGAATGACAGTAAAACTTAAACCCTAAGCGCTTCTTTTATCAGCATTTCAAATAAAAGGCTATAAACAAAAGCCTTTGCCAAAGAATCATTACATTCTAAACACTCCAAAAACCTCGTCACCTCAATACAACACATGTTTACAAGCCTAATACTCAACATAAGGTTATGTTTGGCAAAACTAGTAACTAGTTTATCATGAAACTTTTCGACTTATATAAGTTTATAATGCCATAATAAATAAAACTTTCAAAATAAGCCACAAAAGAAAATGAGCTTATAAAACATACACCCAAAACCAAATAAGCCATAAACCGGCTACATAAGCCGAAACAAACTCAAATAAGCCATAAATTTGAGACTTATGGGTTATCTAAGTTTATTATGACATATAATAAGCTTATATAAAGTCTCAAAATAAGCTGGAAATTTTGAGCTTAGGAAATATAAGCCGAAATCAAATAAGCACGTAAGTGGACAATCAAGGTTAAACAAACAACAAATATTTAAATACTTAGGGTCAAGGGCGGACATACCCTTTGGGTACGGGGTGGCGGCGGCCCCCATGGCTAGACCAAAAGTACGAAATTACAATGTATTCTTTCTTTAATTTTGAGCGTTTTTTAAAGTGCCCCCACTCGAAACTCAAATTGCCCCCAGTCACACATTAAAATCGAATATTTAACACTCTAAAACCTAGAAATCTCCCATGTTTAAGTTATAATACTCGATTTTATATTCGGATTTCGACTTTTTTCGTCTTGCTATTGTCAAAAGAATTTTTGGCCCCCCACAATAGAATTGCCCGCGTCCGCCACTGCATAGGGTATGTTTGGCAATACTACCGGATCGCTGGAGCATGTTACTGGAGCATTTTTTAAACGCTAGTCCTAGAGGCATTTTATTTAGGGTATGTTTGGCATTCTTAGAGCTGGATGCTGGAGCATGTAGCTTGAGCTTATTTTTACATGCTACTTTGCCATTTAGGAGCTTATTTTTTTAACAAGTTCCTTCAAGCTCTGTCAGCCAAACGAGACTTATTAAAAATAGTAGCTTATTTTTATAAAACAATAAGCTCATGCTACGATAAGCTCTGATAAACTTACGCGCCAAACATAACCTTATAGTACTCCGCTACAACAAGCTATGTCAACCAAACGAGCCTTATTTTTAAGAGTAACTTACATATATTAAAAAATAAGCTCCTGCTCCGATAAACTCTCGTAAGCTTGCGCGCCAAACATGCCCTCTTAATGCATGCACATATATACATAAAGAAAACCGCAGACAAAAAAAAAGATTTTGGATACTTAAGGGGTGTTTGGTTTGACTTATATAAAGTAAGCCCATTTTGGCTTATATAACATAAGCGTCAATTTTGTGGCTTATTTGGAGACTTATCGACTTATATAAGTTTAATATATCATGATAAACTTATATATATATATTATATAAGTACATTATATCATAATACTAACATAATAAACTTATATAAGCCTATAAGTCTTCAAATAAGCCACAAATTTGGCCTTATGTTACATAAGCCGAAATGGGCTTACGTTATATAAGCTAAAACAAACAACCCCTTAATGCATGCACATATATACATAAAACAAAAAAACCGCAGACAAAAAAAAAAAAAAAAAAAAAAAAGATTAGCATGCACCTATAAGTTTTCAAATAAGCCACAACTTAGATATTAGTATATAAGTACATTATATCATAAGTAACATAATAAACTTATATAAGCCTATAAGTCTTCAAATAAGGCACAAAATCAGGCTTATGTTACATAAGCCGAAATGGGCTTACCTTATATAAGCTAAAACAAACAACCCCTTAATGCAGGCACATATATACATAAAACAAAAAAACCGCAGACACAAAAAAAAAAAAAAAAAAAAAAAGGATTAGCATGCACCTATAAGTTTTCAAATAAGCCACAACTTAGATATTAGTATATAAGTACATTATATCATAAGTAACATAATAAACTTATATAAGCCTATAAGTCTTCAAATAAGGCACAAAATCAGGCTTATGTTACATAAGCCGAAATGGGCTTACCTTATATAAGCTAAAACAAACAACCCCTTAATGCAGGCACATATATACATAAAACAAAAAAACCGCAGACACAAAAAAAAAAAAAAAAAAAAAAAAAAGAAAGGATTAGCATGCACCTATAAGTTTTCAAATAAGCCACAACTTAGATATTAGTATATAAGTACATTATATCATAAGTAACATAGTAATAAACTTATATAAGACTATAATAAGTCTTCAAATAAGCCACAAAATCAGGCTTATGTTACATAAGCCGAAATGGGCTTACGTTATATAAGCCGAAACAAAAACCCCTTAATGCAGGAACATATATACATAAAACAAAAAAACCGCAGACAAAAAAAAAAAAAAAAAAGATTAGCATGCACCTATAAGTTTTCAAATAAGCCACAACTTAGATATTAGTATATAAGTACATTATATCATAAGTAACATAATAAACTTATATAAGCCTATAAGTCTTCAAATAAGCCACAAAATCGGGCTTATGTTACATAAGCCGAAATGGGCTTACGTTATATAAGCTAAAACAAAAACCCCTTAATGCAGGAACATATATACATAAAACAAAAAAACCGCAGACAAAAAAAAAAGAAAAAAAAAAGGATTAGCATTCTTAGGAGCTGGAGTGGAGCGGATTGCTGGAGGAGGTTGCTGGAGCTGAATGCTGAAGCATATAGCTTGAGCTTATTTTTACATGCTACTTTAACTAGCATGTCATTTAGGAGCTTATTTTTTTAACAAGCTCCTTCAAGCACTGTCAGTCAAAGGAAACTTATTTTTAATAGTAGCTTATTTTTTAAAAAACAATAAGCTCATGTTACGATAAGTTCTGATAAGCTCGCGCCAAACATAGCCTTAGATACTTAGGGGGTGTTTTGTTTGACTTATATAAAGTAAGCCCATTTTGGCTTAAATAACATAAACGTCAATTTTGTGTCTTATTTGGAGACTTATCGGCTTATATAAGTTTAATATATCATGATAAACTTATATATTAGTATATAAGTACATTATATCATAATACTAACATAATAAACTTATATAAGCCTATAAGTCTTCAAATAAGCCACAAAATCAGGCTTATGTTACATAAGCCGAAATGGGCTTACGTTATATAAGCTAAAACAAAAACCCCTTAATGCAGGAACATATATACATAAAACAAAAAAACCGCAGACACAAAAAAAAAAAAAAAAGATTAGCATGCACCTATAAGTTTTCAAATAAGCCACAACTTAGATATTAGTATATAAGTACATTATATCATAAGTAACATAATAAACTTATATAAGCCTATAAGTCTTCAAAGAAGCCACAAAATTAGGCTTATGTTACATAAGCCTAAGGGTGTGTTTGGCATTCTTAGGAGCTGGAGCGGATCGCTGGAGGAGGTTGCTGGAGCTGAATGCTGAAGCATATAGCTTGAGCTTATTTTTACATGCTACTTTAACTACCATGCCATTTAGGAGCTTATTTTTTTTTACAAGCTCCTTCGAACTTTGTCAGCCAAACGAGACTTATTTTTAATAGTAGCTTATTTTTTGAAAAACAATAAGCTCATGCTATGATAAGTTCTAATAAGCTCGCGCGCCAAACATAGCCTGTTTGTTTTTTTTTTTTTTTGCTTATTTGGAGATTTACGAGCTTACTTTATATAAGCCGAAATGGGCTTACGTTATATAAGCCCCCTGTATATAATACATAAAAAAAACCTCAAAAAAAAGGTACATTATATCATAATAACATAATAAACTTATATAAGCCTATGAGTCTTCAAATAAGCCACAAAATCAGGCTTATGTTACATAAGCCGAAATGGGCTTACGTTATATAAGCCGAAACAAATACCCCTGAAAAAAACCTCAGAAAAAAAAAGGCTAAGGTTTAGCATGCATACCCGACAGCATTGTTACCACCTATGTGAACATCAACACCAGCAGAAGAGGCCAAAAGATGAAGGTGACGAGTCGTATCAAAATCTTTGAATTTACCCAACATCCCATTCCCATCATGCTTGTTTTTTGCACCGAATTTATAGTTCACGTTCAACACTGCTCCTGTAAAATGATCATCAGCACCATGATCATCATTACTACAGTTGGTGCATGTGAGTGATAGTGAGATGATCAGTAGTAGTGATGGAATGATGGACATGGTGGTGGCGCGTGGGTTTATGGTGGCGCGTGGGGGAGAGGGAGGGGTTTTGGGGAAGATGGGCCCAGTAGAGTTGTGAATGGGCTGTTTTGGTTTTGGTATTTATAGGTGTGGGGATGAGTCATTTAAGTGTTTTGACTTTTGTACTTATGTTGGAAAAAGACAAAAGTTATTACAGGGTCAAGTTTTAGATAGCGTTACGCGTGACGTGACAGCATGAACAAGTAAGGTCGAGCATCGGTCTAAGACCGAATTGGATCGGTTAAGATTTGAACTGACCGAGGACTGAAATAGTTCGAAACTTCAGATCGAAACCTGACCGAAATAGTTTGGTTCGGTCTGGGTCGGTTCTCGATTCGATCCGGTCGTATTAGACAAAATTGATAATATTTTTTATAAAACCGAACCGACCGATCGGACCGATGTCCGAATTTATACGAAAACCTTAGACCGAAAGACGATCTGATTCGGTTCGGTCCGGTCCGGTCCGGTTTCCCGATCCGGATCGGTTTTGGGTCTGACATACTCAGCCCTATGAACAAGTTTTACATTTTTGTTAGTCATGACTCACAAAATATGAAAATATATATAATTGTATACTTTTTTTTTATTTTATATAATTGTATATATAATTGTAGGGGAGAGTTAAAATAAAAAGACTTTTTATGGTAAGAAAGATAAGAAGGATTTTCAGCCACTAATTTAAAATTAATGGATAAAATCAATCAATAATTATATCTAACTAACTAACTATTTAAACATGATTATAAAAAAGTTTTCAAAAAATTCTGAAAAAAATCCACAATGTCGGATATATTAGTGCATAAAAAAGTTGTGAAGAAAGTTTTTTTAATTTTGAGTTTTTTTACGTTTTTTAATGCACAAAAAACGAAATTCGATGCACAAAAAGGTAAAATTTGGTGTACAAATTTTTTTCATGCACAAAATTTTTAATTTTTTATAGTTTGACGCGGAATCAAATTTTAAAGCAAAAAGTAAAAAGAAGTTAGGCATAAAAATGAGTTCTTGATGCACCAAAAACGTAAGAAACGTAAAAGACTACGTTATTGTGCGTCAAAATTTCGTTTTTGTGCATTAAAAAAACGTAAAAAACTTCAAATTAAAAAAACTTTTTTTACAAAAGTTTTTTGCACCAACATACCCGATCTACTGGAATTTTTTCATATTTTTTGAAAAACTTTTTAAAAATCATGTTTTGATGGTTAGTTAGTTAGTTAATTAGGATTATGGTTTAATCTCATCCATTGATTTTAAATCAATGGCTGAAAATCCTTGTTATCATTCTCACAAAAAAGTCTTTTTATTTGATCTCTCCCCTATAATTGTATACTTATATCATACTATAAATATATTAAGTTAAAAAATTTAATACATAAAGAATAAATGTAAGAAACTATTTTTTGAATGTAATTTTATTCGTTTTTTATATAAAAAATACGACTTTTTATTGAAATTGAATTTAAAAAAGCCTTTACGCATCTGATTTTATCGCGGTTTATCACGTTTTTCACTTAGCGTCTTGCTTTAAGCCTTAAGCTCAAGCCTTGGTCTATTGCGTGGCGTGGAAATCAAGCCTCACGCCTTTGTGATCCTTTTAGAACCTTGGGTAGGGTCGTATGTTTTTTACCGTCTACCGGATTAGATCCAAACATATTGAGATTTGGTTTTATAGTTTATGGTTTTCGTTGTATTTGGTTTTCAGTTCGACTGATTCTGATATGTTCGGTCTTATATAAACTTGACAACTATATTTTGTAGAACCGAACCAAAGATCTAACCAGGCCATTTTAGACCTCTCTTGATCCTTATGACATGGTCAACTCGGTCTTCAGCCCGGATCAAAATGACCAGGGTTATAGATCGTGGATTAAGTTGAACCGAACCAAACCAAACAGGGAAATCGACTGACTATACGAGACTGAATATATTCATTCTTTTAATCATTCTACATTCTCAACTCGGTTCATTATGATCTTACATACAACCAGACATAATGTTTTGTCACGTCAGACCGAACCTGCTCAAACATGCATTGAACACTTCGATCCGTATCTTGCATGGTCAGATGTTTTACACCAAATTGGTTTTCGAATAGTGCCCAACCTTAGTTGTTAGAAAAATGACTCAAACTTTAAAGGTTGTTCTATAAATTTGTTAATTTGCGTAACTTTTAAATTAAAGCTCATATCTTTAAATTTGATTTTATAGTTTGGCTCGATGTTTTAAGTTAAATCGGTTGATCCTTGGATAATGCTCGGCTTTAGTAATGCCAAGAGCTTATTTACATTTCAATAACTTACTTACATATTCACTTATGAATCACAACTGTTCATTATTAAATAAAATATTTCTTCTTATTAAAAAGTATATATTTGAAACTGTTAATAGCTAAGCAAAATAATTCATACTATCGTGATGAACATGTACTGTAATTACGTATTAATAGACGAACAATTTGATATATTTTTATCTTTCCACAAAATCATTTTGTTTCATTTTTTGTTTTATTTATTTTCTTTGCTAAACTTAAAACCTCTTTAATAAATCAGAGGGTAAAAGCTATAAAATACCATCTTACTTATTGATTTGTGTCAACTTTAAACATTTACTATTTAATCTCGTGACTTTACCAACGTACTTGTTTGTTTTGTAATAATGTTACCAATATGATCGGATACATTTCCATGTCATTATTTTATTTTTTATTATTTTAAATAATGACACATGTCTAATTAATTTAAGCTATAAAATACTATCTTACTTATTGATTTGTGTCGATTTTAAACATTTACTATTTAATCTCGTGACTTTACCAACGTACTTGTTTGTTTTATTATAATGTTACCAATATGACCGGATATATTTCCATGTCATTAATTTTATTTTTTATTATTTTAAATAATGACACATGTCTAATTAATTTAATTTGTTTATACTGGTCTAACTACTTTGATTGCACTAATGATTCCTCATCTTTTTCAACAATCTTAACTTTTCACCATTTTAGACTTGTGTAATTCGTCAATTACTAAGAACACTCGCTTTAAATTTCATTTGCTAAGTTCAATAGAATCACAAAGATACGATTGAACCCCTGAATCTTATGGTTTTTTGTTAGCAACAAGTATTTTAACCATCTAAGCCACTTTTTTTAATTAAACTGAAAATATTCAGCATATTGTTGTTTCAGATATGGGAAATACAAAGGGTGTATTACTCATTTAAAAGGGTAATATAGTCATTTCAGGCTTATATTGGTGCAGTCGGAAAAAATTTAAAAGTAGAATAATAAAGTCATGAGATTAATTAGTAAGTGTTTAAAGGCGGCACATTTTAACAAATACGATGGTATTGTATAGGTTTTACTAAAAAAGGGAAATCAGACGTGGTCATATTAAACGTAATAAAATAATGACGTGGACATTACCGTGCCACGCTGTCGGTAACAAGTTACCAAATTGGTAACTTCAAAACGATTTTGAAAGTAAAATGGTAAAGTCACAAGATTAAATAGTAAGTGTTTAAAGTCGACACAAATCAATAAGTAAGATGGTATTATATAGCTTTTACCCTAAATCAGATATGACTCAAAACTTGCTTAATATTAAAAGCATGTAATGAATTAAATATAACTTTTTACAAACTCTTAGAATGAGCACTTAATTCATCATTGTCAATCCTTCATTGCAAGATGCATTTTATCACATAAAATTTTCTTTATCTAGAAATATTTAAATGGAAGGATTTTTTACTTTTCCTATTTTGTGAGAAAACAAGTTTGTTAGGATATGTTTGTAGGCTACAAAATAGAAATAGCGATTGCTTAAACGATAACAATGAATTTAATTCACGTACCAACGCGTTAATGGATGACTCACAGATCATGTTAAATTACATTGCTGTAAAGTGCAAAAATAATTTATGTGATTTGTAAAAAAATCGATTACATCTCTCGTTAATATCTTATACAATATATACGTCACTATTTGAAGAAATAGAAGTTCTTACAAAATTAACTTTTTTCGTCCTTTTTAAACTTAATCTTTGTCGCACTTTCTAAATCTCAATTTCTGTTTTCTTACTTTTAATATTTAACTTTGGAAATGGCTCAAAGCTATTTTTCGACTTTTTTACATAATTTTAGATTATTTTCATACTTTTAAAAGCTTAATTTTTTTTTAAAATATTGCACCTTACTCTTTTAAAAAAGGTGAAAATAAAAATTAAACTTTTTGGTACGAAAAGAATTACTACGTACATGTTTTATAGAAAGATATTTTTCTAATTTAGTAAAAAATACCTTTTTTTTTTAATTTTGAAAGTAATTTTTATAAAAAGATATATTAAGATTTTAAATATTTTTTGTAAGCTTTAAAAAACTAAGATTTTAAATAACTTTTTTCTAAAATTAAGATTATAAATATATTTTTTAAAATTAAGATTTTAAAATATTCTTTTAAAGCAAAACTTCAGTATAAATCATCTAGCAAAAAGATAATAATACCCTTCATTTCAGACAATGTTATGACTTAACAAAAAAAAAGATTTATTTCATCCGTCCTAAAAAATATATGATGCACCAATCTATTATTACATGGGTGTATCTTATGCGAAATATTGACAAGAAATGTAAATCCGTATTTTGTCAAACTACATGAATATCTTTTGCAATTTAACTTTACCAAATAAGTTACGAGTATTTGACATCTTTTTTCTTCTAATTTACAGTAAACGAGGTGGAAAGTAGCTCGCGCGTCGTAGCGGGGCTAAATTTTTTTCCTTGTAAGTCGAACGATGTTTTTTTTAGCAATTTTAATTTTTTTACCATGTTTAAAGTTAGAAACTTTAAAGGATTTTATGTAATTTTAAAAATTTGAAGGACGTTTTTGAATTTTTGGCTTTTATTGCTATTTTGGACTCACGTCTTTTTTTTAACGGCAGTTTGGTGCAACGGAGTATCTTGCGTGTCACCGAGGTACCACGTCTTTTAACCTGAGTTCGAATCATCTCACGAAGATGTGGGGTTGGACTTGGGCTTCGTTTTGAGCTGCTGATTTTGGGCTTGCATAAAACAGCGTTATAGGATATATAGAAATGAAATGATACCGTGCTTATTTTGCTATGTAATGAGAACTGAGAAGCTGCTCCACCAGTTGTTTCGCAGTCATGGACGGAACTTAATGATGACCGACTGGTTATGATCCTAGCCCTTGTACCGCACCGAGTACTCTCGTAGACTCATTACATTTAAGCCTCTCTAATAAAACTTGTCAAGTTCCGTTCATATTTGTGGTAACCGGACTCATAGCCAAAAGAAAAAGATTGTGTGACAACATGCGACATGTAAGCAATAGACAATGTTAAACAACATTAGGAATTAGCATCAACTCAATGCTAGTAAAAGAAATTACAAAATTATGTACAGAGATGAAACAATCTCAACTATATCATCATCAAACACCCCAAAAAATAGAACATTTCACCACAAAAACCAAACTAATTTCGATATTTTGCATCGAGCTGTTAACATTCATAAGCACAAAAACCTTTACGGGTTTCGCCCCTCAGCTTGCGTGGCCATTGCAAGCTCAAATTCTTTCAAAGAAACCGAAGGAAAAGAAAGTGATTCGGGTGGTTGGAGACAATCCAAAATTTTATCGGGGTTTGTAGTCGTTGATCCATCGTAGCCTATGTGCGTGACATGCTTCACGTCGGTTGGATATCCTATTTCCACTTCGGTTTCCATCTCAATGTCCTCAAAATCTTTGTAAGCTGAAAGAAAAATACAACGACGATCATCAACTAAGTTCAACATTAGAACACTAATCGACTCATTTTTACATCAATGAACTAAACTCGCCCCCTAAAACACTAATTTTCGATACATTTGCAGGGGGACGTAACGTAATTTATACATAATCACCTCTCGTTTACATATTATGATGTAAATAATGTTAATTGTACTTCAAATATTTCATGCACACAAGATATACTACTAGTAAACATATATTTTGAATAGTAAATCTTGGAGCATATAAATTTACTTACCAAATACATTAGCAAAGCTCCTAAATGTGATTCTGATTAGCTTTTTCATAGCTTTAGAGATGTTAGATCCAACATAACTCCAAGATTTCTTGATTTCCACCATTGATGACATTTCTGATCCATTCAAGACCATATTTGTTGCAACTTTATTTGATTCACTCTTTGTAGTTGATTGAGACAAACATCCCAAACAAAAAGGAAGAACAATGAATCTTGAGTTTGTCTCTTTCATTGCTTCTTATAATCTTTCACAACAATCTAAACTCACTTGCCTAAAATGCCTATAGTTAAACAACTTAAAGAGATGCAAATGTACAATATTAAAGTTACTTTATAAACAACATAGTACAATGTCTAATGCACATTACACATAAACACATAACATGTCTTTTGGATTGCAAGCAAACATTGGTAATGTGGAAATCACATGCATTCTGATTGGCTCTCTTGACTTTGTTAGCAAGTTTTCATTATGTGTCAAAGTGAAACTTTTTCAAGACCTACTAATGTCAAATGATGAAAAGTTTATGTTTTGTTGATTTGTGCAATGTGGAATGAAAGGTGTAGATTAAATTTGATATATTGGTGTTTTTAGTTTGGAGAAAAGGTGTTATGAGTTGGCATGAGTACATTGGTGAAGGTGTACATTTCAACCAACTGAGTTGTGATTGCTAGGCTAATTGAGGAAGGGGGTTTGAGCCCACAGATGGAATTATTTGTCATTATGCTTTTAGTTTTAATGATTTTTCAGTTAGGTTCATATGCCACTTCATCATATTCTTGCATCATAACCAAGCTGAGACTTATATAGCCAGTTTATAGCTTATAGTTTATATAAGCCGGAAAAGTTTCAAAATAAGACACAAAGAGTGAGCTTAGAGCACAAGGGTAGAGGTGGTGGCATAGCCAAAAAATGGCGTCACGTAGGTTATGACACTAGAATGATATGACATCACATTTGGTGAGGTTGTGGTAAGCCGTGGCAAAAGTGATGCCATAGGAGTAAAAAAATGATATTTTAGGTATACATATATTTCACCTTATTAGTAATAAAATAAAATATTTGAAAACGCGAGAATTTTTGAGCTGGCAACCACGGTGCCAGAAACCATGATGGTAGCCTTGGTGTGGTACGCTATCATGTTCTGGGCTGGTACAGCCATGGCGTCAAACCATGAAGCACCGTACACTCGGCTCTTATGAAATAAAAACCCAAAATTAAAAGGGAAATATTTTGATATGACCGACCTTTTTTCCTTTTTGCACCCACCAAATGAAAATTGCCCAAAATGTCTTATGTAACTTATGCGACTTTTAAAAAAATGACAAAATTTTGGGAAATTATTAATTTTTTTTTTTACCATTTTTGAAAAATTCGAATAAGTTGCACAAGTCATTTTGGAAAATTCTCAATCTGATGAGTGAAAAAGAGAAAAAAAAAAAGTGACATCTTAGAGAATTTTCCCAAATTAAAATACTTAAGCCATAAGCCGAACAAACACCCTGTTAAGGCCGCATATTATGGGAATGAGTATTTGGTTTTGAGGTGATCGATATGGAAGTACTATTTATTTGCACCACTTTCTTGCAGAAGATCGAGCTGAATACATGAATGAGTTTTTCGAGTGTTGTCTATCAGTGTATGGGATGCTTGCCTTAGGTTCATGAGTGTTTCATGGTTATGAGTAACACTTTCTTCTTACGTTGTCGTATTAAGTGACTCAGGATGTATGTAACACTTGGGACGACAT
Organism: Glebionis coronaria; assembly: GCA_025667525.1. Lineage (NCBI taxonomy): Eukaryota > Viridiplantae > Streptophyta > Magnoliopsida > Asterales > Asteraceae > Glebionis > Glebionis coronaria. The sequence goes on along the minus strand of CM046878.1, from coordinate 582,484,332 downwards.
TTAATGTTTATTCATGTAGGGGCGGTTTAATGGTTTTGAGTTTTGCCAATAAAATCAAATTTCAGTACGACGTAGGATGAGGATATCATCGATGGGAATACGATATGCTGCAATATATACTTTTTAAGGGACCTGTGATGATGTTGGGAGAAGACGAGTAAAGGAAGTCTCACGCGACCCACAGTAACCTGTAACTGACCGAGATTAGTTAGGAATCGCCACATAGACCAAAAAACTTGCAAGTCTATTTTATGGTTCAAGTTAGTTTCCATATGGCGTAAAATGATACCGAGTTAAATCATATTATTGCGTTTGTTCATAGAAGTATAAGCTGTAGAACACTAGTAACAGCTACATGTTACTAATTATTGTGCTGCGTGCTATAGACATTAAGCTGCAATGAAGATCCTGCTACTTTGTTGGGCATCTGTAGTTATTGTATGCCTCTTTCTCGACGATACTCATCGATCGATTACTCCTTCTTTCAGTATTCCAAAACGCCATTTGCTTCATTTGAGACCTAGTAATATGTAGTACAACATTGTGATCGGTAATGAGATTATCATCCCAAATATCACCCTGTAAACAACCATTTATGTAAGTAACAATTTAAGATCAGCATATAAAAGTAACCACAGGTGGCAAAATTGGCAATTCTAGTCACAAGTAAGTGGCTTACGCAGTGCTTAGAACATCGGGATGCAAGTTGTACTCCCGAGCAAACACAAAGGGAACAATCCCTTGTGGTAAAGAAGCTTGTACAATAGAAACTTGTAGAATGGTGCCTCTTAGACCTACAGCTATAGAAGCAACTGCCATCACAGCTGGTCCGGCAACAAACCTAGCTACCATTCCATATGCTGCTAATCTGTTCCCGCAGGCTATAAGCTTTGGCTGTGAAGCCATGAACAAACCTTAAACACAATAGACAACAATTTTTGTGTTAGATAAGTCATTATAAGTTGAAACAGTTTGTCAAGTATACCGGTAAAAACGGTTTAGGAGGTATGCGTTAAATATAAACTAGATTCATAGGGTATATGATATAAAACTGCGCACACATAATAGGTTCCGTTCATACCTAGACTAAACATAGCCATTCCTAGGCCTCCATTCGATAGAATGGTTACCGAGTTTTCAAGAATTTGTGGCTTTTGTATTCCCCATCTGCATATATCATCGTAAACAGAAACAGACGTTAAAAAGTCTTGATCTTTCACGATACTAATGCATGTGAATAAACTGCTAGTTACCTGCAAGAAACCAGAGCCCAACTCAAACCAAGTATGCTAGCATAAGTATTCGGGTTTTTCACAAGCTTAAAGCATACCATTATCAATATTTTCTTTAGCATTTCTGGTGATCCCCGAGACTGATTAGTATTTGATTCTTCAACACTTTCTGCCTTCTCACTTTCTCTGCTGCATACTTCTACTTATTGTTTACATACACCTGTTTAATTCATGTGTCACTTGACTCATTTATGTCCGGTAACGGGTCAAAATAAGTAACATCTGTCGTTGTGTGAAACAAGTTCAGGTTGACACAAAACATATATTTCTAAACAATTTTTTAAATTTCCATTTGTCGGTTAAAGATAAAAGATAGCCTTACCCGGTGAAGTGCAGCACCTACATCTCCAAATAAACAAATGTAACTCCCTTACATCATCTTCTACCACACTAGCAACCTCAGGCGCCACTCTATTTAAACTCTGAAGCATATGCGGATTAGAGGGCGTTGAGACAATTACATTCACAATGTCGTCTTCATTAAAGCTTCTACTATTTATACTACAATCGCTACTATCTTTTTCATTTGTTGCCAATAGCAAATTCTTAGCCTCTCGATACTCAAACAAGAACAAAAGAAACGTGTACCATATTAGACTCTGCAACACAACCGCTTGTACCATGATCGTTTCTTTATCATCACCATACATAGATTTCAAAAGTGGAATTCCCATAACAAGTGTGTTTGGAAGGGTAGATAGCGAGAAAAGGGTAATAGCCCAATCTAAGTTACCTTTCTTGGACAAATTAGTCCATAGAAACAAACCTATTAACGTCAAAATCTTTGACACCCCATCGGCTGCTATAAATTTGAGGTTCATTTTGTAAGGATTGATTTTTGATATGATCTCGAAGGACAATAACGGGACAGCAAAAATAGCTACAAATCTATTGATTCCTCCACATTGTTGTGATGTGAAAATGTTGCGTTTCACCGAGGCATAAGCTAAGAACATGGTAACATATAGAGGTACAACGGCGGTTAGGATACTACATAAGTCCGCCAAGCTGATCATATTGTTAGCTGAATCAACAGTACTTTTGGAGGGAAAATGGGATGTTTTGAAGAAGCTGAGTACTGAGTTGGGCTTTTATAAATGAGCATAAAACATATAAAAGTTCTCTTAAGCCAAAGTCATGCTTAATCATATTTAGAAAAGAATCCTCATATAACAACCCTAACATTTCAGAGTTTTCTTTTAATAACATTCTCTCTTTGTAACAACCATAATACTTCTTCTTTTATTAATAACAATTATGATGAATTGAAAACAACCATTTTCTGTCTTACCAAGATATGATAAAAATGAAGAAAAAAAGTTAGTCTGCATAACTTCTTATAATTTTGGAGAGTAGTCGGGACGAACCGAGTGTACAACTTACCAGATAAAACTAGGGCTCGTACGAAATGATAATCAATGACAATGTGTTTCGCACTCCTACGAGAGATTGGATTCTGGCTTAAAAACAAAAGTTTATGTTTGTGTAATATATTGTGTTGTTGTGACATGTTTTGTTTTATGCTCGCTACTATCTATTGCAGAACTATTAAATACACCTTCCATAGCGTGAGACTTGATCGTTTGTTTGATATACAAGTTTTAGGTTTTAAACGGAAACGTATTCACCCCTCGCGTATTCCACATTGTTTATCTTAATAACCAAAATCACATAGTTCAATAAGTCGATACAAGTTTTGTAAGTCTTATCGGACCATCCAAATGGCCTTGCGTGTTTTTGGCGTTCACGAAACAAGTCACATGAAACTGATGGACGCCTGATGGTATCTGTCCCCTAAGTAGTTACCAAACAAACTACAGTTGATAACGATGCTTGATGCTTGTACTGACCCGTTTGTAAAACACCAGCTAGCATCTCACTGTCGGTATAATCTGATAAGGAATTGAGTTTGCCAAGTGTGACTGAAGGTTGTTTCAAGGTACACTTTCTTCTTACGTTGTGTTATGAAGCGACTCTGGATGAAACTCTTTGGACGACTTTCAACGTTGATTATTGTAGGGAGGGTCTCATGTTTTTTTATTTTGTTGGCAATACAATCAAATATCAGTACGACGTATGACCTGGTGGACGAGCTTTGGATATGTGGCAGCAATATATACACTTATAGGGGGCAAACAAGCTCACATGAAATGTTTTTTTTATGTATTAAGTGATTTTGATTTGTGAGTCCCACTGCCTGTCCCGCGGAGTGACTTGTGATGAGAAGACGAGAAAATGAAGTCTCACGCGACCCATTTTGACCTATAGCTGATTGAGATTAGATGGGAATCGACATATGGATCAAAAAATAATCAGTCTATAAAAGGCGTAAAATTGAGTAATATTGTCACATTTTGCGTCAACTCACGAAGTATAAGCTGTAGAAAAATAACAGCTATTGAAATGAAACTCTTGCTTGTAGTATTTCGTTTGACCATATACTGTTATTGCACGCCTCTGTGCTGATACATCTATGAACCCTCGTGGATCAATTCTCCCTCTTTATCCGTTTTCCTAACTCCATTTGCTTCTCTTAGAGACCAAGTAAGATATAATACAGCATGGTGATCGGCAAAGAGATTATCATCCCAAATATCACCCTGTAACGAAACGAACTGCATTAGTATTCTTGTAAGTCAATACGGCTTGTTCTTGGTACTGATTTTCGATGGTCCGAACACTCGAAGATCATGTTACCGTTTTTAATATAATGAATTTGGTGGTTTTATGGATCAAACTTTCACGAGCTATTTATTTTGGACAATTTTTATTCTTTTACCTATCAGACCTGTTGGAGATAAAATAACCCAAATTGACCCATTAACATAAGAATAGTGGAACATTAGTGGCTTACGCAGTGCTTAAAACATCTGGATGCAGGTTGTACTCCCGAGCAAACACAAAGGGAACAATCCCTTGTGGTAAAGAAGCTTGTACAATAGAAACTTGTAGAATGGTGCCTCTTAGACCTACAGCTATAGAAGCAACTGCCATCACAGCCGGTCCGGCAACAAACCTTGCTACCATTCCATATGCTGCTAATCTGTTCCCGCAGGCTATAAGCTTCGGTTGTGAAGCCATGAACAAACCTTGAACACGATAGACAAAAAAGTTGTGTTAGATAACTTGCTATAAAGTGCGCCAAAAATATACTAAAGGTAGCAAAATAAACTTTGCGCAACTCTAATCCTGTTTGAGGATAAACCCAACCTAATCGACCCACTCATAAGTAAATTAGTCAATTTGACGCGTCTATCCGTTCATACCTAGACTAAACATAGCCATTCCCAGGCCTGCATTCGATAGAATGGTAACCGAATTTTCAAGAATTTGTGGTTTCTTTATTCCCCATCTGCATATATCATCGTAAACAGAAACAGACGTTAAAAAGTCTTGATCTTTCACGACACTAATGCTTGTGAATAAACTGCTAGTTACCTGCAAGAAACCAGAGCCCAACTCAAACCAAGTATGCTAGCATACGTATTCGGGTTTTTCACGAGTTTAAAGCATACCATTATCAATATTTTCTTTAACATTTCCGGTGATCCCAGAGAATGATTAGTATTCGATTCTTCAACACTTTCCACCTTCTCATTTTCTCTGCTGCACACTTCCACCGATTGTTCACATACACCTGTTTAATTCACGTGTCATCTGACTTGGTTACAGTGGTCTGAAAAAAGTTCGGGGTTGACGTAAAACACGTAATTCTGTCAAAAAAAATTCTAAATTTTCCATACATCAGTAGTGTGTCAATACAGTTTCAAAACTAATACCGTATTATTCTAATAGCAAACTAAATTTGAATTCTTTTTAGCATAATCTTTTAATTGTCATCTGATCGTCAATGATAAAACACGGTCTTACCTGGTGAAGTGCAGCACCTACATCTCCAAATAAACAAATGCAACTCCCGTACATCATCTTGTACCGCACTAACTGCAGGCGCTACTCTATTCAAACTCTGAAGCATATGCGGATTAGGAGGCGTAGAAAGAATCACATTAACGATATCATCATCATTACAGCTTCTTCTCTCAACTCTATCTTGAACTTCCATACTACTATCAACACTACAATCGCTACTATCTTTTTCATGTGTTACCGATAGCAAATTCTTAGCTTCCCTATATTCAAACAAGAACAAAAGCAACGTGTACCATATTATACACTGCAACACAACCGCTTGTACCATGATCGTTTCTTTATCATCACCATACATGGATTTCAAAAGTGGGATTCCCATAACAAGTGTGTTTGGAAGTGTAGATAGCGAGAAAATGGTGATAGCCCAATCTAAGTTGCCTTTCTTGGACAAATTAGTCCATAGAAACAAAACTATTAACGTCAAAATCTTTGACACGCCATCAGCTGCTATGAATTTGAGGTTCATTTTGTACGGATTGATTCTTGAAATGAACTCGAAGGACAATAATGGGACAGCAAAAATGGCTACAAATCGATTGATACCTCCACACTGTTGTGATGTGAAAATGTTGCATTTTACGGAGGCATAAGCTAAGAACATAGTAACGTATAGAGGTACAACTGCGGTTAGGACACAATATAAGTCTGCAAAGTTGATCATATTGTTAGCTGATTCGGCCCTTTTGGAGGGAAAACGAGATGTTTTGAAGAAGCTGAGTGGGAGTTTGTTATGGTTTAGGAGTCACTAAAGCTTATAATTCTCTTGAGTCTTTTAAATTTGGAGGGAAAGAGGAGAAAAAGAGATGCTATAAGTGGTAATGGGAGTTGCTTCTTGGTTGATAAACATGGATTTTGATGTCTTAAATGGCCTCCATTTATAAGGCATTATGGAGTTGTATGTATGGTGCAAGTAACGACAACAAACTCGAAAACAACTTTTGTTAGCGCACTTTACAAGTCACAGTGTCTTGCCTACGGGTGGGGACATGTACGCAAAGACGAGGAATGGGTTCAAATCTTGGCCCCGTGTTCAATTAATCATGATGTTACACGATTTAACTCTCATGTTGAGAGCCACCAGGTTAACAGTAAGTTTTTCCCCCTTATTTATCTGTCAAAAAGTTCTTAGAAGGGCTTCTAGTCATTTAGTATAAGTAAACTACAACATACAGTTTTACTAGCTCGACGATAGTTCAGGTCTCTTTCCAACCACCTGGCTCCATCGTTGTACGAAGCTTTCGACATGGCTCGGTCCACCATGGACTATGGAGTAACATGGTTATGAAATAGTACTGTAGTAGGGCGGGATGAAAGATTGACAGAAGGGGAACAAGACAAATATGGAAATAAATGAAGGTTGAATAAAAGAATCAAAAATTGTAAACTGGCCAATAAATTGCACATATTTTTGCAAGGTTGGTGCTTGGCATAAGCATGTGGGTGAGACATTAGTTGTTTTTTTGTAAACACATGGCCCCCATGAGTCTTGTATCATGTACCATAATATTTACATCCAGTATCTATGGCTTATGGGTTAATCATATGAAAATAAAGAGCCCATTTCGAAAATTTCTCACTGAGAAACTTACAAGTGCACATTCGGTCCCGGGATAAAGTTAAATTACTAAACTACCCTCTTCATCTTACTTTCAGTTTGGTCCGTGTGAAGGTACTTTAGTCATCTAATATTGGCCAGGGACCAAGAGTGCAGTTGTAAGTTTCTCGCAAGAACGACGAGTGGACTTTTGAAAAGATAGGAACCACATGGACCATATTTGCAATTTACTCGAAAATAAATAACAGTGTAACTTCATGTCATGGTGTGAGTAAGTCGAAATAGTTACAGCTTAACTGGAGAGGCATATAGTGAATTGCTGCAACAAAACTATCTTTCGGAGAAACTTACGTGATCAATCTAACTTTAATCACTTTGCCTAGTCATGCCGTTTAGTACTTTCGAAACATATATGTATGAACATCTAGGCGGTGAACAATAATTTTTACATGGTTTGTACATACTCAGACGGGTTCCCACATCCTCGTATGTAGATTCAGACAAAGATGACTTCAAGGTATGGGTGTATATGGTTTGGTTTGAATCAGATCAAACAGGCAAACACAAGCAATTTGCTCGGTTTGCCCATCCATTACTTGGTCAACTAGTTTAGAATCAATTAAACCAGGATAGGATATGGCGTTTGGTTTAAGATTTGGATCTTTAAGATAGTCGTTCAGCCAAACAATATTCCTAACACATGTATCATATTTCGTGTACAGATGCGTAATATAACAGTATAACCAGGTGTGCTTAATTTTGCTATATATATAAATGAAAACATCAGCGTGTCCTTTTTGAACGGCACCAATATGAGCCATATCAATTAGCTATACTATACATCTATACATGAAATAAACACAAATGTAAATTAAAACTCACTTGTTCGATCTGATTTGGCTGAAACAACTTGTATGATACCTTAAGCCGTTAACCGACCCGAATACATCCGGTCAAACTGTTTAATTTGACCGGATTTTGTTGGTCTCAGCCAAACAACAAATGCTCGAAAAAAGGGATGATGTAACAATCTTACTTGGTGACTGGAGGATTCACCTTGCAAACCTCAGCACTAAAACCAGAATCCATAAAAAACAGAAGCCATGCACGTTGTTGCTCGGAAAGACGATCTCTAGGCCCTTTAACTTCCACAAGCTTGGCCTCACCACTATAATCAGAATGAAAACGCCACAATAACAGATCTGGCATGCCACTAGACCAACTCCGGTAATCTTGCGCCAGGTGTCGACAAATTAATGCGAGACAACGGCCACCTATACATGTCACAACTGCTCGAAGCTCGGTTAACGGGTGCCTGTTCCAGTTAACGCCTCGACACGATGTTTCTAAATGGGATTCATATGAAGTTATGAGAATTTCCTCTGCCATGCCTTCGTGAATCTTCAATAGTAAAGGTTCTATGAGGGTTTTTCTTGCTTCATAGAAGTAATCTGTGTCTAAATCTAAGGGTGACGTCTGCAATTAAACATGGAACAAGATATTTTATCGCTAATGGGTTTAGTGAGTAAAATAAAAGTGTCTTAAACGGAGATTCAATTAGTTAATAATTCAAATACTGTAACAGTATAGGTTTGCACCACTAGGCATGACACGCACCAGCACAAAAGAAACTGAGGATATAAAAAAATTTATCCCATAAAGTAACAATATCTTATTACCTGGAATCTGGTTAGAAAAACATTAGGCACATCCGCAAAGATGACATCCCACATAAGCAGCCCGAAAACAGTTAGCCATATGCCACTTTCCGAATGAACACCTTGCCAACCGCCTCCTTCCTCTCCAGCATAATACTGAAGAGCGAGCTCCTCCACCCCACATTGTTCTCCATCTTCACCATAAAACCTGCTTTTTGCTCCAGTTGTGCAGTTGAGTGGCCTACCTTGAACATGAACCTAAACCAAGTAAAAAATTATAAAACTACCATACATCGACATCCAAAACTCATGTCCAGACACCATCTAAAACTGATGATGCGCTAATTAAAAATTCCTAACGAGAAGTATAAAGCAACAAGTAACAACCTCAGGGATCTTCCTTTTGACAGACTCTGCAAAGCTAGGAACTTTCCACCGTCTTGGAGGTTTTCCTAATCGAAGTACCCGTCTCTGCAATGATATTCTTGAACCAGCACGAATCCATGGATCATCTAATCCAGTTTCCGCAACAGATAGGCTCTCATTGACACGACCCATATGTTCCAAATCTATGGACAGTCTCAATGTCCAATATCCTCTTCTTCTATCACAAGTAAAATTAAGCAAAAGGCGTTTGAGTAGATCTATTGCCTCATTGTACCTGAGAACAAAATTATTTCATCCCTTAGAATCCCTTACATTCATATACAAGAAGAAAGAACCACAAAAAGAAAAGATCCCATACCTACGCTCAGACTCAAGATAAGAAACACCTAACAGAGCCACTTTTGAATAAATCCTTGAAGCTGAAAAGCATGGAAAGGGTATACACAATTGTTTAGAGGTTGAGACTTGCACCGTGTTTGCAGCAGAGCTGCATATGCGAGAGTCGGATATTGCAATACATCTCAAAACCATTGATGAGTCATTTTCTTCAAGAGCTTCATCCATAATTTGTGCTACTTCAAGTGCCTATTGACAGCTTCTATTAGTTTGATAAGGCTAAAGGATACATAAAAGAAGTGGGATGTCTCAGGTTTACCTCCTCATAAGTTATGAGATCATTTCGACTAGAGAATATCTGGTCAGTGACTACACATTTGTAGGTTGGATACTTCACAATTCCCAAATCCACAAGTAAAAATGCCGACAGATCTTGCTCTCCATTGCAGAAGAAAAGCCTCTGTGAGACAACACATGTAAAATATCAGAATTTGTGTATATTGGGTATGAAAAAAGATAAATTGATTGGATTGAGGTCGATATAACTGTTTTAGTTGACGATACTTCACGTCAATGGTTTCTGGTATTTGATAAACTTCTTTACATCTCAAAAAACGCAATTCTAAGATGTTTGGGCTTAGGATTCTCTCAGTTACTTAAATTATGCTTGCAAGTTGTATTGGTGAATGTTAATCAGAATACACAAAAGTCTCGCAGGTTAAAAGTATTCAGAACAACATCGACCCTGACAACTTGAAAGCCTAATTGAAATTATGATACAAAATTGCTCACGCAACTACCCCTAACCACAAACATCTAGTATGACTAATTCATACGTGAAAGAACTAATAAGCGACCCTTCACGGTTATTGTGATTTGTGAAGTATCAACCAAAGCACTTTCATCAACTTGAAATCTATAATTTATCCATTGTTATCGAACTCTTACACCTCTAGCAAACACCCTATTGATGTGATGTCATAATACATTACCTCAGCACGCCAAATTAGGGAATCAGCTACTAAGGAAATACGTATGCAGGAGCCTGTTTTCTCCAAGACCATTTTATTTAGCAGTGAGCTGCAGCATAAATGAAAGTAAGTTATTAGAAGGAAGAAACTTAACATCAATAAAGTGGAGAACTTAGAAAAAAATAAGACCTTGATCCATCCCGATATGTAGAAAGAAGTGCAGATATGGAATCCTGCTTACACAAACTATGACTGCCTTTCTGAAAAAAACAAGAATTGTCAGAAAAACATTCCCGGTTCAGAAATTATACACCAACCTTCAAGGAAGCTATATTCCAATATAATGAAGTCTAAAGTATAAAATGAACGGACAAAAAGGGGACAATGATCCAGCATGTACAGATAATAAACTTCCAATGCCGTTTAATTTAAAAGCAAAGTTGGTAGAAATGGAAGTAAGGTTATAGTTTTCACCAAAAAAAAGAAGTGAGGTTATAGAAATGTCTATTGAATTAGTTTATAACAATGTATGGCCCGTATCTGTCCACACAGTAGTTCTCTTCCTGTGTGGTCATCAGAAGCCAATAGGTAACTTTAGGAGCATAAGTGCATCGCCACGGTATCAACCAAATTTAGGATGATCCCTCCGGAATGCTCCATCAGTGTATATTACATTAAAAAATCCTATTGAACAGCCTTACAAAAACACTACCATTACTTTAAAAAAGACAGAGGACTTTATAACTTAACGCGTTTTATAAACAGAACGTGGTGTGGCGAAAACTGTATGCTAAATTAGTATTTACAGCATAAAACAAAAGTCAGAAGACTTGAAACAAAATGACACAAAAACGTTCAGTCACACAATCAAGGTTCTCCACATTACGAAGATACGAAGTTAGATGAAATGTCTATTGAACTAGTTTATAACAATGTAGGGCCCGTATCTGTCCACACAGTAGTTCTCATCCTGTGTGGTCATCAGAAGCCAATAGGTAACTTTAGGAGCATAAGTGCATTGCCACGGTATCAACCAAATTTAGGATGATCCCTCCGGAATGCTCCATCAGTGTATATTACATTAAAAATCTTATTGAACAGCCTTATACCATTACTTTAAAAAAGACAGAGGACTTTATAACTTAACGCGTATTATAAACAGAACGTGGTGTGGCGAAAACTGTATGCTAAAATAGTAATTACAGCATAAAACAAAAGTCAGAAGACTTGAAACAAAAATGACACAAAAACGTTCAGTAACACAATCAAGGTTCTCCACATTACGAAGATACGAGGTTAGATAAAATGTCTATTGAACTAGTTTATAACAATATATGGCCCGTATCTGTCCACACAGTAGTTCTCATCCTGTGTGGTCATCAGAAGCCAATAGGTAACTTTAGGAGCATAAGTGCATTGCCACGGTATCAACCAAATTTAGGATGATCCCTCCGGAATGCTCCATCAGTGTATATTACATTAAAAATCTTATTGAACAGCCTTACCGAAACACGACCATTACTTTAAAAAAAAAGACAAAGGTACTACTTTATAACTTAACCCGTTTTATAAACAGAACGTGGTGTGGCGAAAACTGTATGCTAAATTAGTAATTACAGCATAAAACAAAATTCAGAAGACTTGAAACAAAATTGACACAAAAACGTTCAGTCACACAATCAAGGTTCTCCACATTACGAAGATACGAAGATACGAAGTTAGATGAAATGTCTATTGAACTAGTTTATAACAATGTATGGCCCGTATCTGTCCACACAGTAGTTCTCTTCCTGTGTGGTCATCAGAAGCCAATAGGTAACTTTAGGAGCATAAGTGCATAACCACGGCATCAACCAAATTTAGGATGATCCCTCCGGAATGCTCCATCAGTGTATATTACATTAAAAATCTTATTGAACAGCCTTAAACACGACCATTAATTTTTAAAAAAAAAAAGACAAAGGTACTACTTTATAACTTAACCCGTTTTATAAACAGAACGTGGTGTGGCGAAAACTGTATAGTAAATTAGTAATTACTGCATAAAACAAAAGTCAGAAGACTTGAAACAAAATTGACACAAAAACGTTCAGTCACACAATCAAGGTTCTCCACATTACGAAGATATGTATCAATAGGAAAGGTCAAGTAAAAATAAAAATATGCTATTTAGTACTTATATGGTATAGGCCATTTAAAAAAAAGAAAAAAAAAAGGTACTTATATGAAAACTTTGTTCATGCAACGCAGACCTTATTTATCACAGATAACATTTCCCGCAGCTCACCAACAGTAAGAATGTTCAAGATTCCCTCCAAATCCTCTTTGTCTAATACAGTTGTGGTTTCAACAGAGCATAAATAACCTGCTGCTGCATTATAACCAAAATGCAACCTCATCATCATATAAATTTGAATTTATAACCTTACGAGCATTTATACAAGTAAGAAGCTATGATTCTTTACACAAAGGTTAAATTACCAGACAGTTCTTTCACTGCAAGTTGATAGTCTAGGATTTCAGCATAGGAAATACTAGATAGCCGAAACCATGGCCCTGAAGTAATAAGCATATATTAATATCATACCTGTAGGGTGTACAGATAACTGCAAACTAAGAATTACACCACATTCATCGAATGGTTGAAAAAGAAAGAAATTAATACCTTTACGAGTATAGAGACGTATGAACAGCCTTTGGCTATCATTAGAAAGCAAAAGAAAATTTTCTGCAAGCACAGCCAAGCATAAAGATAATATTAGTATAGAGTCTGCAGAAACAAAGACATGTATAAACAAGTAAGTACCACACATGCACCTAGTAAGGTCTTTTCGTCATGTGTGAAAACATGGGGAGTCGTCTTTAAAACCTCTTGTAGCAGCAGACAGAAGTTGTGTTGGTACTTCACCATGCCAAGGGGGAATGACTCACTTAATTTGACAGCGGTTGACACATGTCGACATAATGACTTGAAAACCTGAAGCTTTTCACCTTCTTCTAGTTCACTACAAGGAATGTTCTCTGGACACGAAATCTGAACCGGAACGACAGCACGAGACTGTTCAGGTACCGACATAATACGACCCTGCAATATAATCCCATTATACCTCAAAGTTCAGATCTATTGGAAGTGTCTCATGAAATACTATTATACCTCAAAGTTCAAGCCGAATGTATCCATCAACTTTGACAAATGTTGAGCTAGCTCACGAGGTATATAACCAATAACTTTACTAGATTCTGCAGAAAGAACCTGGATCAAAGACAGTCGGATTCTTTAACGTTTTCAGAACACTTTAATTCAAAATGTAGCTTAACTAATATATTTACCTTAACAGCATTGGGGTCCTTGGTATTTCCAGGATCTCTACATAAAGATATAGTATCCCCTGCACGTAATTCCACTTCTTCACCATATCTTCGGCCAACAATAACTGTTGCAAGCAACTTCCCCAAAATATCATCATCAGAATTGGCGCTGTCATTTTCACAGACCTCAAGATCATTTATGTTTGAATCATCTGTGATGATTCTGTCATCATTCACCACGGTTTCTGCTGATGTATCTAAAAGTGCAAGTGAAACATTGTCTGAACTTGAGGATGACTCGTACTCTATGGTTTCCTCGGTACTTACCACACTTAAAGCTTGTGTATCCTTATCAGGACTAGCCGGTTTAGACTTCGTAACATCAGAATCGACCGAATAAACTTTTATTTTCGATTTAGGGCTGGGGCTGAAGTTGAAGTGAAGAAGTGTCTGCTGGCTTAATTTCCGTTTGGTCCCTCTTGTTAAACATGCATCTGAACCAAATGCATCCAGAATGCATAAGTTAAGGAAAACATATAATAACAAACTAAAAAACGATCAATACAAGATTTTCAGAATCATAAAAGATGATAACTATAACAGGACATAGAGATGCTAAAGATCAATACGTGTGATCAGAAGGATCACAATTACTTAAAAAAAACGTCTAAAATCATACCAAAAGAAAACTATAATTACTAGGTCAGGACACTATCTAGGTAAGCAAAGTACAAACAGACCACCAATATTACAACATTAGCAATTTCAAGAGATAAAGTTAACGCATACCCAAATGAGAGTTGATCATGTACTCTCCTCCTTGAACCTCATTCCCGCAAACCGGACAAATAACCTTATCCGAACCAGAAGTGCCAACCAAATTATCATGATTCTGCTCCACTACCAGCTCTTGTTCTCTATTCTCATCTTGCACCGCAGTCGAACATATCTACAAATCAAACAAATTATACTCAGTAATAGCATCTAGTGTTCCAAACCACAAGGGGTGCGCAAATTGGTTAACACGTGTAACTATCATCAGTAAAATGTGAGAGGTCTCAAGCTTGAATCATGACAACGGCCATGCCAACCCTCTCAAAAGGGGGAGGGCTTTACCTTGTTTGAGTATGTGTGACAGTAGGCTCAAGCCCCGTGAAATTAAAGGTCTAAAACATCTAGTGTTATAAAAACACACACAATAGCAAAATACTTCACCTCTTTTACTCATTACATAATGCTTCATATTTCCGAACACACAAAAGTGTATTCTCTCCTTGGCAAAATAATTGGTCACCCTAGTCTTGTAATACGTAGGAAAATTATATGAAAAATTTGGATAAAAATATGTTTAGATAGTTTGATCACCATATTACTCCTAAATAAAATTATTAAGCAACTTCTCCAAGGGCGGAGCAAGAAAGTTACGGTTGAGGGGGCAAACTTTGATAGTTTTAAGAAACTCCATTACAAATTGGTTCCTTAGGGGCGCAAATTACAAAAATAACCAGATATTATAGAAAATTTACACTATAATTTTTTTCGCTAGGGGGGCACGTGCCTACCCGGGGCCATTTAGAGACCTAGAAATGCGATCAAGTTATTGCCTGATTTGCCGTCATACTAATTATATATACAGTTTTATATTATACATTTTCAGTATCCCATGACAAATATTGAATAACTAACAACAATAAAATAAAGCTTTAACCAAAGGAGCTTAGCTCAGTTGGTACCGACCTCCGAAAAACCTATGGGCCCACTGGAGAGATTTTGTGGATAAAAAGTCAAGGGTTCGAGTCTCGGCTCCTGCCTACTCCAGTTGGTGCCCTACTGGGCCAAGAGAGTTGCCTAAGCGCAAGGGGTACAATGGCTGCTATGTGACACCATAGAGTTCCAGCCAACCTTTTTGAATGGCGCACCACACCAGACCTGGTGCCAAAGTCGTTGGCGCCCAAAATCACTAGCCCGGCTGGTAAAGAATTTTTTTATTTTTTTTTTAATAAAGTGGGGTATATGTGTACCCATGGTACCACTTTTTTATCCATTGGCGCCACTTTTTCTTTGCCTTACCACACCCCACAAAATGTGGTGCCAAAAGGATTCTAGTGCAAAACCTACGTATCACTCACTTTTTCCATTGGCACCAAGTTTGGGGCCAAACCATATCCAGTGCTCTAAGCTATTCCTTGTGGGGCGCTTGTGGGGTGGACAATGGCTGGTGCCAAAAGGCACCCAAGGTTAAAGTGTTCCCGCCAATTCAACTTTTTTGAGAATATAAGAAGGCTTTAGTAAAGTTGAATAAAATTAAATAATTAAATAATAAAATAATAAAACTAATGGAAGTTGTCATCATATAGGATTCGTTAATTTCATTAATTCCACTAATTCAAAAATAAATAATAATATCACAAACAACTCCCTTTGAATAAAACGCATTTACGATTTTATACATTAATAGACGATAACCGAACGCATTTCATCAAACACCTTGTTTACAACAATTTTCTGATCCAGTAACCCTACCGAAAGTTGTCATCATACTAATATTTTGAAAATTCTGTTTCGTCATATAGGATCCGTTAATTCCATTAATTCCACTAATTCTAAAATAAATAATAATATCATAAACAACTCCCTTTTAGTCAAACGTATTTACAATTTTATACGTTTGAAATAAATAATAATATCAGAACTTATGACGTCACTTATATAAGCCAAAGAGTTTAAAAATAACCATCAAAATACCAAAAAGTGAGCTTATGAAACATAAGCCCAAAACCGATTAAGCCGAAACAAACACCCTGTAAAACTACTGGAAGTTATCATCATACTAATATTTTGAAAACTTTGTTTCTTCATATACGATTCGTTAGATCCACAAGCCCTGTATTCAATAGAATCGGCTTTGTGATACAAAAAGGGCTAGCGGATCAGCTTGTTGCCCGTTTGGCTTCTCCTACCATCTAAATAATAATTCCTATACGTTAGTTAGACGCTAGTCGAATGCATTTCATCGAACACCTTGTCTACACCAATCCGATACACTAACCTACA
This sequence comes from Glebionis coronaria, assembly GCA_025667525.1. Lineage (NCBI taxonomy): Eukaryota > Viridiplantae > Streptophyta > Magnoliopsida > Asterales > Asteraceae > Glebionis > Glebionis coronaria. Next base: position 582,467,840 of record CM046878.1, on the reverse strand, counting down.
CTTTCTAAACTCAAATCAATAAACAAATAAGCTATAATTGAAGATAATACAGCAATAAAATCCAAAAAAATAATAAAAATGGACCTGATTGATCGGAGAAGCGATGATTGAGTAACGATTAGGTAGAAAGCGACGTCGTTTACCGATTAATCGGATTAAGCTTTCACGTCCTGTTAATTGTGATCGATTGATATTAGTAGGGTTATTAGTACTATTTGATTTTGCCCTAATTCTTCTCATTTTTTTTATTTTTTTTTTTTGGGATATGAAAATATGAAATGATGAGTCTCTGTGTGTGTGAGGGGGTTTATTTATATAGGCGAGAAGCATTTCCCGCCAAATTATCTTACCGCGTTTTTTTTATGTTTCTTTGACTATATAGAGTTTTAATTTAACAGTGATAATTTATATATTTTTTTTACGGCTAGTTAGTTACAGTGATTCGCGAGTTTGCAGTGACATCCAGTTAGAAAGTATGCAAGTCTCGAACCTTTCGTTTTAAGAGATAAACCCCACTCATGCTTATATTTTACTTGGTGAGGCTCGAACACGAGACACCTCCAAAGATACCTCCTCAAAGATATCTTGGTGGCCAACTGTGCTAAGATAATTGGTTGAGATCTATATAAACTTTAATTTAGCATAAATCACATTAATCAATCAAATTTATTAAATTTTTAAAAAACCTATTTCTCACTTTTTAAAAAAAAATATATATATCAGAGAAACAGTAAATTATCAAGCGATAAAAAATGCATCAATGTGACCAGAATTAAATCAACTTTATATAGAAGGGCACATGTATAATCTTTCGATGAATTTTTTTTTTGTCTGACAAAATTATATATGATTCATATCACGAATCATATATGATTTCCCAGAATCATATATGATTTTCAAAAATCTCGTTAAATAAAGGTGGTGCAGTATGACCGAAGCAGTTGTAGAGTTTACCATATATGATTCGTATACGAATCATATATGATTTTCGCATGCAAATTCTTTTTCGTCAAAAATATATACATATGCCCCTCGATAGAAAGATGATTTAATTCTCGTCGCAATTGTATATTTAGTTTTTCATAACGATTAACGTTTTGTGAGATATATAATTTTCTAAGAAAAATGATGTAAGTGAGTTTTTTTTAGATTAAAAAATATCAATGGTTGAGATTGATTGTTGAGGTCTATGCTACTAAAAGGGCCTACATCAAACTTTTCTCTAGTTAGTGGTTTTATTATGTGGTTAAATTGACATAAACACTTTTGTTATTGTTTTGTGATTTAAATTTATTTGTATACGAAATGTGTAGATTTATATAAACTTTAACTAGTATTTGAGAGAGATGAAGATAGTAGAGAGAGGTTGGGACACACATATTTTGTAGAGAGAGAAACAAAAGAGAGAAGAGTGAAATACTATGTGAAAAGTGAAAGGAACCAATACCCTCTCCATGTGTGGAGAGGGTTTATATACCCATGACATTAAGTCATGGGCTTACACGAGTTGATCTAAGCCAAAGGCTTAGGCCAGGTTAGTTTCTTAACTAAACTAATTAAACTACGATCCCGTACTAAATATATCGTTGGAGTGACCGAGACTTCCTAAATACGTAAAAACGTATTTCCAACAATCTCCCCTTAAGGGAGGTCACTCCAAGTTACAATGTCTTAAACCTAGCATATCATGCTTGTCTTGAGCTCGTAGTCTTTTTCTTTTTTTCTTTTCTTGTGAATATGTTGTAGTGATCTTTGACTTTAGGCTTGAGCATGTTACTTTGCCTTGAACTCGTGTATTCATCACTTGTGACTTTTACCTTCTTGTGAAGTTGTGACTTCTGAACCGACATACTCATACTTTGTTGAATTCTTGAAAGCTTCAGAGTTTGATACAACGAAAGACTTGATCTTTTGCTTTCTTGAATTCTTTAAGTCTTTAGTACTGAGTATGAGAATGTAGAGATGACTTCTTCTTCAAATAGAACATCGCGACGCCACCCTCTTGTTACTCTGCATAAGACAGTTAGGAACAAATCATGGACACGGATAAAATGACTTTGTCATTTAACTAATTCGGTAGCGTTTTACCTCTAGTCAGTGAAAACAGTAAGACGTTGTTATATATCGTACCTGTGATGGGTAGATTCAATTAAGAATCTCCTTGATAGAGTTTCACGACTATACTAGCCTGTTCTCATTACCAAATCGTCTCAAAGCTAACAGCGCAGTAAGAGTGGATCATTTAGATAAGAATTATCCGCCTGGTTGTAGCCGTCAGTTTAGAGTCATGGAACAAGTTTGATTCATGTAGAATCTTGCAAGTTACCTACCACAGTGTTGTTTGACGTTAACACTGGAAGGATTTCCATTCATCCCTGTGAACACTAAAGATTGTCACTCTGAATGTTCTTGCAAGATCACAAGGATATTTGCAGAGGTCCGGAACAAGTTTGAATTCAATTAAGAATCAAACCATCGTTGCTTTCAAGTTATCACAAGTTTGATTCTTATAGAATCGCACAAGTCACCTACCATGAGCATGTTGATGTTAACTCGAGCACGATTTCCGTCTTCATTTTGAATACTCTCGTATCACTCAGATGTTTTGGTAAGATCATGAAGATTTTGTGTAGGACTCTTAAGATCTTTCTTACTTTTCATAGTGTGCGAAGAAGCAATGAATTATGGGGTAGTGTCCTAATGTGATTAATGATATGACCTCAAATGGCTCTAGACTCGATCATGCATTTTGGATTTTAGTGATCGGAGGAGAGGAGTGCCACCTTTTCAATACCAACTTATTCGGAGTGAATAAATCAATAGATAATGTGTTGATCTTCGTATGATTAAAACAAATATCTTTTGAGAGATAATTGAGTTAGCTGGGATGGGTTGTGCATTGCATCACTAGGTCCATGATGTCTATCTTGATATCGAGCATCATTACAATAATCCCGATCGCATATGTATGGACCCGGTTTCTGCCTAAGTTGTAAGGAGGGTCGTTTTCTTTTCACCCTTATCTTTACAATTCTTTTTCATTCTTCAACCCCTTCAATGCTTACCAATACGTCACTACTAGCACCTTGTTTTGTGATTGTTCCAGTGCTAGCTTAAGTAATTAGTCGGCATTCTGCTACGTTCACAAACTATCTCCATCTTTCCTAAGGACTACTATTTCTAGCAATGGAATGTCCTTGGAAAGTTTCCTTTGGTTTTGGAAGAATCATTGGACTTATACCTAACCTGCTATCCTTTTGTCACCACAAACGTCGTGAGTTAAGTGTGTTTTGAGTAAGTACTCGTCACCATGAAAACTTCCTTTAATATACAAAATCCATTTGCTCTCCCTTGACATATGCCTCGATATTCGATAACATTTCGCATATGTTGGGATGAGCCCGCACATTAAGTTAAACTTTTATTTAGATTAATCTCATATTAAATCACATTTTCTCCCCCATAAAAATATTAACCCAAACGATATTATTGATATCAATTGATTTAATGAAAATTTTAACAAAATTTGGGAAGAAAAATGCAGATTCGATTATCTTCATGATTATCACAAGCTTCCCCTCAAATTAATAAGGGTATGTATGTAGTGTTGAGTATGTGATTTTGAAAGATTTTGAATTTAATGAAAAATTCTACAAAAATTCATACTCAAACACTTCATACGCCATATCACAAGCTTCCCCTCAAATTAATGAGGGTATGTATGTAGTGTTGAGTATGTGATTTTGAAAGATTTTGGATTTAATGAAAATTTCTACAAAAATTCATACTCAAACACTTCATACGCCATATCACAAGAAAAGATCATATATGAGAACATATTTACATTTTTACCAATTACAAGGCTTGATCCGAAAGACGAGAACATCATATGATAGAATCACGTGGTTCTTTGCAGCAAAGGTAGATCTTCCCCGTAATGTCATGCTCGAAGTTGTCTTGACATCCCAAAAAATCGGCAATCCTTTATTTAATAGAATGTAGAACAAGCCACATCTAATAATATGAATTTCGTGACATTTGCCCCCTTACTCTTTGACCCGTTTTCTATTTAAAGAGTTGTATTCATCACTTGAGTAGTGTTGGAAATAAATATAAGTATATTAGTTACCCCTGCTAGTTGGTCAATGGTTCCCCTGTTAGAGTAAGTTCCCCCTGCTAGATAACAAAGGAAGGGGGATTGGTTCCCCTGCTGAAGTCAAAAGGCCCTGCCGTTAGAGATAAACTTGGAATAGATTATAACGCGTTTCTGTTACTACTCCGAGATACTTTCCAAGTTTGTTAGTAGTAATCTTGTACGTGAGTCCTTGTGCTATAAAAGGACTCACTAGGTCATCATGCAAAGTGTGTCTTTCTCTATTGTCTTTCATTTCATACTTTAAATACCATTATTGGGTATTCGTATATCTTTGATATATTAAAGTTTAACGTTTGCTTTAATCATTTGTTCTTGTGCTAAACACTACATTTCGCATCTTGTTTAGTTACTTTGTGTTGCAAAGTTTCTCTAGTGTTAGATTGAATTTATTCTTTTTATCACAACCCTTAAACAAGCTAAGGTTTAAGATCTGAGTTTGGGATCAACAAGTGGTATTAGATCTTGTTGAGAAACTTTGACTAAACCAAGAACAAAACCCTCATTGCAACCATGTCTTCAGACTCTTCCTCAAACAACAACAACCACAAAAACCTCAAACTACCCATGTTGGATCCTGAAAACTTTGAATTATGGGAATTCAGGATCAAACAATACCTCAAGATAGAACACTATGTTCTCTGGGAGATCATAGAGTTTGGTGATCAATTCCCCAAAACAATGGTGGTTGAAGATGGTGGTAAGGGAGAAGATAAACCTGAAAGCTCCAAAGGTGAAGCCAAGAAGAAATTTGCTGTTATTTGTGACAAGGAAATACTGGCCAGAAGGCATGATGTCAGGGCTCACAATTCCTTTCTGTTGGCTCTACCTGATAGACATCAGCTAAGATTCAGAAAGTTCAAAACAGCTAAGGAACTATGGGAAGAAATAGGCAAAACATTTGGAGGAAATGAAGCTACAAAGAAGAAGAAGAAGAAGAAGAAGAATCAAATGCTTGATCAATTTGCTTCTTTCAAAGCAATTGGTGATGAAGCAATTGGTGCCATCTACAACAGGCTTCAAGATCTGGTGGCTCAGTTGGAGTTCTTTGAAATAGAAGTGACAAGAGAATAGGTGAATACCAGGTTTCTTAACAGTCTTCAAAAAGAATGGTTCGTCTACAAAGCTATTTGGCAGAATAGGGATGATATAGATGACAAGAATATTGACGACATATACAATAACTTGAAAGTTTTTGAGCCAGTGGTCAATGAGATGAAGTCACTAGGAATCATTCCCACCAATTCAAGTGGATCTACTGATTCCCATGCTAACATGGCTTTCATATCCCACAGCAGTGTAATCTCCAAAAGCAGCGGAATCAAAGTTGGCCCTGCCACCCATTACCAAATCTGGATCATCTTATGATGAAGAAAGGCCCGCAACATTCAGTCTTGACACTGCTTGTGCTTTCATAGCATCCCAAGGGCCACAAGGATCTACCGTGTTACATGAAGACCTGAGTCAAATCAGTAAGCAAGGACTGGAGGAGATGGACATCAAGTGGAACATGGCTCTACTTAGCATGAGAGCTAACAGGTTTTACAAGAAGTATGGGAAGAAGATCTCTATCAATCCTTCTGATGTAGCTGGATTTGACAAAACAAAGGTTAAATGCTACAACTGTGGCAAGAAAGGTCATTTTGCTAGATAATGCAGAGGACCTAAGACTAGGAACAACTATAGGAAGGAAACCAGGGATGATGATTCTGGTGCTAAGGCTATGGTAGCCATGCAGGGGATAGATGGAGCAGGTGGATGGGATTGGAGTGCCATGACAGAGAGTGTTGAAAGAAATCAAGCCTTGGTTGCTGAGAAAAAAAAGGGAGATTTTGCTCTTATGGCCATGTCAAGCTCTAGCTCAGACAATGAGGTATATGACGATTCATATTGTACTAAAGCTTGTAGGAAAAATACTGAGTCATTGAATGATCAAATAAGAAAAATAAAAGTTGATTATATTAATTGTGACAATGACCTTGATAATTACAAATGTGATTTAGAACAGCTAGAGTCCACCATAAGAGAGTATAAACAAAGAGAAAGTGATTATAGAGATCACATTGTGACTCAAGAGAGAGATGCTAAAGAAAATAATGATTCCATTAAGGAATTGACTGCTGAACTTGAAATTTTTAGATCTATAAAAGGATAGATGAAGAAACTGTTGAAAAATTTGGAAAAGCTTCTAAAGATTTAACTAAAGCAGTTGAAGTTGGACAATCTCCTAGGGACAAAACAGGTTTTGGTGTTAAAAATGAGCATGTTATCATACCACCACCTCCTGCTAATATTCATGCACCTTTTCTTAGAAATGACTTGTCTTGGACTGGTCTCTCTTGTTTCAAAAAGCAGGAAGATATTGAATTTGACTTGAGTGCTTACATACCTAATAGTCTTGAAACAGAAGAGCCACTAGTGAAAACTAGTATTGTTAGGGACTTTGAAAAGGAACATATTGCTTTAAAACAATGGAAAATTGATAACCCTGTTCTCTTTTCAAGAGAAGGACTTTTTGGTAGTGATTCTAGTTCTAAGAGTAGTTCACCCAAATCTAAAACAGGATCAAAGTCCTCTAAGTCTACTGTTAAATATGCTGGTATGTATAGGTCTGTTAGAGGTAATCAGAGAAATTGGAATGACCAAAAGTCTCATCAATTAGGAGAGGACTTTGTGATAAATACCAAACCTTGTTTCACATGTGGCAGTTTTGATCACACTTATCAAGAATGTCAGGCACCAATGGAAGTAGTGGCTACAAATCCTTTAAAGGACATGCAACCTAAAGCCATTCTTCTGAATGCAGGGGCAAAATCCTTTCCCCCATGCCAAGTATGTTGCCCCTGCCTTAAGAAACAGGGTTTCTAACAAATATGTTGTCCTGCTCTAAGGAAGGTGTATGATGCATATCCCAAGACCAGCTATTCCATGACCAACCCAGCACCTCATAATACATATAAATCTGTCTCTAGACCTTACCAACACATCAATAGAGGCCAAAACAAAAGATGGGTTCCCTCTGCTAAGCATAGGGATTCCCCTGCTAAATCTAGGGTATCCCCTGCTAGCAAAGTTTTGCCCTCTAGGAACATGGGCAGACGGGGAAAAGCTGTGAAAGCCTCAGCTCATTGGGTTTGGGTACCCAAAAGGGGTGCTCAGTCTAATGGTGTATCTTTAGTCTTTGATAAGCTATCCTATATTGATACACGAGGTAGATCCAAGTCTGTAATGGCTTGGGTCCCCAAGAAAAACTAATTTGTTTTTCTTTTTGCAAGTGACAAAGAAGACCAGGGATGACAAAGCATATTGGGATAATGGATGCTGAAGGAGCATGACTGGACATAAATCTTATCTGTCTAACTTTGTTCCCCTGCATGACAATGATGGTGTTTCTTTTGGAGATAGGCATGGAACAATCACAGGAAAAGGAACTATTGTCACCAATGGGATGACCTTTGACAATGTTTACTTGGTGAAAGAGCTCAAGTACAATCTCTTTAGTGTGTCACAGATGACTGACAACAAGAATTTTGTCTTGTTTACAGATACTGAATGTCTGGTGTTAGGAAAGGAGTTTGTCTACCACCCAACACTCCTATTGTACTCAGAACACCAAGACAAAAGAACATGTACACAATTGATCTCAAGGACATCTCTCTTCAAGACAATGAAACCTGTTTCATTACCAAAGCCTCATTTGATGAGTGTAAGAAATGGCATAGAAGACTTGGCCATCTTAATTTTAAGAACATGAACAAACTGGTAAAATATAATCTGGCTCATGGTCTTCCTTCCAAGTCCTTTACCAATGATCATACTTGTGTTGCTTGTCTGAAAGGGAAGCAACATAGAGCATCATGCAAATCAAAAACAAGTATGTCCACTACCAAGCCATTGGAATTACTACACATGGATCTTTTTGGTCCTACTTATGTGGCAAGCATAATGAAGAAATGGTACTGCCTAGTGATTACTGATGATTTTTCAAGGTTCACATGGACATTCTTTCTGTTTAAAAAGAGTGACACAGCTGATGTTCTCATTGGGTTCATCAATAAAATTGAACTTTCCAAAAGTATGAGGGTAGTGACCATGAGATCAGACAATGGTGGTGAATTCAGATACAAGAAACTGGACACTTTCTGCATAAACAATGGAATAAAGAGGGAGTTCAGTATTGCAAGAACACCTTAACAAAATGGAGTTGTAGAAAGAAAGAATAGGACACTCATTGAAGCTGCAAGGACTATGCTATCTAATTCCAAGCTTCCAGTTATCTTTTGGGCTGAGGCTGTATCCACTGCTTGTTATGTTCAAAACAGGGCCTTGGTGGTTAAGGCACACAACAAGACCCCTTATCGGCTGTTCAATGGAAGACCTCCTTTAATTGACTTCTTTAGACCATTTGGATGTCATGTGATCATTTTGAACACAATTGAAAATCTATGCAAGTTCAGTGAAAAGGGGGATGATGGGTACTTTGTTGGCTACTCACTAAACATCAAGGGATATAGGGTCTTCAACAAGAAGACAAGCAAAGTGACAGAAAATCTTCATGTGGATTTCCTTGAAGACAAGCCTAAAGATGTACAAACAGGTCCTGATTGGTTCTTTGACATTGAGGTTCTTTCAAAATCTATGAATTATGTACCTGTTGCTTTGTAGAATACTAACATTTCAGGTACTAAAGAACCAACTAGTGTGGAAAAGCCACCATTGAGGTATATGAATGTACCCTCACTATTTCCCATTGAAGCTGCTCCAAAAACAAGTAAAGAAGATGATACATCTCAAAGGAAAGAACAACCAATCTCTTCCCCTGCTAAGTCAGCTTCTGAAAGCAGTGGAATGGTTGAAAGCAGTGGAATCCAGGATTCCCCTGCTAGATCAATTGCTTCCCCTGCTACCAAGGATCTAGCTGTCAATGACATTAATGATGAAGAAAGAGAATCCCCACTCATTTCCTCACCTTCACCTACATCTGATGGCCCTCTCATGTCCAGCAGTGGAAGCATAATAATTAGGAGTGGAGGTCCAAGTTATTCAGAGCTGCATTCAACCCATCACCACCCATCTCTAGGTCATGCTGTATCATTTGGAAGCTCTTTTAAGGAGTTCTTTCCCAATCAAGATAGCCTCATCAATTCTGACTTGGAAGAGGATGAAACAGAAGTAATTATGAGTATGCAGCCTACCTACATAATCAATAAGGATCACCCTCTATCACAAATCATTGGTGATCCTGAAGCTCCTAGACATACAAGGTATACATCAAAGGAGCACAGCTTCATTGCAAACATCACCATGAAGTTTAATCATGACAACATGCAATGTTGTCTGTTTACTGCATTTTTGTCATAAGAAGAGCCAAAAAAAAAGATTTTTCAGGCTTTAAATGATCCAAGTTGGGTTGAAGCTATGCAAGAGGAGCTCTTACAATTTGACATTCAAGAAGTTTGGATTCTGGTAGATTGTCCAAAATGGGCAAGGCCTATTAGGACAAAGTGTGTGCTCAGGAACAAAAAGGATGAGAGGGGTATAGTAGTCAGGAACAAAGCAAGACTGGTGACACAGGGATATATACAGGAAGAAGGCATTGATTATGAGGAAGTCTTTGCTCCAGTAGCCAGGATTGAAGCTATTAGATTGTTCCTTGCTTATGCTTCATTCATGGACTTCACAATGTTCCAAATGGATGTTTAGAGTGCCTTTTTATATGGCACCATTGATGAAGAAGTCTATGTTATGCAACCTCCAGGGTTTGAAGACCCAAAACACCCAGACAAGGTATACAAGGTGAAGAAGGCTATGTATGGACTTCACCAAGCTCCCAGGGCCTGGTATGGAAATATCTGTTGGATAATGGCTTCAACAGGGGGAAAATTGACCAGACCCTGTTTATCAAGAAACAAAAGGGTGACCTTCTTTTGGTACAAGTCTATGTTGATGACATCATCTTTGGATCCACAAACTCTATGCTTAGCAAAGAGTTTGCCAAGCTGATGCAGGACAAATTCCAAATGAGTGCCATGGGTGAACTAAACTTCTTTTTGGGGTTACAAGTTCAGCAGAGGAAAGATGGAATATTCATCTCACAAGACAAATATGTGGCTGAAATTGTGAAGAAGTTTGGCATGTGTGAAGGAAAGAAAGTTTCCACTCCCATGGATAAGGATCATCCTTGGGGCAAGGATGGTCCTGGAAAGCTTATTGATGTCAGGAATTACAGGTCTATGATTGGATCTCTCGTGTACCTTACAGCTTCATGACCTGACATCATGTTTACAGTCTGTTTATGTGCAAGATACCAGGTGGCACCAACAGAGTGTCATCTATTTGCTGTGAAGAGAAATTTTAGGTATCTAAAGGGTCATCTAACTTTAGGACTTTGGTATCCCAAGGAGTCACCATTTGAGCTGATATCCTACTCAGATAGTGATTATGCTGGTGACAACAATGATAGGAAGTCTACAACAAGTGGATGCCAATTTTTGGGAAGCAGGCTATATCTTGGCAGTGTAAGAAGCAGACTATTATGGCTACATCCACAACTGAAGCTGAGTATGTAGCAGCTGCTGCATGTTATGGTCAAATTCTTTGGGTTCAAAACCAGCTGCTTGATTATGGGTATAATTTTCTTAAAACCAAGATATTTATTGACAACAACAACATCATTTGCATTATTAAAAATCCTGTTTTTCATAGCAAGACTAAACATATTGAAATAAGACATCATTTTATTAGAGACTGTTTTGAAAAAGGATTGATTGTCCCAGAGAAAATTGATACAGAACTTAATGTTGCTGATCTTTTGACAAAAGCCTTTGAAGTGGGGAGGTTTCAGTACTTGGTTGCAAGTATTGGGATGGTTTGTCCCTAAAACTTGATGTTCATTTTGTCTTGTATACCCAGGATTGCTTTATTGCTGTTGTTGTATATATGTTAGTCACTTTTTCCATCATTTTTCATTCTACTGCTTTTGAACAAAGATTCCCCTGCTGGGGTTCATTCCCCTGCTAAAGAGTTCTTCTCTTAAGCTGGGTTTGTTCTTTTAAAAAGTGGTTATATGTGGTTTTAGACTAACAATGCAGAGATCCAAATGGTGCATACTACACTCATAGGCGAATCAGGTATATGTTTTAGGGGAGGTTAGGTCACATCTTTAGGATTTAGGGTATCCTTAGGATACTCATATATGATTCTAGATCATATCCATTGGTGAGTAAGGGTTCAGAATAATGAAGACTTGTTGCAAAGCTTGTCAGAATTCTAAAGCCTTGAGGCACTGTAATGTGTACTTATACTTCTTTATTAAACAGCTTGCTGTCTAGATTCAGATGTTTAGTACACATTGCCAAGACTAAATGACCATAGGTAAGGGAAAGGTAGGGATGGTGACTAGGGTATGCTTATTTTCTTGGGTTGACCAGGTGCAGGGTGGCTTATGTGTTAACTTTTTGTGTTTAGAACATTGTTGAATGGAGGACTCTTGAGTTTATGTGTATCTACCTTGTGTATACAAGGGTGTGCATTAGAGCAGAGCTATTTAGCATTGGTCTCTTCATGATCAGTCTAATACCCCTAGGAAAGTTTCCCCTGCTTTCACCTTTTGATTCCCCTGCTTAATCAACATTCCCCTGTTTGACCGTTGACCGACAATACCGTTACCCTGCCTATAGCCGTTGGGTCTGCTTGCTAAAATTTTGGTTAGGGAATATTTTATTCTTTTCAAAAGATATTTAAGGCGCTTTCTTCGCTGATTGGTAATCATTTCTTTATTATTTCAAACAAATTACTTTTTTATCAAGATTTATCTTTGATATTTTGCAATTTGAAAATTTGGTCCAATCACAGCTCTTCAATTCGCCTATAAAAATTTAATTCCCTTCACAAGCAGGTCCATCTCTCTACTTCGATCAAATCCCACCTAACTCTCACCATTATAAACCTTCAAACGTTTTCAACCTTTGTCATGCCTCTCAAAATTGCTGCTAATCATAATCAAATTACTTTATTACATGATGAACCAACAAAATTCGTTGATGTTGTGGCTTTTCTAAAATCTTCGTATTTTAGAGTGGCTCTTCTCATCAATCCTAGGATTTACACCTCACACGTCCAGCAGTTTTGGTCTATATCTATGACCAAAACAGTGGATGGAGAGGTAACAATTCAAAGCACAGTAGATGGTCATCCCAAGGTGATTACACTTGCCTCCATCAGAGACAAGCTTATTCTAGATGATGAGGATGGGATAACCAACCTACCTAAGGCTGACATCTTTGAGGGTCTTGTTAAATTGGGGTACACTCTTTCTGATGATCAAAAATGTAAGTTTGCTAAAGGTCAGTTTGCCCCACATTGGAAATATTTGATTCATACAATTTTACAATGTTTGTCACCTAAAACCACTGTTTTTAATGAATTTGGTAGTGAAGTTGCCTCTACCCTGATTTGCTTAGCAACAGGGAGGAAGTACTATTTTTCTCAAATGATTTTCAAAAGAATGGTTAAAAATGTTACAAGGAATACAAAATTTTGTATGTACCCAAGGTTTATAGAACTTTTGCTGAATATGAGTGAACATGGTCCTATCACACACAAAAACTATTTTTTAGCAACCAAACATACTACTAAACTGTTCATCACACTTCTTGCACCATCTCCACAATTTTCTGGCTGGGCTATTCCACTCACTTCAATCATGATGAAACAAATCAGACAAGAAGAAGCCAAGACAAAAACAGCCACACACAAACCCTCTGATTCCCCTGCCAAGAAACTACCCCCTGCCAGTACTCTACCCCCTGCTGATCCAAAACATGAAAGGAGAACCAAATCCAGGTTTGCCATGTCTCCCTTGCCTGGTGAATCTTCACAAGTAGCAGAGAGGAGAGCCTCCAAAAGGTTGGAGCACACTGAGGGTTTGGCTGCCACTACTGTCTCATCCTCAAGGGGTGAGCAGGATAGTGACACCATCAGTAAGTCCTCTCCCTCACTTAGTGATACCCAAAAAGGGGAGAAATTCCCTTCTAGGGTTGAGAGCAGCATGCAACCAATGACCATTTTGTAATTGACGAATATGTGCATGAGCTTGAAAAAGCAAAATGCACAACTTGTACAAACTGTCAAAAAGCAAGGTCTGGTTATCAATAATTTGGAAACCAGACTTGCTACACTTAAGGGAGGAGAAAGCCCAAGCTTATCATATCTACAGATGAGGATGCTTCCAAAGGGGAGGAAGTTCCTAATAGAGAAGAATCTACTCAGTGGTATGAATATCCTGGTGGTCAGGGTCTAGAACAAGGAAATATAGCAAGTGCTGAGAAAGGGAGTGCTGAGAAAGGAAGTGATAAGGGGAGTGCCACAAAAGAGATTGCTCAAACACTGTTGACTATGGGCAATCAAGAAGAAGCCCTTGCTTCAAAAATTTCCCCTGCTATAACTGATCCCACTGCTGTAAGTCTTTCCCCTGCTAAGCCTATCACTCAAACATTTGTTAGGAAGAAAAGGCAACCAGCTCAGAAGGGAATTACATTTGGAGAACCTACACCTAAAGCCAAACCAGCACCAGCAGTGGATCCAAAAGACAGGGAAAAGGGATCATGGTTGAACAACCCAAGAAAAAGTACAAGCATAGAACACCTGAACAACAAAGGGCTCAAGAAGAATATGATGAACAGGTAGCTCTCAGAATGCAACAAGAGGAGATTGATATGCAGGATCAGAGAATGCAAAAGATGAGGCCCAAAGAGATGCTTAAGCAGATTGAAATCATGCATAGAGAGTTAGATGACAGGGTGCCTCATGTTCAAGAGTTTCTAAATCAATGGGAAAAGGAGTTGGTGAATGCTCCTTTGGAAGACAGGTATGAATTGATTTGTCTAGTTTACAAGTATCAAAATAAATATCTGGAAAGAAGGGCAAATCAAATTCAGAAGGAATGATATTTAAAGTCTGAGAAGGGGAGGCTTGCACACTACAAAGTTTTGCTCAAAATACATAAGAAGTGGACTGATGGTAATTTCAGTAACACGATCTTTGAGGAGATAGAGCAAGCAGTCAGACTAGTTCCAAGAGAGTTAAATGTGGAAGACTTCATGGCTATCAACTCTCCTGAGGAAGCTGAGTATCTCAGGAGGCAAAATGAAGTATTACAGAAAGCTAGGGAATCCAGAAAAAGAAAGGCTGAAGGAATAACGTTGGAAACTACACAAGCAGGTGCATCATCCCAAGTAGGTGCATCATCACAAGCGGGTGCATCACATCAAGCTGGTGAAAGTTTTCCAGCAATTGAGAGATATATACTCAATGCACAAAGGGCAGCCAAAAGACTCAAGAGGATGTAAAAAGTTGGTATAGTTACTAAGGGGACTCAGCATCCTTAAAATGAAGAAATTGATAAACAACTAATTGTGCAAGAAAATGATGAAATCTCACCTAGTGAGCTTGGGAAGAAATTTTCCATAGTGGAATATGTTGTTTATGAACACAGAGGATGACTTGGTGGAAGCTTACAAGAGCTGACAATACAGCACAAACATTTCTAATTCTAGATGTCATGTTTCAAACTTTGGATAGTGAGGACTTAGAAGATCTGTGGAAGATTTTGAAGAAAACCTTTGCTGCAAAGCCTCCTACTATGGATGGTGTAGATAAGGATTGGGTGATCTGGGAGTGCATACATAGGATGTATGAGCATGATTTGTTTGATCCCATATTTGATGTAGTAAATGGAGGAAATCTGTTGTATTGGAAACTGTTTACCAATTCTGGGGTCTATGAGATAGTTATGGAAGGGGTAAGTGTTTACTTGATCAATCATCGTTACTATCCTTTCAATCAGGAGACCTTGAAGAAACTAGCACAGGTTGACTTGATTGTAGATGCTAAAGCACTTGTTGCTTATGATCTGGTAAGGATGATGCATAGTCAGCTTTGGCCAGGAACTTTGTAAGTACCCTCATCAGCTAGTATTTATTCAGAAACTTGTGTTTAGGAGAAAGCACAAGTTTAGGGGAGGACTGTTGGGAATAAATATAAGTATATTAGTTACCCCTGCTAGTTGGTCAATGGTTCCCCTGCTAGAGTAAGTTCCCCCTGCTAGATAACAAAGGCAGGGGGATTGGTTCCCCTGCTGAAGTCAAAGGCCCTGCCGCTAGGGATAAACTTGGAATAGATTATAACGCGTTTCTGTTACTACTCTGAGATACTTTCCAAGTTTGTTAGTAGTAATCTTGTACGTGAGTCCTTGTGCTATAAAAGGACTCACTATGTCATCATGCAAAGTGTGTCTTTCTCTATTGTCTTTCATTTCATACTTTAAGGTTTTTGTAACCCTAATACCATTATTGGGTATTCGTATATCTTTGATATATTAAAGTTTAACGTTTGCTTTAATCATTTGTTCTTGTGCTAAACACTACATTCCGCATCTTGTTTAGTTACTTTGTGTTGCAAAGTTTCTCTAGTGTTAAATTGAATTTATTCTTTCTATCACAACCCTTAAACAAGCTAAGGTTTAAGATATGAGTTTGGGATCGACAAGTAGGCGCTTTGTCGAGTATGTAGGCATTAATTCTTTTGGAAGACAACTTTTAAAAATAAGATTTCTCTTATTTTTACAAATAAATGCACTGAAGCATACACAAATTCGTGTTAGATCATGTTATTACGTAAACACGATCTCTTACATGGTTATAAAGTAAACCATGATCGAGAAAATTAATTCCCGTTGTTGAGCCAAAGTTTTTTGAAGAAATACTTGACTTTAATTTGAAAAGTGGGTTGCAGTCTGAAATAACCACAAGCCATCTTGACATGTTTGAAAAACATATATACAACTTTCGCACGAACTCTATTTATGGCACTGTGTCATTATTGAAGGATATTTCTAAGGCCGTAAATATTATTGATACCAGAAGACATACCCTTTTGAAAAAATATTTTTGGATTTTCTTTTATGGTTTTTATAGGTTTTATATTTTTCTCTTTTGCTTTTTGGTGTTTAAATATATATATAGTGTCCGATGACTTGAGCTACAAAACTATGAATGTTTTGATAAATATCTCAAGACCCGAGAAAGTTGACATTCTCGTTGATAGGATTGGTTATGTGTAAAGATATTCTTTCCTTTTAATTAAGGGCGAGTCCTAAGCTGACATTTTCTTAGAAGTCGATTTTATGAGCTTGAAAACTTTTGAATGTTTTAATAGAAAGCTCATGACCAAGAAAAGTATGATGAAAAATTATATTTTTAGGGACAATCTTTCCTAAATGACCATAAAACTTCGAATGTTTTAAAAACTAGCTCATGCACAAGAAAACTTAATTTCTCGTTTCGAGGGAAAGTCATCTTTAAAAATAAACTTTCCTTTAGTTGAATTCCGGGCTATACTTTGTCATACGATTATAGACTATTCTACATGAGCTTAAAACTTAGAATGTTTTAATTTAGCTCATGACATAGAAAACTTAATTTCCCGTTGTTAAGGATAAGTTATCTCAATTAAAAGATGCACTTTCCTTTAGTTGAAGCCCGTGTTACAGTCTGTCATGTGACTGCAAACCATTTACTTGAGCTTAAGATTTTGAATATCTTAATGAAGTAGCTCAAGTCCGAGAAGCTGTAAACTTCCCATTGCGAGGACAAGTGCAATTAAATATACACTTTCCTTTCTTTGAAGTTCGGGTCACAGTTTATCATTTGACTATGAGCCATTGCTGTAAGCTTAACCATAAATCCCGTGAGACACTTGATTCTTAGATATCCCATTCTTCAACAACCAAGCTCTGGAATGGTAGACAATAGGATTACCGGTCTATTCTTGTTGAACCTTGATCTCGGTACCTACACTTTGATCAGTAGGTTGTATGTTTCTATATGGGTTAGTGATATCTTTGTTAGAACCATGTAGGGGTTCACAATCAACCTTGGTAGTGCTAGAGGGAAATATCCTTTCCGTAGGAACCCAATTTTAACCAACATATTTGAAGATCCTACCCGTAGGTTGCCTCCTAATATTGGATCTAGGCGACATGGTTTTCTTATGCACAGTGGAAGACTTAGCGGGAGAAAACCTATTTTCTTTAGGAATCCCTCTTTTAGCATGCAAGTTCAGCTCCTTCAAGACTTTAGTTACACAAGAAGCATGATTTGTCATGAAGACACTTTTCATACATACGGAACAAACACCATGTTTGGGGTCTGAGTGATATAGAAATCATAGTGTGATCTCCTTCATGCACTTCAGATAGCTTTGCACAACTACTCTTAGAAGCAGGCCAATTTCTAAATGACTGATTAATGCTCCTTGGTTTAGGAATGATACCATTAGCAGTGTTATGTAATCTAATGGAAGGCATCCCTTTAGCATTTCTTGCTTGTGTCCTTTTCTTAGCTTCCTGTACATAATGATTATAAGGCATGTTATGCGTCCTATGTTTTAGCATGGTCTTACAATTATACCTAAGATAACTAGAAGCAGTCTTGTTTTGAGGTTTTGTAAAGGAATATTGTCTAGGGTTAGGTCTAGGATGAGGACTGACTAGTTTTGAAAATGATTCATATCAACTTGGGAGGCAAACCGCGGTCTTGAGGATTCTGGTCGCTCAGATCGAAATGCAGTTGGTTGTCTAACAACTAAGTAATTTTTAGGCGGTTTCCCTAATATTGATGGTTTTTCAAACTTAGTGTCCACCTTAGTTCCTTTAATTTTCCTCAGTTCGTTTTTCAGTGTTGCAATTGCAAAAACTTGTCCTTTGATAGAATTATATAATGTTGTTTTCAGCATTTTCAGCACTCAACGAAGTGGTCAGCTCTATGGTCTTAGACTTCGTTTCTTTGATAGAATTATTCAACTCGTTATAATGTTGTTTTAAGGTCTCATTCTGTTTTTTAATGTATCTTGAGGTGCCAACTTAGATTCTAACAAATTAATTTGTTTCAAAAATTGATCTTTTCGGCTTTAAAATCTTGAATTTTTTTTATCTAATTTTCGTTCAAGAACAATGTTTGCATATTCAACTTTTCCAAAATATGTTTCAAACTTGTCAGTTTTCTTTGAAAATTCAAGTTTGGCATCCTCAAGATCTTTTGATTGTTGAGCTACAATCGTTTCGAGCTCTTTAACCTTAGAGCCAGAATCGGTTAATGAAGCATCCGTATGGAATTTATCATGATTTATTACAGCATTCTGGGCAATCTCTCTCCCTTTACGACTGACGTCGGATGAATCAAAAGTGGTAATGCTATCACCTTTTTCCATCCAATGTATGTCATAACTAGGTTTGGAATGCTCAACATGTTGTTTATCATTGATACATACGTTAGATACAACATTCAATTGTACCTCAACTGTTGGCTCTTCGTCATGCATGCCAGAGTTATGTTGTCGTGATTCTATGCCACTGCTTTCAATGTAAACCAAATGAGCCTCCATCGTGTCATCTGTATGAACATTTTTCTCATGCAGCTACATCCGAGTTTCTTGCACCCTACTATAATACGCTAGTTGAAGTCGTGATCTTTCATAAATCGAAGTCGTAACAGATTTCATGTATTTTGACAATCTATCACGGAATTGATGAACCCAAATTTATGTGCCTTCATGATATGACTGACAAATCTCTGAAT
Organism: Glebionis coronaria; assembly: GCA_025667525.1. Classification (NCBI taxonomy): domain Eukaryota; kingdom Viridiplantae; phylum Streptophyta; class Magnoliopsida; order Asterales; family Asteraceae; genus Glebionis; species Glebionis coronaria. Next base: position 582,449,051 of record CM046878.1, on the reverse strand, counting down.
TATAAAAATTATCGAGATTGAATTTGAAGAACGGCGTAAACTATGTCACTAGAGCTCTAAATG